>JAZGUH010000056.1:1226749-2453499 GCA_037893225.1 Hippasteria phrygiana
ATTCAAGATGTTAAGTGAAAGACGTTTTAATATTATTATTGATGTCACATAAACATGGCAAGTTCCTAACTTGGTGCACTTGGATTATGGCACAGAAAGTGAAATTTTGGTGAGGTCAAAATATTCCTATTACTAAATCCATTTAATTTCCAATTTCAATGAAAACAACTTATGGGAATTCGGCTTTTCTTTCCAAAGTTCTACATTGCCATCCACAGCTTGCATTGCTTTCAGGCTTAAGGGGTGGGTGCAATGGAATTGTTATTGTGTATATTGATGAAATATAGTTTTTGAAACACGACTGTGTGTTGTTTGTATTTTTGTATTTTGCGTAAGCATTTTTAAATAATTTTTTTAAGTCGGGAGGGGTGAGCCCCGCCCATTAAGTGGTAACGCTGCTGTGACGTCAACCCGGCTGGCTGGTGGATGGTCGGCCATGACTCGACATGTACATGTAGTACAGTACACCGAGCGTGCATTACATTGACATGCACGTGTGTCGTGGAAAGCTTTCAGTGTTTTGCGAATGTTTTTCATCGATAATACCGCTTCGTTGTGTTGCTGCTGACGTCACGCTGTTAGGGGCGCGAAAACAATAGAGAAGAAGGGGAACTTTATTCTGGGAAAATTAAACACCAAAAATGGGCAGAAATACGGAAAACACATTTTAATCATATTTCTTATATTGTAAAAGAGTTAAACAAAACAAAATTAAATTTTTTGTACAATTTCATTGCACCCACTTTTTAAAATAAAACTCACAACAAAAGAAGGATTAGTGAGTTCACCTGATGAGGACATTTCCTGGTAATCCCCATTCAGCCAGTTAGGATAAGAGGATTAAACAAGGTCAACCCCTCAGGATCAAAGGCTAAATCCTATTATGTAGCAATTAGGTTGCCTGAAGACAATGTCCATGCTCCAACATTGTAATACAGCTAGCTACCTTCACACTGAAAATAGATGGAGGAGATATGACCAAAGAGTCTGTGAGGTTGAAATTTGTTGAATCTGCAGCCAGTTGTATGCCCTAGTGTTGTCAATCAGAAGCTTAACTATGGATGTGGCATTGTTATCACAAAGTTCCCATACATTGGTGGATTCCGAATAATGGGAACGGCCCATTGAAAAGTCACACTATGGAAAGTCACACTATGCCATTCTGAGTTACAAAAACAGCAATTCAAATTTTAAGATTTATATCTAAAAAAAAAAGACCTCTTGTATCACATCCCAAAGTTTTGTAACTAAATTTAATTTGGATACGCTATTTTAGAGAAAATTTTTTTGGGGGGGGTGGGCACTGAAATTGCAATTTGCACTGTTCACCAACTTTTGAGCTTTATTTCCTCAAAAGGTTTAATGGCCATAGTGTGACTTTCCACCCATTTGAATGAGCCATGTCCCATTATTTGGTATCCACCCATGTATGGGAGAGGTCCATGAGTTTAAAGAGGATATTGATTGCTGAGATTGTATTCCTCTGCATTTTCTTTCACATAACCCTAACCCAAATTTACTTTTAGACCCCTTTACTGGAGACCCGAAACGTTATGGGGAAAGGGAAATGTCCCCACAACTCGGTCAGCCTTTTTCAAACAAAAGAAAATGTACCCCATAACTAGGTGTAGGCCTACGCACAGTGATACGTATGTGCATTTGTGTCACTCTCATTCATTGTTACTTCCAGGTCCAAGGCTATAAAATGTACTGTGTGAAAGCCTTTAAACCTTTTTGTATTACTTATTTTCACCCTCAAAAGTACTTAATAATGCAGAAATGAATGTAGATAATGATTGTAACCTTTGCCATTGGCCATGCATTTGAATAGGATGCAAACATCATGGATGGAGCCAGTCTAAGTAGGTTTGGTTCATTATTGAATGACATCAGTAAGGATATTAACTTTTGTATATGGTGTATTATAACACCTCACCCACAGATTCTGTCTTGATTGGCCGAGAACGAGTCACATGACATTTGCTATTTTTGCTATCTTCCTGTGCACGGCCAAAAGTACTATACCCGTAGCAACCAAAGTACTATACCCGTAGCAACCAAAGTACTATACCATTAGCAACCAAAGTACTATACGCATAGCACCGGTACAGTGGAACGCCGCTATAATGAACATCGCGGGATCCACAGATTTTGTTCGGTCTAGCGATCGTTCGGTATAGCGATTTTCAGTCGCCGGTTACTTAAGGATGACTTTAAACATGTGCCGGCCATTGAATTATGTAATTACTTTTCATACTTTCTAAGCTTCCCAAATTGTAAAGCAACAGTTGGCTTTTCCCTTCTATTCCTTGGGTAAATAATCACTCTTCAACATAAAGGTGCGGCTGTTAGGGAATTACAAACAGCCCAAATGCCCAGTCCTTTTTTAGTCCGTTGCCCGTTTTTTTTCAACAACAATGTTCGGTAAGTTTTGTACACAAAATTTGGGAGCCAAGGATGGTGTTCGGTATAGCGGTGTTCAGTATAGTGGCGTTCCACTGTATTGTGTGCAAAATGCATACGCGGTGTATGTGCACGGCGAGTAAATTCTTCCTGAGTGCTAGCACTACAGAACTGGGTTCAAACATAGAATGCTGCATGGATCACCTTGTGAGGCTAGTTTTACTACACCACTCGAAGCAGTCAATATCTAACTGTTGCAGTTATGGATCGACCAGTTAAGATTGAGAATTTTAGTTCCTGCAAGATAAGATGCAATTTGTTTTCTTGCAGATTCTACTGGTGGCCATGTTTGTAGCACTGATTATCAAGAATCCCAACGTTGATGAGGAGGACAGCGATGAGATGGAGGAAGATAATGAACTGGGCAAGGATGAGATGTGGCTGCATGACCTCTGTGGGTTCAGTTAGAATCATTATCAATTATAATCAATGTCTATCATTATCACTTGCCATTATCACTTATTGTCTTGTTGAAATGTTCAGGTATAAAAGATGCTGAACATGTAAAATTTGTCTCATTTGAAAAGTTCATGTCAAATTGCAATCAAACTTGAGCCTATTGGTGCAACATGGAAACATTTATAGGATGTTAATGTTACAGGTCACATCAAGGTCAAAGGTCATTGGAGGTCAAGTGGTAAAAAAGGCTGAACATTTTTAATTGGTCACATCTGAAAAGTTGAAGTCCAATTGCAATCGAACTTGGGTCAGAGGTGCATTGTGTTAACAGTTAACCGTCATAACATGGTCATGTGAAAGATCGCATACTGAAGTCAAAGTTCATTTGAGGTCAAGTTATAAAATAGGCTTAAAATGTAAAATTGCTCTCATTTGAAAAGTTGCAAATGCGATGCAGTGATAAAAAAAGGCGACACGTGTGATCCATGGATCACCTTGTTGTATGTACAGTTCAAGACCAAAAAAATAGGGAGAGCTGATCAGAAAAAATGGAATAAGCTACTATTGAGACACTCAGTTTTGTATTAATTGAAATCTTTGACATTTTTTTGGTATTAGTATTAGTATTAGTATTAGTATTGTGTTTCTTTTGGGGAGGCAAAAGAATAGCCCTCCCCCAACAAAAAACTACCCCCTGTTTTCTTTTTTTCAAAACTGATTTTGTGGAAGCAAGAACGACATCGCAGCCTTTTGCATAGTTGTAGTCGAGTCCCTGCAAGTCCTTTCGCAAGTCCTTTTGCAAGTCCTTTTGCAAGTCCAGTCAGAAGTCCTTTCATAAAGCTGGTCACAAGTAACTGGATGCCAATGGAATGCCTTTGTCGAAGCTCATTTGAATAGCTTGTGATTGGGATTAGGACAGGAGGGCTTCTGATGGGCTTCTGATGGACTTGTGATGGACTTGTGATGGACTTGTGATGGACTTGTGATGGACTTGTGATGGACTTGTGATGGACTTGTGATGGACTTGTGATGGACTTGTGATGGACTTGTGATGGACTTGTGATGGACTTGTGATGGACTTGTGATGGACTTGTGATGGACTTGTGATGGACTTGTGATGGACTTGTGATGGACTTGTGATGGACTTGTGATGGACTTGTGATGGACTTGTGATGGACTTGTGATGGACTTGTGATGGACTTCTGATGGACTTCTGATGGACTTCTGATGGACTTCTGATGGACTTCTGATGGACTTCTGATGGACTTCTGATGGACTTCTGATGGACTTCTGATGGACTTGTGATGGACTTGTGATGGACTTGTGATGGACTTGCATGGACTTTTGATGGACTTGACTACATCCCTGGCCTTTTGTCTGACGGGTTATTGATAATAAATAATTGTAGAAGTTGTGGCCTGCTCTCTAGAATAATGGACCTGTGTTTCCGGGTCATTTCTAAGCATTTGATCATTTCAGCAATTATCATTTGCAGTCATTCCCAATCATCATTACTGGCGAGCAAATTTCTTCAGTCAAACTCCAACTAAAAAGATCTACACAATTTCATTTGCTTTCTAAACCAGTGAACCACAATTAACAAATCCAAAGAGAAAAGATACAAAAAGTGGTTTAATATTGGATTGTTGAATGAACTGTCGCACAATCTTTGGATTTTTTTGCAGGAAAAAAATGGATTGAGCATGTGCAAAATTCTTATTACGGTGCTTTGTGAACGTATTTTATGAGTACTGCACATGAATGGACAGTACACTTCCATTGCCTTTGTCCCGATTCTCACTATCCTGGGAAATCTTTGCAATTTGTCTGTGGTCATTCTGGGATTTTCAAATTTGATGAGTGGCCATCTACTCCACAATTTATATCCCTGTGGAGACATATGGCTTTGTTCATTCCATCGTTCCTTAGACTTTGTGCACAAATTTCCTTGTGGAGACATCCTCCTCTTTAGAATTTCCTTGTGGAGACCTTTTCCTACTTTTGTCCTGTTGTTTCTCGGTCTTCACAAGGTAGAAACACACTGGCTGTATAATTATTACACATTCTATAGGCATATGACTGTCTCACTACATGCAAGTAAGAGAAAAAAAACAGCATACATATGAGCCCTCGATATTTTCCTCGCTTTTTTCATTTTTGTTCAGCACCTCCAAAACAGCACAAGACAGTCTACAAACCCCCAGACCCAGCCAATCTGGAACACATCCGAGAGCAGCGGTTTAAGGAGCTGAAGATGTACAATATCCTGCGGGAGATATGCTTCTACATTGTATTCCTCTGGACGCTGATGGTCTTCAGTTACAGCAACATCGACCCCTTTTCCTTCTATATGAAGGACAATTTTGTCAATACGCTCGGCATTGGTGACGGTGTCAACACCTTTCAAAAGGTAAGTAAATTTGGTGTAAGTAAACTCGGTGCTAAAACCCTAAAAGCCCTCTAATTATTAAACACCATACGTCCGGCTGTTATTTGTCGTGCGACGGTGTGCGATGGTCGTGGGACAAATCTTGGGTGGTCCTTCATTGTCGTGGCTGATCGTAGGATTCTCCTGTCGTACGACAGTCGCACGACTTTCCACAATTACTGGCACGACTTGTCGTGCAAGTAGACCTGATTGCACGACTAGTTGCACGACTAAGCAAGACTAGTCGTGCGACTCCACGACAAGTCGTACGAATAGTCGTATGATTGGTCATAGCCAGTCATGCGACAGGACCTTACCACTCGTACGTAGTCTTGGGTAGTCGTGCGACAGTTGTGCGATTAGTGGTGCTATCAGTCGGAAACAAGTCTTCTACAAGTTGCACGACTGGTCTTACAATGTGACTGCTAGGCTCAAATCGCAGGAAATATCCACGACTACCCACGACCGGCCCTAGTCCCATGACTGAACTGGTCGCGAGAAATCGCAGGTCCTAGTGTAACTGGGGCTTAAGATTACTAAGTATGAAAATTCACTTCAATTAAATTCGGTTCTGTTTGTAACCCTGAAAATGGCATATCACAGTGCTGTCATTCACTCAAAATGTAATGGACTTCACAGCAATGATACACTGATGGACTGCTGTCTATTTACTCTGTTCCACAAAGTATGTTACAGATGGTTAAATAAATTACAACTTGTGCAATTTTTGTCAGATCTCGAGTGTCAAACACTTTTGGAGGTGGGTAGACAGTGGCGTGGTCCCAAACCTGTATGCAGACAGGTGGTACAACGGCAAACAAGACCCCCACCAGGCTGGTTTCTTTGGTGATCGTCACTCCTTCATCCTGGGTAGGGTGGTGATGAGACAGGTTCGAGTCAAACAGGGTAAGATGACAGCCATACACTAAAAACACGGCAAGCGGATTTCTTGTCAAGTTGACCAAATTACATCTCGTTTAATATGCATTTTTTTTTACAAGACATTTGAGTCATACTGGCAATATTCCAAGTCGGTAACAACAGAAAAGGATTTTCCTTCGACAAGAAAACAGCCTCGTGCATTGCATGTTAAAAGCACAGTACTGTAGGCGGGAAAACCCTGACTGTGGTTACTCCTGTCTGACATCAAACAAGTTAGTCAAGTTAGAAAGCACTCCGTGCACTTCGATTAGAGCACCTATTTTCCTCAGAATCATGAACACTGGAGGCATATCAAGTGAATGAGGTTACACAAATTACATACTGTGCTTTAATTGCATGATAAGCAGACTAACCGATCATGTCAAGTGCCTCAAAAGTGCCTTTAATAAATGTAGCCATCACTTGACATACATTGACCTAAGCATCTCAAGAGCTTTAGCATGGCATATACTTTTTGCAGTGTATTCACTGAACCAATAGTAGCTTTCTTTCTGATATGCATTTCCAATTTTGAAAATGTCAAAATATCAAATTGTGTGGGCATGTCAAGAATAGTGTTGCATGCGCCTTTCTTAATATTTATGCAAATTTGAACTGAAAATGAGGCTAGAGGCGTCTCTTGACAAAAGGCTCTTCCACGACACATATAATTAATGCATGGGGGTTGGATATGCTCAAAATAATGCAGTTGTTTCACCACTCCTCCCCCCTTCACTCCAGCTACCCAACTGCGAATGTCGGGATTGGTAATTTTTTCATGCCCAAGGGTAGGGATCGACGTTGGTCCTGTTTTGAGTAGAAATAAAAGTCGGCTTTATACTTTTGTACATATCCGAAATGACAATTGATAGGTGCATTATTTTGAAGATAGACAACTCCCGTACTTTTCTAATATGTATCGTAGAAGAGCTTTTCACTGAGAGATGACGTTCTCCTCATTTCAAATTTGCATTGATATCAGTCGGAATGAAGAGGTGCTCTCTCTTTGAATTCACAATCTTTGCTCTTTCTCTGCATTCCCTGTCAGCCTTTGTCTTACAGAAATTTGTGATATAAGAGCCACCCCCTATGCTACCACATATTGCCCCTATTCTTCAGGATGGTTGAAAATCAAACTGTTTCCACAGGTCTTTGTGCTGTCCATGAGAAGTTTGAAAAAAGCATTGCAGTGTGTAGCGAGGAATACAGCTACTTCAATGAGGATACAGAGGATTACGGCAGAGCCTGGCAAAATGTCAACAATTCAGACGACAGCAGCGAGAGCTATCGCTACGTCTCGGCAAATGAACTGGATGGTTTTCCTTTCCTTGGTAAGCATGCACTGTATGGCGGGGGCGGCTACATCGTTGTGGTGGATGAAACCCAGAATGAGATGCGCCAGACCTTCCGCCAGCTGTACAACGAGACGTGGATCAACAAGTACACCAGGGCAGTGTTTCTAGAGTTCTCCTGCTACAACCCCGGGGTCAACCTCTTCGCTGTGGTCAACTTTGTCACCGAGTTCCTGCCGACTGGAGCTAGCCAAACGATGCACCGGGTGGACATCATCCGGCTCCTGACCTACGCAGAAGGTTTTGGTCTGGTCCGCATCATCTGCGAGGTCATGTTCTTCTGCTTCATCCTTTTCTTCATCGTCAAGGAGGTCCGCAATGCCCGTCGGGAGAAGCGGCAATACTTGAAGAACTTCTGGAATTGGGTCGAGTGCGCCGTTATTGGATTCTCCATTGGTTCAGCCATCATGTACTTCTACCGGCTGTACATCACCAACGACCTGCTGGACACACTGGAAGAGGGTACGTATCGCTACATCAAGCTTCAATATGTGGCCTACTGGAATGAGCTGCTTGGCTATATGCTGGGCTGGATCATGTTTCTAGCTACACTGAAGTTCCTGAAGATGCTGCGCTTTAACCGTCGCATTGGGGTCCTGTCCAGCACCATCCGGCATTGCTCAACAGAACTCTTGTACTTTGGCATCATGTTTGCCATTGTGTTCTTTGCATTCGCCACTGCCTTCTACCTGATCTTCAGCAGTAATGTGAGTATCATTGCTCTTAGCCTACACCATATTCTCAAAACATTTATAAGTAATTAAATGTTGATGAGAGAGGGGATATGTACATTTCCCAAGCATGCTCTTGCTCATTGATCAATTTGATATCAAATGTTTTACAAAGACTGTGGCCAAACACAGACATGATATCCAATTTCTTGCCCCCTACCTACATGTATATATAATTTCACTTGTTCACAAAAGGGCGATTAGCTCTTCAAGTGGCATAAGCAACTGTCGACAATGGAAAGCCCACTTTAATAAACCCAATATGTTTCCCTTGTTTATTTGGTATTACGTAATAAAAAGTTGCGTCCTCATTGAGTGATCCCACATGCTGTTGCTTCCCGTGTTGTATTAAAGTAGGATGCAAACCCTGGGTAAGTTTAAGCAAACTTTACCCACAGGTGTTCAACTACTCGGACTTCATCTACACCTGTGAGTCTCTGATATCGGCCATCTTGGGCAAGTTCAGGTTTAAGGAGTTGGTGGTCGCTGAGTCGGTCCTTGGCCCTGTCTTCTTCTTCTTCTTCATGAGTTCCATGTCCTACATCCTCATCAACATGTTCCTGACCATTATCAATGAAGCATTCAAGGTAAAATGGTCTCGGCGATGAACTTCTAATGTCGACAACAAGTTAACGTTCTAAACTTAGGGGCAAATCCAGGTTTGGCTGAATGAAGGTCCAGGGGCCAATTTCACGGAGCTGCTAAAGCACCAAAATTTGCTTAGTTTAGTAAAACCAGGGGCCAATTTCATAGAGCTGTTAAGCACCAAAATTTGCTTAGCATGAAAATGTCTTGCTTAGTAAAAACAGGTTACCAGCCAAAAGTCCATGTAATTTTCATGCTAAGCAAACAACAGCTAAATGCCAGTCAAAAGCAATATTCCACACATGGAAATCTGGTTGGTAATCCAGTTTTTATCATGGAAGCATTTCCATGCTTAGCAAATTTGTGTGCTTAACAGCTTTATGAAGTTGGCCCCAGGTTGCCAGCATAAACTAAAAAGTGATTTTCATGCTGAGCCAACAGCTGATAATAGCAGTCACAAGCAAATTTGGTTGGTAATCCTGTTTTCACCGAGGAAGACTTATCATGCTTAATAGCAAATTGTTGTGCTTAGTAGCTCTCTTAGCCTTTTTGAGATGTGTGATGCGGTCGGGGAAAACCCTTCACTTGGTGAAATTTATCATTCATGTGTTATATGTGACCCGCTCTGGAAAAGTATATTATGTCGCAAAATATGAAAAATGAATTTTATGTATGATTGGAAAGCCCACAATGTAAGCTTTCATTTGCTACATGATAGAGGTCCAAAGCCCTTTCCGTTCTGGGGATATCGCCTTTTTTATATTATTAGTTCTATGGAGTTCAAATTGCACTACAGAGAAAACAGGCTTTGAAATAGCTAGTTCTAATACAATGCAATAGAACAATGCACTCTAAAAAGGTAATTTTTTCTCTTTATTTACTGAAATCAACATTGTTGTGCACCAAACCTGAAACTTCAGATATTTAAGATGTCATTAAAGACCAAAAACAAAAAATGAATTTTGACAAATAATTTCACCCTCTCAAAGTTGAAAGGGCCATTACACGTAAATGCATAGCGTGACTTATATCACCTTTTTCTGGAGCGGGTCACATATATGCATAACATTAATGAAGGCACTGTGTTGTTTTCAAAACTGTTTTATTCATGATTCTAGGATGTCTGTTACTTGAGTTATGCTGTCAGGAATTTTAAAAACCCAGCTGACTTGATTTTGAGAAATCAAGCTTTAAACTTCGGCGTAACTCATTGAGCTTGCACAAAAAGTGACTGAAAGATTGTAGGAACCTTTGTAATCAAGTTAAAATCCATTTTTACTTATTGATTACCAATTGTTTTAGTACTGTAGAGCATTTTTTAATTAATAAGACACGTTATTAATTTTGTATTATTATAATTAATTAGAAAAATTCATGGCAGTTCCGTACCAATTGTGAAATGTCTCTTTTTTTGTGTGTCCACTCAAAACGTTTTGTCACGTCAATGAATTTTTTTGTGTATTTTCAACACAATTCATGATGGGTTTATGACTTCTGACTAGCACCCCCTGAAAAAGATATTGACAAACTGGAAGCCCCCCAACATGATGCATGGTAGCTTAGTTGGTGGAACGCCAGTGAGATGTCATTAAAATCTCATTGCCATCCTCTCAACACTGTCACAATACAATAACCCCTTCCTCTCCCTCTCAGGTGGTCAATGCTGACATCTCCAAGCAGTCCAACGAGTATGAGATGGTGGACTTCATGATCAGACGTCTCAAGCTGTGGACAGGCATCGGCAAGCCCCCGACCCTAGGAGGAGACAAGAAACCTGGGGAAGGAGAAGACAAGGAAGGTGACCCCAAGAAAGAGCCCGACATCATGGATGAGTTCCCCGAGAAGGTGGACCAGCTGCTCAACTCCATCGCCAAGATCTACTTCAACCATGAGAGCTTTGACGAGGTGATCCGCGGCATGGGACAGAAAGGGAAGAAGGGAAAAACGGCAAAGAAGGCCATCTCAGTGTAACCGGGGTTGCAGAGAATCAGTACTTGGATTACACCGATTGAGAAATCATGTTTTGTTGAGTTTCAAGGTCCGGTGAAATAAACATGTTTAGCTGTACCCATGCTTTTGAATTGTATTAAGAAATAGTTTTATGTTAAATCAATCATGTTTTAAATACTTATTTCATGACGCAAGGTTGCATTCACTGTGCAGCATCATTTTACCTGCAAAAAAATACCTAAGTTGAGCAGTTTGTGCACATTAAATATGTCTAGTGGTTGTGTACCAAGCAATATATTAACAGAGAAACACAAGCAATTCAGAGAATTTCAGCACCTTTAATGCTCAAATAAATTATACTATAGCTTTTACCAAAAAACGACTTTACTGCAGCACTCATAAATATGGAAATAAGGAGAATGAAACACCATCATAATGACAATAGCAACATTGACAATGGATTAAACAGCTGCAAACTGCTTCAACGGGAACGACCTGAAATGTACAAATCAACAAAACTGGCTAGCCAAATGTTTGGAACTTATGCAAGTTATTTCGCAAAGACAAAAAAATGACAGTTTGCCTTTGAGAACTTTATTTGATTTATCTGCAGGCGAAATGAGGCGTAGAATATACAAAAAAATAACTACAATTGTCAGTGTATAAGTTGCAAGCTAGTTTGATTAGGTTTGACTTGATTTGGTTGAATTTTCCTTTTTGCTTTCAAGTTCAACGGAAAACAGGAAAGTTGCCAAAGAAAAAGATTAAAATTACAAAATGTATTGACAAATGAGGTTTTTTCAAATTTGACTTGATGAGAACAAGTATTACCACATAAAGAAATTAGCGCAGTAGGTTTAAAGATTCTTTAATTAATTTACAGTGAAATTTTACATTTTTTTGAAATTTTTAATTTGGACATTGTATACTCAAAAATAGGCATCACACGCATGTTAAATCAATTCATACATAGGTAAGTTAAAACAATATTTTTCATTGTGTCAGTTCAATGTAGTTTGATATGGTCCATAGAAATGATAGAAAACAGTTGACAACACTGATAAAGTGCCATACAGTGTACATGTCCAAAAACAAATTTGCTCACAGGTATAAAGGCAAACAGTATAAGTGGAAGATGGAACTAGCAAATGAAAAATAAAATCATGACAGAATTAAACAATATTAGACAGTAGCTCTAAACGTTGAGCTCATGTCATAATCCCTCTGAAGCAAATAATAGGACAGTCATTGATGAGCAGTTTTCTATTATTTCTTGCTGGTTTGAAGACCACACCTGTTATTCACAGAACAGTCTGTGTGTAAGTAGAACTCTGAATTTTGCACTCAAGGACAAGTTGTTGACTTTTCCAATTAATATTTCAAATGTCAACTATTTTTAGAAACACCTTGACTCTATTCTTCTGTAACTTGTAATCTATAAAATGTGATGTTTTTCTTCTCAACACAACTTAAAGTTACTTTACAATACATTAGGCTTGGGTGACATGGGAGTCGACTCTACCCAATTCCAACATTGGAATCGGAATCGTGATTCTCTTTTTCTTTTTTCATATATTTGAAGAAATATCTACAGTATTAAAACATTTGGACATTTTGTGATAAACACTAGGTTTGTCACAAATATCACAAAATATAGAATGAATATAAAATGAATATAAAATGAATGTGCAATGTGAATGTGCATTTGGAAATTAAGTGTGTAATAGATATTCAGATTATATTTATATTATTCAGAACTATCACAGATTGTTCACTGTTTAGTTGTTTTCTTTCCCGAGTCGTGAATAAAGTTGTAAATGTGCATTGAATTACTTGCATGATCATTTCATTTTATTTATTTAATTTTAATTCTTTCTGGTGATGAAACCGTGGATTCCTCAAAAGTGCATTATTACACTATAGCTTAAGGCCTGAAGATACTTGTAGGAACAAGACGAAGAAATGTTTGGTTTTAGAGGTGGGAATAGAACCCCTGAATGATATTCTAGGGAAACCCAATCTACACGTTTATCCAGGTGGGATTCGAACCAAGGCGAGGAAAGTACCATTGCAACCAACCTTACTCCCCGCCAACCCCCCATTTTCTTAGTGTTTATGGGCAAATTATGCATTGTTTAATTAAAATATGCAGTCTAACCTAATTATTTATGCCACTGCCCCTCCTTTAGTAAATGCCTTCCCCTTTTTTTCAAATACTACAGGTTTGTTTTCGCAAACATTAATCATTTTGCTCTTGCCAAATTGTAGTAACAGACAAAATTAATGACAGACAAAAACATCAACAACAAAAACGAAAATGTGAACTGCTCTATAGTATTTAGATGACACCCAGGACATTTTTGTAGAATTGTGTGGGAGTAAGCAGACTTTTTGGGATGATGATTTGTATTTGATACCTTTTTGGATTTTACAATTTAGGTTGACGAAATTTAGGTCTTGAAATACTGCTGCACTAAACTTTGGCCATCAAAGGGTCGTCGTGACTTCCAACCTCCCCGGTTAAGGGCAAGAGACCAGCGCTGGTTTGGTGACGGCCATACCCAACCCAACCCAACCCAACCCAACCCAACCCAACCCAACCCAACCCAACCCAACCCAACCCAACCCAACCCAACCCAACCCAACCCAACCCAACCCAACCCAACCCAACCCAACCCAACCCAACCCAACCCAACCCAACCCAACCCACACAGTCATGTAAACGGGTGCAATCGTGGACCTCCCATTGTTCCTCTTTTGTTTATACTCTAACTTTTTCGGAAGGCCTCCCATTGGTTTTGTACACGATTTTCAATCGTGGACGTTAGGTCAAACGTGGACCCCTTTGTCTACGCCCGAATTATTTTGTCCTGCGCCAAACTGATTACTATAATTTTGTCCTAGGTCCACGATTGCTGGCATATACAAACTGAACCCAACCCAACCCAACCCAACCCAACCCAACCCAACCCAACCCAACCCACACAAGTGTGTAAACACCTTCAATCGGGACCTATTGTCCTATTGTTCATATTTTAACTTTTTGGCAAGGACCCTCATTAGTTTTGTACACGGTTTTCAAACGGGGACCCTATTGAATGCCTTTTTCTGTTTTTCTTGTACGGAACTGCCAGGGGGGAGGGGGTTTCCCGCAGGTGGAAAAAGTGAGGTGGGGGCATGTCCCCCTTCCCCCTGTTCCACCGCATATGCCATTGAAACAAAATACACACAGACAAAACGTACCGGTACATCAGACAAGTTGGAAAGCCCAATTCACCAGACCCATTCTTATTGTTATTCTTATCATCGCGTAAATACATAAACATTTGGGAACTATAGTTGAAGGTCACGCAGCGTATAAACGCTGCTCGCCGGCCAATCCACAAAAGGAGGAACACGCACTGATACAACCCAATTCAATTCATGAATTGAAAACATAATAGCCAACGGTACCCAAAAAGTATTTAGTTTGACTGACATAATAAACAAATCCTCCCATGAACAAACATTTGCAGAATAATTCCCAATCCAAAATACCTTGTCCTAAGAACCAAAATAGTTGATCGTGCATTGTGACTGTATATAGGCTATGCACCACACTAAAATTTAATAGGCCAAAATTGCTGCGCCAAACTGATTACTATAAATTCTTAACCCACAACTTTTTTTAATAATAGATTTTTGGGGGTCATACAATAGATAGATTGTGTAATTATGATCAACTTGGGGGTTCTGTGCTTCAGCTTTTGTGAAGACTTGACAAATTGTGGCTGCAAACCCACATTTTCGGAGGTGTTACTTTTTGAAAAGAATTTGACATTAAGATTCCAACTATAATTTTCAGTAGTGTCACAAAAACAGAGACTCCTGGATAAGGTTTTTTTCACTGTGAAATTAATGGATTTTACACTGAGGTCAATGGCAGTTTATTTAGTGTGGCGCACCCTATACAGGGTGAAAAAAACTGAAACCGAAACCGAGATATTATTGCTAATTGTAACAGAAGTAGGGCACATGTGAATCAAAGGGAGATATCCTCTGTTAGGGTTGAATCTCCTCTTTAAAATGACACCCTGATCATGTCATTACATTCACGGTTGACTGAGCAATTGCGCCACTTTCTTTAGTGGCATTCATTGGCCTTAACCATTACATAACCTTCTTAAAATTAACAAGTGGGTGAGGAGAAGCTTGCAGTTTCTTAAAACACATTCAGGCGTACATGAGAATGCAGCTTACAAAAGAACAGCGAGTTTTTGTTGTGTCGAAGTGGTTGGAGACGGGGAGCCTTCAGCAAGTGGCAGATGCTTTTGCTGAAAACTTTCCAGAACGTCCTCCTCCAGCTAAGGCAACGATTTGCGCAATGTTCGCAATTACAGCGTGAGGGAACCAGCTTAAACTTAAACAAGGGAAGATCCGGGCGACGAAGAACTGGGCGCTCACCTGAAAACATCAATGCGGTCCAGCAGGCCCTGCAACAGGGAGAAAGCATCAGCCAGAGACGAAATGGTCTAGGACTGCCCCCAGTCACATTCAACATGATTGTGAGGCTGGATGTCCGGTGGTACCCTTATAGAATTGTGAGACGACATCAACTACTTCCTGGTGATCTTCCGAGGCGTCTTAGGTTTTGACAATGGATACTTGACCGTCCAAAAATATTTTTGGAAAATCTCATCATCGGAGATGAGGCTGCCTTCTGCATGAACGGAGCCGTGAACACGCAGAACGTCCGCCAGTACGCACCACTGCATCATCCACCGGCGGATTTCACTTTTGACAAAAGTTTGGATCGTGATGAGAAATTATCACTGTGGATTGGACTTTCTGGGAATGGGATTCTGCTTGGTCCTTACTTTTTTGAAGGAAATTTGAATGGAGAAGGATATCTTCAAATGATCAATGACTTGATTGTACCCCAGTTAAGTTAGAGCAACATTTCGACAGACAAGCAAGGAGGCATTTTTCGTCGGTTGTGGTGGGCCCAAGACGGGGCACCTGCTCATCGCCGCATCATCGTACGAGAACTATTGGCGGAACTGTTTGGAGAAAGAATCATTGCTCTGAACCACAACGTGGAATGGCCCCCGAGATCCCCGGATCTAATCCCATGCGATTTCTTTCTCTGGGGTTATTTGAAAGACAAGGTCTTTGTTACGCCACCGCAGGATATTCAAAACTTGAGGGAGCGGATTGTCTGAGAAGTCGACATCCTACGCGGGCAACCTGGTGTGATTCGTTTGGCAGTGATGGGCATGCGACGCCGTGCTCAGATTTGTGTCGGGGAAAACGGAGGACATGTTGAGGGGCATGTTTAATTATGTAAATAACACTGCGCGAATAAATGTTATTAAGTTTACATGGTGAAATCTCTTTTTTCCCCACCTGGCTTGATTGACAACCATAGCCTTTCACTCTGTGACAAATGACACCACAAAAACCACAATTGAAAAGTGGCGCATTTGCCTAAATAGACCCTTTCATAAAATTGGTCACTGCTCAGTCAACCGTGAATGTAATGACATGATCAGGGTGTCATTTTAAAGAGGAGATTCAACCCTATAACAGAGGATATCTCCCTTTGATTCACATGTGCCCTACTTCTGTTACAATTAGCAATAATATCTCGGTTTCGTATTTTTTCTTTAATCTACCCTGTATTATGTTTTGTCACATTATTTATGTCTGTGTGTTTTGTCGTCAAAGCGAGTGCGCCCTCCATACAAACACCGTTTGGGCCTGCGCCTGGGGAAGGAACCACACGTTGATTTCAGCTGTAGGCCTTCCGCCAGACGGCTATTTGAATCATGATTGGACGGGACGATGGGAATTTAATTTCAAAAAAGTATGTCTTCCTCCATGGTCATACAGCTTTGTCATTCAGAAAATATCTGACTTTAGGGATTCTGAAGCCAAACATTCGAAATTCTTTAATATTTGAATTCCAAATTAAAGAATAATGATTAAGTTTCCTTTTGCTCAATACGAAAATAAAACATACAACAGCCTACGAAATGTTGACTTTTCATACAAAAATCACACACACGTGCGACGCGATCAGGATCTGTACGTGGCCGGTGGGCTGGCGCGGCGCGCGCTACATACAGTTGAGACCTGAGACCGTGGTATGGTGGGTCGCGCATGTGGGGCAGTGGTTGAACCAGTGAATGTTTATCAGGTTTCACTAACTAAATTAATTTAGGCCTACCATGGAGGTAGGAACTAACTAGTGATCAAGACTGAATTTTCATTCCATACGGACGCTTGGGGGTAAATCCAACGCATTCCCCCCAAAAATTCCAGCCTCCTACGCGTATGAACGACCTGAGTCAATCGGGCATTGACAGCGCCTCTGTTTAACAGTTGTCATGTTCTAATGCATTGCGCGAGGACGTCGATCCTTCCTCAAGATGCGCTTCAAGTTGAAAAGACTTGTGTCCACCTTGCTCTTTGGACTTGCCTGCTCCATGCTAACTGCTCTGCACTTCTCCAGCAGGCAGCTTCCTGATGGAGAACCGTTTCAGAGCGGCGGACGGCCTCGACATCGAGACCAGCAACTTACCGGGCAATCCGCGCCTGCACCTCCCGGGCGCGGAGCCGTACAGCCCGCGAAAGAGAGACAGCAAGCACCGGGGCAGAAGCAGCAGGACCTTGGTGTCAGATTACAGCGAGAAATGGCGTGGGCCGCCGACGACTCCAGTTTGGAGTCTGTCAACTTACAGCAACAGCAACAACGGCCAAAGAAAGTTGACATTGACAACCAATCTGTGCCGAAACATTCCGGCCCTGCAGCTCCTCTGGTGAATAACTCGGGGACGATATCGCATAGCAAACTTGGTAGACAAACTGACAAAGATTTACTTAAAAATTCACAGAAATTCGGCCAGCTAGGAGTAAATTCTTCCACGGCTAACACTAACAGTTTGGCCCAGACCGAGTTGGCTGACATATTTCTCGGGGTCAAAACAACAGGAGCCTACCACAAAACTCGACTGAAACTTATTTTGGACACCTGGCTGCCGCTAGCTAAAAAACAGGTTGGTGAATGTATCCCTCATAATCTCAACACAATAATAAAAAATATACTTGACAACTGTTGTTTGTTTTTGTTTGTTTTTGTATTATTCTTATTCTTATTATTCTTCTTCTTATTATTATAATTCTTTTTTGGGGGGGGGGATCTGGAGTGTAGCAACTTTGGGCGATTGTGTTGTGTAGTGTAGGGCCCTGTTCCCCGTGCATTTAAAAATAAAATTGGGAAAGTGCGACAAAAGAACATTTTGCTCGTAATTTTGAAATGAGTCAGAAAATTAAAGATTAATGAGCAGGGATATTTTGAATTTTCCAGAATTTCTTTTGCTGTGCCGTCTGCCCAGGTTAAAAATATTACTTGGGCAAGATGCTGGAGGGAAAAACAGTACGCCATGTTGCCCACCATCAATGTGCATAATCCTTTTTGTATTTTGACCACAGTGAATTTGTATTTGTTTCCAATCCAAAAAATTAATTTAAATAAACTTTTAAATTTGTTTGTGATTTCAAGCATTGGAAGTTGCATTACTCATAAAGTTTCTTTGTAACTCGGCATTTACAACTTGGCTAATGACTTTGAAACAAATTAATAAATGAACTGGCATTCCTCGCTCCGAATTGTCTCATGTTTGTACCTTTCAGAAATTCTTCATAATCTTTCCAAAGTTAAGAATTTGTCAGGAATTCAGCTGCCAGTTGCAGACTCAGAGTTGGCTTGCATTGATCAGAGAAAACATGGCTGAAAACCTGTATTGTGAAATGGTCCAGACATGATTCAAGCTTTGCTTTGAAATAGGCTGCCATTTGCACAAACAAATTGTACTGCTTGATTCACTGAATTCAGCAAGTAAAAAAAAAAGATAATCAGAAAATCAAAAAAAGTGAAAACATTTAGCCCTGTATTTGGTGTTAAGGGTTACTCCCCTTTTGAAATAAAGCGCTAAGCACAGATTTTCTTTTCAGTGAATAATGCTTGGTACCAACTGTGAGGTCAATTTGTATTCCTTTAGTACAGACAATAGTGCTATTCCACCTGAAATAATGTGACTTTAGTGACTTGGTTCAAGCTGTGCCATTCTCCCTGCAAAGAGGCCAATTTTGATTGAAGCTGCACACAAACTATTGAAAACCCAAATCCTTCCAAAGGGGATTTCAGTGCATAACGTCAACAACTGAGCATTGAATTCTAGCAAACTGGGTGTGAATCTGGTGAGAGCCCAATCTCCTCGCAGACAATATCCTTATACCTACCTGTGTACAGCTTTTAATGGAACTGTTTTTGGAAACTTTACTCTTACGAAGGTTATGTTTGGTTCATGCTTAGCCCAAAAGTAATCTTGTGCTTAAAGTTTAACCACATAGCCTAATTTTTTATTAACCCTAACGTACATAAATCCATCAAAATCCTTCCCCTGTTTTGGAGGATTTTGGCGGATTCAGTATACCTCCATATTGAAACCTAGGGGGGTTTTGATGGATTGAGGATTGTAAGCCTAACGTTACTGCAGGATTTTGATGGATTCAGGATACCTCCATATTGAGCAGTCACCAAAACCAACATTTTGTGCATGACAAAATAGGTGGATTTTGGTGGATTCAGGCATGGAGGAAGGATACCTTCCTCCATGATTCAGGATACTTTCTAGTAAAGTTACCCAAGGGGTTAGGGTTAATCATATTAAGCGTGTATGCCAACATCTTAGTACAATCCATACTGTTATTCAGGTTAATAGTTATAATACAGGTTAACAGTGTTTAGCAATTAAACAATGGTACTTTTCAGATCATATTGGCAAGATGTGGCAAATCCAATTGAAGCCCATTGTAGCCAATTATTCAAAGTGCAGCAACAGGTGTTTGTTTGAGTTCAGTGGACCTGTGGGTCATGTACAAAATTTACCAGTGAGAACAAGGGTTCCAGGATATAAAACACTGCAACATAAAAGCTCAGCGTGTTAATTTTGAATATCTAATTTGTTTAATAGCATTAGCTATTAGATACATTGTGACCTTTCCAATGAGACATTAACAAATAATTTTAAAATGAACACATGTTGAGGCATTTGATCTAATAAGTTTCAGTCTGTGCTCATTGTACATAAAAAGTATATTTTAGGAAAACCAAATGGAATGCACTGTGTAGTATTAAAGGGCTTTTTTGGTTAAAGATGACATTTCCCCCATAAATTAGGTGGGGGAATCCATTACGTTGAAATTTTCAGTTAGAAACAGTCTAAGTTAGCAGAACCTACCCAACAGGGCTTTCATAGGATTCAGTCATTTGGCAGAGTTTTTGAATTTGTGAATAGTTTATGCATATGTTCTAGAAAAAACTTCACTATTGATGAATTTCCATTTAATCGCATTACATTTTTGAGGATTTTCTTTTTCTGAATTTGTGAAATTCTCAGAATACAATGTTAGAATTACCAAGAAACATAATATATGATTTTCATTTCTATTTTGCTGGTTCATTAG
This sequence comes from Hippasteria phrygiana, assembly GCA_037893225.1. Taxonomy (NCBI): domain Eukaryota; kingdom Metazoa; phylum Echinodermata; class Asteroidea; order Valvatida; family Goniasteridae; genus Hippasteria; species Hippasteria phrygiana. The sequence continues at coordinate 1,247,089 of JAZGUH010000056.1, forward strand.
TTGACATTGATAAGACACCATTACAAGTTCCTAGGCTGTACTTGTCAAACACCAAATATTTACTAAGGGAACCATTATTTACAGACTGCGTAAATTTGACCTTTGGACAGGGAGTTTTATATAATGAACTACAAACCATCCATTGACATTGATGTCATAAACACAGTATATTTAATACCAGCAGAATTGTGTAGGATGATACCACAAACATTTTGGTTATGTTTATTTATAATCTATTTGGTCAGTTGTCAACTTAAAATAATCAAGCAATTTTCATTTATTAGCTGCAAACACCAATATGTACTGGAAAAAATCACTGAATATTCTGTGGTTTGTGTGATAACATTCATGTCATTCTGTCTGACCTCCACAATTTTAACACTATAACTATGACTTCTGACTAGCGCCCACCCGAACAAAGATACTGACAATTTGGGAGACCGCCAACCTATAGGGCAAGATAGCTCAGTTGGTAGAGCGCTGGTACGGTAACCCGGAGGTCGCAGGTTCGAATCCCGCTCCTGCCAGTTTCTTTGTTCACTTTGAAAAAACTATAACATATGTGTTAAGATAAATGAGACATGCATGAATGCAGCAGATCAAAATGCTAACGTACAGAGTACATTACGTTCCTAATGCTCAGCCTCTGCCCAGCCATCAAATTAGGCCATTCACGACCCAATGCACACTCGGCACTGCCTCAGCACTTTGATCAGCATCATCAGCCCGTCAAACCCCAAAAGTGCATCGGCCATCTGTGACAAAAACGTGCAGAATGCCTTTTTTGTGTGATGAATTACAGGAGGGTGTTTGTTGGCCAGGGACAATTTTGTAATGTTGGTGTCGGGCTATTTTCTCCTTTGATCTAATGGGATAGATGCTAAACAAAGCTTTGTGTGCAGTCTGTGATGCGAAACCAGCTGGAACCAGTTTCTGATTTAAAGTACACAAGTTATATTAACTATTGTAAAAAAAAGAATAAAAAAAGACGGGCATATATATGGCATCAGCACGTGTATGTTGTACATGCCTAGGCCTACATGTAGCAGTGGACACAAAACATGATTTTCGGTACTTTTTGTACATATACATGTATGTAAAAACTGGGAGATTATTCAGATTAAAGCTGCTATGTTTGTGCTTCAGCTGAAAATTACAATTGAATCAACTTTCCCCTACTAACAAATAATGGAAGATAAGTATATTTTTGAATGAAAAAAAAGTGCTTCCTACACTGTGCACTCTGGTTGGTCCTCGAAAATGTATTGTTTTATTATTTCATATGCATGGAGATTGATGTACATTATTAGTACTGTTGGAATTATGAGCGTCCCTCCCCGATACAAATTAAAAAATATTAAAACTGTTACTCAAAACAGTTAAAACCGTTCACTGTGGTAAATTTTTTGTGTGGAGTGTCTAATTGGAAAAGTTCATCTAATGCGGATAAATTAATTCGTCAGATAACCCACAAGGAAAATTTGTAGGTAAATTTGAATACATTTTCAAAGTGTACATTGGCATTCTGGGTTAATGACTTCTGACTAGTGGCCCAAACAAACAAAACTGACAATTTTTGGGAGACCGCCAAGTTGGTAGAGCGCCGGTACGGTATTCCGGAGGTCACAGGTTCGAATCCCACTCCTGCCAATTTTCTTTGTTCACTTTGAAAATGCGGAAAAATTAAATTGGCAATTCATTTTGAAAATTTAATTTTCAGGGGATACGCCCCAATACATGGACCATACATGTACATATACAGCAGCATTAACTCTAACAGTACTCAACCTGTCAAACCCAACAGCATGTTTGGTTGGAATCTGTTAGGATGGACCCCCAAACTGATAGTCCTTTACACTGAGTTTGGCATACCACCAGAATCAGAGTCCAACAATTTGTGTGTATAGTTTACCACATGGTGATGAAATTTGCAAGGATGGGTATGGTTCCTGCATGTATGTATGTAGTAAATGACACTAGGGAGTTAGTAGGGTTTGAATTAAGGTGTGTGTGTTTCCCTGTCCCGATTTCGTACCAACTAGTAGGACAACTGCATTATGTCCGGAAAAGCAATATTGCATCCTAATTGTTGTTGGAACTCCTTGCAACGATTTTTCTCTTAGCCCTTACGTTTTGGGGTATTCCGGCTGGTGACATATTTTCTGTTGTGGATTTGGTTTTGATGGAGACACTCTATCCTACCCAGAACAGAACCATTGTGCAGTTTACTTTTGAATTTTTGTTGTTCATATTTGTGGTTATTATGTTTGACACTGGAAGATTCTGACTACAGTAAGCTCACTCTCATCTATAGCAGCTGCAGAAATAACAGGATTTATACAACACCTGAGTAAATCCCCGCAATCTGATTGGTGGATCGTTGATCACGTGCATTGAATTATTCATCACAATGCATGGCGCGGCCGCACCGCAAAAATAGAAGTTCTATTCAACAGTGAATATAGAACTTCCATTACACGGTCACACCATCAGTCGCGCTCTGACCAATCAGGTGACGAGGATTTATTCAGGTGTGTAAAACAACTAATGAACGTTTCACGTTGGTGCAATGGAAAGAATAATTTCATTCGGTGACAAATGGAATTTTCCATTCCATGAGGCTTCGCCTCATGGAATGGAACATTGAATCTGTCACCTCGTGAAATTATTCTTACCATTGCACTCACAAACATTCATTATTTGTATAATATTGAACCCTTCGTAAAGTTTCATTCTCGCCTTGTAGATGAATAACAAAAATCCTTCCCCTTTAAACCAAGGTTTTATGAGCTGGATGAATGTGGCCTTGATAGGAGCCATCTGCACCTGAATAATAGCATATGTGACCGGCTCTGCAAAAAGGGCTATTATGTCGCAAAGTTTGAAAAATGAGTTATATACATAGATGAATTGGTCACATCCTAAGCTTTAATTTGGTGCAGGTTTGACCCCTGTGGCATTTTGTGTTCTCGAGATATCTTGACACTTGTATACTCATATTTTCCCAATTTAACGGAAATGCGTTTAGAGATACAGGCCTTTAAACACAAAAAGTGCAAAGAAAAAACGTAGAAGTAATTTTTATCAACATTAATTTTTTCATCTTTATTCATCAATATTAATGTTTCTGAAAATAAATTCTGAAAATATTGATATAACATAAGCCAACAAACCAAAAACAAAAAAATCACTTGGTGAAGATTTTTTCACCCGCTTCACATAGAACTGCCCTGTGTGTGTTTTCACATAGTGCGACATAATACCCTTTTTGCAGAGCCGGTCACATATATGCTGTCTTGACTGCAAGCATTGATTGTATTCAGTCTGAGTCTCCTGAGCTTGGGGTTGACAGAGGGATGGTATGTGGAAGCATTCATTGGAGCAGTGGCTACCCTCGTTGACCAGTGACCAATAACAAAGAAGGTCAAATTTCTAGGCCAATAGTAGAATATAGTATAGTCTGAACATCTTTGATAAATCATTTTGGGGATGCCAGTTTGGTTTGGAAAAGTCAGATAGTTGGAAAATTTGAAAATTCAGAGTGGTGCCCTTGGTCTGTAGTGCTTTGGTTGCATACAGGCTGCATGGTGTGCAGCGCCAGTCTGTATGTCCGGATGTGTCAATGCTTCAGTTTTTCCACTGAAGTTTTTCCTCATTTCTCCATAAATATTGCACATTATGGTAGAATGTTTACACCCAGACCTTGGAAATAGGGTAGGTAACTCATCAGAGAAATTCCTTGGGACGGTTTCAGGGCAATGTGTGCCTTTAAGGAGAATTTTTTCTAGTTTAAATGGTAAAACTTCATCCATCAATGAGGTTCTGAATTTTGTATTTTGTGATGCATTACAGTGGGGGTATGTGTAAAATAGTCTGTCTGAATGAAATTGAAATGTTTTCATTGCTCATCATCTGGTGTTATACAACACCTGAATAAACCTCCGCCATCTGATTAAACACGGACAAACCAAATTCAGGAATTCTGTTTGAAAAAAATGTGATTGATTGGAAAAGTGACGATTTTGATTGAAACTCTCTCAACGTGGCTTTAGAAATTGACAGCTGTGCAATCGCCTACGCTCATATTATTAAATGTCGTAGATGGAGTTAAGCAAGATACTCCAAAATGAAAGATTAAAGCAAAGAAGACCCACGAAAGCTCTCCTCATATAGCAGAAGGTTTTAAACCCACCATTGAGAAAACTCCATATCATGAGCTTTTCTACTTTTTATTTAGAATATTTAGAATATTTAGAATATTTAGAATATTTAGAATATTTAGAATATTTAGAATATTTAGAATATTTAGAATATTTAGAATATTTTGAATATTTTGAATATTTTGAATATTTTGAATATTTTGAATATTTTGAATATTTTGAATATTTTAAATATTTTGAATATTTTGAATATTTTAAAAATGTTACCAGCAAAGACTTGTGTGATGTTCAGAGTTGACCATTTTTCTCAGCTAATGTAAAAGACATTATGACAGAAAACTGAAACACTGAAACGGTATAATATAATGCTGTGATTGATAAACAAAGTTCAAAACCAGCTTGTTTGGATGTGTTGTCGGAAAGTTGAATAGCGATATTATACTGAGGGGTTTGCTCGAAAGCCACCAAAACAAATAGCAGACCTTTTGTCGCGCTACTTTATTTTGAGTCTTGGGAAGATTCTGTCCTAATATATAGGTCTTTCTTATTTGGCCTGGGGGAAGGTTGCAGTCTCCAAAATTGAAGCACTTTGTATTTCCATTGATTAAATTCCAACAGTTGTGATTGCTTCCATCAATCATCTAAACCAATGCTGGTATACCCCTGAGGGCCCTGACACTAAAGATTTTGTTCCCCTTTTATCACTTTCAAAAATTAAACTGTCTTGTCACTTGCAAACAAGTTATTAGGGAATGAAAGTTGCTGACCTCTGTATGACAAATACACAGTGGCGTAGCCAGGGTTGTCTCCATAGGGGGGAGATTGGGGGGGGCTGGATGTTACAGTGGGGGGCGCTCACAGTGATTTTTCTTTATAATGTTATTAATTTCTGCGTTTGCGGAATTTTCAGTGGGGGGGGGGGGGGCGACTGGGGAGGCGATGATTTTTTATGGGGGGCGTGCACCCCCCAAGCCCCCCTTAGCTATGCCACTGTACATACAGTTTGTCTGGCCCTAATTCACCACTGTACTCTTGTAAGGTTGTAATTGTACTGCATATTAATCGAGTCTCTGAATTGTGCTGCCTTAGGGTATTCTTTTTCCTTCAGAATTACACTCTTTCCAGAGGTATTCAGCTGATAAAATGTAAAAAGCAATTTTTTGGGGGGGGGGGGGGAGATCAAAGGTAGCCGTACCTCGAATCCCATGATATTGTGAAAAAGCTCTTCATTGTACAATATTTGGAGGGGATGTCTCTAAATTTTGTTGCCAAAGACACCGACACCCAGAGTGACTACTGTGTGTTCTGTTCATCTGGGTTCAGTCTTTGGGCTTTTTGTGGCAGAAGTTGTCCGGCTCTAACCTCAAATTTTCCCAGTTATAATATAATGTCTGTGCTCCTCAACAAATTGATTTGTGTTCTTTGTGTGTTTTATTTTGACATACAAACATATTTGTTTATCTATTTCAGATGTCTGCAACCCTCTGAGAAAAGGTTTTTTATTTTTTGCTGCTTTCACACGTGTAATGCACAAAACAATCTGCTCGACAGGAACTAAATTATAATTGGGCAACAAATTTTTTCAACATTTTAAAAGTTATTATTCGATTTTTTTTGTATATAAATGTTGGTGGATTCTTTCGTTTGATGTCTTATTGAAACGTGAAGATCTTATGTATTGCTAGAAAAAGAGCATTTTTTTTTGTTCAAGGTGTGTATATATACAAATTTTGAACTAGGTCAGTGGCTATAACACTGTTGAACTCAAGTTGAAGGGTTCCTACTTTCAGTGGACAGAATTGCTTGACTCTAATGCCTTCAATGTTTTTTCATTTTCATAATTTCCAACAAAACTGAAATGAGAAGCCTGCTACATACAGCAAAATCCAACAGCAAATTTTGTTGGATTCTGCAGTGTATGCCATATAGCCAGGGATCACACCCCGGAAATGTTACGATACAACCTGGAAAGCGACATTGTGGGGATCACTCAATGAGTGATATGACTTTTTAGCTTATAATTCGTCAAATAAACCACAAGGGAAACTGACTAGGGTAAATTTGAACTGGCAGGAGCGGGATTCAAACCTGCAATCTCCGAAATACCGTACCGGTGTTCTACCAACTGAGCTACATGTATCTTGCCCTATTTTGGTGGTCTCCCGATGTTGGATTTTGTTAGATTTAGCAGAGTTAGGGTTAAGAAAGAAAAAAACCAGCAAGTTTTCCCCTCTTGGAAATGGAATGCTCTAGTGACCCATGATTCTTGAAGGGGTACTTGTACTTTTGATGCATGGAGTGGATTGCCCTTGTCTGAAAGAAGTGGGTTGTCCTGAGTGCAGGTTGTTTGTAAAGACAAAGATCGGCCCCCTACTGTGATATGAGGTCCCACATGTGGATGATGGTTGGAATGCAGCTAAATAAGCCTGACTTGACCTTGTGTGATGATAGGCACTGGTAGACAAACCTACCAAGACATGCTTTGTGCTAATATTTGTGACCCTCTGTACCATATTGATAAATGTTTCCCAAGTAAGTAGTTACCTTTCTGATGATACCAAATTTATCCTTATTCCAGTCCAAAAATGAGACATGGAAGAAACAATACTGTTGTGCAACCATGAAGTGGACATATGGAGAAAAACGGCTTAAAGGGTGGCTGCAATGCAATTTTTATTGTGTATATCGATGAAATAACGTTTTTGAAACACAACTGTGTGTTGTTTGTATTTTTTTATTTCGCGTAAGCATTTGAAAATATTTTTTTATTGCGGGGGGGGGGTCAGCCCCACCCATCAAGTGGTAACGCTGATGTGACGTCATCCCGGGAACCCGGCTGGCTGTGGTATGGTCGGCCATAGTACACCTAGCGTGCGTTGCATTAAATGCACGTGTGTTTTCGTTGTGTCGCGGAAAGCTTTCAGTGTTTTGCGAATGTTTTTCGTCGAAATACTGTGTCGTTGTGTTGCTGCTGGATTCAGCAATACCACTGAGGATGGTGTCAGTCTTCACCTCTTTCCAGTAGAACTGAAATACCGTCGTATTTGGACTCGGAGAGTGCTATTTAGCCTAGCAATCGTTGTTTTCAAGTCTTTTACGCGTTCCGCATCAGGAGTCCGATTCGGAGTCTTTAGTAGTTTCGCTGTTACTCTCACCTTCTGGCTCATACATGTACGGAAGAGCTCCAAGATCCTCCTCTTCCTCGCCCCAATAATGTTCCGAAGAAGTGTCTGAATCAACAAGTCTAAAATCGACACTTGATTGTCAGATTCAGATCCAAAAGATTCTGTTTGAAGATTTTAACGCAACGAGAAATGTTTCCCTGGTCCCTTCATCCTAAGCTATTTAATCGCGCGTGGCTGGTTCCCTCAACAACGGCATACATCCACACGTACACAAACGTACACTGATCAAACTACTCTTGCTGAGTTTCTGTGTTCCCGAGATGACGTCACGCATTTAGGGGCGCGGAAACAATAGAGAAAGGGGGGCACTTTATTCCGGGAAAATTAAACACAAAAAATGGGCAGAAACACAGAAAACACATTTTATTCACATTTCTTATATTGTAAAAGAGTTATATATCACAAAATTTAATTGTTGGTACAATTTCATTGCAGCCACCCTTTAAAGAAATCTCACATGTTTGCACTGCCAATGTCCACCCTCAAAATTGTCAATTTGTCAACTTTAGTGTCAATTTGTTTTTTCGAAACAAGTTTGGGCCTGGAAATTGAATGACACTTATGCTCTCCAAAAATACAAAAACACCTTGACTCTGCTATCATTATACATAACTTCAAGTGATGATTACTGGTCTTGGGTAATATGCTTTATTTCGCCTAGTCATTCACTATAGATTTCACTAGCACCTGTTTGAAGTTTCACTTGTTCACTATTTTAGGGAACTTTTTTTGTTAGGTAAAACAAAGAAAATTCAATTTTCATGTTTTATGCGTTTTGTATCTTTTCTTTTTGCTTTATATATTTTTTTGAAAATCAAAACATCTTATCATAGTTCCATTACAGGTAATTGATTTTTCACGAGTCTACTATAGGCAAACTTCAGTTTGATTAGCCTGCAACATTTATTAATAGTATTTGTATGCCCAGCTAGTGACTAAATCCAGTCCTGTGAGAGAATTAAAAAAGACGTTTGAGGGCAACCTATTTAGAAATCTTAAACACAATGCACCCTTCAATGACATTTCGAGCTGTAACAAATTTCTGTAACAAAGTTGCCTCGATTTTAAAACCCTAGTGGATACCACATAAAGCATGGGCACTCTCAGTCATCATCTCCTGAATTTATTTTTACTTGACAGAGCTAGACGTTGATGAATCAAATCTATAGGCCAATTGCTCTCACTAGATGTAGCAAAGCTTGGTGAACCAGGAAACAAAAATATGTTAGTGATGACAAGAAGGTGGTTCGTTAAGGGTTTGAGATTAAAGGTGTTTAATTAAAAACATTGCCCTGTCAAGTTTCACACTCAAACAGGGAATCTGTAAGAAGTACTTTACCGTAGCGACACACTTCAAAGATATAAGTGTTGTTAATACAAATAATTCACAAGATCAAATCATCGAGTGCTGGTCTAATAGAGTACCGAAGTCTGACGTCAGTTGGCATGACAACTGTCTCCAAACAAATGTAGATTTCGACTTTTCCTTTGTTAAATGTAGTGTACACGATTGGTAATCCTCCAATTTTTGTTAACTGAATTATTATGAAATACCTTACTAGACTGTAAGTTAATAGTAGTCTCAATCATCCTGTGAAATGATGGAACCAGGTGTGCTGTCGTTGTCAAGAAAAGTGGAAAGTTATATCGTTTTCCAACGATTTCCAGCTGGAAATCGTTGGAAAACTGCCCTGTAGGTTTAAGTCAAGGCATGCGTGGCTACCCGGATGAATGGCGCGCCCCGGACATGCTCAGCATTTGGGGCGCGTCATGCATCCAGGTACATGTAGCCACGCGTGCCTTGACTAAAGGCTATCATCCGCCCAACGGTTGAAAACGAGCGCCGTTTTTCTTTGGTTTTTTTCGCCATCCAACAACAGATAACTTTGAACAATACTAACCCCCAAATCTGCCCATTTCTGAAAATTGCAACAATGACCAATCATGTACACTACCTTTAACCCCTTGGGCATGGTATTTTACGGGAGACGTCAAGGTGTTGCAGCGATTCTGGCAGCCAAATCGAACCGCTACAATGTGTTTGTGCAGTCAAGCATGACATAAACAATAATCCAACAATGGATTGAAACTGCACAAACAGCGGCCAATGGCGTCATCCGGCCTGGTGGCACTTTTTTTTTACGCCATATGGCGTCATCCGTACGCAAAGGGTTAACAGCTAGTCATGCAAACACATTGACACAAAATAAAAGTATTCTGGTTCCAAACATTGCATTGACATCATCACTTTGGTGCTCTATAAGCTGACAGCAACTCTGATTAATTGTTATTATTCCAACTCATTGACACAAATTTTCCAGTTTCTACTCCTTTAAATTTGATTCTAACCATCTGAAATGATGTCACAGTACTCATTATTTGGGGATCTATTGACCAATCAAAATACAACTGAAGGACCTCATAAACTAATTAGTTTATATTTCCAATAACATGCTATGTAATGTGATTAGCAATTTAGGCTCAGCATTTCTATAATGGTAAACTTTCAGTTCAGTTCAGTTCAGTTCAGTTCAGTTCAGTTCAGTTCAGTTTATTTCCACTTATTTCCACTTGTTTCAAAAGCAAGCTTGTATGGAGGAGACCCCCATAACTTGTATACTAAATTAACTTTACAAACGTGGCAATGAGAAATACTGAATAAATATTATACATAAAACGATACAGGACAAACACTAACAAGACAACATAACTATAAAGAAGTTAACATTGCATATATTAAAAAATGCGTAAGAGACATCAAGGCACCAATACGAATATGGAATACAAAATTCAGTCGTTATATTTCTCAAGAAAACAAAGTTTAATTTTTATCTTAAAAATATAACCACTTTTGACCTTTTTAAGATTACTGTTTAGTGAATTCCAAAACTTAGGACCCTGGATTTTCACAGAATTTAGAGATTTAGAGAAACGTACGTAGGGAATATGGAAATCATCAGACTGTCTAGTTTGAATGGAATAAATCTGAGTATTTAAAATAAACACAGTCATTAGGCCATGACTGTCACGAAAATTTGTAAGATGTTAAAACTTTGAAGTTGAAAACAGGAGGTTGTTGTGCAGCTACATTTATTTGTTCTAATTATTTAACCTCTACAGATAAAAAGAGCATCATGAAAAAGGATCTTTGGGACCAAATGTGAGCTTGTAATTGTAACTTGAATTAAAAGTAGAGGAATATAACATAGATTTTAACTAAAAATATCATCAATCAACAGGACTTCAATGTGCCCATGCAGGCAGTGTTTTGTTCAGTCTGTACTTGTGTGCACATTTTACCATATGTTCCTATGAATTTCAGAACAAAAGAAATTTGCCTTTGAACGTGGGCATAATTGGCAAGTTGTAAAGAGAGAAAACCCAAATACCTGGTTGTCATGCATCAAACCAGTATCTATATAATTTGTGTATAATTTATTTCTTCCTGAGGTCATCCAGAAATCTCTTTGGTCAAATGGCAGGAGTACATCCATTTGGACTATAAATTACAGCTTTGTGGACGATGCTTTCACATATAAATAATCAGCAATAAATTTAATTTGGTTAAACTGCCAGACATGTGGACATTATTCTGATTTCCAGCTCCATATGGCCACACTGAGCATAGGCCTAATGGCTTTTGCATGCTGCATACGTTGCCTACCCAGAGTTGTGTAAAATGTATGTACACAAAGAATGCCAGACTAGAAAAAAAGGATATTATGCCTTTGAGAAATAGTAATATGTATATGTAGGGTTCTCTGTTACACAGAACAACATTTTCACTTTCTCAGTGCATAAAAAAGATCAAGTTGTGAATGTGCTAAGGTAGTTTTAGTCAAATTTTGATGGACAACATGTACATTTACACTGACCTGAATAATATTTTCATAAGATGGAATTTGTGTCGGGATGATGTAAATTCAATATTGGGTTTTTGCCCTTCACCGACATTTTTTTAATAAACACTGTATACTCAGTGTCGTCCCGAGAGATTATTTTGAGAAAAATCACTCGGGTGGGACTCGAACCCCACGACCTCCTGGTTTCTAGTGCAGATGTCTTACCACTCAACCACCGAGCTTGCCGGAGTAGGTTGGCTGGTTCGAATCTGATATAGCGGTGGGTGCCGCAGCCAAACTATTCATGGTTTGGAGATTATGCTTCATGTAGTGATTGACGTGTTGGGTGTGTGAAAATCTCTATAAACTACAGATTCAGCATAATAATGTTGCTAGGACATGTGTGGGGGAGAAGTTCTTTTGTGTGTGTGGTAAAGTTGGAAATGTATGTATACCAATGTGTTATAAACTTAAAGGTAGAATGCAACATTTGCTTTTGCTGTAATTTTCAGAAATAAATGGATTTGGGGTAGTATTTTATAGCAAATACTGTAACACCGACCTGTTTAAAGTTTTGTGTGCATAGCTGTGCTAGGAAAACGGAGAGAAACAAATTCTGTTCTCGTAGTCTGGTTCCCTGACCATACTTTAGACAAAAGGAAGCAATACATAGAGTCAGGGAATTATTAGGTCGGGGAACTAGACTATTTCCTAAGATTGTCGGGCGACAATCATTGGGAAAACGATATAAATGTCCACTTTTCTTGAATGACAGCACAGCAGGTGCCATGATTTCACAGGATGCTTGAGACTGCTGTTTACTTAGTCTACTACGGTATTTCATAATAATTCAGTAGTTGTGTTTGTTGATGTTTGCAAATGTTGTATACTACCATTTAAATGCGTATAAAAAAATACTAATACTTCTAAAAAATGGTTGGTATTTCAAAATTTCCACTGAAAAAATTGTTGTTCAGCTCTAACAAGGTCACGTTAAATAAATTGTTGAATGTGAAATTGTGTACATATATGTTTTAACACTTAAAATCACCCTATGTGTACATAGAACTGGTACTAAATTAACCTTTTAAGATTCTGGAACTTTTTAATAGAGAAAATACCAGCACAACTTTGAAGTGATCGGGCTGTGCCTATTGTGATAATAAATTTAACAAATCAATTTCCGCCGATGTTCACTATTTTCGGTCGCTTTGGGTGTGTACAATCAAATGGGGAAAATTTTCAAGTTCTTGATTTCATATTTTAATTCAGCATACAATTTCAGCTTTAAAGAAAAACTATTTGTACACTAAATTTCTTCAACTTTGATATCAAGAACTTTTGGCAGTCAAACCGGGGTTAAATCTTGAACCTTGTCATGTATATGGGGGATGGCTAGGAATGAGCTACAACAACACATATTGAATCAAGTTTAAGCTTATTACCCACACTTCCAGGAAATACCACGATCTAAATATTCAACTTTTGCTATTTTTGTTTGTCCGATGGTGCCAGGTCACATATATCCTGACAATAGGTATTTGCACCACTGCTTGATCAACCAACTTTTGCTGGATTTTAAATGTATGGTGGTTGTGCTCATATTTGCTTGATACATTTTGTAGCTCATTATTGCCAACAGCCTATTTTTTTGACAGCTGTGACTGAAATATTTTAACTGTTCAATTATCCTGTCCTGTCCTGTCATCCATAACCCTTGGATGTGACAGCTCAGTGAGTAGTAGTAGGATTGAATTAACATCCATTCATACCAAACCCCCAAATGGTTCCGCAGCAGTGTTGGACGGTTTCAGAATTTCTGGAGCCAGTTCTGGTTCTCTAAAAAGAACCGATTCCGAGTTGGAACCGGCTCCCGGTAAATTCAATGAAAAACATAAGCCCTTGAAATTGCATGTTAAGTAAACGGTGTCACCTTGTGAGGCCTGTCCTCCGTGGATTTTGACGTGCAACACATGTTATTCCACTACATATCTGGTTTCAAATGTGTGTTTTTCCTGTTAAACTTATAGAGATTGTGTTATTAAAGCAAACTTAGCGTTTATTAATTTATTTTCTGTTCCTTGCCTATGATTTTATTGACCGCGACGATCAACGACCATGCAGAATAGAATGATTCACTGCACACGTACAGCCACATCAGGAAATATCTTTTCACAGATATACCAGGTATTTGCATTTTTTTTATTGAAATAAAGAAACTCCAACATTGAACTGAAACAAATTGTGGGCAAAATACAGAACACGGCAATCACAAAATATGAGGTCAACCACTTAATTTGTTGCGTATATCTCCCATGTACTCAGTCATATTAATACCGTAAAATGTGGTAACTTTGGCACCCTGGGTAACTTTGGCAAAAAGCCACTTCTTGGCCAGCCAGCGTCTTTACGTCTGTGCATTGTGCACGTTGCGCGTGGAGATCATTAAAGACGAGCCCAGATCGGTCTAGCCACGCCCCAGAGTAATTGTGTCATTCAATACGTTTATAATATTATCCATGGTACAGGGCCAGTATGGAGTTCAATGCTAGTATGCTCTATTATAACCTTGTGACCGCAAAGGATGTGAGTCTGTGTGATTTCTCTGAGTGAATGTACTACCCGGGCCTTCATGCGATTTAATTCTTAGTTCATGTAGCTATGGATCCGATTCTCTTTCTGGGCTTTGTGTGCAGAGAATGGGTAAGTTACTCTGGAATCGATTCTTTTGGAGCCGGAACCGAGCATAGCGGGTACCCGGTTCTTGAAAAGATTGGACTCATGGTTCCGGTTCCAATATTGGAACCGGGGAACCGCCGGAACCGCCCAACACTATTCCCCAGGACTACCATGCTAAATCCAACAGAGTTTACCGGTGACTTATGTGATTTTCCTGCTCAATCCAATGCAGTCCAACACAGTCCAACATGCCAAGTTGCTGGGTACCTATGAAATAGAAAATGACTACCCTGCTAAATCCAACAGAATCCAACTGTGTCTTATTTTTCTGTTGCCTGCTGAATCCAACAGGATGTAACACTTTATACGTGTTTCCATTGGACTGTATTTTTGTCAGTATGGTCTACAGCGGCTTTTCTTTAGAATGACAAAATTAATTCCAATGGAGACACACGGTAAACTAACATCCCTGTCAACTTACCGCGACCTTGTAAAACAACCAGGCCGAACGCGGAAAGTCATCAGGGACAACAAACAGGCATGCAACTTTTCCTCGGATCAGCTGATTTCCTCATTTTTCACTTCACACTTAATGTATGCCATTGAAAATTGAAAAACACTGTACAAAGTCTTGTAAAGATTGGAATTTCCTCAAGTTTTTTAAAATCCAAGTTGCATGACTGAATAAAAAGTCCAATGGAAAATAAACCTCCATGCAGAACTACCGCGACCATGCGGAAACCACTGTGTAAACAATGCAACTTCCTGTATCGCGTCAACCACACAGCGATTATCGCTAGTGTACATGCAAAAATAGTGGTATGGTTCCCTGTCTCCTTGCGTTTACCTGTACATGTGTACAGTGCTGTTGCACTAATTTGCAGCGGAGCGAACTGACCGACGCTCGGCCACGTACGTGCATACAACAGCTATGTTTTTCGTCCGTTCGCTGCTTGAAACATGGCAGATTTGTTCGATTTTGTGAAAGGTTTATGTCAGTGAAAATGTTGGGGAAGGCAGAGAAGAATTTCGAGGAGAACTGCCTCAATAGGCCCACATGCGGGAGAGTTATACTTTACATAATCCCTTCGAAACCCTCCTGGTGCCTGGTGTTCGCGAGACCCCCAAATCGTGATCAGCCCAACAGTTTCTGCATGGCCCCAGTTCTTCTTTCTCTTGGAACTACCACCAGTTGGGTCGGCTTTTCTTTTTTTCAAGGAGGCCTTTTCAAGGATGCCATTCGATCTCTACACTAGACTAGACTGATCTCTTTGTGTCGAAGCAAGCGCGTCGGTTTGTGTACATGTATGGTAGCTGGCGCGCGAAAAATTACGCTAGGTCACCGTTGTCTATCTTGGTAATATTGGCGTTTTTAGACAGGCCATTTTTGAATCTTATATGAAACCTTGGATCAAGTTTGTAATGTTTTATTGCAAATTGTACCCAGAATGGGTTGTAGAACTTTCTGCACGGCATTGCTTTGTGGACAAATATGGCCTAAATTTCCAGTTCCTCAGTTTTGCAAACTTCAAGGCATGTTTTAATAATTCATCCAGGATGTCCAGCAGGCAACAGTGACTGACCCCTGAAATTGTGGCCTGTGTCTTGTGTCTTGCCAGGAAGTGCAGGAAGTTATTCATAGTTCCCAGTAGTGATCAAGGGTCTACATGTATAGTCTCACGATGTAGGCCATAGTGCAATCTTCCTGTGCAATTTCTAATACAGTTTGTCCCAGCAGACAGGTCAATGGAGACTCAACCTGTGTTGACTTTAGGGTTCTTACGCTTATTAGAAGTCCTAGGGTGTCCTGTATATTTGTTGGATGCGATTGGATCTGCATGATTGGATCTGTGCAACCTCTATGGTGCAATCGGCCAATCCTGCTGTGCTTTTTTACATGGTATAACGTATATTGTTTTTGAGGTTTGCCTTTATGTGAGATCTACACATTACAAACACCTCGCTCCATTTTGTGTGGAAGGTACATGGGCTACGATCCCTCCCCCCAATATTTTTTGTGGAGGGGACGGCAATGGCAGTGTCCCCCCTTAATATTTTGCCATGGGTCATTGACTTTTACATGCACCAGTGTAGGTTTGTACACCAAAACACACAAACATCAGCACTCATTTTCAAAAATTTCCCAAGAGACACCAAATACAAAATTTCCGATTACATGATCTCTCTAATAACAGTTGAACTGATTGTGAATTCTTCCGAAAAAGTATTGGTCAGGGATGGATATGTAAATAATCTCCATTATTTGTTGTTTGTATTTCAAGAGGTAAGTATAAAGTTAACCTATTTTTAGCATCCCCGTAGTATACAATGTACTTTGTACTGGTTGATAACAATAAAACAAATGAAACAAATACAATAAGGGTGACGTCATTGCACAACTAGCAAGTCACAGTTGTAATCTTTTCTTTTTCTCCGTCCCCCCCCCCCCAACCCTGACGAGAAATCGCCGCCGCTGGGAAGATACTTGGCTCCTACATTAGTAAACAAAATATGCGCCATGAGACAGCCTCTTTAAAGCACATTGAGACGACGTCGCTAACATTCATGACTGGTTCTAAACCGGAAGGTTATTAATATATTTTTGTTTAGTTAATACTTTCCTGTTAAAAAGAATTATAGACACAAGTGCTAGATTGACAGTGTGGATCATTAAAGTGCACTGCACTTGGAGTTGCATCTAACATGGTTTGAGCCCCCCCCCCCCCCCCCCCTCCTCCTCCCCCAATGGATTTTTATGACATTAATCCAAAAAAATGCATCTGTATCCAATGTACTATTGTTTTCAAGCTATCTTTTCCCATTTTAATTGTGTATGTTTCATTTTCCTTTGAGCAATTTCTTGGATTGTACGCTAATTTTCATAAACCAGAGCTCTAATTTTTTCATAGTTTTATGCAAAAGGTTCAGTATTGTAGTTACATTAACTTGTGCATTAAATTGCTAAACGTTTTTGTTCTTCTCTTGGTAAATTCTCTGGATCATTTTGTTTCCCTGTTCCTCTTAAGCTGTGTTCATGTTGGACGTTTTGGGAAGAAACTTACTGAGGCAATGGTTACTTTTCCTATTTCCTGAAGTATTAGTGATTGCTTTTACTGTTCAACCTCCGCCTAGTAAACTGACCAGGGTTCCCACAGTCATGGAAAATCCTGGATTTTCAAGCTACATGTGTCATGTTCAGACAAAAATCATAGAAAAGTCATGGAATCTTGCATAACCCGCACATATAATGATGATGCATAATATTTGGTTATGGCAGTAGTCCAGAAAGTGTGAAAAACAATGTTCAGCTCAAGTAGCTTCTCCATGGCCCTCTGGTACAGGTGGTAAGTGTCTGGTGACATGCAAAAGTGACCAGGAGGATCTGATGGTCCTAAGGGGAGGTGGAGACCATCTGGATGATGATTGTGCACACTACTTAAGGCCTTTTCACACTAGAGTATCCATCTCCCAAATCCATTTATTTCTGAAAATTACAGCAAAAGCAAATGGTGTATATATGTACTAACTTTTAGACTCTCACAAAAACTGTGAGAATTGGTCATGGAAAACTCTACCTTTAATAGTCCTGGAAAGTCATGGAAAAGTAATACAATTTCAATTGAAGATTTTTGTGAGAACCGTTTTACTGACCAATCCTGAGACGGTAAAGTCCAGTGAAACAGTGTGAGTGCACTGTGCATGATTTCGCCAGCATGGTCATTTTGTCATTTCTCCACACATTGTACTCATTTGTGTGTTCATTTTTTTTATGACGGTCATGGTAGATTGTTATGGAAACCATAATCAATTTGTATTTTACTTCATAACAGTGCATTATTCACTGATATTAGTGAACACATTTAATAAGGTTTTACATTATGACGAATGATTGGTTTAAAAAATCCAAATGTCCAGGGATTGAGACTTAAAAAAAAAATGGCACTGGTGGTAGGTGGTGTGAGCCCAGTATTTTCAACCAGAGGTCTGTGAAGGTGAGAATATAAAAGCTATCATAATATTAACTCTGTGGAGAAAACCCATTATATTCAGCTGGGTCAGGGGGATTTGGGGGGCTTATTTGCCAAACATCGCACAATTGAAAGGTTACTTTGAAAAGTGCCATAAAGGGGTTTGAATGGGTAGCTCTAGATCTGTGGTCACTAGGGAGAAATTGGACATGAAGCTGAAGCTTATAGTGTGTCAACAAAAAGGCTGACAGAATTCACTTTTTTGACCCAATAAGGCTTTCTTAAGTTGTGCAGCTTTTGAAACCCATATCCACAGATAAAAATAGTATATAGCTTTAGCTATCTTTAAGTGTGAACATTAGCAGACACAATCAAACCACGTATTTGTATCAAAAATGTTGATGAAAGTCACTTTTCAGATCAATAAATATAGAAAAGTGTGACGTTTCAAGGGATGTTTCAGTATGAAATCATTACATTCTATTTGTGCTTTTAAGAGATCTTTTAAACCAGTGTAATTTGACGAGGAGTCATTTTTGTAGACTAAAATGCCCCAATCAACTGCATTGAGACCACTTTAAGAACGTGCTCCTGAAATATTAATTTTTGTGGCAATGAAAAGCTTCAGTTATAGCTTTGTATTTGGATCATTCCATAAATTTGGGGTCTAAAAGTGTGAAATTTGTTGGTGCCCCTGTTACACCTGACCTGTGTAATTTCCATCAAGTATCATCAGTGTTCTCCACGGGCCGCCCTGCTAAAATTGTATGCCGCCCCGCTAAAGTTTTACCGCCCCGCTAAAGTTTTACCGCCCCGCTAAAATTTGCACCGCCCTGCTACTTTTTTCTTATTAGATTTTCCCCCATTCTCCACCGTCTTTACAGTTTATCTAAGTACGAAGAAGTTTACCGCACTCTGTGGAACGAACATGAAGAGTTTGCCAGCATTAACATTCAGCAGTATTGCAGTAGCGTTTATAGTAATCGAACAGATCTGGACGCAACGTACGCAACATATTATGCATTCACATCATAAAACTATACACGTAATATTATTCTGGACTGGTTCCAATCTCCCTGGTAATATCATTTTCACTTTTTCGCGTCGAGAACCAGTTTACCTAAATTACAATGTTCCGTAACACTTGAGGGCGTCTTTTTCTCTTGGAAAATACCTTATCCACGCGCGCTGTGCCCACACACTATCAAGTATTCAGTTACCGATATAAAATCAAATGTAAACTAATAAATAAACATAAACGATACATCATAAGGCTGGTTTATAGTCGGTCGGCGATGGTCGCTGCGACAGAAAATTGACGCGCGATCCTCTCACGCATATAAATATAGAACGTAAAGTTATTGTTTAAATGTTCTATATCTATGTGCGTGAAAGGATCGCGCGTCAATTTTATGTCGCGGCGACCATCGCCGACCGACTATAAACCAGCCTTAATAAGTAATAACTCAATTCTGTCGGTCTTTTTACAGTCAAACTGATCATTTGTTTATTCAGGCCCGTAACCCCCGAACCCCCCGCTCGGTGACGAGTTCCACTCACTTTTGATGACCAAACCCCCTCCCCCTAAAAATCTTGCCTTCATTTCAAGTTGTAAACACGAGCAAATTTGATTCAAAGAGTCAGAAGAAAGTGGCCAGGAAATGCCTCAGATTGCACCACAGAGCATCTAGAATCCAAAATTTCCGGGACCCCACGCCGTAAGGGCTTCGCGCTCTGTGCTCGCATTGTGTCTGCCGCCCTGCTAAAATTTAATGCTGTGGAGAACACTGATCATTATAATTGACTTAACACTATTTTTACTTGTTAACAAGGCATTAAGGAATGTGCCGGGAATTGCAAAATATTATACATGTCACTATGTAACAGCGACACAAAAAATGTCACACTTTTGGACTCCAAATTCATAGAATGACCCATTTGTAATCAGAATTTAAATTTCACCAAGCATACTACAAGGGAAAGTGACTTGGTCATTTTGATTAGTAAGTGAGCAAAGGGACCTGGTAAGAGTGGGATTTGATTCTGCATTAATGTACTGGCACTTAAGATCTACCAACTTGCCCTAATTGGTTGTCTCTCAGTTTGTCAGAAGTCATAAAACTATGATGCCATATCATAGCCAGGCATTATTACCCAGCTTTGATACAATCACTCAATGAGGTTACAGCTTATTAATTTATCGTATCACTTGGTGATTTTAATCAATTTTCAAATAACGGGGGAGGTGAGTTGATCTCAGCAACGGTGGAAGTTACCCTGACTGGGTCTATAGGTCTGATAAGTGGGATCAGTTATTTGGTATCTATTGAAGATTTATTGTCTATTTAAGAAATATATAGATTTATCCTCTACCCAGGAAAAACCGTAAGGGTGGTAGGGCTGGCAACCGAAAATTGGACAACCCCACCACCTCTGTTGTAGCCCATTACAGTGGCTTTTCCTTGAATTAGGGGATTTCCACAAACAAAATATATATATAAAAATAACCCGAATTAATAAATGTTTGCAGAAAAATAAAACTGGCAGGAGCAGGATTTGTACCTGTGACCTCTGGATTACTGTCCCGATTGCTCTACATAAAGGTATCTTTCCCTATGGTTGGCAGTCTCTCAATTTGTCAGTATCTTTGTTTCAGGGGTGAGAGTCATTCATTTTCTGTATTATTTTGGTAGCGAGGGTTAACCGTTGAATTTTTGGACAAATCACGCAATGAGGGGCCTGAAAAAAACTGGAGAAGGCTTGTATGTTGTTTGTGTAGTGTAATACGCTTTTCGCGTTGAACAAAAACATTCTTTTGTGAAGTTATTTGAGAAAATGGCATGGTTAATCGTCATGGTACATCGTGTAAGATGCGCACTACAAAACAATTGGGATCATCTGTGTTGGGTGCAAGCGCATTACAGCCAGGAATCGTCATTCATTAACCCTATCTGGACCGGGCTTAGTTTGGGACGTACGGAGACCGGAGAGGGGCACATAGTGCGCCCCCACCCCCTCCATGTTTTCCCAAGTTCACAACCGATTTTCAGGAAACTGGCCACAAATGTTCAGTTCACGAAAGTCGAAATGATGACATTAACAACTTTCAGCAAGTCTTAACTGTTTGGTGTTGGGGGCTGTTTTTCAACTTGGTGTAAAAACAATCGTATTTCTCCCATAATTAATGTCTTGGTTGCCCAAATTGACAACCTAATTAGTTGGTAACAATCTCTAGAATAACATTTGATGTTTAGAAAGTGGTTGAATGACTTCGTACTGTCCACTGAACTCTTTTAGCGAACTTTCAGACATGTCTACAATTTTCTCTCCGCCCCCCAAAAAAGGTAAAAAAAAGACCAAAGTGTGAGAAGCAAAGGATGGTCATTGCTTCCCGAGTGAGGAGGAAAAAAGGGAGTCATTTTTGTACCCGTAAAAGTCACGAAGTTTGGCAAGGATTGAATTCAGCGTTAAAACATTAGGGGGAAAAGTGTGCCCCCCAGGACATGCTAGAGTTTTAAGAGGCCAAGAAATTTGTACACGAGTGTAGGAGAATGTCTCCCAACTTTATCTTTTGCGGTAATCATCATAACTGGTATCATCTTCATAATCACTATGAGCACCAACATTTGCCTCATCCCCGTTTTATTCGTGTAAGAGAGTGAAAGTGGTTTGGTTGACTTCGCTCTGTCCACTCAACTCTATACTAAGCGAACTTTCAGACAATCCCAGCCAAAATGCTCGGGCCACGTGACAATAAACATACTATCCTCTCACCCCCCGCACCCCGGGCCACCCCCTGCACAATCTCAAGCTGGAGCGCATACCGCGCAATGAGAGCCAACATTGATCGGGGGCAGGGGGGGTTGGGGGCTCAACGAGATTTGGCCGGGATTGTAGAATTGAAATGTTATAGGTTTTATAAATTAGCATCCTTGGTCGGAAGCTGGAAGCTAGAACCTACTGATCATGCATTGGGAAACGGTGTATTTTCTCCTCGTTGACAGTTTTGAGCCAATTGATGATTGAATTATGTGATCCCCAGGGCATGCATTATGTGAGCGATATCTTTCCCCTTCATTATATTACACTGAAGTGCATTGTCAGATAGCATTCCCTGATACAGACATGACAACAGAAGGCAATTACACGAAACCATGAGCCATGCTACTTTGAAATGTTGAAGTTGAAAAGGTGCATGACAAGAGATGCTTGACAAGTTTTTGTATAAATTCACCCTTTGGCAATACTCTCGTTTTGCGCAAACACTCAGGCAAGCCTATAAGCCGTGTTGATCCTCAAAGAGCTAAGTTCAAGCTTATTTTGAATAAAACCAGCCTGTGGGTAGTGCTTTGGTAGGTAGAGGTGGCGAGTTTGCTGCAAATCAGGCCCCCAAAAAAACAAACTAGGGTTGCCCTTAAATGGGAAAAATCGGGAGGGTGGGTCGGCCGATTACATTTCTTTTTTACCATTCATGAAAACAATACTACATGTCATGTCACTCGGAAGTCGGGAGGCAATAGTAAGCTTATAAAGTGATATGGTGAAATGCACGATTGTGCCGTCGAAGCTGTATTTAAAGACAATGATTTTGTGTGGGAAAAGGTAAGATTTTGAAAATTTCTTTTAAAAAATACATAAATAGAAAAATGTGACCAGGCTTTTGTGATTTTTAGGGTCGGACGCGGAGCACAGGGTTTATTCACCCTGCACAGTGGCCCACAGAGCCACCACAAAGCACTCGTCGCGGCCAATATAAATTGTTAACTTCACTCGCTAATTTTGTTGATTCCCTAGCTTTCCCAGGCTTTGCACGAAGATCACTCCCCGATTCAATTTGATTGTGAACACCAGCGGCAGGTGCTGTGTACAATTAAAAATGCAGGGTGTAAATGCTGTGGGAGGGTAACACAACTACTATTTTTTTGGCCTCATTCTTACATGCTACAAACTGCTGACTGGAAATATACAAATCAAGAAAATTTGGCCTAACATTTTGAACTTAAGCAAGTTCTTTCTCAAAGGCAAACATGTATCTTGTTAGATGCATTATGGTATGGGCCCTGAGTGTTATTTTTCATCGTGTGCCCTTGGGGTGTGTGACCGGCTTACAGTGTTGGCTGCGATATACTCTGTACTAGCTCCCTGGTTCCCCCAACACGTTTGAAAAGTCATGGCAGGTGTTTGAAGTCAAGTAATAACATTTCGCAGTTTCCCGCTAGAACTAACAGATGAAAACAAAAGCCCAGTCCCTTTTCTTATCGATTTGTTAAATACGAGGTGCGATCAAAAAGTTCTGAGACTGCGCCTATAACAAGCAAAAACCGTACGTGATTTAAATCTGGCCGCCATCCCCTTCAAAGTAGTCCCCTTGTGCAGCGATACACCGCTCCCAGCGCTCCTGCCACGCTTGGAATGCTCCCTGGAAATCCTGTTCCGTAAGTGCGTCAAGGACCATCTGCGATTCTCGCTCAATCTCCTCCACAGTGTCAAAACAGAAAGAAGTCGCAGGGAGCCAAATCCGGTGAGTAGGGGGGTGGGGAGCGACGATTGTGTTGCTGCAGGCGAGAAACTCGCACATTTTCAATGCGCTGTGAGTGGGCGCGTTGTCATGTTGGAGCACCCAATTGCCAGCGCGACACAGTTTAGGCCGTTTGTGCCGAATGTTCTCCCTCAGACGCCTCAGAACGGTGCAGTACTGAGAACTCAGCGTTGACAGTCTGACCCTGGGGGAGGAATTCACGTTGCACAACCCCGCGAATGTCAAAGAAAACTGCTGTTTTGTCTCTGGGTCGTAACCGTAGACCCAACTCTCATCACCGCTGATGATCCTCGATATGAAGTTTGGGTCATCCCGGGCCTGTTGACGGAGATCCTTGCAGACTTTGACACGGTGCTGCTTCTGCTCAAGTTTCAGGTCCATGGTGAAATCGCAAATGCGCACATACCAGTGGTCACAAAAATGCATGTAACACAGGTGCTGATGTTTGATCAAGCGATGTAACTTGGAATACTTACTCACGAAAGTTATTGCTTACACCTGCTATATGCACATTACTGTGCTGCGCTCCGTTCATTCACAACAGGAACAGTCTCGGAACTTTTTTACCACACACATTTTTTTAGAATCAGAATGTTTATATCTTTGTCTACAGTATAATTGTTTCTTATTGTTATGTCTTAATGTAATATTTTTCTTTGTTATTTTACTACCAATGTTTAGTTTCTTTTGGTTTAATAGCCTATTTTATTTTTATTTCAATGTACCGCACCTTTACATTGGCTTGAGAGCCACGACGGTGTGTTGAATAAATAAATAAATCTAATCAAAATCTAATCTAAATTTAATTTGAAATTAGTCGCGATGCAAACAACGCTTTAATGAATGCCAACCTCTTCTCCAACTTTGATGAGATATATTGGTCTTTGATGACTGTATGTAAGGCCTATTTCAAGATGAATGGTGCATACTCCTGTATTAGTTTCCTGGAATGCAGCTCTTTTTTTCCTGACTACATATTTATAAACCCAACACTAAATATTCATAAACCCTCTGTTGTAATTTACAACCCCGATAGGTTTGCCATTCCTGTGATAAAACAATGCATTCCCCAAAAGTTTTGTCAAACTTAGATATTTGCATATACAAAATATGAAACAAGTATTAAAGTCATCTTGGTCTACAACCCAGTCTTTTGTCAGTCCTCTTATGATACACCTCTTTCTACCTGCAACTTAATAATTTGAAAATACACATGTACTGCCCAAATAGTTCATTTTAACTTTGGGGTTGTTGGGGGGAGTTGTTTTATAATTTGCTAAATTTGTGGATTTAACAAATAAATAGTATTAAAATATTATAAGCATCTTAAAATAATCATGGGTCTTTTATTATTGTTTCCCAGGGGTAGGGAACTAGGTAGGGAATGATAAAAAAAAGTACCCCGAAAAGTGTTTCAAATAAAAAAAACGGAACGATCGCTTCGGCCAGGCCGCTAGAAAGCCCAGCTTTATTGATTGGCATGACATCTTTCATCCACAGTTGAGACTCTGTCGGCCCATCACAGGTATTCCCCCACTTAAATACCTATTAGGGAACAAAACATCTTCAACAAAGAACCCCCGATAATGAGATACGCTTGGCTGGGCTGAGGCACAGCCTAGCCTGCAAGAAGCCCAGCTTTACTGATTGGCAGGTTGCCTTTTGTTAGATAGTCTAGACAGAGGGATAAGCTGGCCGCAAGGCCGCGGCCTGGCTAGGCTTTTCAAAGGCTTTCCTGCATCTCTTAACCTGCTGTGCTCCCTTACACAGTGCCTAACCCATTGTCGGGCCAGGCCATTGAAAAGCCTGGCCAATGCTTCCCATCCCCATCCACCACTGTTACCTACTAAGGGAACACTGCCTAACCCCATGGTTGGGCCAGGATGTTGAAAACCTGGCCATGCCCGGGCCTTCTGGCTTTTAAATCTTGCTATTGTGAGCCACAAATCAGCTAACAATAGAGCATCTACTAATCGATAAAGCCCGGCCTCTGCCAGGCTAGGCCGGGCTGTGGTCCCTCCCACACTAATCTGTAGTGATTGCTTTTGTTGTCATTCTATTCACGGGCCAGAGATCAAGTCTGGGTGAAAAATGGGAGCTGGCTGGACTCCAGCATTAGTTGGCAGTTTATTGTGTACAACCAGGGGATTATAGAAGCCCAAAGGCCTCGGCATTCCCACCTCCCCCCCCCCCCCCACCCCACCCCAATTTTAAAATGAAAATTTAACCCTATAAGGAACATGTACATGTACATGTATACTTACATGTACGTGGCTGCAACCCCGCACACCAGCTCATGACACTCTGGATCCGCCCTTGGCCAGCATGCTTATTTGCCCTTAATTATTTGGAGTTCCCATTTTCACACCTTGGCTATAGGCATTGTTTATAAAAATGGGAACCAGACTATTCAATACATATTTTGTTTTCTTTTACTTTGAAGTCTATGGCTAGCTTTGTTTAATAATATAGTGAACTGTGCATTTTAAAATCCCAACGGTAATCACCCCTAAGAATGCAAATTCCATGACCCTCTGTACGCAATTTTGTTATTATGTTTTTTATGGGAGGTGGGGTTGGCATAGGAATTAACGGAATTCTATAAAATTATTTTGTTTTCTGACTGGGCTTAGATGGAAAATTACAATAATGTGGTCGCGTGAAGGAAAAGAGGCAGTGGAGTTTACAGTTTCAAATATTGCAAATTGATGACCGAAATAATGAGAAATTTGACTTCAGATCAATCTGCCATTCACATTGCTATAGGGTAAAGACGGACTAAAGAGTCCGTCGCTAGACCAGTCAGTGTTTGGTACATGTACTAAATAAGATGTTCAATAAAACATAACAAAAAGCGATTATGAATTCGTGCGATTTGTATGCTCTTGCATGCTCTATTTTGTGAATTTAGCAAAATACAGCATTCCTAGGGTGTGTGGAAAATCATATTAAAATTGGAGGATTCCGGACTGTTAGGGTTTGATTTTGATCAAATCATGAAATAAGTATTTGAATTAAAATTTCATACCCTTTTGAATAATTGAAGGATTGTGCAGTGTGCTTCTCCGTAATAATGTAAACCAGAGCAAATGCATTTTTAATGAAAGAAGCAGGTGCTTTTTCCCAGTCCAATTATTGAAGATGGATAAGGTTGGATAGAGGCAGCTGATTGTAGCATGGATTTCAGCTATACAGTCATCTTGCACCACTGGAGACATTGGGATAACAGGAGATATTTGGCTTGGACTCTGGTATTTTTTGAGTATCCCACTTGTCTTGGTGATATTTTTTTTAAGCTACAAAAACATATGAAGGTTGAAACAATGCAAAGCGCATGCGTGGTGTCCCTGTGTAGCATGACCTTGCGCTCGGGCCTGATGTACGCTTTCCTGAGCCGCTTTTACTGACTCACACTGTCCACACTGGACTTATTGTCTTGGGAAAAGTTACCTGGTCAGTTTTTCTGGGCAGCAGTTGCCCAGTAGAACCAATCGCGGACGTATGCTGGGAATCGCGGACGATATTCTTCTCTTTTGTTCTCCAACATTTTTCGTCCACGGTTTGAATGCCCCCACCCAAGTGTGTAAATACCGGCAATCACGGACACCCTATTGTCTCTCTTTTGTTTGTACTTTAACTTTTTTGAAAGGCCTCCCATATGTTTTGTACACGAATTGTAATCGTGGACGTTCGGTCAATCGTGGACCCTTTGTCTACGCCCTAACCCTTTTGTCCCTAGTCCACGATTGCCGGTGTTTACACATGCACAACTTGTTGGCAAAGACCCTCATTGGTTTTTGTACACGGTTTTCAAACAGGGACTTTTCTCAACCATGGACCCTATTGTCCCCTATTGTTAAAGGTCTCCTATTGAATGCAAAAACAAACCCTTGCACACATCCTGACATATGCACCTTTACGGGGTACTTCTAATGTCCTCTTTACTTTCCTTCTATCCTTGTCCCTATTAAAATCTCAAACTCCATAGCGTTTTCCTCTTGGGGCACCTAGATTTCTAAAGACTTCCTCGTCAGGCACCATTGTCCCCATTGTGCAAGGTACCCCCTAAGGCAGTATATGTAGGAACATGTGTGTTTTACTGTACTACTGAGGACTCGAGCTGTTCTCTTCCATTGTTCCCATTGTTTGGACTTAAACTTTGTCTCAACAAGTCCCATAAGGTAATATGAACAGCGATTTTGGAAGTCATGTACAAATCTTGAATATGAATATGGCAGTTAATTTCCTCCAGCCTATCCAAGCTGCAACGCAGTCTGTACAGTGGCAGATTGTGACCACTCATATTCCTTCAAAGTAAATTTTTCGGCTTGTGATGTTCTTGTTTCCAGACATATTTCTTCACGGACCAAGATGACCCTCATTACCAGGAAGTATTAGGTGAGTTAAATGCTTACGGCCACCCTACTCCCCCTTCCCATTCTTAAAATTGCTACATCCCTGCTAGAAAATTGAATTTTCTAGGTTTCCAATGAGACCCTGAATAAAAATAAATCGGCCTATGATTAGTAATCTATTAACCCCTCGCTTATAGTATTATATGGGGGCGCTGGAGCACCAAGCTGGCTTGTGCAGCCAAGCGAAACGGAAACAAGAGACTTGTGCAGCTAAGCATAACTTACACAATACCCCAATAATGGATTGAAAATGCAGAGATTGGCACACTAGAGCGCCGAACCCCGGGGTGAAATCGCATTTTCACCCCCCCGAGGTAAACCCTGCGTCGTTTCACACTCGTTTCGCACAAACCCACCTCAGCCAACCCCGGGACGAGCCCGCTCCGGGGTTGGGCATGAGCGTTTCACACTAATTTGTATTTCATCGACCCCCAGATGGCCAGTAAATTACTAACTTCCTCCTCGCTGAAAATAATTCCTGAGATTTCGGGAACACAATGACCAACACAAAAGGGGGGGGGGGGGGAGGGTCCCCTGCCCCATATCGTGCTTCATGGTGCTGCGCTTTCGGCCAAGCTGTACAATTAACATACATTTTAGCGCGCGCTTTGACACGACCTTTGGAATTATTTTGTAAATTACGTCGGGACCACCTGTTTTTCAACGCGGGTTGTACGAAACCCCGCACGCGGGGGTGAGAATGTGCGACGTTTCACACTAGCTATTTCGCCCCGGGGCCACCCCCGAGATCGGTCTCGCCCCGGGTTGAAAAATCTCACCCCTGGCCTAGAGCAGGGGTGAGTTCGCCCCGGGGCGAGACCAATCTCGGGGTGGCCCCGGGACGAAAATGGCTAATGTGAAACGTCGCACATTCTCACCCCCGCGTCGCCCCGGGGCCACCCCCGAGGTTTTGTCTAGTGTGAAAAGGCCAGGTTGCAATTTTCAATCCACACATACATATATGTGTCAACTGGGCGCAAGGGGTTAATTCAACCTGTGAATAAGGAGTGTTCCAGTCCTATTTTACCTAGGCAATGCAACAGTTCTTTGTGCATGCATGCAATTTTCAAGTGATGTCCTGACCCACATCTACATAGAATCATAAAACAAGAGCAAATCATACAAACTTGCCTAGTGGTGGAAATGGGATGATGGAAACGGAATAATTGTTGAAAAGTTGTGAAATATAAATCCTCAGTCTTTAGAGTTGTGAGAGTATCAATAGTAGAAGAACGTGCAGGTATTCATCAGAAATTAATATGAACTTCTATCTTGTCCAGAGCTAGAAAAAGGCATAAACTACTAGTGTCAATCAAACTTGTCAAACAATCCACAAGGGAGTAAAATCAAACTTGTTAGATTCCAGTGCATATGCAGTCTGCTGGTTATGCTTCCTTTCAAAGGCTGCAGTGGTCACCAGACTATATAGTTACTGCTGGACTGTGTGTCGAAATTGCTTTGACTGTCTAACTTGAAATTGCTTTGATTAGATACATATATGCATGCATGCATGCATGTCTACTTTACAGGAAGACACAGATTTATGACAAAATAAGTGTTGTGTTTATTGCAGGAGACCACTTGATAAATACAAAATGTCCATCGCTGCACTCAAGGTGAGTAATTAATAATACTATTGAGAATTTAATTTGCATGGTGGAGAGTATAACTAGAGAGAAACTTTGCAGTTTAAATATTAAACTAACTCAAAAAATGAGAAGTTTGCCAGGGGTATAAACTCGATGTTGCAGTGTGCTCTGACCACCACCAGAAGTCTGTCATCACTTTCTCATGAGGATGGTCACGACACATTGACTAAAATGCAAGTTTGTATCTTTGGTTTTCCTAAGAATGACACTTCTCATTTTCTTTTGAGTTAGTCATCTCAAATTTGACCTCAAATGATAATTTGGATGCCTGTATCTTTCAAAAACATCATCATATAATCACCAACATCAGCATTATCACTGCCATTCTCCAAACCATCAATCTATAATTCTGTCATTCACCATCCTTAGCATTCTCACTATCATGCAGTCTTTGTCATGATTTGCGATGCATAGTGTCAGCAGACATACTGGCCTTTTTTCATTGTTCTTACCAGTCATGCACAATCTTAGAACAATGTGCACATGGTCAGACTGAGAACTACGCATGCATGCTCAGAACTAGCAAAAAGAACTGGTATGCCTGTTGCCACCAACATCTCAAAAAAGTCTCCCAAGTTGTTGGAGCTGCTTTTTTTGAGTTACAGACCCTTAAACACAACTTGTACAATGAAAATCAAAAGGAACTGTCAATATTTCTATCTGCATAATGTCCCTATGGATTCATCAGGATGTCAAACTGAGCGATATGTCAAAATGAAGTGCCAAGTATTCTCTTTCAAAAAAAACAACCAATCAATAAATGTCCTTAATTAAGACTCATGTAAAGGTAGATTATACAGCATAGTCCAATGTACCAAAATAAAAAATGTT
The DNA here is from genome assembly GCA_037893225.1 of Hippasteria phrygiana. Classification (NCBI taxonomy): domain Eukaryota; kingdom Metazoa; phylum Echinodermata; class Asteroidea; order Valvatida; family Goniasteridae; genus Hippasteria; species Hippasteria phrygiana. The sequence continues at coordinate 1,277,357 of JAZGUH010000056.1, forward strand.
GATGGGATATCCATAAAATCAGAGTCTTCTGTTTTTACTCCTGTGTACTTTTTTGTTGATTTTTATAATCTGAATTAAACTAAATTAAAAAAAGATCCCAGTTATCGGCTTCTGATAATACAATTGCTGCGTCTGGGGCAGAGCATAAATTGTCATATTGAAAGCAGAGTGACAGATCTGACGCTGATGAATCCAGCAAATATGCACTCCATTGCCAAGGATGATGTCATGCTAATATAATTTGAAGATGATGTCATTTCCAACCCCGGCTAGCACCATAGCAGTAGCCTACCTGATAAATGTATCGCCCTTGAGATTTCTAAATCCCAATTAAAACCGACTGAGCTTTTTGGTGATAGCCCAGCGGGTTTCTCAACACTTAAGCTGACAAAATATGACGGATGGTTTATACAAGAGTTTCCTTGCTTTATTGGTTGATATATTTATGTTCAGCATGATCCAGGCTTATGATCTGACTGCTTTGTTTTGTTTTGTTTAAGAAAAAGCAGAATTGCTTTAATATGATTATGGGACCCACGTGGAAGTAACCCTATGTAATTAACTTTTTGTGATATCCATAAAATCAGAGTCTTCTGCTTTTACTTCCGTGTACTTTTCTGTTGATTTTTAAAATCTGAATTAAACTAAATTAAAAAAGATCTCAGTTATGGGCTTCTGATAATGAACTCTTGAAGAAAATGCCGAGATCAACAAAACTATTAAACCAATTTTTTTCTTCAAGCGAACAAAGAAAATTTACAAGACAGGATTTAAACCCGCAATCTTCGTAACACTGGATTGGAGGTTTTAGGTTCGAATGCTGCTCTTGTCAATTTTCCTTGTACACTGTAGACAAAAAACTAATAGTTTTTGCCGACTCTTCATTTCTTTCAAGAATTCACTTCATATTTACCCTGAAATCGATCAAATTACCGAGTCAGTTTCCCTCTGGTTGTAGAAAAAAGAAGAATGCACTAAATATATAAATAGTCCGATTTTGCCATTTTGCTATTATATTTGATTTTGTGTGACTGAATTATATTTTGTGTTTACACTCCCAGACAAGCCCTGTGCTGTAAGGTTGCCATTATATACGACACATTTCTAGAATCAGGAAAAAGGTGAGTACTTCATACTGAATGCCAATTTTAATTTTTAAAAAATTCCTTGCTATTGTGCAATCATTTAAGCAGCTGTTTATTTGGATATTGAAACCACCATTTGTTAACAATTACGTTAAGAGCAGAAACACATGCTGTGTTTCTCAGTACTGAGTATTTGAATTCAAAGGCAAATTTGGTTAATGTTCAATTTTTGGAAATTTTGATTGCCATTTTGCGTGTGCCCATATATCAAAGCACCCGTTGTGGGAAACATCCAGGTTTCCATTCTAATTGTGTATCTTTTTGAAATTGTTTACAATATGTGTGCATTTGTACTAAGCACACATTCTGGATCCGCATTAAATTCATCAGGTTTATAATTTGTCCCATGATTGACAGTGCCCGGTCAATAATGGTGTATTTTCCAAGTACAATATGTAGCCTGGTATATCAGAATGAGGAATATGACACAGCAGCAGTTTTTTAAAGTGATCACACCTGGACTATTCCCAGATGGTCATTCTGTTATAATGCAGGGATGCAAGATTTCATTGCAAGAGCTTTTTCATGTATAATGTGACCAGGGGCCAATTTCATAAAGCTGTTAAGCACAAAAATTTGCTTAGCATGCAAATGCTTCCTTGATAAAGACTGGATTACCAACCAGATTTCCATGTATGGAATATTGCTTTTGCTTAGCATGAAAATTACATGGATTTTTGGCTGGTAACCTATTTTAATTAAACAAGACATTTTCCTGCTAAGCAAATTTTTGTGCTTAACAGTTTTATGAAATTGGCCCCTGGCAGCACAAAATGAGCGGAAATTCAAACTGTGGTTTTCTGAGTTCCAAGCAGAAACAACAAATGTTCACTCCAAATTCCCGGGCTATAGGCCTAATAAGGCATTATGCGTTTATGACTACTGACAATTTGGCAGACCACCAACATAGTTGGTAGAGCACTGGTATGGTGATCCGGAGGTCACAGGTTCATATCCCGCTCCTGCCAGCTTTCTTTGTTCACTTTGAAAATTCATTCAAAATGACCTACATGTTTGTAGTTTCCATTGTGGTTTTGTTTGATGAATTATATATTTAGAAAGCACTATTCTTTCATATCCCAAAGTTTTAAAACTCAATTCAATCTTGAAATGTTTTTTTTTTTTGGGGGGGGGGGGGGGGGGGGTGGTGTTTTTAAACCCGGGTTATAGTGTGCAAAGGTCACAAACTTTGACCTTCATTTTCTAAAAATAAGGGGTCTGGGCCCATGTGCATAAAAGGCTACTAGGCCTAGTTGGCAACTAAAATGGACTTAAGTTGCTTACTAAGCCTAGTTGATTACTAATTGTGATGCATAAAACCCAACTAGATATAGTAACATTCTAAAATTCTGGCAAAAGTTAGAGTTGATCTGGGGTACCTCTAAGTCACTAGATGACAACTAGCCCAAAATAGGTTTTCGTCTTGGGTAAAATTAATTTTTCTTTCACGCTTGAGACTCATGGTTGTAGTTGTAACTTTATGTACTAGCTGTAGCAACCTTGTATAGAGAATTTATGTAGTTCTACAAAATGTAAGTACTGGACAGTAATGCAATGTTACAAAGACCTTTAGAAAGGAGTTATGCTAATTTGGAATGTGATTCGAAGCTCATCAAACACAATAAACTTGTCTACAAGCCTATTGTATCTGACATAATCACCTCCTCTCCAAGGCCATAGCACCCAAATCAGTTACAAACCAAATTGTCCTAGTATGCAACTAGTAAGCAATGTGCCTAGTGAGGTTTTATGCAACACAAATTAGTTGCCAACTCCATAGGTATAAACTAGGGAATTTATAATCTTACTAAGCACTAGTTGGCAGCTAAACTAGTAGCCTTTTATGCACATGGGCCCTGGACTCTAACAACTTCAAAAGGTTATAGAAGGGCCAGGATTGAGCTACAGGAACACACAATACATCAAACTAAAGCTGAATGTATTTATTTTTAAGAAATATAATCTAAATTTTTTACTTTTGCTACTTTCTACCTGTTTCATGGTGACAGGTCACAAATGTTTGGCTAATGAAAGTCGCCCAATAAGCCATTTCGGTATTTCAAAGGTCAAAGGTTATTCGGGATAAAATTGCTGACGTAATGTCACGCCATGTTACGCAAACACCCATTCTGATTGAATTTAACACGTGTGCATTGTGTGACCACCTTTTGCATTTACATTCAAAGGTCAAAGGTTATTAGGGATAAAATTGCTGACGTAAAGGCACGCCATGTTACGCGAACGCCCATTCTGATTGAATTTAACACGTGTGCATTGTGCGACCACCTTTTGCATTCACATTAAAAGGTCAAAGGTTATTAGGGATAAAATTGCTGACGTAATGGCACGCCATGTTACGCGAATGCCCATTCTGGTTGAATTTAACACGTGTGCATTGTGTGACCACCTTTTGCATTTACATTCAAAGGTCAAAGGTTATTAGGGATAAAATTGCTGACGTAAAGGCACGCCATGTTACGCGAACGCCCATTCTGATTGAATTTAACACGTGTGCATTGTGCGACCACCTTTTGCATTCACATTAAAAGGTCAAAGGTTATTAGGGATAAAATTGCTGACGTAATGGCACGCCATGTTACGCGAATGCCCATTCTGGTTGAATTTAACACGTGTGCATTGTGCGACCACCTTTTGCATTCACACGCACGCGTTAGGTCACGCGGGTCATTCGGGATAAAATGTCATTGTGCACTTGCGCAGTTGAAATACCGAACTGGCTTATACAAGTCTAAAAGCCACTCTAGGTAAAGGGCCACATTTAAGGCCCAGATCTAAATAGAGGATAAATGTTCAATAGATACCACATAAATTATCCCAATTTTCAGAACTATAGACCCAGGCGGGGTAACTTCCACCGTTGGTAAGACTAACTCACTTCCCCCTTTAATCAGGTTTCCTGCCTTCTTTTCAGACTCTGGAGAAGAATCTCACCGGCATCATTTTGATAATCTATTAAAGTCAATATTCAGTAGGATAAAAATATGCACTGAAATATTTACTTGCAAAGTTACAGAACAAACTAGCTAATTAAAGCTACCATGACTACATTGTAAGAGCTGGCTGAATAATGTACTATAACTCACTGACATTCTCTGACAAGCATGGATCAGGTTTGATTCAAGGTAGAAACAATAGCCCATTACATGCTGTGTATCATACTCCATGAAGGCAAAGCAAACTAGAAAAGGGAAATTTTAGGAATCATTTTTAAAGATATACTGTCCTTGCTCCTCAACAATTGGATTATTTTCTCATCAAGAACAAAACAAATTCAAGTTGTGTTTTCTTTTTACCCTAACACCGTAGGCATTTTTACAAGGAGGCTTCCTCAACCTGTCAAAATCCAACACTGTGCAGTATACCTATGGCACATTCTTTGGACTTGGACAAATTGGGGCATCATATGTCCATGTAAAGTAATGGTGCCAAGGCGCTGCCAGTCCTGAACCCATCAAAATTAGACAAAAACCTGCTGTTTGAGTTTGTAAGGCTTGGGGTAGTAAAGGGTTAATGAAATGCAATGTACGTAGTACTGTTTCCTGTATTGGATGTCTGCAACTCTCCATAAAAAGGCTTTTATTCTTGATTGCGTTCATGTATGTAATGCACAAAAAGGTTTGCCCTGTAGGAACTGAGTAATTGTTAGGTCACAGATAATTTGAAATTGTAAAGCAGTTATTTGATAACTAAACACAGGTACATGTAGGTTTTTTAATGAATATCTCATTCAATAGTAAATAAATTTAATTAAAATAAAATTAGTTTTCAGAGTGAACCTCAAATAAGAGCACAGACGGTTGAGAGATTTGTCAATTTCTTAGCATTCTTTTTGACATAGCTGTGTTTGTTTGTTTGTTTGTTTGTATATCTAGTTATTTGTTCATTTCAGGTGGTTTTGCCACCTTGATGATGACAACTACCTGAATGTGTTGAACCTAGTCAAGCTTCTACAGAGCTATAGCCATCAGCAGGACCTATACCTAGGCAGAGCCAGTCTATCTCATCCTATCAAGGCTCTAGACAGGGATAAAAGATATGTAAGTACAGCTGTGCAATTTGAACAAGCACGAATTCGTGCAGGAGCCGCGTCGTTGGTGACTTGCGTGTGTGACAGTTTCGTCGTAGAAACATGCACAGAACAGTCTGCGGTCTCATAGACTTTGCGTGTGTGAGAGTTTCATCAAGGAAAACTGTCATGTGACTAAACGAATTTGGCACAAGAAGAAGAAGAAGAACAACGCTAAGCGCTTATAGAGCCCCATCCGTGATGCGACGCGGCTAATAATTCAGTATTAAGATATTCAGATTTTCAAATATGCAATTGTAAGGATTTTCTGTCAAAACATGTATCTATAAGCTGTCATAGTAATCATAATAAACAAAACTGCACATTGTAATTATTATAATCCTCGGTAGCAAGCAATTTATTTAATGAGGGTTTTTTTTAATTCAAATTTTCAGATATTCGAATATTGAGATATTGAGATTTGAGATATATAGATATTTGTGGAAGAAGGGGATAAAGGACAGGGATAAAGGATATGTGAGGCTAATTAGTCAGTTTACTCAGACACTTGGACACTCACAGACACTCAGATATTCAATATTTGTGGAAGAAGGACTTTCAGTCAAAACATGTACCTATAAGCAGTCACAGTAATTGTTATGCACATTGTAATCATTATAATTATTCCTTAATGATAAGATTTAGCATTGGAATTTTTACATTTTACATCGATAAAATTTCAAAAGAAAATGAGTCTAGTCCGAGCACAGTTTGGCTGAATTTCCCTTTTTTATGGTAACATGCGTCTTTTAACTTTCCCCTGACTGTGAATCCCTTGTGTTTGTTCTCCTTCTAGGCGGAGACTTCCTTCTGGTTTGCCACTGGCGGTGCTGGTTTTTGCATCAGTAGAAGTCTAGCTTTAAAAATGGCTCCCTTGGCTAGGTGTGTATGCAAAGACTCATAAACTCAAACTGTCATACTGTGTGGATTTCCAAAGTAATGTTCGTAAAGTTATAACGTGTATATATAGGAATATGTATAGCCGAAGTGCTCAAACTCAGTGCTTGATTTCTTTTGCTGACGGCATTGAAGAGTTTTTGACTGGTACAATTTTTACTTGGTATGATTGCGGTTTAAAACACATGTGCAACAAAAATGCTATGAAACTTGACTTGACCATTTACAGAGCCCCACAAATGTTGACCTTTATACACCAGTTACTAAGGTTAATTGGTTTAACATACTTGTATGCATGAAAACAATGCTCATCAGATGGAAGAGTTCGACAGTATTGTAGTCCTCTGGATTTGAGTCTAATGGTAAAAAGTGAATAAGCAGACTGAAGTCCTGATGAAGTCCAAAATACACAAAAACGAGCTCAAATCTGGACTTGAGCTGTGGCTTCAATGTAGATTTGATGCTGGATTCCAAAGTACTTCTTAAATATCATAAAGGTCTTGGAAGCATGTCCGGACCAGGTGAGTTTGTAGGCCTACTTGGTCAAGTCCAAATGTGATTCTAAGGCCTGTGCTTAAGTTGTGTTCTTTCCATGCCAAAATCAATTAAATTGAGATTTTTGGAATTTGGCACAGCAGGGGCATTAGGTTTGGTGAATTGAACTCAGCACAGCACTGGCACTTGGCACAACAGGGCCTGAAGTCTTAATCCATAAAGCCATTTCCTCTATTATGTCTGACTGGTAGATACCATAAAGTTGAAAGATTAGAACCACTGCCCTCACTGTTATTGTCATGCTCGGTTCAATTGTTTAGCACAGGCCTAAGACCATCAAAACCTTAAAATATGCGCCAAATGTAGGCTGGAGTTAGGGTGCAAGTCAAGTCTGTTTTTTTTTCCAGTTTGGGACTCAAGTGGACTGTAATTCTACTCTTTTTGCCGATATTGCCTCCGACTTGACTACAGTACTGGAGATTGATGATGGCATATTGCTTGGAGCATGATAATGACCAGTTCGGGAAAAGTCTCATTTCACATTTAAACAGTGTAAACTTTTCACTTTATTTCCTTGAGGTTTAAAATAAAACATTTGTGTCGTTCTTCTTCAGTGGAGGCCAGTTTACAAATCTATGCAGTCGAGTCCGTCTACCCGATGACGTTTCCATGGGGTTTGTGATAGGTGAGTGACAATTAGGATCTAGGATGTAGGATTTGGCTGAAACATTGGAATGACGGAAATATCTTGAAGTACTCAAATTGGTACTCAGGAACATGATTATGTTTGGGCAGAATCACTAGCTAATTTATGAATGTATATACATTTCTTCACCCAAAAAAAAAATAGGTCAACTCAATCGACACTTTACAGCTTACATTTAGTTAACAATTGTTGACTGCTGTGATGTGGGATATGACCCGAGAAACGTATAGCACCCGAGGCGCGGCGAAGCTTATTGAGTTTTCTAAAAATAATCTAATGCAGGTAAGGTTGTGTGACATTTGACTGTTCATTCCAAATTATGTTCTTAAATTTGCCAACTGCAAAGCAGTGATTTTTGTTTAACCCCTTGAGTACGGCTATTATCAGGAGGCGCCGGGGAGGCCTGTGCAGCCAAGCAAAACAGACACAATGTGCTTGTGCAGTCAAGTGTAACATACACAATAATCCAACAATGGATTGAAACTAGTGGCTGTTGAAAATAGTGGCTGTTGGCGTCATCCGGCCTGGTGGCACTGTTTTTTGGCGCCATTTGGCGTCATTTGTACGCAAGGGGTTAATACAAGGATTGTATTGTTTTAATGTGAACTTTCCCTTTTTTTTTTTGACAGATGGCCTTCTGAAGGTGCCTCTGACTAGGCTGGATGTGTTCAATTCCCACCTTCAAAGTCTGAGTCGTTTGGAGGAATCCAAGCTACCAAGTCAGGTAATTACAATCATTCTGTACAGTAGTAGCAGTAGTAGTAACATTTATTTCAATGTTTTGGCTTTATTGCTTCGGCAAAATCACTCCTGTCCTGTGTAGTCTGGATTATTTTGTGGTTTATCACTCATGTGTTTCCAGGGATTTTGTACAGGTCGAGTTAGAGTTTAAAAGTTTAAGCTTGAACAGTACGGACTATTGAAGTTCTTTGAAAACTAAAGTTGGGCGTGATCCCTGGCTATACGGCATTATGTTTATGACTTCTGACTAGTAACCCCCCCCCCCCCCCAAAAAAAAAATATAAAAATACTGACAAACTGGAAGGCTGCTAACACGAGGGAAGATGAAATACTTATATCTTTTGAAAATATGTTTTCAGATCCTGTGGTAATCCTGAGGACAGTACATTACATAGTACATGAAGCCCAAATTTTATAGGGTTGCTAAGCACATTATTCTCTTCTTAATGAAACCGTCATCCATAATTTTGGAAGCAGAACTTACTTAAAATAGTGACACAAGAATAGAAATCTTCACGCATGTATACGTGGTGTTAGGATAACTAAGCCATGAATTATGGTAATGCTCAAGCAAATTTTGCTGCTTAGTTACTTTTCTATTAAGCAAGCCTATGAAGTTGGGCCAATGTCACTAGGCGTAAGAAAGTTTTCAGACTCTTGGCCGTTAAAAATGCTCCTTTTTATTACATATTTTTAAATTTTAGCTCTCTTTACTAAATAATTATGTTTGGAGTAGATATTTCGGACAGTAATTACTTCCTGAAAGCCATCAGGGTTAGGATTGAATGACGTACCAAAATAACCCCGAAATTATTCGTCTCTGGTCAGCTTTCGAATAATCTATTTCAATGTTTCCATCAATTTTTATTTGATCAGGTGACCCTAAGCTATTACCTGTCGGCTTCTAGGAACAGCACAATCACGCTGAAAAATGCTGCATTCAGCACTGAAGAGGACCCAACAAGGTATAAACTCAGACATGCTGTGCTCCTGTCAGCTCTATTTGTTAAACAGTACACACTACACACACTCTTGTCAAATTAACTTTAAAGCCGTGGGTCCCATTGAATTTTTTTTTCAAATAGAACTTTGGCAACTTTTTGTAGAAAATAGCGTTTCGTGCAACATGGATTATGCACACTGTGTTCATAGACTTGTCCACTGCAATAGTGTGTAAACTGTATGTACAATCAGTGGTTGCTACGGCTAGAGTACTTTGGCAGCAATGGGATAGTACTTAGTTGGCCGTAGGATAGAGTTTTGGAGAATTGATAACTCAAAATAGAGAAGAAAAAATGACATGCTTTTAGCCAATCAAGAGACAGAATCTATGTTTAGGTCAGGAGCATTTAAACATAGGAGTGTCAGTTTGTTCTTGCGCTTCCATATGGTATGCACTACCTGCATTTATCACCGACGCTAGTGCACATGTGGAAGTGAATTTTATGCAAATAAGATTTTTTACCCCATAAGTTGCCAATAATTTGAAATGCCAACTTTTCTCCATGATTGAAGTTGTGCACAAGCTGATTTACACCAATTTTTGCCTGCTAAGGATTTTGTGCCGACAGTATCTAGACTGATCGTAATTTTGACCCATTCTTGTTTAAAACGAAACAAAACAAAACAAAACAAAAAAATAAATAACAAATAAAGTTTTGCCAAAAGTTAAATTGGTGTTTATTATGTTATTAAGTTTTAAGAAATTCTCATAGATACTGTTTTTGTCGGTTACAGAATAGTCAGATTCGTTAGGTCTGGAACCAAACTACTCATACTTACATTATATGCTTTTGTGCATTATTCGTGTATTGTTACCTTGGGAAATTTATGTACTTTGTTCTTGAGGGGCATCCTTTTTCACAACTCCAGAGCAAGGCCAAATTTGACAGCTGTGACAGAGCAGACCTTCAGTCTTTAATTCAAGTCTCAAGCTATTCAAATGAACTGTAATAAAAGCATTCCTTTGTCATGGTTTATGCCTGTTACAAGCTGGCCTTGTGAATGGTCTTGTGCATGGTTTTGTATATCACTGCTCCTGATGAGATATTGTAAGTTGAAATGTTAACCATGGGTCTTTCCTTTGGATTATATTTGTAGATTGAAGTCTCTACACTGCAGGTTATATCCAAAATCATCCATGTGTCCACAGCTGCAACAGTTACACATTAACTGAGCATTCCAAGAGCATAAAAGTAGGACTACTACACCAACAATTCTCATCAGTGCTTCACGTGAATTAGCAGAAAATTTGGTTTAAGCTGGCTTTCCACAAGTGCATTTTCGGTGTGTTTTGTGTCCATAGCGTTTTAGGCCTATGGTAAAACTGTAGACAGGATACACAATGGATTAAAAAAACAGACCGTAAAACGCACTTTATGGAAAGCCAGCTTTATTCACCTGGGAAAATTTAACTGTGGACCCCTTAAATTTATGTAACGTCCCATACCATTTTAATTTTTATCTTAGCAAAACCATTCCATGCTTAGCATGTTTCCGTGTGCTTAATGGCTCTGCAACATTGACTCCAGTTGGTTTTGGTCAAATAGTAGCTATCAAGAGGTTTGCGTAAGAGTACTGGAAGCCATTGTTAAAGAAAGAGAGAAAAGATTTGAGTCCAGGATTGAAGAGGGAGGTGCCTTGTGTTCCAATAATTTCCTATAATTATATTCCTGTATGTTGGGAAATTTGAAAGAGATCAAATTTAAAAGCTTTTTTATTTTGAGGACATTCTTTTTAGAATAGCTATTGTCCTTTTAAAATTATAGCTAAGGCTATAAAGCTGAATTATATGATATAACACTATAACACATATTTATCTATATCATTCCACAGATATTGGTCATTTGTAAATGTTTTATTTCAAACATCTCGCTAAAATACTTGATTGTGCCATACAAACTATAGGAAATAGTGCCTTCCTATAAGATTTGTAGAACTTTAAGAGATAATTTATCCAAATCAGGGATGTTAATATGACTGAAACCTGTATGTTTAATCAAACTTGAAATATACATTGAAAAGGTGGAAGAATATTTTTTACATTATTTTGTTTGTGTTGTAATCAAGCGGACTGGGACCAAATTATCCAATAAGGGGATAATCAGTTTGTGTTAAATTGCTCATAGTCATCGTGATCCCTGGAGGAGTCACCAGAGTTCCAACTCATTAGCGTAGTTAGACTAAAATGTTGGACCAAGTTCAGCTTTGCGAAGCAAGACTGCACATATTTATAACAGTAATATCTTATCTCTCGATAGTACCACAAATTTGGCCCCCCCTTTTTTGTCTTTACAAAAAAGTGTAAACATAAACTAGCTTTTCATATTTAAAATCTAATAATGGTGCGTTTGAGTAGCTTACCCGGATCGACTCTGGTGAAGGCAGACGGGTCAGCCACGAGAGCTGGGCTAATATAACAGTAGAACGGTCAAACAGTCAGCTTCTCACCTAGCGCTGGCAATACCGACCTTTTTTCGTAGTCGATATTTTTTCCTGCTATATCGCCGATATGGCAATTAAAATCGTCTACAAATTACAGCATGATAAAAATGTTGTGAAAGGTTAGCGATCTTAAAATCCTAATGTGCAAAGGCCTAAACAACTTTCAAAAACTTAACACCGCCAAAGCTTTCTGTCACAATATCGCCACTCAGATCGTCCACCTATATGGAGGAATGGTCCACTGTACCCACGTGGTGGCCAGTGTTGCAGCCAACTTTTTTTACCAAGTCATTTTTTTTCTTCAGAAGTACATTTTTTCAACAACTTCCTAAATGTTTGAAGTTGAAGCCACACAATACTCCTTTTGAAGTTGACATTCATGTAAAAATCACGCATGTACATGTATCTTTTTCCCAGGGCTTCGCAACACGCAAGCAACGTGTATGCTTATTAGCACGGTTCCCGTCTCTACTGCGGTATTTAATTGATAGCAGTAGCGACGGTGCGTACTCGATCGGTATATTTTGATGCATGACTTAACCCCTTGTGTACGGATGACGCCATTGGCCGCCATTTGTGCAGTTTCAATCCATTGTTGGATTATTGTGTATGTCACGCTTGACTGCACAAACACATTGTAGCACCGGTTCGCTTGGCTGCCAGAACCGCTGCGACATCCCAGCGTCTCCCGTAAAATACCATGCTCAAGGGGTTAAGGAGAATTTAAATAGGTCTATAGAATTTTACTCTCTTGATCTCAGACACCTTATTTGCATTTCAAAGATGTATTGTGATTTATAGAAATATGCAAACGTTACTTCATCATTTTTAATGTTTGAAAAACATTACATGAAGCATTTGCCAAGCGTTTTCTATGCTTCAATTGTACATGTGTAGCAAAGACGATGGTAGTCGTTGTCCAGCCATTTAAAGATGACGTTTCTTCCTTCATGCTTTTATATCTGATCAATAATGTGCAGCCCGGTACGGCAGTGCTGTGCCAAAAAGCCATAAGACTGGTCTATGAAGTATAGAATAACCACTGTTGAACAACGGTTGATACAACGTCTAAGACTTCTCATAGGCCATACGGGTATACAGGAATTCGCCCAACAAAATTAGACGCCATTTTTACAGTGGTTCTGCGCTTGCGTGCAGGCTGCCCACGTTCTTTAATTCGAGTCGCGTGCGCATTTTGGCAAGTTGTAAACACCCTGTTGGTCGAAGCTGCAAGGAGCGCGTGCGTAAAATACGCACGCGAGCGTAGTGCCACCGCAGTAAATGCTTCTAATTTTGGTCGCCAGATTAAGCCCGGTTCATACTTCATCATGCGAATGCGAAGCGAATTTCATGACATCAACAATTGAAGTTTCACTGTGACGTTCTCCGTTACCATAACGAATTCGCTTCGCATACGCATTCGCATGAAGTATGAACCGGGCTTAAGTGTATAGGGTTGAAAAAACAAACAAAGCGAAATGCGGGAGTGGATCATGGAATTGGCAAGTCAAAAAAGAATCTTTTAATTTTCCTTTTTTTATTAAAAAGTAAATTTCGATTTTCAATAATTTACCTTAACCTACCCACCCACATTTTTGAAAAAAAAAAAAAATTCGAAATTTTTAAACATTTGAATGGCTTAGTATTAGCAATATGATGTAGCCTCTCACCAAGATCACAGTTGACTGGTGTCACCGTGAACAGTGTGTGTGTGTGAACACAAGCCTACACAGTCAAGTTTTATTATACGACTAAATTAAGGTCTCCAACTGTTCTCTTCAATTGTTTGGTCCTCAGTTGTACTGTAATAACTAATCCCCTATTGTCCCAAGTCCTCAGACATAATGGATAACCTGTGCATACAGACTTGCCTTATATACCTATTGTGGACATTGCTTTGTTTTCATTAGAACCAATAGAGGTTTTGTTGGCGCAATGTCAGAGAGATGACCAGTTTAGTTTCCTAAACTTCATGCGCTTGTTTGTCGTTTTCCTCACTCATCCTAAACGTAATCACCTTGTTTAAATGGATAGCGGTCGCACTACACGTAACGGATAAAAACAATGAATATTTTTGTACCAATTTTCGTCACATACCGTTTACAGCAAATCGTGGGCGTACGCACGAAACGTCTTTATTATTTCAAACTGCAACAAGACTTTATACAGTAACCAGAGGGCAAATGACCATCGTATACTAAGTCAAAAGAAACAAAGATATTTTCCGTTTCCTTTTGTATGCATCTATGTTAAAACGTTTATGACTGATGACAACTATTCCTAAATGTCGGGCGCGGCATGTTCAATATGAACCGTTTTTCTCAATGTCTGTATGGCAATGTTTAATGTATGCAGATGAAATAATGCCAGTCTCTACACCAAGATTTGCTTTCAGCACAAAGGGTAAATTGGGCAGTTCACAAATAGAGAGGCACTCAAGCACGTCATGCTCAATTTTGGGTTACCAATAGGTGAAATTGACATTTAGGAATAGTTGTCATCGGTCATAAACGTTTTAACAGATGCATACAAAAAGAAACGGAAACATATCTTAAGTTCTTTTTTACTCAGTATATCTTTGGGCCCAAAAAGCAATTTTCAAATATTTCAATTGCACAGGTGTTAGATACTAATAAGCAGTGCATATCTCCTTGTTGAAATTTGCCAAAGACGCCTTAAAATTGCGACTTTGATTAGACGGATGATGGGATACAAACTTCAAACTATTTAACAATTAAAACCAGTACAAAATTGATGAAAATATACCCATTTTATTTTTCCAAAAAAGTTATACCTTCATTAAAATGTACATAGAGAATTCCTTCCAATAAATTCATTCTGATATATTTTTGACAAGCCATTTATGTAAAATTTGATTTTATATCAATCTTATTGTTAAAGAAATGCATTAAAGAAACGGTCATAGAATCGACCTGATGAGGTTTTTGCCCAGTGGCTGATTACATTCCTCGCAATAGGTCACCATCCATGTTGAATATTTAAACATTTATTATCAAGTCTTTTATATTGCTTTAAATATTTATTTCATCTTGTGTATAACCCATCTTTAATAATAACCCATCTTAATTTGTAACTATTTTAAGTTTCTTTAGGGAAAACTATTTAGCAAACAAGTACAAAAGAGATTTTAAACTTGGCAAATAGGCACATTATGAGGGTAGACTCGACAAATCACCCTAAAAGGGCCTCATTTCTCCTTTCTCAGCAAATGCAGCACCAAATTTAACATAATGTAGTGCAACAAATGAATGAAATTGCAAAATATTCATTATCTTAATTATTTATTTCGATGGCATTTTGAAATAATAAAAGCATCAGGAAACCATTGGGTACCAATTTTTTATTGTGATTGTCATTAATTATGCATCGTTTCTTGTTCGTGTGAATTTCATGTTTTTGTTTTGGTGCTTTTAAAAAATCCTGTTCCTGTCCACTAACAGTCACATTCTTGACCCGGAGTTACATAAAACAATACCTCAAGTACATTATACACAGAATCCATCCCAAGTCCTCAAAGTTGTCGGCCTTTCTCTGTTCCTCTGTTAAATCTGACAATAATCATTTCAGTGGAGAAAATATCAATATCAGTTTCAGTACAGTAGTGGATTATTTTTGGTGTAAAAAATGCTGTTTGCTTAGCATGAAAATCACGTGAAGTTTTGGCAGGTAACACGTTTAAAGCTCAGACTTTTTGGTGCTAAGCAAATTTTTGTGCTTAACAGCTCCATGAAATTGATCTCCGTGTAAACAGTCTGGATAGCTCATTGCTCACAGTACAAAAACTGAAGCCAGCAGCAGCCATATTACCACTTTCTTCGTATGGAGACATTTCCGTGTCAATACAGTGATTAACGTGTACTGTTGAAAATGAGGATGAAAACAGTTGGGACAAGTTTGGAAAACTTTGTTTTGGGAGTGGTAAAATGGCAGACGGCTGCTTCAACTCGCACAGCTTATGCACTATGCAGATTTCTTACATGGAGATCAAAAGGTAACAATAGCTGCTTGGCAAACATTAGGAGTGGTAAAATGGCGGCTAGCTGCATCAACTTGCACAGCTACTACACTATCAATATTTTGTACATGGGGATTTATCAATGGTATAGCAGCTGCTTGACAATACACTTGAACATATTCTATCACAGCTGTGCAAGTCACATCTGATTGGACCATACTTGTAGCTATAAACCTTTATCATGTTGTCGCCATCTTTGTCTTGTTCCCTGTATGCATTAGCAATTATGAATAGTGATTCCAATTATTGAATGAAGGTGCCAGACTATTTTTCCTTCCAGCCTCGGTTTGGTTACATTGATTTTAATAGGAGAAAAACAAGATGGCTGTACCATGATAAAGGTATATTAAAGGGCGAGTCTTAATTAATGGAACAGCCTACTGACCTATCACCGTTTGCAAGTAAACCACACCCCTTAGACAACCCAATGCAATTTTGTGTGGTCACCCTTACAAAATACTCCCATGGGATTCCAATGGTGTCCAATTCACCATGCAATTCCCATGGGGTTTTGCATGATGGGAGATTTTTGTTCTTGGAAATGTCTCATATTTTGCATGATCTGCATCAAATTACAACTAATATGATTGAACATCATAAGCTGTATACACGTGATTCTATCACGACAGGAATTGTGAAGTTAAGCTGCAACTATTGATAATGGTAACAACAATATTTGAAACCTTTTTGCTATAAAAGTTCAAAACAAAGCTTAATCCAGCCAATTTTGAAGTTTTACTGTTATACTGAGAACTTTTGATAAAAAGTGAATGTTACAAGGTCTGTGGTCAGACAGTCAAAAATCTTGGAAACTTTTGAATCCTTAATCCTTGATAATCAAAGTGTTTGGACCAAGCTAAATGGGCCAGACAGGGCAAGGTTTCAAAACTAGACAGTTCATAATGTATTTGTACAGTTTTTGCATGGAATGTTAGATGCCTTACTGCATATATTTGACATTCATGTACATTGTGAATCTGACTAAGCTATATTGATCGTTTTAGTTACAATTTTTGTTTGGATAATAATTATACCTCCTGAAGTTTGTGATTAAGGAGATAAAAGTGTGATGAGCCGGTCTTTACTATGTCAATACATTTACATCTAGTAACAAATAAGACCCTTCTCAGACCAAAAGCAAGGTCAAACTGGCTGACAAAAAATGGAATATTATACTTTGGGTACACACATCATTCAAATATCCGATAGGCGTGTATTCGGTGGCTGGATATGGAACCCTTTCCATTCTTTGTGGTGGTAATGTACATGTGTGTACTGCTGCAAATGTGTTTGGCGACAGGTTGATGAAGCAGTTATGGAGCACCAGGAAAAATATGGCCGTATTGCAAGATAAAAGCATACAGAGCTATGTAGCTAGGTCTGTGCCGAGACTAAATACCAACGTCTCTACATACGGCAAAGCTTTCAGATAAGATGCCTGTGTGCTGCAAGATAAAAGCATACAGAGCTATGTAGCTAGGTCTGTGCTGAGACTCAATACCAACGTCTCTACATACGGCAAAGCTTTCAGATAAGATGCCTGTGTGCTGCAAGATAAAAGCATACAGAGCTATGTAGCTAGGTCTGTGCTGAGACTCAAAACCCACGTCTCTACATACGGCAAAGCTTTCAGATAAGATGCTCGTGTTCTGCAAGATAAAAGCATACAGAGCTATGTAGCTAGGTCTGTGCTGAGACTCAACACCAACGTCTCTACATACGGCAAAACTTTCAGGTAAGATGCTCGTGTGCTGCAAGATAAAAGCATACAGAGCTATGAGACTCAACAGAGCAGGGAAGAAGACACATATAGTAGCCCAGGTTGGACGTCCTTAATTCATTGCATTACGCGCAATGTTGAAAATGTACGGCATGCCTAAAGTTGCAAAATGTTATTAAGTGTTTTGGCAATAAAAAGAATTGTATCCCTCTTTTGTGTTTCTACTCCCATTCCTGCATGCTTGTGTGTCCCCTAGTTTATTGAGTGTACCTGTGTCCATGTAGAAATAAAACATTTCTCCATGGTGTGTCTTACTCTTTTTACGGTTTTATTTAAGATCACAACATCAGGCCGTCTAAACTGAAAATAAGATTAAATGGGACACAGGTGAATTTTCAAGGATTGCATTAGACAAAAATCGCATTGCATAGATTATTTTAAAAGAAAATTAGGCTCTTATTTTTATTGCTGATCGCAATCAATCCTCCAAGGGCCAGCTACAGGCAGTATTCCCAAACAGCCCTAGATAACGAGTATGAGGCAGTAGTTGGTCAGGGAACCCCCATTAAGAAAGCATCAAGAATGTATTCTGTCCCATATGCTACACTGCACGACAGAATTAGCGGGAAAACTAAACTTGAAACAACTGCATCTGGGCCTGCTCCTTTGCCGACTCGGGAGGAACAATCGTTAGTGACACACATTGAATTGATGTCCTCACTTGGCTATGGGTATACTCGTTCAGAAGTTACAGCTCTTGCCACCGACTTGGCAGTCCACCTTGGCAAGAGAAAGCAAAGTGAAAAGCCTCTCTCACTACAGTGGTTTTATAGTTTCATGAAACGGTGGCGAGAACTCAGTTCAGAAACCAAGATCACTATAAATTATGTTGACACTATTTTCTTTGTATCATGGGCACAGTGTACTTATCCTACTTGCAGTCACTGGGTACACCTTAAGTTCTGTACACCTTTACGTGTGGTTTGCCGGCATTCTACATGTTTGTGCTGTTGCCATGACAAACCAGAAGAATAGAACCTATATTTGGAAATGTATTTCTTGCCTCATCAAAATGTGATAACAAGTCAACTTTTAATTAAAAAATTAAATATGACTTGACTTCTGACTACGACAACGACCGTGATGCCTTGGAAATCGCCGCATATATTGAGTCTTGAATCAAGTCTACACAACTGGTATGGGCCGGTATACACTATTTTGCACTTTGCCTTGTATGCGGTGGCGATAAAGTGTGGTGGACGCAACAATGTACTGCGACATATTGGATCCGCAGAAGGCACAACTATCTGGATGCCTTCGAGAAATCATGCACACCTAAGGAGCTCTTTCTGAAGCTCGTATCGAAGGTGTTTTCAGAGGGAGAACTTGCTAAAAATAATTACAATTGGGGGGGGATGTTCTTTGCAAGGGTGGGAAGGTTGTGGCAAAACTTGCACTAAAGGATCATCTGATATTCCAAGCAATCATGCTACAGTCTGCCAAGGAGTGTGCCACGTCAACGAAGCCAGACTTGTATAAAGAAAAGGCTATCTGGGATGCGGTTAACGGCAAATGTCGGAAGGTGGCTGTCTAGCTTTGATTTTGAAGACAGCAAGTAAATAATATTCCTAGCATTTAAGCACCTTTGTCATTCTCAGAACCACAGAAGACAATAATTTCACATGGTGTAGCACAACCCTTCTATACTTTGGTATTCCATAAAATTGTATAATATTTTATATTTCCGTTTTACAATAAAGTGCACTTAATAAAACTGTATGTATCTTTATCATGTCTGTTCAGTTTCTTTTTTTTGTCTACCTTTTAAAAGTTACTCAACACAAAGTTTAAAACGTGTATAATGCAGAGAGTGGGGTTTAATGGCAAAATGAAGATGATTATACCAAGTTTGGGGTTTGGGGTCTGGGAGGGGGCAGCAAAATCTGACAAACTCATGGAAAATAGTTATTAACTAGAGCTATGTTTGTTAAATGAACAGAGCAAAGGGCTTTTCCGCACTTTTTTAAAGAGTTTATATTTTGTTTTTGTTCAAAGGCAGTCAGGAAAATTATGTGCAAGAACAGTTCAAAATGACTTATTAAAGCTGTTCTTGTAGTTCTTTAGAGATAAGGTGCATAGAAATATGCACCTTTAAGATGACGTCTCATGACCCATGATAACGTTATGATGACATCACTCAAATTAATGTCTAACACGTTCCTGTCTATGTACATACCAAGTTCCAATGCAATCGGACTTACAGTTCTCAGATATACAAATCTTAATATAAATACACCTGTAAGATGACGTCACATGACAATTGATGACACGAAATCAGTCGTTTAGGGCCAATTTAACCTTGGAGTCTTTGTCTGTGCATAGTTTGAAGTCGATCCGATTGCATTTCATATTTTGCAAGAAAAAAATGTAAAAAGTAAAAAAAAAAAAATATTAAAAAATAAAATACGGCTGATGACATGACGTCAATTCGGATTTTGCATACCAATAATTGTATGTAACTACCCAACCAAGTTTCACGACGATTGAATTCACCCTTATCTCTAACCCCCTTGGGTGCATGCAAAATCATATTGAAATTGTTGGATTTAGCATGTAAAAAAAAAAAAATTACATTTTTGATGACGTCATGTCACACACTTGTCACATTTTTGTGCAGTTATGTATGGCCTAGCAAACATATTGCAAAAAGAATCTTAAATTTAGTACGCTGTGTTGATGAGATATGAATTCAAAAATTCATTACAAATTACATAACGTCATCATGACTAACAATATTTACCTGTAACACATTCCGGAATACCTACATACTATTAAGTTTGAAGCCAATCGGACTTGGTTTTCTAGATATAGGACAGAAATATGCAGCCGTCAGATGATGTCATGTGACCAATGACGACATCATCATTATGTCACTTGTTTAGGACCAACTTGAGCTTAAGGGCCTGGTCTGTGGCTAGTCATTTAAAGTCAATCTGATTGCATTTCATGTAAAAATGTTGCAATTAGAAGAAAAATATTGAAATTGTAAAAAATCATCAACGAATCAATTGATGACGTCGCTATGACGTCACTTCAGATTTTGCACGCTATCCAGTCTTCATATATAGATCAGTGGGCGCACCCCACTCATCCAGCCTCCCACTGTTTACTACCAAGAGGAGAATGGAATAAAACATTTTTGTATGGGATTTGGGATAAAAGAACGCGTTCTTAAATGTACTGTAATTTAGGTAATTTATTTCATTAAAAGGTTGATTTATAGTTTATGAATGAGCAATAAATGTATTTGTTATTTTTTCACATTTAATTTCTTGTATTTAGTAAGTGAAAGAGTATGTATCACTGATTAGTCCGTTTCTTCAAGTTTTAGAGTGCTTAGATATTAATTAAGTATATTATGTGAAGTATATGGAGATGGAGATGAAGAGGAACATTTTTTCAGTTTTATATTAAATGGAAATACAAGTTTCCTTTTTTTCTGTATAATTTTTAGAACTAAGCTGTTTGCATTATTGTATGTCGGATTTGGAAACGATAAACTGAATTTAAATAGTACATAAAAAGGTGACTAGAGAAATGTCACTCATTTTTAAACCAAGGCGCGCAAGTGCATGGTGGTCGTAAGTTATTGTCGGTATTGTGATGGCACTCTTCGGGAAGCTCTTGTGAGCATGCAATCGGCTCACTTCTGTTAATTCGATGCATGGATGTGTGCGACGCGTATATTAGCAAAGATCGTAGAAGGGAAAGATCAGACACTGAAAAAGTGAAACATGAAGTAGTTGCTCATGGGGAAGAGCGCCCTCATACATTTTCCTTGTAGTTTACAATGGAGGAAAATACTGCATGGTTGAGACGTCACAATGGTCAAAAGGCATTGTGGGAAGGAAACAGGAGGGATGCTTTTTTCCCCTCCAATGCATTTTTACCATTGTGACGTCACAACCAGGTGGCATTTGCGATCAGTCCTATGTGAAAGGAAGTGTTTGTAGGTAAGCAAAATTATATAAATTTTGTTGGGTGTTTTTTTTGTAGCGAGAAATCTCAGTGTGGAATGACAGGCAATATGAAGTTCTATTTGCACCGATTTATGTCTTCATCAAATAAACAATGCAGTGGCTGTCTTTACGGCATAATGAAGTACGTTTTAATTAGTTGGTGTGAGAGATGTGATAACAAAATTTGCTTTTGTTTTGTCTTGTCAGAATGATGGAAACACGAGAGCAGATTCGCAAATCGAACAAAAGTAAACCTTATCCGAAAGCTGTAAGAGTGAAAGTTGTGAAGGTAAATGAAAAAGCAGAAAACTGTGTGGAAGTGGCTGTGGCTGATGGAACTGGCTACATAAAGGCAATTTGTTATAATAATAATAATAATAATAATAATGCATTTATATAGCGCCAAATCCATCGAGATGCTCCATGGCGCATAGTACACAAAATACACATAAAATTACACTTACATTTATATTAAATTACATATCATAAAAATCAGTTTTATATATTTACAATTATAAGAGATGGGCAAACGCCTCTCTAAACAGGACAGTTTTCAATTTACTTTTAAAAACCTCAAGATTGTCCGTCTCTCTAACATTCCGATCCAATTTATTCCACCATTTTGGAGCCACAGCAGAAAACGCTCGGTCACCAAACGTGTACAACCTTGTTCTTTTATACTGTAACCTAGTTTGATCAGTTGACGAGCGTGTGTTCCTGCTTGAGGTAGAACTCAAAGTATGAAGCAGATCCTGAAGGTAATCGGGAGCGATACCATTTAAACATTTAAATACAAGAAGACAATGGCGTTGCATCACAGTTAAGGCAGGATGGACGTTTCTTTATTCGTCAGTTTATCAGAGGCATGTCTGGGGTTCTGCTTGTGAATAAACATTCAAGAATTACTTGTGCAGCACTTCAACATTATTCCATCATACTGTTTTTCAGTTTGGAAAGGCTGACTGGGATGGTTTTCGATCTTTTCTTGCCGATGTGCCTTGGTCATCTGTTCTAAGTCTTGGTCTTGATTTGGCAGCAGAGGAGCTATCCCAATGGATTAGCCTTGGTACTGGTATGGAGATATACATACCCTCGCATACCTACCAGATCAGGGCCCATTCTCAACCTTGGTACACCCCAGCATGTGCTGCAGCAATTGCACCTCAGAACCATTTCTTTAAGATGTATCATCGTTTAGGAACTTTGGATAGTAAGCGTCTTTTCCATGAAACCCGACATCATTCGAGATTATCAACGGTGTCCTTGATGCCACTGTCTCTAATCCCAAGACAGACAAGCAAACCTCCCCATAAGGATAGCATGTAGCAAATCTCAAGATTAAATCGGGAATGCCTCTGTGGCAGTGAACAACCAAATCCAAGGCCCGTGAAGGTTGAGTAGTTGCAACATAAGTAACCACTTCGCGGTCGAAGCGCACCAAGCACAACACTGCGAGCAATTGAAACTTTGCTCATAGTGGGAAGTAATGGATAAATCTTTTCAGTGCCAATACATCATTTGGGCACAAGTCATATTCTACCATTTTATATATATGCTGGTAAATCTTTATCCAAAAGATAACCAAAACAATATCCAAAAATAATAGTTTAATGGAAAGGATGATTATCATGATGTTCTTTTCTGTTCTGACATGTAAAGTGCAATAAACAGCCCATGATTATTTTCACTTTTAATCTTCATTTAAATATCCAAACAGGTCGTCATGAACAAGTTTTTCGGTCTCCTTACTGGAAGAGATGACACAGAAAAGCTCTACAAGGCCGAGGCTGCCCTGGGAAGACCAGTTAACTTCACTCCAAAGGAGGGGAAAAGAGTTGCAGATGAAAGGCTCTTGCAGATACGCACACCGCATGGATTTGACTGAACCCCAAAGAAGCTTTTTACAAAGACCAACTTGTCATACATGAAATGCAGTGATTGGAAAAAAAAGTACAAAACTTTAATTAAATCTTTACAACTTCATTACAACATTTTCATTGGCCATATGTTTGTGTTAACTGTTTGACATTTTAAAAGTAATTGAAAATGTGGAACTTTAAAATACTCACAGGAACTCTGACTGTCACTTTTATTCTTACGAACAATACCACATGTACACACAAACACTTATTGTTTAGAATAACAGGCAGATGAACAACTCCCACGTAAGAAAACAATCTCTTACGAAAGGTTGGAAGTCCATTTGCAATTTCAAAGTTTGAACTTTAAGAGAATTCCAGATGTTTTTGGGCACCTTAAATTCAGAGTCTACTTGCAGCTTCGACGTTTACTTTCCCAGTCGTTTCTTTACATATGATGTTCATGTATATTTGTTCAACCCTAGCTCGCTTTCAATGGCATACTAAAATATGCGTTGCGTGATGCTCTGGATGAGCGCCCGAGGGCGACCTTTTTCAGATTGTGACGTATTGCATCAGCTCAATGATTACACAATGAACCTGAACAGACTGAAGCTATTGATGAGGACTTGCATGAAGTCTTCAGCTTTTAGTTGAACAAGACTTTCCCTTGGGAATTCAGGTTAGTTGAGAGGGTGATCATGTTATTTTTAAGTTAATGTTAAATCCTGGGTTAGTTGTATTTAAGAAAAAGTTTATCATACTTCAGTTATACCATGCAGTGACAACATTTGTCGGATATAAAACAATACCAGATTATGTTATAATACTGCAATAGAAACGTTGGTGTGTAATTTCAATTGACTTTTCCCTGCCAGATGTGTACAATTACATGAAACAACATGGCAAACAGCACCAGAATGATTGTGTCAGTTAAAGTCGGCGTATTAAGCAGTCATAGTATTTAGATTACTATTAAAACAACATCGCCTTGGAAATTCTACCTATGCTGCCAATCTTCATTTTCCCTTATCCACAGTCTTATTATATTGGTAACAATAGTCTGTCCAAAACTACCTAATAAATTGCATTCCACAATGTTCTTTTTACGTTTATCAAATGCTTAGAAAATACAAAGTATCAGTTGACGCAATCTTGAAAGAAAACGTGACAGCAATGCTATTGGCAAAATATAGCGCACTAAATTTAAATCCTGTGCACATACATGTCTTTTAGACATTGTGTATGCATATATTGCATCGTGCAACAACCACACTCTGGAAGTCTGGTCCAGCAACGTCACAGTAGATGTATGGTTTTGAGTGTTTCATGTCATTCCTCAGCGGCAGGATACTGCAATTGAAGCCTGCAGGATAGAAACATTAAAATTTGCAGAGCCCACTCTGCAATCACTGGGCATTGGCACCGCCAAGGTGCAGAAGGTTTTCTCCGCAGAGAAGGAACACCCACAGCATCTGAAGCACACTTGCCTCCAAAAAGATGCCAATAAGACTCTTCAATAGTTGCTGGCTTTTTTTCGGGCAGGTGGAACTTCCGATAACCGATGTGGTGAACAGTACATTATTTTGGATACGTACTGTACTTCCTCCTGTGCAAAGGTAATGATGGAACATTTGCCAAGGTCACCTGGTGGAAGCAGGCCGTTACTGATGCAGTACAGGGGCAAAGGAGCCCCAATTCGTTGAGCTTAATACACCAGTCAGGCTGTTATATCTACCTCTGACCTCCGCTTTAGATCAATAAGGCGTCTTATGGATACTCGATTTTAACCCAAAGTAGGGTGTAAGGCTTTAGATGAAGAAAGAGCCCACAAGAAATCAATGGTTAAAAACCAGAGTTTGTCAAATTTCAGTTATCAAATCTACAGGAGGAATTAGCTGCTCAAGAAAAGGGTGCAGCTCGGATGAAAGCAAAGACAACCTTGAGTGAGTTTACTGGGCATTTTATTATTCCATTTACAGTCATCATGAACACTATTTGTCCAGACAGAACATTACAATCCATTTTTCTTCTGACGGTATTGCATC
Organism: Hippasteria phrygiana; assembly: GCA_037893225.1. NCBI lineage: Eukaryota > Metazoa > Echinodermata > Asteroidea > Valvatida > Goniasteridae > Hippasteria > Hippasteria phrygiana. Next base: position 1,302,554 of record JAZGUH010000056.1, read on the forward strand.
AAAATTACTGAAACATTGTACATGTATACGTAATACAGAAATGCATAAACATTAACAAGTTGTAAATACTGGGTCGGGATCCAGGATTATTTGCAGGTGGGGGTTCTGATATTTTTCTTTGTACATTTTCCCAACAAGTTTTTTTGTAGGGAAGGCACACTTTCTCAACTTTGGTTGTGCCATTTATAAACCCGTTTTGTTTGTACCCGTACCCGTATATTCTGGTTTTCTACTTTAGGTGTACGCCCTTGCAAAAAAAATGGCAACTACTAAGGGGGGGGGGGGGGGAGATGGAGGTTCAAACACACTGATATGTATTTTTTTTATACTTACATGGCGTTTTGTTGTCCATGGTGGAATTGATGGTTTTAGTATATAGAGCAGTTGTATATCTTCAGGCCAGCAGCAACAATTGGGCAGACACTGTATTGCAATGCTTCAAAAGCCTTTTTTAACAGTAGTACAGCCAAACCCTAATAATAAGAGCACTGTTAATATAACATCCTGCTTATAACAAGGAAAAAATAGGTCCCAAGTCTTTGTTTTCCATTACTGATAATACAAGGTACCTGTTATAACAAGGTAAATTGTAAAGTCTGAAGGACCATGTTATAAAGGTGTTTGAATTGAATTGAATTTTGAATTGAAGAAAAAAATGGCAAAAAAAAACATTCAAAAATCAAATTCTTGTTTAAAAAAGAATGTGATATTTTCATCAACAATTTTATTCATTTCTTCCCACAACAAAGCTTTGGATGTCAATGACCAAGCTTCGTCTCCAGAGTAAGTACATTGTCAAAATACCCATGGAGTACCATTACTTAACTTGACAAACACAAATTCAAAATTTAATCCTACCATATTTCAGCAACCCCTACAGCACCTTAAAACACCATTCATCCTCAATCCTTCAAAGTCCTCCGGGCTCAAAACACCATTCTCCCCCCCCCCCCCACTTCCTCTAAGGACCGACTCGCTCCGTACAAGCAACATAGATCCTGTGTGGACAGACTTCACAGAACAGGCTTCTAACCTACAAGTGTCAGTAATAACCTTGAAGATTCTAGTTTTGTGGTTGATCATACTTACAGTATCTGTTCTTTTAGTTTATTATTTAGGTACATGATTTGCCATAAAATTTCCACCTACATGTACAAAAGCCCTTTATGATTAGTTACGACACATAAAAAAAATTGCAGCCAAATACAAAAGACGCTATTGGCACACACCCTCACTCGGTCGGTCAAAGAATGGGGTCTGCCTTCCAGGGTTAGAGCAGACATAGGAGGTGAAAATGTGTTTGTCAAGCAGTACATGATGGATCATCCTCTGCGGGGCCCCAACAGAGGTAGTTTCATCCAAGAAAGAAGCGTCCACAATATCAGGATTGAGAGGCTTTGGAGAGATGTCTATGAGGCAGTGCTGTCATCATTTTATGCACTTTTCTTTCATATGGAAGACTTGGGGATCCTTGATGCTGGTATAAATGAAATTCATCTTTTCTCCCTCGGATGAATCAACTCTTACAAGAATTCACCTCGATGTGGAACAATCACTCCATTCGCACTGAACACAACCAGACTCCACTCCAGCTCTTCATTGCTGGCATGCATGCTATGGCAAACTACTAGACATCCCAAATGAACGAATACTTCATTGGTGAGGTAAGTAATTTAATAGTTGTTTAGATTAGATAAGACTTTCTACAAACTGTGGGAGTTAAACATTTTTTCAAAAAGAAAAACCTTCCTGCTTGAATTAGTTTAGAAATGCTCCCATTGGGACACAACAGTAGCTTCTGCTGTCAGGAGACACCACAGAGGAGAAGGTCAAGATCTGGTACATGGATGGGACTTTCAAGATCATCAAGCATAAACTTTTTAGCAACCACACCTTCGTCAAAGGAGACAGTGGTCAGCAGAAACAAGTGCCTCTGGCATTCTTCATGATGGCAAGCTGCACCAAACCTGATTACAAGGTTTTGAAGAGGTGGTTACAGGGTCGAAGAGATGGTGATGGACTTTTAAGCTTGGGATGTGGTCCGCCATCCGCCTAGTGTTTCATAAGGTCAACATGAGGGGAAGCCTGTTCTACTGGAACCAAGCCGTTTGGTGCTAATGCCAAAATCATACTTGCCTGATCCCGTTCAACACAGTTTGGCAGTACATCAAGAAGTTAATGGTGCTGCTGGTCAACTGTAACCACATCGAGCACATCTGGATCACCAGCACTAAATGGTAGCCTTCCAGTTGACTCAAAAGCCTATAGATTCATCAATTAATGAACTGTTGGAAATGTACAACTTCTGTAACTGTATGAACTGCATCAAAGGCCTCTGCAGCTGCTACATACAGGTCCTTGCTGAACTGTGCCCCAAGGATATCTCAGAATTCAGCAAGATTAAAGCCCTGTCCGCACTGGACTTATTTTGGTAAAACTTACCGAGACGATGGGAACTTTTCCCATTTTAAGTCCAGTGCGGACAGCCTAGGACGTTTTCCTCTCAGTTACTTTTCCTGAGTCCAGCGGTTACTTCTACCGGCCAACTGCTGCCCAGGAAAACTGACCAGGTAACTTTTCCCGAGACGATAAGTCCAGTGCGGACAGTGCGAGTCGGTAAAAGCGGCTCAGGAAAGCGTACATCCGGCCCGAGCGCAAGGTCATGCTTCACAGGTAAACCACGCATGCGCTTTACATTGTTTCACCGCGGTGCGGAGCACGTGGCAAGTTTCCAAATTCCAGTGCGTTGTTCCTCATGATAGATTTTATTATTGATACAAAAGTCGGAAGTTTAATTGGTGGTAAAGACGTAGGCCTGCGTGTACACATCGGCCGGAAAAATGAAAAGGCAGGCGTGATTTGGGCCGGGGATTTGGGTCAATCGCGTCAATGTAGTATGTAGAAAGGTCACGCAAAGCGCCCTCATGAGTCGGTATATTGACAGCTCGGTTACTTCTCCCACGGTGTCGGTAAAATTTTCCCGTGTCGAAAGTCCAAGTGCGGACACGGCTTAAGGAGGCTAGTGAAGCCAACAAAGATGCCCTGTAATTAGCAAATCAGGCCATTCGATCGATGCTAACCTCAACCATAAAAGTTGGGTCAGATGAGCGCTCCTTCAGTTCGTAAAGAGTACTCTGCAGACATCTATGACTCGAGATTGGAGGGACTCGTGCTGCTGGCCTGCGAGAAAGACCTCAGAGATTAAATTGACATCAACAGAGTTGCCTATAAATGGAGTGTACTGAAGAAACAGCAGACCTGTTATCAAAAAGCTTTTAATGGAGGGTAAATATTATTCTTCACTTTATTTTCTTCAAAGATTCATTGAACATGTGCCCAGTAGCCATGCGAGATAAGCATGTTAGTATTCGTTTGTATTAAAATGCGACAATTCTTGTATCCCTTAAAATACCAAAACCCGTTGCTAGAAATGTTTTACATTAGAATATCAAAATTCAAAAAAAGGGTTGAAAAAAATAAAACGAATCAAAACGCGGGAGTAGAATCTGCAAGTCAAAAGTGAATTTTGATTTTCAATAATTTTCCTTGACCCACCCACCCACCCACATTTAAAAAAAATAAATCTAAATTTAAAAACATTGAACAATTTGAAGGGCCCCTAATGTGTAAGCCTGGGTCCTGATATTGAGGGGGGGGGGGGGGGGGGGTGGGGGTGGAAATACCGCTGCGAAAAGTGTAATATACATGTCGGACAGGCAGAAGCTGAAAAGGTGACTTAATGTAAAAGAGAGGGCGAGCCAGCTACTGAAAGAGGGGAAGGTCCACCTTTGATGCCCACAGCAATGAAGACCATTGTCCAAGTATGTGGTGATCAGTTAAGCGAAATCCTTGGGAAGGAAACCCGTGCTAGTCTTATGTGGGAGCAGCAGAAGGAAGCTGCTGTGAAAGGGCGAACAGATGAGATGACATCCCGCCATTATTCGATGGTGCATTTCCCTTCACAGCAAATCTTAAGGGTACAACAGCCTACGTCAGACCGGATCTTTCAAGCTTCCGCACCCTTCACGCTAACCATTTTACTAGCTCCACTACCGGGTTCAATTCATCAATGCTTCGTCATATTATCCAAGATTACAACCTTCAAGACAAGGCAGAGCATCAGAGAGATGTCTCAATAAAGGTGAAGGCTGGCCGTTTTTTCTGTGCAATCTGGTATTAAAGGTAGTTGGTTTTACCGACACCACCAGGCATCACCAATGAGGTAGGAGATGTAGAGGCTAGGTGGAGCTGGTTGTTGCAACCCATGTCCTGGTATTAATGGTCCAGGGGATATTTTCATCGCTTCAGAGACTTAATTGTATTACGCGCTATATAAGAACTGTTCATTATTATTCATGCACCATTTGCCTACTATGCAACTACAGGCATCATTTTTATATATGTATGTGTATGTATGAGGCCATATTGTTCCTCGAGACAGCTGGTTTCAAAGTACGAACCCTCGTGTCTGATGGTGCGTCCCCTAATCGGAAGTTTTATCGTCGTCAGTCCACAACAGTATCCCAAGACACAACCTTCAGCACAATCAACCCTTTGGACCCAACAAGAAAGATCTTCCGTGAAGGCAGGACTGTAGTCATCGGTAAGTCTGATTCTGAATACTGCCCAGTAGAGTTACTTAAGAAGTAGATTAAATTAGCACAGATACAAGACCCTAACTTGTTTTCCGTAGTATATCAAAGACAAAAGGCAGATATAGACTCTGGGAAATGAACCAACCTATGTCATACACACGTGTGAGAGAAATTATCTTACAGGCATTATAAGTCCCCTAGTGGATGATGTTTCCAAGTTAGGGGTACATAATAGTCTCAGCAGGAGGTGCCACTGTGGCAGCTCAAGCAGGTGTACCAGATAGGCCGTTTAAGAGACATGGAAGATGGAAGATGGAAGATCAAGTCTTATTTTCGTTTGTAAACAGTTAACTGCCTATTATTATTGTTTAAATGAATCAGCTGTACACCGTGAATGTAAATACGCTCTGAACAAAATTGCATCTTATACCCAGTTTATCAAGTGTGCCAAAAACACTACACTATCCTGGTTTGAAATAATTGCCTTAAGTTCCACAAAGGCTAGACAATTATATGAATGAATCGGTTGTAAGCTGTTTAAGTAAATATGTAAATATGTTTTGAGCAAAGTGCGTCTTTCACGCAGCTCACCGAGTGTGCCGAAGTACACCAACATTACCGCAAATTGGAGTACAATTGCGTATTATTGGGCTAAATGTGGGTGTTAGGTAAGAAACCTAGTTTCGTTAGTTGTGGATCGAAAAACTTCTATCGTCAAAACTATGTGACCAGACCGTATGGTCTGTCACTTTTCACTTTCCCATTTCATTATACATACAATAGGCCACATAGTTTATACTTCTGCCTTCTGGTCGATTGTTCCCTGGAGATTGTCCTTTGGTATGGCATTCTATTATTCCTGGAAACAATCACCTGGGCAGTAGTCGGACTGTGTGGCATAATCTTTTGTATTTATTGTAACTGTAATCAACGATGGGTGTGCATCAAGGGGGTAGTTTTGGGGTGGGGGGGTAGTTTTGGGGTGGTGGCCAGTTTTCTGTGCTGGCTGCCACCGAGTGTACTGGTTAAAACTCCATCTCATGTGCATGAGCCGTAGTGCTGTAGAAACTACGCTTGGATATAATTACAGTAAGTTCTTGACTTTATAATTTAGTATTTATTTATTTATTTATTTATGTACTGATTAAACATTAGATAATTATCAGAGTATATACATGTTTAGTATATTAGTTCTATTTTTTTTTTTCATTACAGTCATCACTGCGTCTTTTGTCAGTTGACTGCCGTTTGTTTATTTTTGTGTGTACATGTATATTTTTGTCCGTATGGGTGCCGTTCTATATATGTACGGTTCACTTATATGTGACGCCCAAAATATTTAGATATAGTTGTTATATGGACATCCCTTTTTGTTTTCATGTTCAAACTAGGTTTTCTGTAAACTTGGTAAATTAATAGCTCCATTTAAGACAAATTGACAAAAGAATAGTTCTCCAAATTGTCAATTTATAGTGTTTACACTCGTAAAACTCCATTTGGAGGTTATTAATCGACCCAAAAAAATATAAAAATTTAAATAATAATTTGTGTGTTTTCTGAAGTTTGATTAGTTGTGAATGTGTAAAGAATAAAATACCAATTTATTTTTCCAAAAGGAGCTGTGCTTGTGCATTTTCTTGGTAAACGCTCTCCGTTTGTTAAATGATTATTTTTCTATATTCCCCATCACCGCATGGTTACATTTAGCAGCGGAGTTTAGTGGGCCTCACAATGAAATTTCCGTGGGGTCAACAGTGGTCAGGGGAGCGACTGTCTGCAGAAGTACTGTGCATGGATGGGAAAAAATGCAACTAAAGAAGTCAATTCTAAAAAAAAATATTTACAAGTAATACTTGTTTTTTGCTAACCGCGAGATTAAGAGTCCCTCAGTGTCACAAGATCAGATACAGCCATGGCTGGCACAATACCAGTCCATCGGATGCAGTTTCTCCTCTCTGTACAACGAGCTCAACTACATAAATCGTGGGGCAGGGTACACCAGCACAATGAAGCATGTGAAGTTGTTGAATGAGTACTTGTCATTTTTCTCAAGACGTTCAGCCAAATTGGGACATAAAGTGTCAGAGGCAGGCCGGCAAAGAAGAAGAGAGAGGGCATCCAGTTCTGAATCTGCAGAAGGTGTACCACAAGATATTGGTCGCGATGAATGTCATGACATTCTTCGAAGATGTCGTGCGCGAAGCAGAAAGCAGCGACCAGTCTCTGCCACATGCCCGTTTCCTGGGGGAAATGAGGGTGGAAATGGCACACGATTTCATTGGCATCGCATCGCGCCCCAGCGGGATAATCAATCTAAGAATGTGTGAGGCACTGAGTCCTTGCTACGGCAAGTGGGACAACGACGAGCTCATGATCCTCAAAAGCCAAGTGCACAAGACCTCCCGGCTCACATGGTGCCTTGAGGCAAGTCTCTCAATTAAAATTGTATGTAAACCACAGGGAGAATTGTTACATGGTGCTCCCGCACACTTACTCCGGTTTCTCACTTCACCATGCAAACCCTCAAATCTTACACTTTAATTATGATTTTCATTCCCTGTTCTCTTTTGTCCTTGATCGGGGTGTGTTTTCCAGGTACCAGCAAGACCATCGTATTTGATCCAATTGATGGCCATCCAATTGATGGCCTTTGCTGATCAGCAGAAGGAGGAGGGGAAAACAGACCTTGCTAAGTTCATCATCAACAAGGGCAAAAGGGTTGTACATGAGACAATCCAGGTATACGTAACCTGAAGTCTAAATATGTGAAATGCACACAGTAACTATTAAATAAAACTTAGAACGCCACATGGTGACGCTCAGGGGTAGAGTGGCAATGTGTTTGTGTCTCAGTCACAGCCCGAGTTTCTGTCTCAGTCACAAATTCCTGAGTCTGCAATTCCCCTTCCCCCTCCCCCCCAACAGTCCCACACATCAACGGATGCATACCCAGTGTACACATTCAAGACTAACTCCCTATGACGTAACAGAAATTGTGGTATCCAAAGGACTGAAGACACGCCTCCAATTGATGGCCTTTGCTGATCAGCAAAAGGAGGTGGGGAAAACGGACCTCGCTCAGTTCATTATCAACAAGGGCAAAAGGGCTGTACAAGAGACAATCCAGGTATGTTGCCTGAAGTGTAAGTATGCAAAACACAAGACAAGCCCAAAATTGCTGCACAAAATTCCATATGGGTCGTCTTAGAGGCGTGTGGCTACACGCCAGTTGGTGATAGGGTTCCATTACACTAAATACGCGCTCATAGAAAACGGCACAAAATCGGACAGAAAGTATGCCACCGCTCAGGAGTGGAGTGGCAATGTGTTTTTAACTTGAAATTACAGATTAGGACCCCTTGGACATGTTTCTTCTCAATTTTACTACGGTTAACCGAAGGAATTGGTTTCTATATTCCCCTCCCCCAAATCACCCCTAAAATGGTCGTCAATCTCTGGGCCCAGGTCTAAATGTGGCCTCCCACCTCTTTGCCAAATAGACCCACACATTGGTCATTTTTTGTGACAGGCATGCAACCTGGAATTGAAAAAACGAGGAAATTCCCATCTTTACAAGATTTTGTGCAGTGTTTTTCAATTTTCAATGGCATAAGTATGAAGTGAAGGTAATCAGCTGATCCGTACAAAATATCAAATATCCGTACAAAAAGTGTACCAATCAAAAGTTTCTACTACACGGTCATAAAACATGTGTAACAGTCTACTTTCCATAGATTTCATATCGATACCTCAATACGCAATCCATGGTTACCACACTTAGAGTGGACCGACTGGTGCTAATAGTACTAGTAGTAAAGCAATTACGTACATGTTCATTGAAGGTAAGACATCAACATTTGTTAACATCACAAGTAAGTTTTATATAAAAACATAACCATTCGGCAATCCGATTCAAGTAATTGCTTCCCTGGAATTTTAAGACAAGTGTTCAGCCTGCTTTTGTAATGCTGTATTCACAAGACAGTATTCGAGAATCACAACACATCATCAAGAGACATAATATACTTAGACGCAACAGGGTCAATCATAAGAAACAATTCCACACATTCAAAAAATTCCAACTGTACGATCTTTTAATTCGTCATCCAATGAAAGACTCCCTCCATTTGTACTCGCCTCTACTTTCTATGGAGCACAATGCCGTAGTCATAAACTTCTTTTTGGAGGTTTTTTTCACCACAAGAAAAGCATCTATTGCCATAATGGTGTGAAACCACCTCTTCTAGTTATGATTGACGGGAATGCCACACTTTTGCTGGATAGCCTGAAGGCTTTCAATCATGAAACCGTCCTAGAATATTTAAATTGTTGTTAAAGGATCGGCAGAAGACAATGATTTAAGTAAAACTAAAATACACTGCTGTGAGAGTCATTTTATGAAGAATGCGGCAAAGATCTGCTGAAAGTACTATCCCAACAATTTCAGAGATGCTGGATGGGTTACTTTTGCAATCAAATGAAATAATAGACAATGAAATTGTACAGTGTTTGACGATAGTCACATATTCAAAACTTTCAACCAGCCTAGTTAAAACTCACTATGAAAAGCTCAAATTCAAAATTGAATGCTATTAGGATAAGATATTTGAAAGGATTTCTTTGAACAGGAAGATGACGAAGATGATGGCCATGAGCTAGATGAAAGTACATTGTTCGATACAGAAAGTGATTCACATGACTTGAACAGTTCTCAGGATGAATACATCGCCAAATCACCCGAGCCTCCTTTCAGATTGCATTTTAAGAGGATGATTGATGCCGGCATTCAAAAAGTAAATCGACATGAAATGAACATCCAAGATGCTTCGAAATTAACTAAAAATGGTCAAACTTATTGAACAGAGGGATAATACGGAGAAGTTACAATACGATACCGTTCTCCTGCATCTTGGCATGAAGATGACAAATCATTACTCTTCAGGATCAGCAGCTTAAGAAGATGAAGCGTGACAGCGACGATGTGCCTACTACGTCCGCTGCACTCGTGCTGGATTCTGACGTGGTGGCCGACTCTGAAGGGGCTCACGATGTATCCGTCACGGCAAGCAAGGAGGAGGTGGAGAAAGGAAACTGAGGAACTTTCGTTTAATATTATCCAATCCATAATTGTACCACATATTCTAAAGAGAGTAGAACAAATCTGTAGGAAAGAATGTTATTGATGTAACCTTCCGATTGAGGATGACGTAACACAAACAAATCACGATTGTATGATGCTGCCTATTTCCGAAAAAGTAGAAAGATATTTTGAGCTAGCCGTAGAGAAAGTCGTTAATGATTTAGGAAAATGTAGAATGGAATTTGAAAGCCAGTGACAACAAACGCATTGCTTTACACTTTCCGACAATTCACGACACCAACCGTCTCTTCACGAAGTATATTAACTTACACTTTAGAAATAGAACTAACGACTCGGTTCTGTATAAAAAAAGGCCACGCTGATGGAAATTGTTTTGAAGTTCAATTTGTATTCACCAACTGTTTGATTTTAGTTATTAAGACCAAGTTTTTAAGTGCTTAGATATTGCATTTTTGCACAAGGTTAAAGTTTATTCAACTTATTCAAGGTTGTGTTACAATAACATTGTTCAAAAATCTATTTTTTTTATATACAAGTATCTTTCACGAAAATAAAATATAGAATAGAAACGGGTTAAATTTATAATTATTGATCAGATTCAGTTTGGTACACAACTTTGCTTAAAGTAGACACATTCCTTGCACTTTTAATACATTAAGTTGTATTTTGTTCATTTGTTCATGTACATGTACATGTAAATTGTTTTAATTTCCAAACCATGCAGCTTTATAATTAATTGGTAATTGATTTTTGGAGCATACTGCAGTGTTTTTTTTTATTGGAATTTAGTTTTGTAACCACATCCCCGTATAACTGCCTGTAGGTCATATTCTTTGAATGGCAGTTCATGCTTCTTTTTGAGAACACATACTAGACTTTCACAATAATGTTTGATCACCCAGCAATGAGTGTTTGAAAGCAGTCAAATACAAGTTGGAAATGGAGCACTGACTGGTGGAAGGTAGAGCCCTCAACTTATCAAAAAATACTTGACTGGACCATGGCTGCGCCTCAAAGAACAGGATTTGGAGGTCCTAGAACTAAACCAGCACTACAAAGAACCAGTACAGGTATTGACAAAGTTAAGCAAAGATGCAAAGCCAGGTTGTCAATGGAACAGCATCTGCTGTGTATAAAGACGTACCTATGAAGAAAGACGAGATCTTTCAGGAGCTGATTAAAGGCTCCAGCTAAGATGCACAGAATAGTGAATTGTTAGAAGAATTATTTGGAAGCAGCCTTGAAGATTACTCGAGGCAGTTAGAAAGGCTTCCAGGTGTGAAATACAGTAGAGCAACCCAATAAGTGAAGAGGCAAGAGGAGTCATGTACTGGCAACATCAGTGGAAGAAAGGGTATTTGGACAGTTGGACTATCAGCTCAAAAGAGTGAGTCAAAACTGATGTACTCAATGCTACAGAAAATTGGTTCAGTGAGAAAGCTGACAAAACTGCAGAAGCTCTTTCAAGTTGAGCCAGGCAAAAAGCAAAGTTTGCTCAACAGTGCAACAGGAAAAAGCAGCATGGCAGAGCAACAGCGACAGCAGTATATAAAGGGGGTATATAAAGGGGGGGGGATGGAAAAGTATTAAAGAGCATGATTCAAAAGAATCACGTAAAGCGTTGATCGATGAACTATCCAAATATGGAGGGCTGTGGAAATCGGAACAAAAACTGTACAAAATGACAAAACCAATTTACCTTGAAAGAGCAACTATTAACTAAAACACAAATGTTGCAACAAAAAGGGGCCAGTAAATTGTTTAGGTAACAAGAACCCCCACAAACCAAATTTGCTGAAGTTAATACAGAGTCCATGCCATTGATAAAACCCCAAAACTAATGCTAGGCCAGCTTAGCACTCTGGTTAAATGACAAACCCTGATGTGTCCATGGAGGAACAACTTCTCACGCCAAATGAAGGTGCGGTTCCAAGCACACTGGAACCGGCAACACCCGTTAGTAACACCAGAGGTAGTCGGCACCTAGCCAAGCCCATAAGATAAGAGTATCGAACCAACTTAGAATAACCACTGGTAAAAATGCCCGATTATGTCTTGAGTAAACCATCAGTTCATTTCATGTAGCTATCCCAAGTGTAGTCATAGGGTAGATTAGCTCATTCTTGTTCTTCTAGAAGTAGATTAGTTTATTTCAGTTGTTCAATGACTGTCAGATAATTTTTGTAACAAACGGTTACGATAACTAGACACATGGTTAAAAAGAGTTATTTGTAGCTGTAAATTATGTTTGGATTTGACAGTGAAAAAAAATGTTCGGTGCAAAATAGATATCCATTATGCTGTATTTGGTTTTGTCCTGGTGCAATATTGCACATGTCATCTTGGAGGCTCTATCAAGTTGATATGCAGATTTGTCAGCAGTTTCCTGCAGGCTTGTCAGGTGCAGGATCATACACTGTAAAAACGTTGGGTAAAACATAATTGGGCAACTGTTATTTACCCAACATTGGTATTAATTTACTACATTGTTGGTTAATTCAGGTAAAAATTGACCAATTATTGGGAAGAATTTGCCCAAGATTTTGGGTTGTTGATATGTTGGGCAACATATCAACCTATTTTGACCAACTTTTGTTTGGAGAGACAGAGTGAATGAGATGATCGAGTCAACTCATACACATAAATCGACTAGGTATGTACGAGCTGCATAAAGCAAAAACTTATACAGAACTAATTGACCCACTGATTGAAGAAGTTTAGCAATTGTCAAATTATCTATGTCACACTTCAAATTTCAGTTGCTTAGTCCTCCCAATAACTACCTGAAAGTAACTATCACTGGCTGCTGATGTTCTTAACATTACACTCAGAAATGTTTTGATTAAACTTCAAGAAGTTGACGAGATGTCTATGAAATGCTGGGAGTTGGAAACTTGGTTCTGTGAGAATTTTCCCAGAGGAACAACTTCCTCACAAGCTGCACTTATGTACCATGTTCCATAGAATTGTCTAAGGGGTGGTTGGCTATGTGCTAATTAGTGATAGGCCAATTAGGCATCTGCATATGGGTGTTGGCTATGTGCTAATTAGTGATAGGCCAATTAGGCATCTGCATATGGGTGTTGGCTATGTGCTAATTAGTGATAGGCCAATTAGGCATCTGCATATGCATATGCATAAAAGGACAGTAATACCCATTGGCTACAGTGTAATACATTCATATAGAGTACTGAAGTCTGACGTCAGTTGGCACGACAACTGGCTCCAAAGAAATAGAGATTTCGACTTCCTTTGTTAACAGCCAGTCATGCAAAAACATTGACACCAAATAAAAGTATTCTGGCTCCAAACATTGCATTGACGTCATCACTTCGGTACTCTATAGTGCCTTATGCAAGGCCTCAAAGTGTTTCTTACAAAAAAATCAACAACCAACATGTAATTTAAGTAACCAGGATAAAAATCTCATTTGTCAGCAAGGAATTGCGAAGGCCTGCAAGTTTTTAGAAACAGTGCACAAACCATTTGGGAATTCTAAACAAAAAGGTGGCATTAATCCCAAGCCCCATGCTTGAGCGCGCAGAGGCCTGGGCAGACGAATAGACAAATTATCACGGCCCAATTTCATAGGCACAGGATTTTCTATTATGCAACCTCTGTCCATTTCAGAGGGATCGTAAGCTTTTAGCAACAGGAAAGAGCTTGCTAACTTCAGAATAATTTGCTTAACCCCTTGCCACCAGTTGACACAAATACGTGCAGATTGAAATTGCCACCTGGCCGGGTGACGTCTATACACGTCAATTTCTGCATTTTCAATCCATTATTGGGGTATTGTGTACGTTATGCTTGGTTGCACAAGCCTATTGTTTCCGTTTTGCTTGGCTGCATAACCCGGTCTGGCGCCCATATGAAATCTGGTGTCAAGGGGTTAAACTAGTGATGCAACAATAGAAATCTCCATGCACAAGCAGATATTAGCACGACATAGCCATGTATTATCACAACATGGCCATGCAATAGGACTTAATCTGTTTCTATTATAGTTGGCACAACTTTTCTGCTAGCCGTTAATCCAAAGAAATCGGGCCCAGATAACCAGCTATTACAATGTGCAATGCTTAGCTCATCACGAAACAGTGCAGATAAGCAGCTACACAACCCTTGAGGTCCAGTATTCAAGATATCTCTGCTTAACCATAACCCTGCCAGACGCAGCACAGTGCATCTGTGCCGACAGCTTCACTTTGCTGGACTCTCCACACAAGTCAATGTGACAAAGTATGCAATCTGATGCGTCTGGCAGGGTTTCTAGCCAAAATGCCCTGGAGGGTTAGGGTTAAAGAAACCCAGTAAGTAATTATGGTCCATTTTGTTTGGCATCTGTCCTAAATTCCAAAACTTAACCATATGGGCCATTAACGAGAGGCCCGAATGTTATTTTCAAACCGTTCCCTGGTTCAAGGGCATTGACATCCCGCTGAAAGCCACAAAAGCCTGTGGCCCTTATAGAGCGATCCATAAATCCCCACCCTTTAATGTACTGACCAATCATAACCATGACAACAGTCCGACTGAAATGATGGACGTGTGGCAGATGGCTGTGATTGGTCAATACGTTACAGGGCTTTGGAATTGGTCAATGAGAACCACTGAAATGCATTTCTTGTACCCGAGTTAACACCACTCACACATGACATCCTCAGCCAGGATTTCTTACCACCAATTGGGGATCGGTACTTCGTTACTGGAACAGCTCACTGACCGCAGGATTATTTAGATGACCATCACATTCATCCTTCAGTTGTACCCATGCCTGGCTCACAGCAGCGGCATTTTGCATTATTTGCATTGCAGCATGGGAGATATTCATCGTTGTGACTGTAGTTGGCTACCGTCGTGTTGTCTCCCGCAAAGTCAGCGTTGAATGCATCAAGGCTCCTATGTATGTCGCTGAGGGCAGCCTTGTACTCTGCACTGCTTGGGTCTAGCGGGAAGCCTTCTTGAGGGTCGATGCCCAGATTGAAGATAAGAGGCGGGTCATGTCTCTGGACTGGTCCCATGGCCCCACCACACTGCTCCGCCCCACCTTAGAAAAATGAAACAAAGTAGCCAATATAAATTTGCATAATTATAATAACTTGGACACACAGGAACACAGCTAGAGAAAATGTACAAAATTAGATTAACCGTAATCCCCTAGGGTGCATACAAAATCATATTAACATTGAAAGGTTTGGGACTGTTTGGGTTAAAGATTTCATGACATGAGTAAATGACCAGTTTTAAAATTTACTGGAAGGAAGACCGGTGTGCGTTCACCTTCTCTCCAGCTGTGGTGAGAGGACGTAGAAAAGAAATACAAAACGCTGCAACTAAGTTACTCAAACACTATTAAGAGTTGTCAAATTTATCAGATGTTAACAAGGTTTTTATTGAAATACAGATATGGAATATGGCCAACAAATTTGTCCACTGCAACCTTGAGATGTAATGTGAAATTCCACAATGCACATAAGGGAACAGATGTTTAATTCAGTAAGTGAAAACAATGCCCTTGGGCACGGTATTTTACGGGAGACGTCGGGGTGTTGCAGCCGTTCTGGCAGCCAAATCGAACCGCTACAATGTGTTTGTGCAGTCAAGCATGACAAACAATAATCCAACAATGGATTGAAACTGCACAAACGGCGGCCAATGGCGTCATCCGGCCTGGTGGCACTTTTTTTTTTACGCCATATGGCGTCATCCGTAGGGGTTAAGTTGCTCACATGCAGTCAAAAATTCATATTTCTGATAAGTTATCCGATAAATGCATTATTGTGTTGTCAAATTTGTCTCATTTCTGAATTTAAATAAGAATGCCAACCTTGTCTTGTCCCACCAATGAAACATTTAGGTTGAAATTTGTTGATGGAACCGTGTTCAGGGTTTGTAAATGGTCAGTGATGATCCTTTCCATTCTATTTCTACTTGTTTCACATACGTGAAACATTTTAATGACAGAACTGGAATGCTTTGCAGCCATTTATTTTTATTTTTTTGTGCTAAAACTAAATGTGCAGAGCAGAAAGCTGTCTATTTTTTAGCAGTTGAATTTGCCTAATGGGGACATGTCCTTGAAGAGTTCTGAATCTGACAGGACCAACCATCTGTGTGGACAGTAGACATACATATAGAAACTACATCACAAAGTACAAGTCTATTTCTGTATTAAAAGCGCAACTTTTTCCATTGCAAACTTGTGCAAGATGCAAGTCATTTTTTTTTGTGGGGGGGGGGGGGGGGGCAAATAATTTTAAACCCTGCTTGACTTACACAACTGCCCATGTGTATTAAAGTCACCATCAAAAATCCCACTCAAATTACCTGTTCCATACACTGCTTTGTAGAAGCCATGTCGTATGGCATCAAATTCTCCTGCCACACGGAGTTTAACATTCGTCGGATGAAAAAGTGTCTGTGGAAGACACAAAATTGAAGCCATAATGAGTCAAATTGTAATGCTCTGAAAGTACTGGTTTGAGTGTTGTCAAAGATCCTCTAAACCAGTGCATGCTTTGAGCTGTCTTTCATGAAATCAGAACCATTTGTTGGCAATATCGGCCAAAAAGTAGAATAAAAACTCACTTGTCAAACTGGAAAAACAGACTTGACCCCTGGACTCGAGCATATTTGAATGTCTGAACCCTCTCTCAGTGCCAAAACAGAGCCAGATACCCCACCTATCAAAATAGGTTTTAACAGTTCTGTATTAAAATTGGTTTTATACATCGTACAGTACAATTGATACATATAGGCTGTGGCAGTTAACTTTAAGGGTTTCATGCCTTGCTGGTGGGTCAGTGCTAGTAAGTGCCTGGCAATGATGGATTTAGTTCAGTAACAACCATGGTTGAAGGTTCAACCATGCATATCCCTGCAAAACAAAGCCATTATCCTCTAAAGCCGTGTCCACACTGGACTTTTTTTTTTAAAGGTTTTACCGAGACGATGGTAAAATGAAAAATGGTCAAATGTGACAATTGTCCACACTTGGACTTTCGACATGGGAAAATTTTACCAAGACCGTGGTAGAAGTAACAGCTATTTAAGGACTCATGAGGGCGCTTTGCATGACCTTTCTACATTGACGCGATTGACCCAAATCACGTGTGCCTTCTCATTTTTTTGGCTGATGTGTACACATAGGACTACATCGGTTAGCACCAATCAAACTTCTGACTATATCAATAATAAAATCTGCCATGATTGCGACCAAAAAAGGAACAACGCACTGGAATTTGGATACTTGCCACGTGCACCGCACCGCGTTTAAACAATGCAAAGCGCATGCGTGGTGTCCCAGTGTAGCATGACCTCACGCTCGGGCCAGATTCTGATCCTGAGCTGCTTTTACCGACTCACACTGTCCGCACTGGACTTATAGTCTCGGGAAAAGTTACCTGGTCAGTTTTCCTGGGCAGCAGTTGCCCGGTAGAAGTAACCGCTGGACTCGGGAAAAGTAACTGAGAGGAAAACGTCCTAGGCTGTCTGCACTGGACTTAAAATGGGAAAAGTACCCATCGTCTCGGTAAGTTTTACCAAAATAAATCCAGTGCTAGGAAAGTTGTAGCAGTATTCATGGTCACCCTATCAAACCCCTTTGATAGGTTATATGATAGGCATTTTGTCCATAAGGGTTCCGTTAGTTTGTGAACAGCCTGTACAAAAGCTATAGGAGAGTAATTGGTTTGGTTTTCTGATAGGTTGTCATAGTTATAACAGTATAGGAGGTTAATGGTCTTGGAAGCATGTCAGGACTCGTCTTAGTCCAGGCATGATTCCAGTACCATTATATTAAAACACTCTGGAATCTAGAATTAAGAGTATGTTTGAGCCAGGGATCTATTAAACTCCAGATTGGAACTCAGCTTTTGAGTTTTGAACTCCTAGTCCGCTTTTTCACTGTTTTGGCATTGGACTTGAATCAGGACTACAACACTGATCTTCACCTTACCGTAGCTCTATTGCCAATCTGAAGCCTTGAATACTTTGAAAATAAACATGCTCTGCCTCCGATTTCAAATAAGACTTCAATGTACATTTAGAAAAAAAGTGCCCCAGTAGCAACATCTTGGAAACTAACATTCGTGAAGTAATCTCCATACACGCACAGGCATTTGCATGACTAATTGAAGTAGTGCAAAGGTTAGCAATTTTCTTCTAATAGCAAAACGTTTTTGCTAACTGTTGAGCAGTGCCATGAAATTAGCCACAGGCTGCACAATACATTGTACACAAAACCAGTGTCAATACATGACAATTTATGTATTCTACATGCAGTTATGTGCTCGGATAACTGGCTATAAACAACCTATATAAATATTTTGTATGGGTATCTCCCAACACGAGGCCAAAAGGCCACTAAAGGTGTGGGCTACAAAAGACAAGGACAGAAATCACATGGATAGAAGGTATCTATAGTAACAGATTATAGGTGAAAGATTATAGGTGAAATGGAAGCAGGTTACGGGTAAGGAGTTCCAAAGAAAGGCAGTATGAGGGGGAAAAAAAGGAAAGTATTTCACAGTACTAGCATTTGGAAGAGTGAAAGGATGCAATGTGGCAGCAGGGCGAAACGAAAGGCATCTGGAACACCTTCCATTCTAGTATCTATAAAAGAGGCTCATACAATGAAACAGAGCGTCGGACATGTGGTTTCAGGGAATTCACAGAACTCAATAATTACAGATCAGCCTTACCCTATTGTACAGCTCTTTTCCAAATAACACGTGGCTAACATCCATGCCATCGTAGCTGCGATATTTGGGCATTGGAATCCCAGCAAGAGAAGCAATGGTTGGGTAGATATCCAATGCACTGAGTAAGGAGTCCGAGACACGACCAGCTGGGACATGACCAGGCCAATAGGCAAATGTCGGCTCTCGGTGACCTGCTTCCCACACTGTCTGTTTGGCTGTACTTCCTCCACCTCCTTCAAGAAAACGAGGACATTAAAAGGTATTCATTAATGCCTCAGCGAGTTTCACTATCCCTATTGGTCGAAAGCCTGTCACGTGGGTGTGTTTAAACGGTTGTTTAAACACGGCTGGAAGTTGTTTAAACACGGCGCGTCATTCAGCTGTTCTCAGCCGATACGCAACAGGGAGAGCGTAGTAGGTGCGCTCACAACTTAGATGTACTGAACTTCATAATGTAAGACAACGCTAATGCATGCGTATAAAACACATCTCGTGCGTGTGCATACGCGCACGCGACAGACAGGCGCAGATCGCCTTCACGCACATGTGTTTTGTACTGAGCAAATGGAAGAAAAAGTGGGGTGGAAAAGCTTTGCATTTTGTCCTTTTTACGGGAGGTTTTTGTATTTTTCGTATGAAGGCATTTATGAATGGGGATAAAAATGTGATGACCTGGTCTTTACCAGTCAATAATAACCTCGAAGGGTCGTGACCGCTGTTAATAGACCTCGCCTTCGGCTCGGTCCATTAACAGCGGTCACGCCCCTCCTCGATTATTATTGACGTGGTAAAGACTGGGTCATCACACTTTTATCCCCTTAGTAAACAACATTTGCTTTTGCTGTAATTCAGAAATAAATGGATTTGGGGGTTAGTATTTTATAGCCTGTTAGCAAATATTGTAACACTGACCCGTTTAAAATTTTCTGTGCATAGATGCTGGGAAAACAAAACAAAAAATATGTTATAGTAAGTATAGTTCTCTGACAAAACAGAGCAATTTATAGACGTCGGGGAATTATCGGGTCAAGGAACTAGACTATTTCTAACGATTGTCGGCCGACAATTGTTAAACGATATAAATTTCTACTTTTCTTGGAAAACGGCACACATTTTTTTGTATTAGTTTTCTTTTTTGACGTTTGCAAATGTTACATACTACCTTTAACTAATAAATAAGAACAATGCACACCTGACCAGCACTGAGGGCAACAGAAGGTGTGCCAGGCATGTCAGTTCAAGAACCCTGTCCAATTCTATTTTGAGGGTAACTCACCAGCAAAACCGAAAAACGTCACCCTGCTGGTGGGTTAACTCGGTCAAAGGTTAACTTGGTCCAAGGATAAGTCGGTCAAAATGGGAAAAGAATGCATACTAGTATCAAGACACGAACGTGTAGAAATCTCATTTATTGCATGAATGAGATTATACTGTAAAAAATGGGTGAACTCTGTTCCTATGCCACGCCAATCTACGAGTTCTAGACCCGAAAAGGTAAGTGTAATGATTATATTTTGTTTATATACATGATTTACATACAAAAGTACAAATTTATTTGTTAATTACACAGGGCAATGCAGGCTGGTTTTATGCAGCTCTTATGACTATTTTCTATTTTTTACATAATTCATATTTTCTGCAAACCCGATTGAGTAGTACTCAGGCACTACTAGCAGAATGAAATGTGTTGATTCATGTTTATAGACGGTTTGTTCTTGCGTGAGCACCACTGGAATTCCAATTTCATTATACATGATTGCGTGATTGGTTTAATGCTTCGAATACGTGATTGGTTTAATGCTTCGAATACTAGCCAAAGGAAAAAAGATTTTTTATCTTCACAGATAAGCCATCTGTGCTGGCCCAATAGTGTACATGTATGTCACTACAACTAGAGAGAAATGAAACAGGCATGTGACATTTGTTAATTTTATGTTTGTAATTTTTTGTGAGAATATTCAGCCCTGTATTAGCACATTCTGATAAATGATAATTCGCTTTTATTTTTTCCCTTAGATTTTTTGTCTTAATATTCAAGTCTCAATTGTGTTAAGCTTATTGCGAGAAGCAATTTGTCATTTTTTTATTTTGATGGAAATTTCACCGTTAGAATGATGGCACCTCCGACCACGATGAAAGACTTATGCCTGCTGTCAACAAGTTCAACCTGGTTAATAAAGATTGACATCTCGTTTGTAAATTATGTTTTAGAGTTTGCCCCAAGAGTTAAGGTCAATGTTGGATGCAACAAGCTTGCCCAGGACAGAATGATAAACGAGTACCTCCTCCACAATCGCTAATGCCCTGAACTACTACGATCATAATTTCCCAACCCCTAAATACCTGCTAACTGGATACCCAGGACTTGAAACACCACTAACCAGGGAACAATTTGTGTAAGTTGGAACATTTTCATTAATTTTGTTCATATATCAATTTGCTTTGTTATATCATGGAGGTATTTTAATACCTCCATGGTTATATTGTTTGCCTGTGTCTGTTGGGATGTTCGTTATTTTTCTGCCGAATGCTTAAATGCATGTAAACCATATTTCTAAAATGTGGTGGAAAAAGTTTGTGATTTGGGGATACGAAAACGTCCGGCTACCAGCTACCAGCTACCAGCTACCAGCTACCAGCTACCCCCCACCCCCCCCCCCCCCCCCCAACACCACCTCGCATTGGTGTGGCAAGTTCCGTTTGACCCGCGCAAGTGAAAATCAACAAGACATTGTGTGAATATTTATTTGAGCGAAAGTTGACTTCTCTATAAATGACCTTCCCTAAGAGCATTTTCTGAACGCACTGACATCCCAATTTATTTTAATATTCACATTAAACTCCTTGGGCCTGGGGAGTAGCCATTCTGCCTCCTCACAAGGGACGGATTAAGTGCAGTAATGATCTGATTTGGTTTGCAACTGATTATAGTATAGTGTGACGTAATTTTTCAAATGCGAAACACCTTTTCATTAAAAACAACAAACCAACTCAGCATCGTGATTGTTGTGTGCGAGTGGCAAAACGACAATGATTCTTCTTTGGTAGAAGAATGAAGGGAGGGATCCGCTAAATATCCCACAAATACCGAAGTTGCCCGGCCTGGAGTTTTTGCGTGCAATTTCAGTACTGTGCTTGAAACGAAGCGCCATGGAAGGTGACGGGCCTGAACCTTTGCTTGGAGATCGTCAAATCAGACAAGTTTATTTGATAACATATAGTCAAGCTGACGAAGAATTAGTATTTTCTCAAGAGGAGTTTGTGCACAGTTGGTATTGCTACCAATTTATGGTCCGAAATTATACGCAAGAGGAAAATGGCATCCGTGAGCATTTTTCTTCCAATCACTGCAATTACTACAGTGTGTGGAAGTATGTGACAAAGGAGGATGTGTCCTTCATACAATCTGCGGCTCATCCCGACTTGGCGAAAGCTTTTCCCCCCCAGAATGGCTGAGGCCTCTCAAGCAAGAACTCGGACACAAGAAACCGAAGGTGGTGGGGCAAATGTAAAGAAATGTAAGAGAAGTCGTCTAACAGCCATTGAAGTGTCCCAGATCGCTGTTTCAAGTGGAATCAAGATGCGTCTTTAGCTTATGGCTCCAGCCAGCCAGCAGAAAAAAAAGACGGAAAAACTGATCTAGCAGAATTCATCGTCAACAGGGGGGAAAGACAGTGGTAAATCAAGCTATTGAGGTACAAATAACTCAACAGTGGAATCTTTGCCCTAGCCCCCCCCCCCCCCCCCCCCCCCCAGGCATTATTATTATTATTTCTATTTATATGTCCATGTGCAATTGAGAAGGGGTCTGTGATGTTTGCCATAATTTGCATATTGTTCAAATTACACTTTTTATCAAATTACACTTTAAAAAAATTGTTCAATTACAGGAGATTGTACTATCGCTCATTGGATGCAGCCTCCACATAAAAGCTACCAAAGTTCCACATGCTACAAGGGGTTTATCGACCCATGGGTCCCTTTAAAAGAACTATCACTTTATCATATTTGAAGGAGCATTGGTGCAACAACAAGCCTTCCGGGAGAACACATGCCATCAATGTGTGATGGCCACAGCAGATGCTTGTAAGCACATATAAATTGCCTAGTCCGAGTAGTTGCCTACAATAGCAAGAGTACACGCTATCCTTTAGGTTCAATCCTACTTAAGGTTCAATTCTTACATTTTTCCCCTCAAGATTTTTCTTCTATTAATTTGTTCATGCTCGTGAAGATGTCGGTGCATCAATTTCAGGGAGAGATGTGCAGTCACCACAGAAGAAACGCTGCACACAGGGGAGTATTCTAGGCAAGGCCACTGTTCGTCCGACGCAAGCTGAACTAGTTGCAAAGCTGATTAGTGATCGTGCAGAGAGAACTGGAACGCTACCTTGCAGCTGAAGAACTTGGCGGGGATACGAGCCCGTTGATTTGGTGCAGGATCCCCAAACCGCCTTTCCACTCTTGGCAAAACTTGCAAAGAAATACTTGTGCACATGCGCAACGAGCTCACCATCGGAGCGCTTTTTCAGCACGGTGGGAAATGTAGTAACTCTCCTGAGATCAGTGTTGAAGCCAGAGAAGGTGAACATGCTTGTTTTTAACTCGGAACTTTTGAGTACCAGACATTAACTTCACGCCACAGCATAATTTCAAAAGGTCGTCACTTCTATTTAATACATACAATGTAAGGGTTGCTTTTCTCCAAATTTTGTTTACTGTCGTACAGTTTCATTGATTTTCAAGTACATAACTTGTTTCCATGTCGCCATTCACCAAAATTGTAAAGGTTTAGCCTACAATCAGTATCTCTGCATTGTTTGACGAATGGTAATATACACTGATACAATAATAACAAATACGTTAGCCTGCCACAGTGCATCACTGATCGGATATGAAATCTGTTTTATGATCTACCCGTTTGCATTGTTGTATATTGTTATTCGATCCCACCTATTTTGTACACAGTGCACTGCACAGTGCAGCTTTGAGATAATTGTATAAGAAAGCTGATATTCTTTGTCCGTAAACCTGTGATGTCGCTGCCCCCCTCTACTCCTCGCTTCCTTTTCCGTGCTGATCATAAGTTGTAAATGTTTGTAAATATTTTTTTCTTAACGATGTTGTGGCTGGCTGGATTCCACCTTCACTGTCTGTTTAACCCCTTGCGTACGGATGTTGCAAATGTGCGCAAAAAACAGTGCCACCAGGCCGGATGACGCAATTGTCCGCCGTTTGTGCAGCTTCAATCCCTTGTTGGATTAAACAGGGCCACCAGGCCGGATGACACCATTGGCCGCTGTTTGTGCAGTTTCAATCCATTGTTGGATTATTGTGTATAGGTTATGCTTGACTGCACAAACACACTGTAGCGGTTCGCTTGGCTGCCATAACCGCCGCGGCACCCCGACGTCTCCCGTAAAATACCGTACTCAAGGGGTTAAGATTCAGAAGTCTAATGTATACATGTACTCATCAAGTGTTTTGGAATTAAATCAGGAAACCTGGAAATATATTTTTGCTCACAAAACCAGTTGTGTGATGATAAGGGGTTCGAGTTGTAAACATTTGTAATTATGTTTTGGTTTGAATATATAAGTTTATTTTAATTTTGCTCTTCAGCTGATCGGGTAGTTACAGAGGTGGCCCCTCATTGCGATGCTCATTTCCTAGGTGAGGGCATGTTTTTATATTGGGGCAGATTTTTTGCAACAAGGTTTCTTTTTCATTATTACTCCAAAAGTCCAGGAGTACAGAAACGATTTAACGCTAGCTTGCAAATATTTGTTGTTCAATGTTTAATTGTTTATTTGATTATTTCATGTGAATCGTCCGTCATGCAGTTGTGTGAGAAAAAAATTAATTGCTTGGTACTGTTGCTTACGTTGGTACATGCACATGTAATTGCTTTGAATTTTTTAACTGCGTAATAATGGGGCAAATGAAGATCTCAAGTTTGGGATAATTTGGCAGAAAGTACAGAATGTCTTTCTAAAATTACAAAAATAAAAGGATTCGTTTCATTCACGAAAACTACCATCCCCTTATAAACCAACCAGAGAAGGGTGTCAGAAAATTGTAGGATTGGACAACCACTCCCCTATCCCACATCCCACCCCACCAAAAAAATAAAAAGTCTCCCACCTGTAGGCTAGGCAGGCCTACATATGTAACCATCGTGACACGTGGTAGAAAATGCTATTGTGGGGCTCTGTCTCTGGCTAATGTACCGACTTGAGAATTGGGATCGGGAACTCATTTTCATCACATCTCTTTGACCACCTGCTAGTGCCAGACAGTTACTTTTAACTTGCCCTCTGGCCTGATAGCTCTTTATAATTTGCCGCCCGACAGGCGACAGCTAAGGAATCTTAGGCCAATGCAAATCTAAAATAACTTAGCAACGGTACGTGCGTTTTGGCAGTCATAACCGAAAACTGGTTCCGATTTTCTTCTTGGTCAATCATTTTGTGATTATGTATTTCATTATGGTGCATAATTCTCACCTGTTTTAAAACTCCCAAAGAAATTCACCTACATACAACCGAACCAATTCTTGGTTACGACTGTTCATGACCGCCAAAACCCCCTACATGCACCAGTGCAGAACATTCACGTCATTTTGGCCTTCAGCCAAACTCTACTTCGTTTGGTACATGTTCTGGCTGTTCGCCGCTGAGTACAGTAGGATTTACGTGTGACAAGTTCCGGAAACCAGTGCTGGAAAATGGCTCCCCGCCGCTGCACGCTACTTTTCCTTCTTCGGGTCCGGTTTTATTTTCATTTTATCAAACATTTCAAGGTAAAATTTTTATGACTAGAATGTTTTCTGCAGGTAAATTCCTTTATTGGGAGCCAGTTAAGTTAATAAAATTGACGATGTTCTGACAACTTCCGAGGATTGCCAACATGTTCGGACCATCGGGCCATTTTTATGCGGATTTCAAAATGCAGTGGTGACTTCAGTCTTTTGTTATTTGACCGTTCTTCCGTAAAGAAAACAAAATGACCTCATCCAGTAATATCAGATATTGCGATATTTTGTTCTTGATATTTCGGTTTCAAAATAAATGGATATTCTACAGGCTTAGTACTACCATTACCTTTCTGTATCTGCCACAGGCCTAGGAATGGACCATTGTCTCCAGCATACTGACATTTTTGCGCCCATGGACCATTGTCACCTGTCAATAAATGGGAAAATGCACTTAATACATTTTAAACTAAAAATATCTGCTCCCTTGAAGTAATGTTATTCTGGGCTTTGAGAGGTAGAAGGTGCAACGAGAGAAAATTCTCAAAGTGTAATGGGGAAAATTAATAAAAGAGAAATGCATTTCTGAGAACCAGTAATACATGTATTAACCAGACGTCTCAGTCAGCATACTCTCATCAGGAGCGTGCATTCTGATGAGAGTAAGATCACAATGACCAAAACGTTGAGTTCAACCTGACCAATCTAAACCCCCCCCCCCCCCCCCCAAGGCATTTTTGTTAGGTATATTTTTGAATCTATCAAAATCAAGGGAAAGACAAAAACACAACAGGTATTTGTATGAGCCTTACAAAATCCAACTGGAATATTACCAGAAGTCTGCTTTCACACTGCTAAAAATTCAATATCTAACACACAATCTACTTTGTGTTGACTGCTAAATCCAACATATTATAACAGCTTTTTAACATTGTTGGATTCAGCAGGGTAAGGGTTAATGTTTGACATACGAGTAAAGAAAAACTGTACAAAAGAAGTTGTGCCGATTCCCTTTATTCCAAATTATGATGACCAAGTACCTGTAAACCATAGCAGTGTGTCCGACTCGACACCAGCATCGCGTATTGCTGTCACAATGCCAGCTACTGTGTGATCAAGCTCTCGCAAGGTGTCCCCAAAAGGCCCTCTGGCAGAAAGGTTCGAGAACATGGGGTCATACTGCAGAGGAACATGTGTATGGGCAAAGGCAACATAGAGTATGAACGGTGCTGCTGCTTGTACGCTGTGGAAGAACGACAGTGGAGTACAGTTTAACAAGAAGTTCATTTCACCGAGTTATTAAGCATGCTTTTCACTTCACAGAACACTTAAAACAAATAGATAGGGTAAAGCCTTGCTTTGGATGTGAACGTAGTGCTTGCAACCGGATGGTGCTTGCTTTAACAGAATTTGTATGAAATTTTACATTATAGATGTTCTGTGGTACATGTATTCTAACATTTTATGACTCCTTTGGCCACATATTTAAGGAATAAATTGGATATTTTGGGTGATTTGGTTTTTTTCTTACATACATTTTAAGCTGCATGGGCCTCAAGGTGAGTTTCCCAGACAAAACAAAAATACAGATGAATAAGTTGTCCAGATTGAGAGGCACGCAAACTATGATTCGCAAGCCAAAGAATTTCACAGAGGCCAAAAAGGGCTCTAGTCCTGGCCTACATGCAACCGAGTTCCCCTCGCCCTTCCTCCATATAAACCCTAACCCTCCAGGGCATTTTTGCTAGAACCCTACCAAACGCATCAGATTGCATACTTTGTCGCATTGACTTGTGTGGATCGGAGAGTCCAGCAAAGTAGAGCTGTCAGCACAGATGCACTGTGCTGCGTCTGGCAGGGTTAGGGTTAATTACTGCTCCCAAAGACATTTTGCACCTTCAATGAATGTAAACTTTGAAAATGGAAAACAGAACTGCCCATTCAAAAACCAAAATTCAGGACTGCAGTTGCTGTTCCTATGTTTGCAGTTTGCACCCTCCCCACCCCTTCCTTTATTTTACAGACGATTGAGAAACCACCATCCACATTAAGTGATGTTCAGAGTTTTTGGTAGTTTGAAATTGGCCACAAATTGCAAACCATGTCTTGAGCCACTTTCATTTATCATCTCTTAAGGCAGACTTCCAGCCAAGGTGCTTACAAAGTTTAGAGAGCACAGTTTAACATTTGACCAAGGTCTCCTTTTAAAAACCGTCACGCACCCCCCAAAAAAAATCATACATAAACGGACATCCACTACAAACAATACCTTCTAACCTCTGGTTGATGAAGTGACTTGCATGCTTAACGTAACGACTTGCCAGGGTTATCAGATTGGCTGGTTGCTCAATGATGGTGGTGTTCTCATACAGGGGCACGGCTATCTTGTTAAAACAAACTGTAAACAGAAATATATAAAACTAAAACTATTGAACTTTGCAGGAGGGTAGTGTAAAATTTCAAGTCAAGGTGTCAGCTTATGTGACTATCTTGGAGGGGAGTTGAGGTTTTGTTGCTAAAATGCAGTTCACTTCGACTCGGACAAGCTTTACAAATATGTACACTAAATGGTAATGTTAACGAATGCCAAGGTCAACAATCACAATTATTTTGTTACCGTGACGTACGGGACATTTTAAAATTAGACAAATTTCTTAAATAGTGGGAACTAAAAGAAGCAAGATTAGCAATACTTTAAAAACACATTTCAGCTTGGTTAACTAATTATTTATGCAAATTAGGCTCCGTGACAAAATGACATGTCCCGTATGTCACAAATTGACTTGTATTTTTTTTTTTTTTACATAAAAGAAATCACATTCGATAAAGAAATTTTATAAAGTTCTAAAATATGTTGAGCCCCAACTAGGGCTAGGTATAAAAAGATTCTATTTATTACCCATTCTCATTAAAAATCTTGGGTAATGAATGTGACGTACGGGACATGCACGGGACATGGTAGAGGGCCCAAAGATTAGGCACCCCTACAAATTCTTTGTCCTACTTCCACTTTAACCAATTCATTGTTAATTCACCTTTCACATAAGTAACTTCTGGTACAGAAAAATGAATTTAATTTAAAATTCATTTTTTTTCAACATACTTGTGAAGTAAACTTACACAGTATGCAGAAGGATATGAGAAAGACAGATTGCAGGTAACACCATGTGAAATAAATCTGTTTTAGGATGGATATTATGTGTTTAGTTATGCCGATGATCAATTCAACATACAATGTGCTAGAAGAGAGTGGAGAGGGTCAAAAAATGACTGGTGAAATCCCTTCATATACTTTATACCTTTTTTTCAGAAGTATATACACAACAGGAACAACATTTTACTGGTTTTTTTCCCCCCACAGAACAGAGGGGCTGGAAAGGCTATGTGATTGGGTCGCCCAAGGCAACATGAGCCTTCAGACCACAGAAGGGGAAGTACCAAAGACTGACAAACTACCAATAGCTTTGTAGTACATTTAGTTAGACAATAGTTTTAGAAATTATAAAAATATTAATATTTCCATGCTTTAGGCCAGATTTTATTTGTTAGACTACAAATCCATGCTTTAATTTTGTTTTTGCAAAATGAAACTTCCGGAAAACAAATACATGTACTAAAGATCCTTTGTATTTTTAGTTCATCCTTCGACATTGCCTACTCAAAACAATTTCATAATCCTAAAAAAAAATGAAAAAAAGTGTGACCTTAACCAGGGGCAGACCTTAACCAGGGGCAGACACTTTCTCACCGCTGTAGGGTTTCTGCTTTTCTGGTTTGCAACTTTAGGTGTAGGCCCCTACATGCCAAAAACAAACAAAAACAAACAAACAAACAAACAAACTGGCAACGAGCAAGGGGGGGGGGGAGATTTCCGACCCCCCAAACCCCAACTGGATCCGCACCCGTTTAACTTATATTCCACTTTTCTAATAAAATTGAGTATTCTATGTTTATTTTCCACACCCATGGGAATAACGGTAAATGTCTTGTTTTTTTTACTGAAAATTATGCAGTTCTGGTGCTTGCGCGGTTGGTCATCGCGGTAAACCTCTGCATTGCATGTGAAATCGCGAACAGTTGAACACTGTCACTGATAAGTAAACTCCGCCACAAAGATTTCACGACTCGGACTCACCAAGTTTATTTTGCATTTGTATTGGTCCTAGTTTACAATCAGACCAATGGGCACTGCCTCATTTAAGAAACCCTTTAAAACCCACCTGTTTCCAAGTCCTTTGACACGTTTTGTTTTTTTCAGCAACATTGTTGCCAAGGGCCATATTCCAGATGGAAGGGCGCAACATATTAGGCATATTACACATGTATTCATGTGAATCATAAACACTCAAAATTAATGTGGGTCATGTGGCACAAGCATAATTTCATTTTGGAGTAAAGGCATCAAATTAATTGATTTTGATACTAAATTACAAGTTAACAGGTTTGTCTCGAGTTCAAGATACTGGCTACATATGTTGTGTTTTAACCCTAACCCCCTGGTCATTTTTACTAGGAAGTGTCAACCTGTCAAAATCCAACACTGCAGTATACCTATGGCACATTCTTTGGACTTGGACAAATTGGGGCATCTTAAATGTAGCTCCATGTAAAGTAATGTTGCCAAGGCGCAACAGTTCCGAAACAAGGTGAATTAATATTTAACCAAGAATGGACATTTTAACTGAGTAGATTTTCACAGCGTGAAGGCCTTCAGATCCAAGTTTTGTTAACTTTTTAAAATGTTGGGCATGTGAATGATATGACACTGGCTACTTAAACTATTTGTATTATATGGTTTGAGTGTTAATATGCTACATAAATAATTATAATATAGGCCAAATTGACATCTTTGGCAAGGCCAAAATGTGGTACCCCAATGGGACATTTAAAATCATGTCAAAGCATGTAGAGTATTCTACCTGATGTCCTGGTATACCAAGAAAGACTACAAGGTGTGTATGAAGGTCATTAAAATGAGGCTACCATAATGGGGGCCAATATAGAACAGTTTATTGTGGACTTTGAAGCAGGATTATGGGAGCGGTCAGCCCTATATAATCTGAGGCAGACACCATTCACAGACTCCCAATAAAATTTGTAATAATGTACCAACTTCTGCTTCTCTTTATAATACCCTGACCTGGCCCTTATCTCCAGTATGGTATATTAGCCTGGGTGTCGATCAGGATTGATGTCCTAACTAAATTTATTATAGTCATCACCAGTACTTGAATACAAAGGAAGGACTGGAAGGAAAGGTCAATGTACCGATGTCTACTTACCGTTTTTACTACAATCTGAACTGCCAGTTTCTTTGTTCACTTTGAAAATACAATCTGAACACGATGGACATGCAGGTTTGTTGTATCCTGGGTCATCTACACATCCTATGTCATTGCTCTCCATCAGGCCATAGTAGTAATCAAATCCTGCCAGATATCAAAGAGAACAGTATCAAGGCTTGTACTACAAACCAGTGGATTTAATACATGTCCTAATATCATAGCGCTGTTCGGCATGAAAAACTTGCTAACCAAGCAATTTTATTTTTTAGTAGTCGGCACCATATAGATTATAATGGGCCTAAATTCGAAGGGGTGGAATGTACATACGGAGGATGTATCTCCACTTTTTGGCCAGAGGAGCAAGTCATAGGATTATCCTCCCTCCAATATGATGAATTTTTTTTATTTTTATATACAAAATAAAGCATAACTTGGGAATTAGAAAATAGGTTGCGGGTACACCATTGAAAGATATCTCCTAGTCCTAAGTGTCCATAGCTGCCAATATTTTCAGAACCAAGGTTTTCACAAACCTTACAGAGAGGCCAATATAAACTGCTGTGGCGGAAAATTAGAGTCACTTGGACATGATCTGGTGATAGTGGGGTCCAAGGCAAATGGCCACCATGGACTGAATAAAATATGTTTAAAGAGCCAACAAAAACATCACATTTCACCCTTACAACAGCCACCAAAATACTAGATATGCCACCTCAGGTACATGTGGAGTACCAGGATTAAGATGGAGGTAGTAAGGTTCACTTAAGATCACTTAAGATGAAATTTCTTGTTCATTCCCAAGAGGCACCCACAGCGATACAGTCTTGCTTTGAAACATAATGCTATAGCATAATGCTATACCCACGGAGGAGTTGTGGGGCCAGTCTATATTCACTGGTACACAAAGGCAACATCCAGTTGCGCAGTTAATTAACCCCTTGACCCCGGGTTTTAGATGGGAGGCGCCGGGGCACCAGGTCGGGTTATGCAGCCAAGCAAAACGGAAACAAGAGGCTTGTGCAGCCAAGCATAACGTACACAATACCCCAATAATGGATTGAAAGTGCAGAGATTGACACAAATATAAGTCAACCGGCCTGGTGACAATTTTCAATCTGCACGTATTTGTGTCAACCGTACGCAAGGGGTTAACCAGTTTAGTGTTGGACTGTAGGAGAATGTATACCCCAAACAGGATGCATGGTCAAATATCCGGCAGCACGAGACATGTGCTGCCGGATTATGCGGTGGCTTTTTCGACCATGCATTTTGTGTAGGGTCTAGCATGCTCTTGCTCTGCAAACATGATCCTCTGCTCGCACACCCAATCACATCTGATCTGACCTACAAAAGCTGAACATTGGTCACCAAATTCCCTTATGTCTGTCCATCTTAACCCGACTATGGACATAATGAGCACAGACTCCTACTTAAGATCAACTCTACACAAGTTCGGGATTCACAAGTTTCACAAGTCACCGGAAGGGAAGTGTCACTGAATGGGATAGCGCCATCATTTTCGCAAACTCAGAATAAACAATTTAGTACAAGTTATGACGGTCATCAATGCAAGAAATTTAAGACTAAATAAACAAATTGACTGCCAATAAGAGGTAAGCTACACGTATTCAATTAATGGAAAAAAAATACCTTCATGTTTGATATTTGCAGTAACAAGCAACAGAAGTACTACAAACATGCTCAAAAAGCCAGGAGGGCTCCGCAACTACATGTCCATCAAAGTTAACACACTTGCCCAACTTTCAAAATCACTTGGCTCGATGTGGAAGTTGGCAACCCATACTACTGGTGTGATTGTTCACGGCAGAGGACACGCCTTCATTGACTTAAAAAGGTACCAACACTGGCAAACTCGTACCCCCATCTACCCCCTGTTCTACCATCTACCCTATTTATCTCCAACTTGACAATTGCAGACGAGAGAATAAAAACAGATGTGTTGGCATGGTGTTGCCTGCTGGTCAAGCCAAGAATCTTTAAAAGGGTTCGTATTCGTAAGGCAATCTTACTGTTTCAATTGTTTGAAAATGATAAATGCCAACATTGATTGTCGAAGCTTGAGATTAGTAAAAAGTTTAAACAAACGATTAAAATCAGCATCAACACTATAGGAATGCCAGCATTGATATTAAAAAAAGGGTAAGCTTCAGTAATGACCTGAATTGTCCAGAACATCACATAATCATGATGCAATCAGTAAATCATGCTGGAGCATACTGATGTATACAAGTTGACAACCAGGAGGATTTAAAAATGGAAAAAACTTCTATTTAATGGTACTGTTTAGAATGAGTAATATAACTATTATGACAAGTTTCTATTTAGGTGTAACAGCAAGGAGCCAAAATTTTTTACTAAAGGGCATGTGACATAAGAAAGCCTGTCCAACAAGTATTTTTATACAAAAATATTTCACACGAGTTTACTACGATGGTTTGTTTCAAACATGTCAAATAGGTATACACGTTGACAAACAGAAAATAGAGTGTGGGATCAAGTGTGAGAATTCAGTGATTTGTTCATTGTCATACAGCTCATTCAGTGAAATCAACATTTTATTTTGACCTTTGGTACGTTTCTTTAGATCAAGCCGAGCTTCCTGATGGTGGGGTCATACACACGAGGATACTCACCAAATGTTTTCAATGTTCTCAGTATATATGTTGCAACACAAGGTCCACTGTCTCGACTGGCCCCCTTTTTCCAGAAGCGTACCAAAAACCACACGTAACGGCAGAGCGTCTGGTTGTGTCAACTTCCGGGATTGGATAATGCCACACAACCACTTGGCAGATCACAGCAAGCCACAAATGTTTAAATTTGCCTTGGATGAAACGGGTAGGTGAAATTAAATATTCCCATGGTTTGAAGACGGACCATTTTTTGGTACAATTGATAGAGTTGCTTGTTAACTTTGTGTTCGTATCATTGAGACTGTTCATTGGTCTCTTCTGGTATTGTAACTTGGTTTTTGGTTTATTTCTTGCTACCGGTGTTTATTTACTGTATTTTTATATTAGTGGCTAATAATTTTTGTGCTATTTTTATGGTTTAGTTTTGTTGTAGATGAGGAACCAGCCAAGCAGTACGTCCTCTATGTCCCAAAGCATGGCAAAACATGCCGAGGATGGCAGCGCACGTCCTATCTGGGATACATTCAGTGTCTCCTGGGAGACAGTCAATGCTCACACTGGGCCAGATCTCCCAGGATCATGGAAGCCGACTGATGATGATCGGGTGTAGTGTACCTTTTTGATACAAGTAGCCAATCATTTTGCTTATTGCTTTTGGTTCGTTGTTGCATTGTACCTATTTTGCTGTAGTGGTCAATTGTTCTTGTTTGCTGTCTGTGCTGTATTGTACTTATATTTTTACCACTTAATTTAGGGTGCAGTTGTGGTTTATTATCTTTATTAGTGCTTGTGATTTTCAAGTTTTCTACATTGCATGTTTTGACTCTTGTAACAACCTCGTGGTGAGAGTCGGAAACTGACGCATTTGATTCCCAAGTGGTCACAGGCTAATATTGCTACACCCCCACACCGATCAATCTTGATCAGTTTAAAAGCAAATATATTTATCAATAGTCGGAGTTTTGAACTTCCGACTGATCGGTGTGAGACCCTCGGACTTGGTCCGTTTTAACCGAGTGCATTTGCCCTCCGTCCTTTCAGGACGATTCTTTTTTTGTATTATTGTGCGAGTTTGGTTTTGTGCGTTTTGGTGTTTTTACGGCGAATAATAATAATATGGGGCAAATATAATAGGGACAATAATAATATGCGAGGGATGATGAGTCGAGATCAGGCTAACTCGGGGTCTTCGGTCCCCTCTGCCTGCCCGCCGGCTCCCTTGGCTTGTAGGCGTGTTCGGAATCTCGTTGATCCAGTGCAACTCAGATATCCATCCGATACTACAACATACATATGTTGCAAATGCAGGAACACTTTCAGTGGTCACCCCACAATAAAGCAGCATTTAATAAGCCACAATATTACATTTAGATACCATTCTGGTAAATGTGAGAAACAATTTGCCTCATTGAACAGTGCGGCATGTCACTACCCTAAGTGTGACAAGGGCGGCAGGAGATCGAGTCCGACTCCTCCTGGTTTTCCTGTGAAGAGTGCGATCGTTGTTCTGGGTCCTTTACTGGACTAAGGCTTCATATAAAGCGGGCACACCCAATCCAGTTCAAGATGTATTGCCTTTTCTGGTATTGTTTTATAGCTTACATGTAGTTTCCTTCTATAGTACTTAACTAGTTTTCTGTGACACTTAATTCGTCAAACAATCCACAAGGGAATTTATTTCACTCTGGGGCGCTTAAGGTTTTTACATAAAGTGCCATAGAAATGTCTATTCTCACTTATTACGAAGCGCACGCTCCTGCATTGGATTTGTACTGGCCAGCCGACCCCAGCAAGCTGGGTGGTCGAGCGGTTAAGACGTCTGCACGAGTAAGCTACTTAGAGCGACAAGTTTGGCATCTTATAATTATTACAGTATGTCAAATCGGTACTATAAGGTCCTTATAGAAATTCTGCACCTAGTATCCATGCAGTGCATTTTATACAGTGTTGTAACCAATAAGGATGGGAATTTACGTTTAATTTGATAAACGTTTAGCAAAACTTTCCCGTAGCGTTTAAACTTTTAAACGTTTAGTCAACAATTGCAAAAAGGTTGCTGCCAGTCGCAGTATTTGTGTGGGATGTAAGAGAGGTGCTGTCCACGTCGAGCATTGATCTTGTCCCAGCAGCGTATTGAAAACATCAAACACAAATAATTGTTTACACTGTAGTACTAAAGGTGTTTGAATTTCTTTGTAAATTAAATATGTAGATATTTTTAAACGTTTAAACGTGTAAACATCCCATTCTTAGTAACCAAGTCATTTTTTATCAAGTCAAGTCAAGTTACAAGTCAAATTTTCCCAAGTCAAGTCCAGAGTCATTTTCTTTACCCTAGTCGAGCCGAGACATCAGGATGCCCCCCTGGATTGGATATAATTTGTAAGTTTTGGTCACATACCTCCAGGCACTGTAACAATTGTGATGATTTGTAAATGCTTTCTAACTTGTAAGCAACGCTGCATTCTGTCCAATTTGATCGACATATGGTAGTGCGTTCCTCCATTAGCATGAAATTCTCGAGAGCATGCCCAGTGCATGACTTGTGCAGTTCCACACATATCAAATGCAGACACAATTTTGTCGGTACGATCTTGACAACATTCAATAATACTGACTCGGGTATTTGCCCTGCTGTATGTAATTAAATAAACCTGGCGTACTTGACGAACACCAAGTAAACGAGACATATCGACATGAAAATCAACAATAACGGTGTCACGCCCCCCCCCCCCCCCCCCCCCCCCCCCCATCAGTCAAGTCAGTGGTGTCCACAAGCATTGAGATCAGTTTCTGTCAGCTTTGGTCACATACCTCCACGCACTGTAATAATTGTGGGATGTTTTAGGGATGTTCATTTTTGAAGAATTGAGTATTCGATTATCCGAGACTGGGCTTGACCGAATATTCAAATATCAGATATCGCCAATGAAGTCTTTCAGGCATCTGCTGCAACTGCATGCCGTGTCGGTAAAAACTTGCATGCAAAGGCAAAGCACGCCGGTGTTTTACATGTGGCGATCAATATTAGAGACCACCCGATGGACATTTAGCATTGTATCAAGATCATTACGAGTACGTATAACGTTCTGA
The DNA here is from genome assembly GCA_037893225.1 of Hippasteria phrygiana. Lineage (NCBI taxonomy): Eukaryota > Metazoa > Echinodermata > Asteroidea > Valvatida > Goniasteridae > Hippasteria > Hippasteria phrygiana. Next base: position 1,338,741 of record JAZGUH010000056.1, read on the forward strand.
TAAAAAAACAACTCCAGCCCGAGTTTTTGCAATAATTATTTTAGAAATGTCAAGGGTTTTACGGTCGGGAACCATAAACCTATGTTCACAAAAAATGTGGCATTTGACATTGCTAAGTGGCGTAACTTTCCCATTAAAATAGCATCAGTCGTATCTGGACGTGCATATAGAATTGTTTTGAATATTTCAACCGGCAAAAAAGCTATTCAAATATTCGATTGACAGTGTTGTAACCAAGTCATTTTTTCTCAAGTCAAGTCACAATTCAAATGTTCACAAGTCAAGTCCCAAGTCAATTTTTTGTCAAGTCCAGTCCCAAGTCCCATGTTTTCAAGTCAACAAGTACCAAGTCTCAAGTCAATTGTTGTACATAGTAAAGTCAAATTCCAATGACAAATGACTTGGCTGGCACGTATGCACTGTACAAAATCAACCATGCGTGCCCGGTCTTGACGATTCTCCATGAAGTCGTCCAGTGTTGCAGCATCGAATACATCCTGGACACCCAGCTCGCTAGGCACTGTAGGCTTGGCATTTTTTTTCAACTGGTATGTGCATAGGCCCAAAAGTTTTGTTTCAACAAAAGTGTGGATGTCAGCAAGTCAAATTTTAAATTATTCCAGTCAAATAGAGACACAAGTCATGTTTTTTTTTTTTTTTTTTTTAAGTCCCAAGTCTTTTTTTTGGCAAGTCAAGTCTCGAGACTTTTATAAGCATTATACTTGAGTCACTGCTGTTTGTGATTTAGATGTAAAATACACGGATAAGTTGTTCATTTTAGCCAGTTCATTGTCGTACACCTACATAATGTGTAAGCTCAATCTCATTGCTAAGAAAAACAAAGCCGCCGTGTATATGTATTTTGGTAATACATGTATCTCATGATTTTTACTAAATATTTTTTGGTACATTTGCTTTTTTTTGTTAAATGACTTATTCCGTTGTGCTGTTCCATATTGAATGTCATGCTGTCTGCTCGCCTGTTTTCCTGTTTGTCATGTCTATTTTTGGTTAATAAATGACCCATCACTTGATGTACTCATGAGATTGTGGTTTAAAACTGCTGCCATGCCAAACTTTAAAGGCTACCTACACATTATTTGCAAGTGTAAATTGTATTTGTGCCCAAAGTATTTTTGCCTAATTTCCTTAACCCTAACAGTCCGGAATCTTCCAATTTTAATATGATTTTGCATGCACCCTAGGGGGTTAGGGTTAGTATTTAAAAACTAATAATAATGATACATGGCCCAATGTACTCAGGAGATTGTGGCTCAAAACTGCCGCCATGCCAAACTTTAACAATTATTTCTATGTGTAATTTGTAAGTGTCCAAAGTATTTTTGATGAATTTACTGAATAAACCTGAATAATAATAATAATAATAATAATAATAATAATAATAATAATAATAATAATAATAATAATAATAATAATAATAATAATAAATACTACATAGTAACTGACCCGTCAATTTATGTACTCGGGAGATTGTAGTTAAATACTGTGCCTCTCCCCTCTTTAATTCCCCTACACACCAGTGTTGGAGTACTCGTCCCCCTACTCGTACTCTAGTACAACTCGAGTACACGTAAGTACTCGGCCCGTACGTACGCGACTATCAGTACTCAAAAATTATTTGGACTTGGCCCGTACTTGATTCCTTGTACTCGAATTTTGCACGGACTCGATGGTTTGGTACTTGGTACTCGACTCCAGTACTCGAGAGTATAAATCGAGTACATTTCTTTTTAATCGATTCCGCAACGCTAGCGCGGTGCGCTGGGTCTAGTTCCCGCCTCCCCAATACTACTAACATTCAAAGTCGTATAGCACCGAGGATTCGTGAATCAGGAGCCAGCCAAGCCCATGCTTCTTATGCTTGCTCGCCGCTTCACGGTTACCAGCGAGGCCATTACGGGATTTTTCCCAAGCAAAATCCTTGTCCCTGCGCTTCGTGAGCACATTTTAAGCACATGTATTGTCCGTTGCCTAGGGAAATCTTGGGAATTTTACAGCATGATCGCATGCGCAAAACAGCGCAAGGCTTTTTCCGGCTGGTGGCAGCATGGCTCAGCCTAGGCTACATACATGCGTACATTATATCACATGCTGCTAGCTACATCGTTCATGTCGTTGCATTTTTCTGGGCTTAGTTTTCCTTGCTCTATGGTTTATGCATGGAAAGATTGATTATGTCATCAGTTTCGGATATAACTAAATGGGGATATAAAGATCACCGAATGTTCGTCACCGGTGGGAAAAAGCAGCACAGTGCCATGTGCAAGCTGTGTCAAACGAGAATCTCGGAGAAGAGTGGGACTATGTCAAACTTCAACAAACATCTGCATCGCAAGCATCCAGCTGCGTATAAAGTGACTAGGCCTAAGTGCACTCAATCAATGTAACTCGTTAGGTCAAGAATGACATGAACATGGCGTTGGTCTAAAAGAAAATAAAATAAAACAAAGTCAATCAAAGTAAGGCACAACTGCAGAATACCCCGCCACTCGATTGCCCTCAATAAACTATCTTACATACAGTATGCATGTCGGCCATCAAAAAATGGCGCCCTCTATCGCCCCTCCCGACTCCCTTCCACCCCGTATCCGCGTTTCCACCTTTTGGGAGGTGGACTGGACTTGGACTTTTTCCCCAAGCTTCCTATTCGAATTACGCACGTAAGTCCGATTCCAGCACCCTCGGAGGATTTTTTTTAAAGGAAAAATGGTGCTCTCTATCACCCTCTATAAATTAATTTTATTTTATTTGTTTTTGTACTTTTTTGGTACTGTACTCGGACTCGGACTCGGACTCGGCCCAGTACTCGGCCTGGAATGTACCCGGTGCTTTGGACTGACTCGTCACCAGTGTACTTGGCCCGGGACTCGGCCACTAAAGTACTCCGAGTACTCTGTACTCGAAATTGAGGACTCGACTCCAACACTGCTACAACCCCGCCCCTTCCAATGTTGTTGGGATTGAAGTGATTAACGTTAAAATATTGCAGTCATTGAGTTTATTAATGCACAAAAGTACCCTCCCCCTTCACAAAAATTAAAACAATGGGCCATGTGCAAGGTCACTTGGGGGTGCTGTAACGACCCATTTCCTGGGCTGCAACTAGCTAGAAAAGTGACGTTTGTTGAACTAGCTTGGGAGGTGTACTTTTATCTAGCAAGTCCACTTTGGAAATATGTATTTATTTGAGTTGCAGGGGTGTACATGTGTGTAAATGCGTGTATTATCTTCGAAATATCGTTGAAACAGCGCCCTCGTGCGTTCGAGCCAAGTCCATTTGCCTACTGTCTCATATAACCCTTTCGCCACCAGGAGAAATAATGCACTCATTACCTCAATACCAGTCCCCTTTGTAAACATTTCATTGTATAGCGCCCTCGTAATTCAGCGAGGAGAAAGGCTGATAAGATCTAACACATTATGTGAACAGGATGGACCCGCCAATTGGAGAATAAATAATAATATGAAAAGGAATTTGAATAACAGTTGAAGTTTGACTGTTCTTAAAAGAATTTAGTCAGTGGACGTTTGGCGGTTGAAGTAGGGTTGGCGTTTGGCGGTTGAAGAAAGATGTAGTTTGGGATTTGGAAATGCAGGAAATAAAGTCTAAAGAAATTTTGCAAACACTTTGAGGTGCGACTGTCTTTGTTGGTTCAAGAATTATCCAAAAATTCCCCTTCCCCACTTCACACGGTTCTTTTTTTGTACAGTTCTTACAAGTGACTATAATTTGTACAATACAAGCCATTTTGCCGAATCTCTGGACACAGGAGATACCTGATTATGACCATATTTTGACATATTTGGGATCAATTTGAAGATATCAAGGTAAGCAATTTTTTTATATTATAAATTAAAACAAAGTATGATTAAGGGCCATTCAAAATTAGACTTCAAAAATGTTTTACCCACCCACCTACCCCGATTTCTAATCTTTACAGATTGACCTGCTATTCGATACAACATATATACATGTACAATCTTTCGTGTCAGGTGATGTATCAGTTTCGATAAATTGATATGCTCGCACTAATTTTACAAAGGCCTTTTTGTGGGTAGGGGGGGGGGGGGGGAAGGTGATTTTCTTAAGAAATCAATGGACAAAAAATAAATTGTATAATTTTTGCAAGTTAATTTTCCTATTCAAGGTCTCCATGGATGCACTTTCCGGATCTGTTTGCTGGTTCCCACCACCCAAACAGCATGGCTAATCCGATAATTGTTTTTAAGGAATCTCCATTATATAGACTGGATTAAAGCATCGCTTCTAAATGGCGTATCGCGCGTGCATTTTTTCAAGAGGGTAAGCAACAAAATTTAGCAGTAGCGTTGCGTACACTTTTGAATGGAGGTTTAAAAAAAAAAAAAAGAGGTTTGGGTTTTTGCTTTGTCATTTTTTAAAGTCAAGGTGTACGCTGCAGTAAAACTGCCGGACTTTAGAGAGGTTTCGTTTTCGCACGGTTAGTGCGTACGCCGACGATTAGCTCTAAACGGTACGTAACGAAAATTGGTTAAAAATGTTCGTTGGTTTTATCCGTTTGTTACCTACATGTATTGCGACCGCTATCCGTGTAAACAAAGGTGATTATGTTTAGGATGAGTGAGGAAAACGTCAAACAAGCGCAAAAACTTATGACGTCACAGGAACTAAACGTAGTCGTCTCTCCAATCGTGCGCTAACGAAACCTCTATTAATCAATAACCCTCCTACTATTTAAAAGGTCAAAATCAGTCAATTTCCTTCCACCTCCCCTGCTATACTTTTACACAGACATGATCAGATTACATGTGGTTTTGTACTATGGCAGGAGGGTCCAAAACATTCGCCTTGACTGATTTTGACCCATACAACAACATGGCTCAGAAGGTATGTTTGCATAGTTTTAGGAGGGTTTTAACCTCTTGCGTACGGATGACGCAAATATGCACCAAAAAAACAGTGCCACCAGGCCGGATGACGCAATTGGCCGCCGTTTGTGCAGTTTCAATCCATTGTTGGATTAAACAGTGCCACCAGGCCGGATGACGCCATTGGCCGCTGTTTGTGCAGTTTCAATCCATTGTTGGATTATTGTATATAAGTTCCACTTGACTGCACAAACACATTGTAGTGGTTCGCTTGGCTGCCAGAGCCGCCGCGGCACCCCGACGTCTCCCGTAAAATTTTGTACTCAAAGGGGTTAAACAAGTGCAATAAAAACATTTTTAAATTTTATCAATAATATTTTGTCATTCTTAAAATACAGAAAGTACCTACTTTCTTAAAGACGTCCACTATGTTACAAGCCCGTCATGTTACTGTTCGAATGAGTTACTAAACTTGGCAATGGCAGTAGGACTACAGCACAATTTTTCTTACTTGTCACATTTCTTGCAAGTTTTTCCAAGAGACTACGCCGCTGAGAGGATCAAGGGTTCAAACGTGTTGACATGTACATGTATCTTTGCACAAACCAACAGGATACATCTTGTCAAAAAGGTGGAAGCGACTGTATAATCCACGGAATGGAACATTCGTACTTCAGTTAATTTTAACTGCAATTTATGGAACTGTCAACATCGAATTTGGACTATACATTGCACAGTCACGCCATTGGTCAGGCTGACCGATCAGATTACGAGAATATATTCATGTTTTGTATAAAACAAATAATGAATGTTTGTGAGCGATTGGAAATAATAATTTCGTGAGATGACAGAATTTTCCATTCCAGTCGGTTTCGCGTAATGGAATAGAACATTCACCTCATGAAATTATTCTTACCACTGCACTCGCAAAGAATCATAAATTTTACTACACCCGAGTAAATACCCGCCATCTGGTTGGTGAATCGTTGATCACGTGCATTGAATTATTCGTCCCAACCGCATGTAAATAACCTTGGCGTATTAACCCCTTGAATTCGGATAACCTTTTTTTATACACTGTACAAATATTAAAGCACAACAATCATGGATTCCCTACCTCTCTTGCTTGGATGGAATGGTCCGTGATGCCCCAGATGCCATTTTCCAATCATTCCGGTCTGGTACCCTGCAGCCTTGAATGTTTCTGCAAATGTTGTCTCGTTAAGTGGCAGCCCAGCTACTGAGGAGAGGGAGAAATTCTTGACAACTCCTGTTCTCTTTCCCAGTCTTCCAGTGAGCAGAGCAGCCCGAGACGGGGTGCACACCGAAGCCCCTGCATGAAAATCGGTAAATCTGCAAGTAAAATTGAAAAATGAATACATTAAACAAAAATTTCATATAGTTTGCCCTTGACATTTCATGTGTGGTTTATTGAGAGTGAATAAACGCTTTTGGACAGCACGCTGCTGAAATTGATACAAGTACGGGGGTAGTATGTTTCCGGTGTACTCTGCCGGATTATAAAGCAGTCTTTTTGTTGCGGTCGGAGTTAGCTGGCGGTGGAGCTGGGAAGATAAATTTACTTTTGGTTGGGGTGAAAGGTATGTTATAACTGTTTTTCGATGCACAAAAGCTGGTTCTGGTAGTTATTTATACGAGATAGTACATTGATTTCATGACAATTCATCAATAGCAAATTGTCGGTTTGAGTACAGTACGCATTGGCTTGGACCCCCTCCCCTGTACGCATGGTGTACGCAATGTCAACAACCCCCCTCTCCCTTTGTGCGTATGTACTTTATGGATGGCCCAATAGTCTCAAGCATCCTGTGAAATCATGGCATTTGGTGTGCTCATTTTCAAGAAAAGTGGAATTTTTGTACCAATTTCCAACGATTGTCGATCGACAATCACTGGAAATAGTCCAGTTCCTTGACCAGATAATTCCTTGACGTCTATAAATTGCTCCGTTTTGTCTGAAGTAGGGTCAGGGAACCAGACAAGAACAACATTTTTTTTCTCAGTTTTCCCACCATCTATGCACAAAACTTAACAGGTAACTATTACAGTATTTGATATAAAATACTAACCCCCTAATACATTCATTTCTGAAAATTACAGTAAAAGCAAATGTTGTATACTACCTACAATGTATGGGAGCTCCAAACTCATTCAGTGAAATGTTGATATTAAATACCTTAATTTGCTCTAAAGAAATTTGCATCCAAATTTACATACGCCAATATCAGAAACAGACCAATAAAGTAATGGTACACCATGTTTACCTCATTGCATTCGCGCAGCCAGTTGGGAAAGGAACAGTGCACTGTGGTATCATCACAGCGTGCATTTCAGTACATACCAGTTTGGTTTGTTACCCATTTTTGTGACAAATACAAAGACTATGTTTTTCAAACTCTTAAAGGAAAAAAGAATGCACAATGTTCTAAATTACAACTATTTAAATAAACACGCCCGACCACACAATCTATTAACCAGGCATTGCATTTTTGTGCATGCGCACACATACACAGCAGGAGACAAGGTATTGCTCCTCTTGTTTGCAAAGTCAGCGTCACGTCTAGACAATTTTGAGCAGGAAATTTCTTCTTCCTTTTTTTTTTACATTTCTGGTGGAATATTTCTACCCCTCAGGATAGATGGTCTATTAAACTATGGCAGAGATGGTGCCAAGAATATTTATGCAGCTAAAGTGATTTCTAAACCTCCATTTTCAGCATAGTCTGCACAGCCCTCTACTGACAACCTTACCCTAGCACAGCATCAAGCAGACTGACAGCACATGGCTATTTCAAATTCCAGGCCCCTGGGCCAAACAAAAGAATTCCAGGAACAATAGAACTACCAAGCTAAGGCAGGACTGCTCCACTTTGTGTTCCGGGGGTTTGATGGTTGTGAGGGGCAGGCTGAACCAACAACAGATGGGGAGGGTGGAAAAGTCGAGGTGCAATTTCATGACAATACTCTCTATAACCGGTAACCCTGCAGGATAATTACATTGAATACCACTGCTAAGCATTTCATCGGTGTTCAAAATTGTGAAAATCTGCTTCACAATAAAATATAATGTATATTTACCTGGTGCCATGTGAAGCCAGCATGTCCATGAAGGGTGTATCTGATTCCGCGGGAGACTGCCTGTTGGCACCAAGGTCACCATAACCAATATCATCAGCAAACAAGATGACAAAGTTGGGTCTTTTGCCAGATGGCACGCTGTCTCCTGAGAAATTTCACAGAGAAATTGTTTCACTGGTTTTCTTCCAACTACAACTAACATAACCTTCCTTTATATTTCTCTGTTGCATTTTAGGGAGATAAATTCCAAGTCTGCTTTAAAAGATGCCTTAAAAGTTTTTTGATGGACCTTATTTTGTATGCACATTTTAAACATTGTCATATCTAGTGTTAGCCCTAGCCCAGGTTGGACGTCCTTATTTCATTGCATTCCAGAGACGTGTAATGTGCAATGTAATGGAGATACTGTAGGAGTCCAACCTGGGCTAGTGTTAGCCCTAGAAGTAGAACTAGAAAGACGCCATGATATGGCGTCCTACGCCCAATACTGCAAAACAGTTCCATGCTAGAGAAAGAGGTTCAGAAATCAAACTTTACCTGCATTAATATTCTTTGCATCATCTCTGTCCTACAGTTCAACAACCCATCTCCCCGGTCGGATAGAAATATTCCTCCAAGAATGTTAAGAACAGGAGATATTTGCGGCGCCAAATCGTCTCCACGCGACGCTGACTTCACAAACAAGAGGAGCAATACCCACATCTGGAACGTTCATCAACAGAGGGCGCAATTTACAGTTGCCGTGCACGGCCGGCCGGCGCGGCCGCGGCGCGTGCGCTGGGTGGTGACCGCCTGTAAATTGCGCCCTCTTTTGATAAAAGTTCCAGATGTGGGTATTGCTCCTCTTGTTTGTAAAGTCAGCGTCGCGTGGAGACGATTTTGTGCCGCAAATATCTCCTGTTCTTAACATTCTTGGAGGAATATTTCTATCCGACCGGGGAGATGGGCTGTTGAACTGTAGGACAGAGATGATGCCAAGAATATTTACGCAGGTAAAGTGTGATTTCTGAACCTCTTTCTCTAGCATGGAACTGTTTTGCAGTATTGGGCGCTAGGACGCCATATCATGGCGTCCTAGTTCTAGGGCTAATCTAGTGTAATCCCCAACTTCACAAATAGCAAAGTTGGTTGCTTACTAGCCCTAGAATGACGCTATGATATAGCGTCATAGCGCCCAAGTATGCAAAACAGTCCTATGCTAGAAACCGAAGATCAAAAATCACACTTTACCTGCATAAATATTCTTGGCATCATTTTATTCAAACAGTTCAACAGCCCATCTCCCTGTCCGGATAGAAATATTCCTCCAAGAATGTCAAGAACAGGAGATATTTGCGGCGCAAAATCGTCTCCACGCGACGCTGACTTCACAAACACGAGGAGTAATACCTTGTCCGCGCGTCTTGAATGTTCATCAACAACAGAGGGCGCAATTTCGGCCGTGCACGCGGCGACTGTAAATTGCGCCCTCTGTTGATGAACGTTCTAAATGTGGGTATTACTCCTCGTGTTTGTGAAGTCAGCGTCGCGTGGAGACGATTTTGCGCCGCAAATATCTCCTGTTCTTGACATTCTTGGAGGAATATTTCTATCCGGACAGGGAGATGGGCTGTTGAACTGTTTGAATAAAATGATGCCAAGAATATTTATGCAGGTAAAGTGTGATTTTTGATCTTCGGTTTCTAGCATAGGACTGTTTTGCATACTTGGGCGCTAGGACGCTATATCATAGCGTCCTTCTAGGGCTAGTTGCTTACCTACTTTTATTATTCAACTTATTTAGTCTATTTGAAAGTTTTAGGAACCCCACTTGGGAATGTATGAATATTCGGTAGCCTCCTTCCCCTAGGAATTTTACTTATTTGACAAATGTAAGATTTTTGCTTACATTGTCATACACTACTTCCAGAACTGTAAGGTTTTTACAAACCTTACAGAAAGACACATTGAACCTGCTGTGGACGATTTTCTTCCATAGTTTTGACCCTCAATAACTTTCTAGTCACGAAATTTTGTGCCCCAAGATTTCACATGCCTTCACTTGATATGGCCATGTACACATAGGCTAGGTTCACTTCCTTGAAATGTAACCCAAAAAGTTAAATTTTACGGAAATTTTGCTTACCAAGACCACATCAATCGCCAATCCGCAGTTTCGCATCCGTTTTTGTCGACTGAGGGCGCCCCAATGCTCTTGACCAACCACAGCGCGGCTTTCATATCAACGCGTGAGGCAAAAAACACACAAAATTGATGCATTGTTTTCGCAGGAAACAGTCGTCCAAAAAAACTAAAAGAGGCGTTTCCGCATGCCTCGCGGCGCAGTAACGCGGCTGCTAGCATGCCGTACGAATCTGAAACAAATATTTATGACTGTTTCCTGCGAAAACAATGCATCAATTTTGTGTGTTTTTTGCCTCACGCGTTGATATGAAAGCCGCGCTGTGGTTGGTCAAGAGCATTGGGGCGCCCTCAGTCGACAAAAACGGATGCGAAACTGCGGATTGGCGATTGATGTGGTCTTGGTAAGCAAAATTTCCGTAAAATTTAACTTTTTGGGTTACATTTCAAGGAAGTGAACCTAGCCTATGTGTACATGGCCATATCAAGTGAAGGCATGTGAAATCTTGGGGCACAAAATTTCGTGACTAGAAAGTTATTGAGGGTCAAAACTATGGAAGAAAATCGTCCACAGCAGGTTCAATGTGTCTTTCTGTAAGGTTTGTAAAAACCTTACAGTTCTGGAAGTAGTCATACACATGAGTAAAATTCCTGTGTTCAGCCAGGCGTAGGACTTGCTGCAGTGCACATTTTAACAGGGTCATGCAGCCCTTGGAGGATAGGGTAGAGTGCTGTAAATTTCTTAGTCACCTTCATTTAAGTTCGGCCATTATTTTCTCTGTGTTGATTGGGCATGTTCAGTACCCTCAACGCCTTACATGTAGAAGAATCTTCTGGTGAGTTTATATCAGATAATGTGTAGTGGAAAATGATGCGAGCATGTAGTATCGTCGTATGTTGTATTTTGGGGACAGAATTCTTATTACATGAAATATTGCTGGTTGGTCCAACATCTCGAAATTGCAATATTGTGGTTTATTTTATTGGCTATTACTGTTCCAAATTTGCTTGTTTGGAGATAGTTTTCCATGAGTATTATTGGTAGTACATGTAAGTTGAAAAAAAAAAATTTTTGGAAATAAAATTTAGTAGCAATTTTGAATAAGTTTTGTTTGTACATTCACAAGAAACCTTTTGGCGACATAAGCTTTGCTAGGATGTCGCTGCAGCATAATCTATTTTATTTCAATATGCAAATGGTGGCCCCCCAATGTGTTGGCTTTGATAGTGAATGCACAGACTCGACACTCGGACTAGAATAGAAATGAAAATTGGACTCCCCGTACGTGACTTACTTCACAATAACTGCTTTGATTTTACCTACAGGTGTTGTCCTCAATGGCATTAAAAAATACTGACGTAACAGATGGACTGCTCTATGGATTACAGAAGAATGGAACAGACCTGCTTGTATGTCCACTTGGCACTGTTATTTTCACTACAGCGATTTCAGATTTCAAATTCTGACCAAGTCCAAGCTGATCAAATGGGCATCACCAATAGTTAACTCACACTTACCTCTTTTTGCAATCATCAGTTCAGGACTGGACTCTTGAGCCTTGCACAAGAGTAGTCCAATGACAAGATAAGAAATCACGGCTGACATTTTGTCATCTTTGGGAAAAACAAACGTGAAATCTACAATAACCATTGTATATTTATCAAGGTGGAAAAGGAAAGATTTTACTTCAATACCCCACCAAAATCAGTCAGGAACAGCAAAATCTTGGGAAAAAAACCCCAAAAATTTGGGTTCATATTTGTATAAAAACTAAACACAACCTTTAATTTTGAGACTTCAGTATAAAGGACATATTCGTGCAATGTAGGGGAAGTGTACGTTCACTGTATATATCTCCGAGGACAAGAGAAGAAAGGAAACACAAAGAAACCTTTCAGTCCTCGAACGTAGAGTCTTTTGTTGAAATCGGTCCTCGAACGCAAGGATACGTGTTTAGTCTATGGGGGTTGGTTCAGGAACAATAGGAAACACAAACCATTGTCCTTGGACGTATTGGGAAAGTACGACTGCGTGTGTTTGCTGTGCTTGACACTGTATGGTCACTCGGTGTTTGCAAGACATAAATCTTAAAATAGCAGGTTGTACTAATGTTTACTGTGATTACGTATTTTCCCATTTTGCTGTTCTGATTGATTTTAATTGGGGTATAAAATCTGTATAATTTCTTTTTTATAAATACAACCTGCATTATTGACGGCATCTGCCAATCAACGTTCTACAAATCACAGTGGGTGGCTATTTACTGCTTTCCTGCTTTAGTTGAGTAGGAGGGTTGTCATTTGCCCTGAAACTTGTTAATGCAAGTTTCTACCAAACATGCACACAAGTGCTCGTACTGATCATTCAATGCTCATACTGATCCTTTATTTTTTTAACAAAAGACTTTGAAAGTTAAAGATATTTATTTTTTTCAACTTGAGTCCCTCATGTATCAATCTGTTTCTGGTACCTTAGCATCTTCTATAAATTTAATCTTCCTCCGGAATTTTGATGTTCATTCCCATTATACTCAAGTTTCTAATTTTCATTTCCATTGACTCGTACATCTTTAGCCAAAAACTATTAAATATGAGGGACCCAGGCTGTGGAACTCATTTACCGAGAATCTGAAAAGGTCTAAATATTTGTCAACTTTCAAACGGAATTATAAATCGATCTTGTTGAATAATTATTGTGATCCCATGTAACTTATTCATCTGGAGGTTTGCCATGCTACACATTTTATATTGCTTGTTAACTGGCATGTAAAGTACGGAAAGAGTTCCATATCCGGACATCACTTATACCTCGTGCACAAAGTCTATGGGCCATGACAGAAAAAGTCCAAGTATTTTCAAAGAATAAGTTGAAAACATTTTCCTCCTAAATTCGTGTTTCTTCATCAGATTTACACTTTTTGGTAGTTTTAAAGTCATATTAAGGGAAATTAATCCGGAACTCTTTCCTAAAGTACATGTATTGTCCTTGTCTATTGTTTGTTTTGTGCTTTATGTATTATAAGCAATTTTAAACTTGTATAAGGAGCCTACGATTACAAGCTTTGCTTCTTAGTGGGTCCCTCTACAGTTTTGCTATCTGTCTTAGAACAAGTACCTTTTTGTATCAATTACCATAATTAAAATGTGCGACACTGTGGAAAATAAATGAACAAAAAGTTCTAACCAGTGCAATCGGTAGATGACATGAACTACACGTAATGCCCTGCATGATCGATTGATGTTTGCAAACAGATCACAAAATGGTACCGCACAATTTTCCAATCGCACAGATCCACAATCTACTTATTGAACTTTTCTTCGCCAAAGGGACTGACAATGGCATAATAACTTGAACTGAATACCTCAGATTGCCAGCTTGAACTGTGGGTGTCTAATCCAGCTGGTACAACCATAGATAGAAGCACTTTTTCCCCCATGAGGCACTATTAAAGACAGCCAACTCCAATGCATGAAGCACGACTCAATAGAAACTACTACTTTTCCTTTTTCTCTCTTGGTTTAGAACAAAAACTGGTATTTACTTCGGACCAAAGTAATACTCTGTGGATCCATCCTTTTCTGTCAAAATAAAGTTTGCCAGAGTGGTTGACACATTTCAAACTCAATTTTTAGTATTGGCAGCCCTGCATGAGATTACACAGGACTTTAAAGATTTTGATTTTTTCACTTGAGTGTTTCCGACAAAATTGGTCCAATTTTACTGCAACTTTCCCCTACAAAATCGTTCCCAAAAGCTTGCAGACCATTAAAACTGGCTGTGCTACATGTAACATGTATGTATCTGAGAAAGGTGAGATTTTTTTCATATTTTTGGTTTATGCTGCATGATGGCCTAGTATCTAGCCTAGTCCTCCCGTGCAGTTTCGTGCGCCAGGATGCCGTATCATGTACATTGTACTATGTAGGAACACTTGTCATAATTGTTTTTGTTTGCTGCTTCATTTTCTCACTTTTTGAAAAGGTAAGAACACACTGCCAAAGTGATCTGTTAATTTTCTGTGACTTTTTGCACAGGAAGTTTGGAAGTAGAAAAGTGACATTTGACTTAATGTTTTTTTACTTTAGTGCAGTACTTGCTTGGACCATGCTCGGACGTTGTACATGTAGGCCTACTGCTACTGGTCGTCATTGCGTCGATTGACCAATTCAATAACTGATTAAGCTGGTGTTTCCAATAGTATACTCGAAATATATACCCCTAGATCTATGGGGCTCCTACCAGCAGCGTAGCCAGCGCTGTTTCCATAGAGGGGAGGCTAAATTCGAATTTCGGTCGGTTAAAAGTCACATTTCATTTTAGCTTGAAAATTCCAGCTCTAGGCTCATGACGTGAGATTCGCCATTTACTGATTTAGAGCTGGTGGAAGGAATTCTAGTAATACTTTAAGTTCCCTGAATATATCAACCAAACACTCAACTTACCGGCAGAGTAGTAATTCATGCAGCTTGTGATCCCCTCAAAATGAGAATATGCTCAAGTTAAACCCGAAAAAAGGTTAATTTTTCGTGCAACTTCAGTGCATGTACAGATTAACCAGCTGTGTACAAAGTAATGGGGCGGATTTTTAAACATGAACGATGTTTTCCGATCGATTATCGGCCAGCGGCAAAGTCTTGGTTCAAGACGACAGTGATCGATAATGGATCGTGCAGCGTCGCGTTTATTCGTTCCGTGCAGTGCGCCCTCTGACGGTACGATTAGACCAACTCATGGGTTGCGAGCCCATGAGTTATTCTAATCGTACCGTCAGAGGGCGCACTGCATGGAACGAATGGCGACGCTACACGATCCATTATCGATCACTGTCGTCTTGAACCAAGACTACCAGCGGCACTGCGCACGCCTCGGGGCTTGATATACAACGGCTGTTTGCTGAACTTAAATTTGTTCTTGCTAAGTAATTTCAGGGATGTTTTTCAAACATCCATTGATAGTGGTGAAGTTCCTTTATCTCGGAAAACTGCAAACGTGTCTGCCATTTTCAAAAAAAGTAGCTAAGTCTGACCCTTCCAACTACCGTCCTATATCCCTAACATCTGTGTCATGCAAGATGTTGGAGCACATCTTTGCCAGCCATATAATGAAACATCTAGAGAAGCACAACATCTTATGTGACAATCAACATGGATTTAGGGCCAGGAGATCTACTGAATCCATGGAGGTAGTAACGCAGTTAATTACAACTATCCATGATTATAGAAAACATATTGACAGCAGAAAAACCGTGGATGCAGCCATATTTGATTTTTCCAAAGCCTTTGATAAGACGTCCTTATGATCTCCTATTGGTCAAACTCCGTCACTATGGAATTACCGGTTCCCTTCATACCTAGATTGGCAACTTCCTCAATGGACGTACCCAAAAAGTCATCGTAGAGGGACAGATGTCCGAGTCAATCTCAGTTACATCTGGTGTACGTTCCCCAATGCTCTACCTGATATACATAAATGATCTTCCAGCAAACCTGTTATCTACTGTTCGGTTATTTGCAGATCTCTATAAATTAGAATCATGGCAATCTAACTGGCTGATGAAATTCAACCCAAACAAGTGTAACGTACACTCTATCCATAGGAACCTGGAAACCTACTAAAACTGTCTACCGGTTTTGTGGTCAGGCTTTGCAGAGTGTCGACTCTCAAAAGTATCTTGGTGTCACTATCACCAATAACATGTCCTGGTCAATGCATGTCTCTGATGTCGCCAAAAAATCCCTGAAGATACTATGGGACTTATCAAGCGGAATATGTGGTTCTGTAGTGCTTCCGTCAAAGAAACTGCCTATACACAACGTTGGTTCGTCCAATACTAGATTATGCTTCATCTTCTTGGGATCCTCATCTGAAAACACATTCATCAGTTGGAACGAGTTCAAAGACAGGCAGTTAGATTCATCTACAACAATTATAGTGCAACACCTGGGACAGTTACATCACTTTTCCAAAATCATGGATGGCTTACCCTTGAACAACAAAGAAAAAATAGTAGATTAATTATGCTCAACAAAATACTGAGCAACACAGTTGATGTACCAGCAGAGGCCTTCGTTACCATAAATACTCGATCATCCCGGGGACATAAACACAAATTAAATCAACTGTATGCCAGAACTAGAACCTTTAACAACAGCTTCTTTCCTAGGACAATCAAGGATTGGAACGGCCTGGGAAAATGTCTCACTCAGCGTTTAGAGCAGAATTACTCCTCAAATTGTTTAGTGGTTCATTGAAAACACGTCCAACTCCATGATCCTAACTAACCAACACGTTGGTGTGATGTTTCCTGATGGATGCTTTGCCAACTCTACCATTCAGATTCAGATTGCCAAACTAAACACACGTACCCCTCAAAAGTAAGAGTAGGCCTATAGGCCTACTGATTTTTTTTTCACTGAAAAGTAAGTATCAGTCCCTGCTGTAAAGTAGCATGACTAGGTTAACTATAGCAGTGACATAACCACGGAGGTGGGTGGGGGAATTTCAAATCTTGAAATGTACACAAAATTTAACAAGCTGGAGTTCATTAGTCTAGGTAGGCTACTTTCTTTAGTTTCACTTTTGTTTTTCCCCCTTGAAGAAATGTGTGCACCCCCAGGTACCCCCCCCCCCCCCCCCCCACCCCCCAAATTTCACCTAGTTACGCCACCGTCCGTTTTCCTTCCTCCATGACTAACGTTAGTCAACCCGGACCCTACTTATTGCTTTTTAAACATTTGGGCATGGCTTGCCAGCTGCTGCAGTGTGCGCATGCACGAAATGCAAAGCCTTTTCACAGATTGGGCGATCGTCGTCGTCGTCGTCGTCGTCGTCGTCGTCGTCGTCGTCGTCGTCGTCGTCGTCGTCGTCGTCGTCGTCGTCGTCGTCGTCGTCGTCGTCGTCGTCGTCGTCGTCGTCGTCGTCGTCGTCGTCGTCGTCGTCGTCGTCGTCCAATTAAACCAAACATACTGTAGCTATCCTGAAATAAGTGGGTCTTAAGAGTAATTTTGAAGTCAGAGACGGATGAAATAGTGCGAATATGGAGAGGTAGTCCATTCCAGAGATAGGGGCCAACATGAGAAAAAGATCGATCCCCCAAGAATTGTGAGTATGAGGGACAACAAGCAAAGAAGCATTGGGAGATCTTAAGCGCCTATAGAGGGATTGTAATGAGTCAGTAAGCTAATGTTGTATTGGGGAGCAGAACCATGAAGGGCATGAAAAACAAGAAGAAATATGTTGTACTTAATCCGTTCAGCAACAGGGAGCTAGTGGAGAGAATGTAAAATTGGTGTGATGTGGGCTCTAGATGAAGTCAGATTCACAATGGAGCGGCGGCGGAGTTTTGAAGTCTTTGGAGACGAGCAAGTTGGGTGGCGGGTAATTGATACAAGAGTGAGTTACAAAAATCCAAAAGAGAAAAAAATAAGGGCGTGAACAAGTTTCTCTGTGGCTGAGCAGGTTAAGTACTTACGAATTAATCCCAAGTTACGCAACTAAAAGCGTACAGATTTACAGGTATTGGAAACTTGATTAGACATCGACATGAAAGAATCAAAGTTAACAGGTCGCAGACAAACTAACAGCTGAATTGCAAATATTAATATTCTGAATGCTAATTTTGGCGAGTTGTGCCTTAGAGCCAAACAATATCAGTTCTGATTTGGTGTTGTTGAGTTTAAGTGAGTTGGAACTCATCCATGTACTAACGTCATCAATGCATTCTTCAAGATTATGAAGGGTGCGCATGGCGTCATCCTGATTTGGCTCAAATGACACAAAGAGTTGAACGTCATCAGCATGGCAGTGATACCTGATATCATGAAATTGCAAGACTTGTTTCAGTCCACTCAGGTAAATGGTAAACAAGGGCCCACCAACTAGAACCTTGAGGGACTCCATGTTTCAATCTGACAGGATCCGATTTGACATTATCAATACAAACCAGCTGATGACGATCACTCAAGTATGACCTGAACCAATCCAGAGCGCGGCCACACACACCAAGAGAAGACAAGACATTAACCATTATGTCGTGATTGACCGTGTCGAACGCTGCGGACAGGTGCAATAAAACCACAGCTGTAATTCTACCAACGTCCATTTCTAGCAAACTATGGTCCGACAGATTAACGAGCAGGGTCTCAACGCTGTGATTTACACGATATGCGGATTGTCGATTATCATGCAGGTTGTTTGTCTGCAGATAATCAGTCAGTCTGGAGAAAACAACACGCTCCAGAAGCTTCGACATGTATGGTAAATTCGATACAGGGCGATAGTTCTGTAAAGATTCTGGATCGAGGGTACGTTTCTTCAATAGCGGGCGAATATGAGCTGTCTTCAATGCTACTGGAACTGCACCATCCAGAAGACTCTGAAAAAAGATCCCAGCAAGCACTGATGAGAAGGCTGGAGCACAATCTTTGAGTAACAGTTAGGAACAGGATCAAGTTCACAAGATTTGGCAGGACTCTTTTGGATGAGTGACTCAATTTCCTTAGGTGTAGTAAGCTCGAAGGAATCCAGAACTGCAGGTGGTTGAACTGATGAAGAAACGGATGTATCGGGGGAGAGGCGATCACATATATATGGAGTCGATCTTGGAAACAAAGAATCGACTGAAAAGCTGTGCGAGGCTTTTTCTGCAGATATGAGATGGGAGGGGTTTAAGAGTTTATTGGCGATACGGAACAGTCGCTTGGAATCGTTACCGCAATCATGAATGATCTGGTTGTAATGAGCTCATTTTGATTTGCGAACAAGCTAAGGGAGATAACACGTTGACGCTGCTTGCAGTACAACTGGCGATCAATCTCAAGCCTGGAAGAGCGCCACTTGCGCTCCAGTTGTTTGCGTTTGCGTCTCTCTTGATCAATTTCATTGTTGTACCATGGTGTATAATACGAACCTTGATGGATTTGGTCTTGGCTGGTGCGTACGTATCTAAGAGATTACCAAGGACAATATTGTACTGTTCAACAGCTTCATCGACGGTAGAGGCTGAAATATCGCATTGCAGGACTGGCAAACGCTACCCTGTTTATTGCACGGATGTTTCACAGTCGTTTTTGTGGACATGCGTACATGCAGGAGACGGGAAATGGCTGAATGGTCAGAGATGCCAGGCATCACTTGAAGATTCGAAAAGATGTGCTGGTCAGCAATGCGAGAGATGAAGACATCCAAAATGTTGGACGCCACTGGATTATCAAAATGGATGTTAAGGTCACCACAAATTACAAGAGGTGCTGGTCTGAAGACATGGTCATCTAGCATAGATATGAACTCTTCCAGATATTTAGAAAATGCCGATTGACTATAGGCGGTCGATAAATGGTGAGAATGTCAATACTGGTATTGTTAGAAGTCATGGTGGCAGACAAAGCCTCAAAACATTGTCAATCGGAGGTAGAGTTGATAGTAATGTTGAATAGATCGTGCATTAAGCATGCAGAAAGCTACATGGTCATTAGGGGGGTTGGTAACCACGATCAGGTTCTGATAAATGGGATAAGGCCGCAGGGGTTCTTTTACAAAATCAGGATGATGGTTTTCAGCGGATGTAGGAAGAACAACAATCACATGAATTGGGAGACCATGTGTTGATTTCCGTCGGATACCGCCCTTGTATGCACGCCCGCCGTGTACGTCGACGATGTGACGCTGCCTTAGTGTTGTGTGTAGAGCATGCTTTCATTTTCAAGATTTAAATTTGAAATCTTGCGACATACCTGATATGGCAGTTTAGTTTACAACTGTTGGCAGACGAAACGTGATTAAGACCAAGGAGAAAAGTACGATCATATCGGCGGAAAGTGTTAGCAGAAACACAGGCCATTGTCAGATGACAGTTCCTTGAAGGAGACAAAAGGCTGGTGCCTGCAATACCAGTTGAGAATTCACCAGGGAAGGCAGCTTTACTTAATTGTCCTTCCAAGAAAAAGGAAGTATCACTGAATGGACATTCGAAGAAAGGAATCCCGGTGATTTCCTCGCAATTGTGAATATGGTAACCACTTAATTGTTCGGGATAAGTCAAGCAGAAAAGTCCACAACAAACAATGACTGGCAGCGTACATAGCCCTGAGGTTCCGATCCCGTACTTCACTCAGGGAATGCAGAGATGAGAAATTATATGTAAAAAAAATGCTCGAAAATAGAACAATCTCAAGCAATCTGAGTAGCACCATGATGATCACCAAGCTTCTAACGATCACACAATGTGGACATTTTGGCGTAAATTTAACCAAAAACAGGAAAAAATCGAAAAGAACGGAGAGTGTTTTGCGAAGCTAAGTGTAGCCTATAGGCCAAGTAAAAAAGCCAAATCCAGTTGATCGTCCGTGTTTTTGTTTAAAAAGAGGAGGATGAGGACCTTTTTATTTATTTATTATGAGTACAGATATCAATGTTAAACAGTGTTCTATGCATTTACCATATTGTAATAAGCATGTTCTTTTTCACTTCAACAAACAAAGATCGCCATTCAGTGAATATTAGTCTAACTTGCTTTGATTGGGGTATTGACAAACTCAAATACCTTGGAAGATAATTAACCCTCTTTGATAACAACTAACTATATGGCACAACCTGATACATGTATTTCAAAATTTGTCAGCAGAATCTGTAAAAATCAGGTAGGAATGAACATGTATGCGAACACCCAGTCGTACTTTCCCAATACGTGCGAGGACAATGCTTTGTGTTTCCTATTTCCTTTAATATAACCCAACCCCATAGACTAAACACGTACTTCTACGTGCGAGGGCCGATTTCAACAACAGACTTGACGTGCGAGGACTGAAAGGTTTCTTTGTATTTCCTTTCTCCTCTTGTCCTCGGAGATATGTACAGAACCTGACACTTTGAGTGACATCTAACACAGAAAACACAAACATTCTT
Organism: Hippasteria phrygiana; assembly: GCA_037893225.1. NCBI lineage: Eukaryota > Metazoa > Echinodermata > Asteroidea > Valvatida > Goniasteridae > Hippasteria > Hippasteria phrygiana. Next base: position 1,359,733 of record JAZGUH010000056.1, read on the forward strand.
CCCCTATATTGCACACAAATTTCCCAACTAAATTCTCAAATTTAAAGGTTGTGCCAAGCATTTTTACAATTCTGAACACAGATTTTCAATTTTTCAAGATTTTCTGTTACTGACCGATTTTGGTGGGGTATAAAAAATATAAATTCTTGTTGTATTTAGCAGGGATTTAGGGTTAAGGCAGTCTTTATGTAACCATCCCTAGCAGCCGTTTACTCCACATACACGTAATGTAAAGACATCAGCATAAATCAGAACAGTGTCAGAAGTTTGTTGACCTATTTTAAATCCAGGTTTTGATAATGAAATGTTTAATAAACTTTATTGACAAAATATGTTGTAGACGATTGTTTTTCTAGGGTGCCAAATTAAGATTGTGGTATGTAGTTGAAAGTGTTTGTAAAGTGCTGAGCAGTGCTGGGTTTGTGAGTTTTCACATTTACATTATGTTGAATTTGCGAGTACTTGGTTTACCAAGTGATGCAGCCTAATCGGCCCGTTCAGTACTGCATTATTTATTGGTAATATCTTCCTTCAGACCCATCTCTTTGTTCAATGAAACATAAATCCGTCAAGCAGAAAACAGTTGACTTACTTGCTAAATGGTTGTGGGCAAGTCCAAGAATACACGTTAGTGTTATGTATTTATATCATTTGTGTAATTAACCTCAAACTCCCTAAATCTAAGGTGTGTGGAAAATCATATTAAAATTGGATGATTCAGGACTGTTAGGGTGAAAGAAAACACGATGCGTTACATATGGGACTGCAAGGGACCTTTTCTTGGACTTTGTACTTTCAAACATTTCACCCTTGAGTTGATTGAAAAATGAAAGGGAAAGCATTGTGTGTAAAATTTGTTTCCTAAAAATTATTCATTTACATTGTATAGAAGTGAAAGTGGTATTTTCTAAAATAGCAATCACATGGCTAGTTTCATTTCTTTCCCACCTTATCTAACAGGAAACCTGTACATTGCATTCATTAAATAATATAATTTGAAAGGTCAAAATCAGTCAAAATTTCCTTCCACCTCCCCTGCTATACTTTTACACAGACATGATCAGATTACATGTGGTTTTGTACTATGGCAGGAGGGTCAAAAACAATCACCTTGACTGATTTTGACCCATACAACAACATGGCTCAGAATGTATGTTTGCATAGGAGGATTATTAAAGTGTCACTTCATACACAAGTCTGTGTAGGACAGGAAACTTCAGATACAATTTTATCAAACTATTATAATGTTGCCATAAATTTTATGGCACCATTTCATGATTTAAATTTGTCTTTCTATTGGTGTGGGGATAAAGTGTGGACTGTGAACAACACAAACACTAGAGTTTGTTGAAACGTGGTAAATATATCTGTTGTTTAGATGCTCTGTGTGTGATTTCCTCCAGTACATTCAGCATTCATATGCATCAAAGGTGCTGTGACATCTCTCACACATTCCATTGTTTCCCTCATAAATGTAGTAGGGGGTCATTGTTTGTAAATATGGGATCTTGTATGCATTGCATGGTAATTTTTGGCAGCCATTTATAAATACATTCTTCTGAGTCCTAATTGCGGGAAAACTGTTGTTGCAAACTTGTGGTTAAAAACACTGATTTTTGAGATCGTAGCAGAAAAAGTGACTTTTTGGCAACAAGCCCTGATGACAAGTAGTCACGATAGTTAGGCCTTTTGCTATTTTGAAATATAAAAAAAAACAGGAAAGTGTTTCCCCACCCTACTGATGCCTCGCTCCCAAATGGGCTAGGAAGTAGGAAGTGGTCAAGGAAATGGTAATTTCAATTTTGTGTGTGTAGTTTTGAACATCTAAGAAGACATTTTAACTTGAAACAAATTAATTTTGGATGCCTATAGGAATACATGTACAATGTACATCACCCCTCCCCTCTACTGTAAACATCAACTTCACAAACATGTTCAAATATTAGGGCTGTTCATTTTCAAATAATTAAATATTCGATTACTCAACTGGGTTTGACCGAATATTCGATACTCAAGTTTTTCACGCGTCAGCTGCAACTGCATGCTGCGCCTGTAAAAAGTTGCATGGTGTTCTGATAAGAAACCAAACTCCAGCCTGCATTTTTGCAGTATTTAGTTTATAAGTGTCAAGGGTTTTACGGACGAGAACAATAAACCTCTGTCCACAAAAAAGTTACGGAAAATGCTGCTGCCAAAAATGAATTTAAGCAAGAAAAATATTCTTGAATGAAGAATGTAATTCTTGTTCTGAGAAATGTCTTAAGAAAACCTTGTTTTTTTATATTTAAAACATTAAGAAAATTGTTCTTACACAATTTTTTTTCTTAGTTTCAATATTATTTAACTTATTTTAAGATATTTTTCTTTAGGGAGAAGATAATTTCAAGCAATACCAAACATTAATTTCTTGAGCAAGAAAGTTTTTCTTAGCACAAGAAAACTTTTCCTGTTTCAACAGCACAAGATAATTTTCTTTCTTAAAAACAGAAAAATTTCTAATTTTTGAAAGATTCCTAATATTTATATGTATTCATTATGTCTTATTGTTATGATTATAAATTTTCTCTTTAATATCTTTGCTGGTCGGCTTTGCTGTATTAAAAAAGAATTACCATTCCCGCCTAAATGATCAATTTATTAGAGACCACTGAAATGATCAATCACAAATACCTACTTGGAGTTTACATGCACAAACAAACGAACATGACTTGGCCCAACTTTGTACTTGTAGTTCATTCCTGGCACACATTTGAAGTAGAACACTTTGTTTTAAGTTTTAAATTATTGAAAACGCTTATTATTTGTCCGTTTGTGTTACTTAAAATTCTAACTGTCGTAGGCCTGGGTTTTAATTGCTTACGTTTATTATTCACTTGGCATGTACTGCACGTTCTATTTTACAACTCCCAGACCGTGCGGTGGGGCTGCATGTACGTACGTACGGCCACGGCAGCGCCTGCCCAATTTTCAAGGTAACTGCATCGTATTTTTTAAAATGATTTTTATCGCTTTTATTTTACAAAATAGTGTGATTGTTGTTTACCGCAGCCTCCCTTATTTTATCTGCTCATGATTATAGACTGGTATGATAATAATTTCGGAGAATATTGGGAAGTTCAATTGGTGATTTTTGAGAGAATTTAGGGCGGAGCACCGTGACAAAATGCACGAGGGTTTGTGCAGCTGGCCCACGGTTTGTACTGATGGCATAGCGCGCTCGGTCGATTCACAATTAGTGCGCTGCCAGCGGCAAGCGGGGAAAGGCCAATTTCCCACTTCTACTAGGGTCGACATCACGATGATCACGTCTATCGAGTTGTAAAGATTGTGGACAGTACAGCAGTATGCCTGTATGGATTTCGCGCGAATGTGAGTGGATGAGTTAACTTAAACTTACGCAGTGGCTATTTTTACGGCAGCCGTAACGCAACTTTCAAATGCTATTGTTACGGCATACAATTACAATGCAATCGTACGTAGGCCTATCAGATTTAAAACTGCCCATCCTACCAGAGTGCTTCGCCTTGGCTTCGGTAGCTTGATTGGTAAGGTGTCGGTCCGTTTAGGTTTTTAATCAAATGGTTATTTTTAATTAGGCCTCAGCAACGTTAGATTTAATTTTCCCTTCCCTTTGATTTCAGTGGTTTTAGAGAATTTTTTGTTAAAGGAAAATAAAGTACGAGAACTATTTGGTTGATAGTCTGGTTCCAACAGCAAACATCGTGACGTTGAATACCATTACGTTGGGGAACTTGGCAGTTCCATAACGAGGGCTGCCGTAACAATAGCCACTGCGTTAAACTTAAGCAATTTTTGACTAATCGGAGAATATACCTTGTGCGGGAAAGAAGAGAGAGGAGTTGATAGATTTAGCAGAGAAGGGTGTAAGAAGTATGATTTGATTGAACTGATGTCGACTTTTTCCCATGATGCACTGCGTAATTTGGCCTCTACCCGACTTGCCGCTGGCGGCGCCACCGAGTTGTGAATCGACCGAATTGAGCAGATAGACAAGCATACATGTTTTTTTATGAAGTTTTGATGATAATTTGATTGAATCTTTCAATGTTTTAATCAATAGACGCGGATTTGCACGTAAGAGATTTTTATTATAGGCCATTGGAGTTTCTATCAGGTGTGAGATTTCTCCAGATTTTTCCTTATTTCAGGATTTTTGGGGAAACGTTTTCCAGATTTCTGGAAGAGTTTTTGGTCCTTAAATTGTTTTTATCATTACCAAATGACCGCTGCAACCCGAAACAGTATTCTTTTTATTCTAACAACCCTATATTTTGTCTAGTTTTATTTGAGGAATTGTAAACATCTTAACCTGTATGTGGTTTTAATTTGCAAATTAAATGGAACTAATGAGTGCATGCCAAGTTTTCACAGGCAGCCCCTGGGGCCTAGCAGTCAGCCGCCAGGTCGGACAGAGAATAATCCAAAGAAAAACTGAAACAACTGTCCTAACCTGCCTGCCTTCCCCTATCCCAGTCCCTGAGGTTGAGTCAACCTGCTGCATGCCCATTCCCACGCACCAGCTTCACCATTCTTTTTCAGCACCCCTCTACATTTATATGTAAAATTTGGTCATGGTCGGAAATATCTTTATTAAACCTTAACAGTCCCAAATCCTCCAATTTTAATATGATTTTGCATGCACCCTTGGAGGTGAGGGTTAAATATTTGAAATCTTTAGCCCTGCAAGGAAATTATTCTTTCCAAGTGTTCTTTGTCGATGCATTATCCAATAAAGAAAAAAGTTCTCATTTTCAGAAAATTTATCTTGAATGCAAATCGGATGTGAACATATTTCGTTTTAAGAAATAATTGTTTGCCTCCATTCATTTTCAAGTGTAATTGTGTTCCGAGATCATTGGCTAATTTGGGATATCCTGAAAACATTGCACGTGATGAAAGTGAAGGTAGCTTTTCAAACTGCATGAGTTTCAAAACCGACATTGGTTTTGCTTTCAAAGCTATAAAAGATTACAGTAAAATATTGCTCGCCATTACTCTGATATCTGGAGTTGTGTACAAAGCTCATGGTGCATCATGTAAGGACATGCAGGGACGATGACGGTGTCACAGCCAGAAAGGGGTATTTTTCGTTGGTGGGGCATGCCACACTTGTTTTGTTGGTCTTACAAGTAAGTCTTAATAAATATTTTATCATTTCTGTGAATATTTAAGGAATGGGATTAACGAAAGGAATTAGGGAATCGGATCAACTGCTTTGTAGATGATTGGGAAACTTCTGTTGCCTGCATGTAAATGTTGATCATTTAGATGATCAATACAATTGCAGTTGCAGATGAAGACATGACAGCCGCTTGAGAGTCCATTGGCACCGAAGAAGTGTGGTCGTATGTTCTGAAGTATTTCCAGAATCTCTGGAGATCCGCCAAGGGTAGCAAAGTGGCGAGGTACTCGGGTACCTGTATTTGGCCAAGTCAAAAATTCAGTTTGACAACCCACTAAGTTAGTGAAAGATGAACTACTGTACATGTACCGCACACCGAGCAACTTGGCCATATTTTAGAGGGTCAAAATAAAAATGTAAGAATTTTTGTGTACTTTTATTAGGTTATGAATATTTTTTATTATCCTATAAGCAGTACCACTCAGCCATGTCATTCACATTTTCTTATTTTTAATTTTTTAAAAATATTTTTGTTATTCATATAATTCTTTATTACTCCGTGCAGTTTTACTGACTTGTAACCATTTTATTGTTAGCTCTTTATACCCGAGCCCCCTCATTTCTGTATTCTACATGTTGTTACATGTTTAACTGCCTGCTTTAATTGAATGAAGCTTTAGCTATTTATTGTACCCTTTGATGTTGCCAATAATGCCATTCCTTTGCCAGATACTCCAGTTTCGTAGTCGGGTAAATGTCCAAACACAATTTACCAATTATAAAACTTTTTGAGTTGCTCGAGCCAAAATGTGGTGTGATCTGGGCCCAATTTCATTGAATGCATGATGCTGGATGTGCTAACGGCCTGCAATTCTGTGCTAACTGAGCTAGCAAAGAAATTCTGCATTAACCCAGTAAGAGGGTCATTCCATGTTGAATCACCCCCCCCCCCCCCCAAAAAAAAAGAAATGGACTTTGAGATGAACTTGGGTGAAAATTATCCGCCAACTTAATTGTTTTCTACATAAATGTATAAACAAAAATTACAGGTATATATTTTGTTTTGCTTTCGCATACTTGATGCAAAAATGTGATCCCTCTGCAATTTACTATAAATCACATTCAAGGTCAAAGTAAAGGGCAAAAGGTCATCAAACTTCTAATTGGTCCTATATACAAAAAAAATTGGATTGCTTTATGAAATTACCTTTCCAAAGATACCAATATCAACAGATTTGGCCCACTGGTTGCAGAGATATGGTCATTAGGAAATGACCAGGCATGCCCATTTTGGGAAACATCACAAAAACGGCGTGTCATAGCACAAAAAACGTTGGTTCAATGGGGTAAAACTTGAAACTTGAGCTTTTTCAGCCTCAATTACCCAATACATCAAATTTGAGCCAGTGGGAGAGAAAGTTGGTTGCTTTTTTTAATAGGTTATGATTGAATGAATGGATGAATCTGATGCACAAGCTGGGTTAGCATCCATACATGTACGTGAGCCGTGTTTCCATTGGACCTATTTTTGTTAATCTACCGCGACTTTTCTGTAGAATGACAATTATGTCCAATGGGGACATGTGGTAAACTAACGTCCCTGTCAACTTACTGCAACATTGATGTAAAACAACCACTCCAGGCTGAATGCGGTCACGGAAGATATCCGCGCGATCGCGGAAGATATCCGCACGGCCGCAGAAAGTCATCACGGACAATAAAAAGTCCAATGGAAACAGCCCCGCACTGCAGAACTACCGCGATCACGTGGAAAACCATTGTATAAACAATACAACTTCCTGTATTATGTCAACTACACAGCGATTATCGTGAGTGTGTGCGCGAAAATGGTGGTATGGTTTTCTGTCTCTGTATATAGTACACCTATAGTGTGTGATTACATGCAGTTGCACTAGCGCTTTCCAGCCGACAGATGACCCTGTACATGCTATAACAGCTACGTTTTTCGCCAGTTCGCTGCTTGAAACATGGCAGATTTGAGCGATTTTAGCACGCGAAAAATTACGCAGGTTACCAATGTGTGACATTCAGCCAGCTTCACAAGGCGAATAAACATTCTGTCGCGGTTATAAAAGTCCCCAAATGGGAACACACGGTAGAATTACGCGAACGCATGTCGTGGTAAGTTGTGAAAGAAAAAGTCTAATGGAAAAACGGCTATAGCCAAGCCCTTAGTTGACAATTGGCAATGGATGTAAAATGGAGAGTTTGTAATTTTGGAATTTGTAATTTTGTAATTTGTTTTAGGTTTCTTGCAGTTAGTATGCATTATAATGGTCAATTTTGTTTATGCCCTGATTTCAGAATAGGGATTATTCACAGTATGGAAAGGCAATTTCTCACACTGCATTATTTTTTTTCACTTTCTTTCCGTTAAGATTCCTGCGACGAGACATGAGGCATTTACCCTTGTTTGAGAACACAACATTCATCAAGCAGCCATTGTATCCGGCAGCTTTATCAGGTCTCCACAAGATATACCAGTAACTTCATCAAGCAAAGGTAACTGAAGATATAGCACCAGCTTTCATAATGTGTACATGTTCTACAGCTCCTCGGAGGGCTGTATCATTATTACATGTGCATGACATTAATATCGACCTGACATTGTGTAAAGTGGCCAAATTTGCAGGGCCAGATGACCAGATGGTTTAATACTGCTTGGAGGTAGAGAACAATTGGTCAATTTGGGTTTGCGGCCATTACATTGTTTCATCTGCATCATTTTACCTCATTATGTGACAATGCACTTCGTTCGATATTAACCCTTCCTCTCCCAGTGCCAAAAATGGAGCTAAAAAAACAACAACCTGTTACTCGATAGACAGGGTAATGCACAATGGGAGGGGAAGCGTTTTTTCTTTTTTTTATAGATTGTGATAGTTATACCAGTAGGAGGGTCAATGAGAAGATAACATGATGCGTCAAATATTGTCTCCTTTTCCTCAATGACCCATGTTTGACTGCATCTGTGTAGCCGATGCTCCTAAAGTGTACATGATACGTTACCAGTGGATCATCTGGAATTGTACAATACAGTTAAAGTTAAAAGCACAGACATAAATAGGGGGGGGGGGGAGGGAGTGAGATGGGAAAGATGCATTCCTCCACTTATTAGCCAGAGGGGAATAGTCCATATATCAAATATGGGAGACCGCCAACATAGGGCAAGATAGCTCAGTTGGTAGAACGCCTCTACGGTATTCCGGAGGTCGCAGGTTCGAATCCCGCTCCTGCCAGTTTCTTTGTTCACTTTGAAAATATATTTTCCATTAGATGTCCCTAGCATTATGGCTTGAGACACCTAGCAGTTAGGGGTAAACAAATGTTTGTCTCAATAGTACCTGACCTCATTTAATCATACTGTGCTGCCATTACCCGTAGCAGACAACATATTGTATCAAGGGACAATGGAGAACAAAATGCCTGTGGGAATGAGGATTGAAAGATAAAAAATGCAGGCATGCATATAAAAGTTACATGTATTTAAAAAAATACTGTATTTATAACATAAACTAAAACTCTTGTACTAATAATGAATTAAAAGTACCATTTATCATGCTATTATGAAACGGCAGGTACATTGTACTCCAGGTTTATCGTCCTGCAGCGGCAGTGCATTGTTTAATGTTTATGCCTTAAATTATGTTAGGTACATGTAAAATAGGCAGAGGCATATTATTCCATGGTAGCACTTGAACATTTAATCACGCACTGTAATGTAACAATTTACGTGGTCAGTATAAAATTATAATGCTAAAAATTGTTGCAGCAAAGGCCATTTTTGAAACTTCAGGGTTGACAAATTGCTCATATCATCTGTGGGAATTTCTCAAGTATTCGGAAGCCATGCAAATTATAAGCAATTGTCCACAGACAATTTCCAGCAACTTAAAGGTTTGCACTTCCAATGTAAAACTCTGCACATTTTTCTTATCAGGCAAATTGATGACATTTTCCCATGATGTGAAAAATGCCTTTCCAGAACAACTGTTAGTGGCGCATTGTGTCTTGATGGTGGAGTTTTGTGTCCAGGATGATGTAAATTAGAAGAAATTGTTGCCCTTTCCCGACATTAGTGCGGTAAATATGCCAATGGATACCGACTCAGTCTGCGATCAAGAAGTATTTTTTTGGCACAATGTCCTTTGTGGTACAAGTGTGTTCACTGAACATAACACTGTGCAGAATAAAGGATGTATAGCTGGATCAAGGATATAATTTTGCTTTCATCCTGTTCCCCTTGCAGATTCTTTTCCATCCAAATAGCATGGCATCTTGGTTGCAAGGTGAGATTGGAGCAGTTAGACGTGGTAATAAAGCAGTGTACCAAACAGGTATAGTAACAATGTGAATAAAGGGCGTAACTCATGGTATATAGACTAATCCGACAAGCAAAATTATAAGCCATCTTCGGGTACCCAATCAAGCGGTACCATACACGCGTGCATTCATTGCACCTTTGACCAATAGGATTGCCGAAGTAAACACGCGCAAGCGTATACCGCCCGATTGGGTACCCAAAGATGGCTTCTAATTTTGTTCGTCGGATTTTTCTATGCCAATATATACATCACCTTGGGAAAATGCCTTTCATGGATGGAGACCTAATGCACGTATATTGGTTAGTGGAGCTGATCTGTTTGTCTTGAGAAAATTCATGTTTACAATATCCTTTTATTTTTGGTGTCCTCATTTTTGCATTGGGATTTTCTCATTACGTCCACATACACATGGCCCTTGACAGTGTATGAGAGTAATTAAAAAGAAAATACGCCACAGTCAATGGATTGAGGAGGGACCAATACCAAGTTGGTTTGATGCCTTGTTTACAGTCCATTTTAAAATATATTCTGTGCAGACTTGTATGTAAAATTCCATAGTTAACAGGCATGCAACTTTTCCTCGGATCAGCTGATTTCCTCGTTTTTCACTTCACACTTATGCCATTGAAAATTGAAAAACACTGCACAAAATCTTGTGAAGATTGGAATTTCCTCGTTTTTTGGTAATTTCAAGTTGCATGCCTGAGTTAAGTGCTAATTTGTCCAATGCCAGGACAGCAACTAAAATTTGTCAATTATTTTCCTCAAATGTATGTAGTGTCTTCGTAAAACTGGTTTTCATGAAAGATTGATGAGGGACCTGTGGTGAAACAGGATCGGTCATTTTTGGGATTCAGGATTTTCACCTGTGACATTACACTTGGTTAAGACATCTTTTAATTTTATTTTAAGTTCTACTTGTACTGAAACCAAAGATTCCTCAAATGTGTACACGTATGTGGCACTGTAGCTTAGAACTCTGATGAAAACAACTTTTGGAGGGAAGATGATGCAGAAATGCTGTGTTGGAAGTGGGAGAAAAGCCTCAGAATAATATTCAGGGGGAACACCCATGGAATCCGGCAGGGACTGAAAACTGTATCCACATGTCAGCTGTAGGTAGGATTCAAGCCCATGTCACAGTAGTAAGGCAAGGAAATTGCCACTGTGTCAACCTTGGATGGTAAACTGAAAGTTTGCCCAATAACTGTTGTCTATTTTGTTTGAATTCTGAAACAGGGAGTGTCGGGCCATGTTGTAATGGACAAACCAGCACTCCTCGCTACCCCCCCCCCCCCCACTATCTCCATGTTGACCTTGCTGAAGCACTGCCACTCAACCAAAGCACAGAGGAGTACAAGAGCGCCCTCAAGAGTATAGAATCAAGCCTTCAAGCCTTCAACGAGGACTTCAGGAGAGACAACACAACGGTAGCAAATTATAAGCAGCATTCTAGGTGCAGGCCTTGCTGTAACCACAAGAATGTGGTTTGCAGATGCAAGGGCTGAATCTTAAATGCATTTATTTATAAATATCTGTTTGGCCATTCATGTTGGTTGAAGTATCTCATGAAAGGGTGCATTAAGATTTGCTGAATACTGGCCAGATCCATTTAGTACATAGATAAAAGCTAGACGGTGCATGTGCAACCTGACGTCGCATGTCTTGACAGGAACCGTTTGAAAATAGGCAGGAAACACTACTGAATCAGTACATCCAGCCAGTGTTGTAGTCAAGACCATCAAATACAAGACCACATACAGACCCTACAAGACCAGCACAAGACCAGCACAAGACCAGCACAAATTAAGACCAGCACAAAACCAGCAGTCTTAATCCATTCTTAATCCAGTCTTATAAGCAATTCAAATGAACTGTAACAAAAGCATTCCTTTGTCATGGTTTATGCCTGTTACTTGTGCCTGTAACAAGCTGGTCTAGTGTGAATGGTCTTGTGCCTGGTCTTGAAATGGTCTCGACTAAACACTGCATGCCCACTTTGAGCATAGGCTTTGAACACTATGATTTGGTCTGTGTGCAAAGCCGGCCACATTGCACACACGGGATAATGCTTTCTAGTTTGTATATTATGTAATTTATAATGACAACACCCGTTGTAACCATTCAGCAGTGCTATACGATCTCAGTTTGGTTGCAAGTACCCACCACGTACAAGGCGCCATATGGTTGTAGTCGAGACTATCACAAGTCCCCTGCAAGTCCATCACAAGCCCTCCAGTCCTAATTCCAATCACAAGTAGACTTAGTCCATTTAGCCAATCATCCAGTGTATTTTTTACATGTTATGTACAGATTAAGTGTGTACATGAACAGTAAATAATATCCTGCAGTCATTCATAGACCTATGCCATGTAAATGGCCATGATTTTTACCCAGTTTTCTACAATTTCTTGCAAGACTGTGTACTGCACTCGATCTGCACTGCAATTCAACTAACTGCAATTTCAAATTTCCCACACAGACCCTTGGTATGCAAGGTCACTGTGTCAGGTGACTTTGTGACCCATATATATGCTGCACTGTGGTTCCTCCATGGTAATATGATAGGCTTGTTGATATATGAATGCTGTTTGCAGGCTGTGCTTAGCCATGGACTGCTAAATTCGAATGCTGTATTCAATTTGCAGTTCGCCCACTTTGCTTTGCAGCTCACATGTTATTTGGAATGCTATAATACTGCATGCTATCAAGAATGCTGTACTGACTGTTAAATTTAGCAGTCATCCATCTGTGATTGCTATGTGAATGCTATAATAGCATGCACATGCTGTTTTAATGCTATTAAACTGCTATGCACATGCTATTACAGCAGTCTTGTTCGGTAAGGGTATTCAAATGAGCTTTGACAAAGGCATTCCATTGTCATTGCACACACGGGATAATGCTTTCTAGTTTGTATATTATGTAATTTATAATGACAACACCCGTTGTAACCATTCAGCAGTGCTATACGATCTCAGTTTGGTTGCAAGTACCCACCACGTACAAGGCGCCATATGGTTGTAGTCGAGACTATCACAAGTCCCCTGCAAGTCCATCACAAGCCCTCCAGTCCTAATTCCAATCACAAGCTATTCAAATGAGCTTTGACAAAGGCATTCCATTGTCATTGTTCATCCAGTCACTTGTGACCATGCAGCTTTATGAAAGGACTTCTGATTGGACTTGTAAAGACTCAACTACAACTCCGCAAGGCACCACTGGTATTTCTATGCAATAGAGCAAGCACAAATATTTTGACCTCTGACCCCTAACTAGTTCAGGTCCCATATTCCACAGGTGAATAGCTATAGGAATAAGGGCATTCCACAACAGGACTATATGGGACCTTATAGGGAAAGTCCACCCTGAGTTTATCATAACATAATGTTAAAGAATGTTAATTGCAATTGTGACTTACTTTTTGTTTCATTTTTATTGGTTTCGGTAATCGTATAAACCGGAGGTTTTTTCATAATGCGCCTGCCGTCATGCGAGCCGCCCTTTTGCTCTGGAATATCGGTACATCCGGGATACTGTGACGTAGTGGCTGCACTACCAAGCCGGCCGGCCGGGTACCCGGCCGGCCCGCGGCCTGAGCTGTGCGAGTGCAGTGAACCATTGTCCATACATGCAACACACACGAGAACGTGGCAGTGTTCTTCCTTGACGCACGTCTGTTTTCCATATTCCTGGCGAATTTTTGCCTGACTGCTAAAGCAAAACTCGGTCGTGCTGTAGTACAGCAACATCATGACGATTTGGCAAGCTTTTGGCTGCTCAAATAAACCGAATTCTCTAAAAGGTCTCAGCTTCTTCCAAATTCCCAATCCCCAAACGACCGGATATTTGTAAGACATGGCTGAACAATATATAACACGACGACTTCGAACCAGATTGCTTCGAGGAAAATCGGCAGGCAGTTCTCCTGGGGTAGGCTAAGAATATTCGAGATGATGCAGTGCCTAACATATTTTCTTTCCGACCAGAACAGACTTTGTGCTCTTCTAAAAAAATACGAAAAACCACGATAAATTGCAGCACGTCAAGTCGAAGTAAACATTAGCCTTACGCATACACGCAATAGTCGGGCGCCTTATAAAACATACGTATTCATATGCAGTAAGCTGCGTCTAGGTGTGATACCAGTGCATACCGCACGTAGCCAACCATGGGTTTCCATTAAGGTGCGGACACTACGTCATAATCTTACGGATGCGCCCTTTGTACTGCTGAATGGCAAGAAATCGTAAATATAAAGGGCGCGTGTGTCGTTCTCCATAACAAAGAAAATTCAACACTTGGTGCAGTCTGTATGTTAGTGTATGTTCTTTTAGACTAGATAAAATATTATAGAGCCTGGAATTCTCCTTTAACTAGCAACTTCGGTTTTCTATTAGGTTTGCGCACAAAATGTTTGACCCTGTAAGCTTAAGCTTTGACACTCTGAGAGTATATGGTTCCAAATTTTAGGGATGGACATGCAGCGCTGCCCCAGGGCAACCCACCCACCAAGTATGTGCTCCCTGTAAGTTTTGTCATTTGGACGTTTTTCATACCCGCAATAGAACTACACGTCTGTAACTACCCACAACATTATGAGGTTGAAAATATATTCGTCTTGATTAAGAACATGGCACATTGTCCAACAAGTGCAATTGGCAGGGGGTACATGGCCTTCAACTTAAATTCACAGCCTTAAAAGAAGACACATTCATGGACACCAAACGGCACATGTATTCGCCAAGTTCCAATGTCATCATGATTTCACTAAGAATTGGGGTACAAAATTTTACGGGTAAATAAGTTTTAAACACGTAATTAACACATGATTGCCCTTGTTAAAAAAGTATGCAAAACGGCAAAAAAGAATCAAAATCGGGCAAATAAAATCAAAATCGGTCAAATTACTCTACTTTGTTTCTATAATGTCAGAACAAGTATGAAAATACATATAAAGCATATAAATACAAAAGCCATTAAATATAAGTAGAAAAACAGACAAATAATCAAACACCCAACACACAACAGTTCAGTTGTCGTCGGCTGCCTTCCTGACTGCCTTGATGTGAGCCGAGGCTTGGATCTTTTGCTGTGTAGGTGATTAGTTCTTGTCGACAGTGGCCACAGTGTGTCCCAGGGTACTGGCCAGGTGGCTGCAACACAGAGACAGAAAGAGCAAGATTCTAGTTGCTATGTCTGCCAATCTGGTAAAATTCTTTGTTCTGCTTACTGTGTCTCAATTAATTAATTCTACAATAAAATCCTCATTCCAGACAAGAATATGATAAACTCTAATCTAGTATAACACTTGTGATTGTGGTGCTCACTTGAACACGTGTCTGCCTCAAGTGACCAGCACAGGCAATACAGTCCATTTAATTTTTGGGGGGTGTCTAATTCCTGCCTTCTCCACAGGTGATACCACATTGTAGTTCTCGTCGGCAGTGGCCACAGTGTGTCCCAGGGTACTGGCCATGTGGCTGCAACACAGAGACAGAAGGAGCAAGATTAATGTCTAGTTGCTATGTCTACCCATCTGGTAAAATTATTTGTTCCTCTTACCTACGCTTGACCTCTTCCTCTTGGGCAAGACACGTGATGACAGCTTTCCTCAAGTTACTAGCCCGCACACCTGTGTAATCTGCGATCCTTTGGACCGACTCCAGTGCCTTCGAGAATGAACTGCTATCGAGGGGAATCTCTTCGCTGTCACACTTGCAGGGCGCTTGTAGGGGTATCTTTTGGAAGTGCTCGTCTAATAGTCGAAGTATGTGCTCGTAATCGTGAATATCAGCTGAATGTGACTTGTAACGACGGCATTCGCCTCTAATAGTACTCTTAAAGATATTAGGATGGTGTTTGGATTTGTAGTCCACATATGTGAATTTCTGGAATGGTTTTTGGAAGATGCGGTGGTGACTTTTGTTGTGGGTGATAGTATGGTGATCAATTGACAGTTAAATCAAGGAAATTCATTATTTTGTTGCTAAATCGAGAAGTTAATGGGAATTTGGGATAAAGAACGGAAAGAGTATTGATAATGTCTTGGGTGGTCAAGGTGGTATTGTTGCGAAAAATAATGAAACCGTCGTCAATATAACAAACGAAAAGAAGTTTGTTGTTGCGTTTGAAGGAAGACCAAAACTTGAATTCTTTGTATGCGAGGACGAGATTAGCAAGCTGTGCGGAGTGGTAGCTACCCATTTGAATGCCGATATTTTGTTTGAAAAGATGTTTACCGAATAGAAATTGACTAAAAGTGTTCGTGAAGTTATGCATTTTAAACGGGTAAGAAAAATGATCCTATGGAAGACTGCAGAGTGCTGTAACTGTAAAGAGTTTCACGGATAGGTCGAATATTGGTATAGGGACTTTCAAAATCAAATGAGATAAGCGAAATGTCTTCGTAGTAGATGTTTAGCGTATTTAGTGAATTTATATTAAAGTTAAAGGGAGTTGTTGTTGATGAGAGGCCAGGGAAGATCCTTTTCGGAAAATTTTTCTTTAAAACTGGAAATGAGAAGGTTCAACCTGAAGCCTAAGGCCTTAGAAACGGGAGCCTGCCTTTCAGTAGTTTTTCGTTGTCAGGTGAGGGGTGGGGGGGGGGGGGGGTAATTGTGTACTTTTGGTAGAAGGTCCGTGGAGGAAGGAAGTTAGGGTTGACTGAGTTAAGAGCGGATTTAATCACATTAAGGTCAGATTGGGCGCAAGGAGGAACATCATTTGCGAAGATTATCTGCAATATATTCTGTGCTGATTGTATTAGGGAAGTAATTTTATTTTTATTAATTTTGCACAAGTGAGAGTAAGTGTCGATATTCAATTGTCTTTTATTTTCCTGTACATATACCAATTAACGCTGTTGAAACAAAGGCCCATATTTTTATCTGAAATTCTAATTATCAACTTTCTCTCGGTTGCCAATTTCTTAATACGTTGTGTGTAGCATTGACCTTCTCGAAGTGGGATTCCGGTGTATTATGTAGCTCCTCGAGTACGGAGAAGGAATAATCAAAAGTATTCTTATAAACATTTGGATTACAGACGGTACTATTGAAGGAAGGTGGATTACATTTTTTCTTCAATTTGAAAGTGTCAGTTTGGGCAGGTGACGGATAGATCTTCTGTCCCTTTTCAATAATTCTTTTAAAGACAGCATAACAGCTCGATGCAATTTATCTTTGTGTGATCGAGTATCTTCAATAGGATCAGTGAGAATGAAGGAGGGACCGCAATTAATCACCTTCTGGAGACATTCTTTGATTTGGTAATCGGTAAAATTATGGAATCTCGGCGAGTTATCCATTTTGACAGAGTTAACTAAATTGCTATTTAGTTTCTGTTTTCAGTTTCAGTTTCAGTTTCTTGATCATTTTAGCAAGGAAATTTCTATGGATTGAGATCAGTTTATTAATACACGCAACGGCAATGTGGTAATCTTTAGATAGGCATTTCATTTTCAATTTGTAATTGCGTGGCCTAGCTGCACGGAGTTGGTTAACTTCAAGACCAAAGACATCGTTGACGGAAGATACAACTTCTCGAATTTCTTCGCGTTTAGACGCGGTCAGTGCTTTAAGGTTGTTAATTTCTTCGTTAACAGAGTTGAGGGTAATAATAGTTACGTTATCTTTGACATTAACATCACATTTAAATTAAAACTCTAAATCATGGAGTTTCAGCTCGTATTTAGCATTTCCTGTCGATTAAGTTGATATGGCGATGGAATAGAGTGGACGATTTATGGATGCCCATCCAGGTTGTAAGACTCTTGCAAGCATCAATATTTTTGACAGCTCTTGCTGTGTTTAGTGAAAGGCATCTGTAGGGTTCAATATGGGAAAAGATATTCTCTAGTATGTTTTGTGGTGATAATTTGTTGGAGGAGAGGGGGGGGGGGGGGGTGGGGGGAACAAAATGAGCACTACGTGGGGTATAAGACCTAAACGAGATAAAACGAACGGTAAAGTATAACATTAAATAGGACAGTAGCATAGTTAGTTGAAATGAGATGCCGTCAAGTGAAAGTTCAGCTTTTAAGCTGATTTCAGCTTTTTTTGTTTTGACTTTCAGCTCTTTTTATACACTTGCTGTGTACAAAAGTATAGGAGCTTTCCAAAATTTCAGCTTTTTCAGCTCTTTTTATACGTCGTCACTCACACCTCTGTTCTTAACAGTCAACTTTTTAAATAATTTTTTAAAAAGGAAAAAGTAAAAGTATGTCCAAAAGGTTGTGAGACTCATCAGGTGCAGTTCGCATAGACCATGTGTAGGTTTCGTCTCGAGACTGCATGAGCTACCCGAAAAGAACTTTTACAAGGTGTTAAGGAGAAGAGGAACCAAATTATTTAGAAAAGGAGAATAGGCTACCTTGTTTTATCTTGCAGTAAGCGGAGATGGGAATGAATTGGCGGCATGCCATAAACCTTGTAGGCTAGTAGAGATATCTAAAGGCGATTTGTTGGCAGATGGAATAACGTGGTAAAATATAATGTGATTGACGTAGTGGTTCCTTCATAGACAATTAACTAATTTAAAATTAAGCTTAAGTCAAAGCAGGGATTGTCGATGAAATAAAAGATTTTACAAATGCTTATTTTGTTGTAGCGAATAGATTAATTCAAAACATGCTGGATTTTTTAAATGACACCTACCGAAAAGCAATCAGGAAAAAACTTAATCGCCGGTAGGTAAACCGAGAGGCTAAAGCTGGCGTTCTTGAAAACGTAGCGTGTGATCACGAGCGTCCGTCTTAAGTAAAGGCAGGCAGTAGTGATGCAGAATAATTTTTTAAAAAGTGAGTAAGGCGCGTATCAGACAAGCGCGCATAAGACTATGCTGCGTATCTAGATGCACACCGAAAATAATTGAGTGAAGTGCAAAAGTCACGAAGTAGAATTGCTTCAAGTAGCCAGTGTTGTTGCATTGATCAAGCCAAGTGGCTATATATACACTCTCCAGACGCTCTTGCTGGTACACCATTTCTTACCTTGATCTGCTATCAGTCTCGTCCTGCCTTCATTATGAAGGCAAGGATTGTCTTTGAACTGATGATGATGTAAACATCACCTGACAACACATATGAACTTGTCATTGGCTTAAATAGATGGATTGATAAGAGTATGACTTCATAATTCAATTCAATTCAATTTCTTTTGTCCCATTCATGTGGCATTGCCAACAATTCATTTACACCTGTCGGCCTTGGCCAGACTTGTTTGGTTTATTTTTTCATTTTATTTTTTAGGTTAATGTTCTTGGGGGGGGGGGGGGGGGTTAGAGGGTGAACTATATAAAGTGCACAGGAAGCATTGATGAACACAGAGGCATGAACACATTGTTTTTAATGCATTAATAAATATTGCCAGTAACTGGTGTTTGACATACTGCTAATATCTTGGCAGTTCGGATTTTGTTGGCTGTTGCTCCATGGCTGGATGACACATGGTAAAGAACCTTTCAAAGGACAAGACAGTTTACAGCATAGATGCACACAATGGTTTGTGAATAACGTCTTAAAGAATGCTGTATATGAGGACTCATGCTGTTCTTCATAATAATGCCTGAATTAACCACAGTCCTACTGATATCTTGCGCGCTCTGATTTTTTGTGCTTGGGCTCTCTTATTGGATGAAGTACGGCAAAGATTCTTTCAAATGATTGCAGTTAATTTCCAGTACAAACAAGGGGAAGCATTGATGAACATATGTAAAGTATACCGCAAAGAGTGCTGTAAATGAGGACTCTTACTGTTCTGTTTAGCAGAATGCAATCATCAATATTGCTTGTGACTAGTTCTATCAATTGTACGACTGATATCTTTGCAGCTCAGACATTTCTGGCTGTGGCCATCTGATGAATCTTTTAAATGACAAGTTTTTTACTATTATTTACTATTTATTGGACAATGTAGATGAACAAACAAGCATAGATGAACACAGGTGTGATGACGACTCTTGTTGATTACTTTGGAATCAACAATGCCTGTGGTTAATGCTGTTGTCCATAAATACTGGCAGTATCTTTGCAGCTCGAACCTTGCTGGCTATTGCAGCATGGCTGGATGGCATACTGCGAAGAATCTTTTCACTTAATATCCTGACAGCATAAAGTAACAATGAAGAATGGATGAACACAATGGCTATGTAACCCCCAAAGAGTGATGTACATATATTTACTCTTATTATTCTTCGTAATCAGTAATGCCTTCGACTGGTGCTTGAACTTTTCAAATGACAAGGCATTTAGTTTCCATACATCGCATGTATTAGGCAATGATGAACTTGAAAGTTGTATGAATAATACAGAGTGATGGTATATTGCAAGTGATGCCTTTTGCTCTTGTTAAAGAAGCAACAGCTGATCACATCTTTTGACGAGTGCTATTAATTATTGCACTGCTGATATCTTGGCAGCGTACAGTACAGTATCTTTCAAATGAAGAGAGTGCCCTTCCAGTGAGATGTAATTGGTTGCAGTTTCAATCAGTGTGGTTTATACTACACATTGCGCTACTCACATCACTGAGAAGTCGTCCGAGAGCCACAATAACCTGTGCTAACTGATCCCACCTCCCAGCTAAGCACAACAACTCTAAGAGCCGAACTACAAATCAACTCCAAAACTGTCTCGGAACTTGCAGCCAACATGCTTAAAAAAAACACACTGACTTTCACTCACTCACTGACTTTCCCATCGGCTCTGTCTCATATACGGGTCCCCCCCCCCCCCCCCCCACTCAGTCTTCTATGACCTTCTATTCATTACTTTTGTTATCATACCCATGAGGAGCTTTATCTGTAGATCAGAGTTCTAGTCTTTCAGCCTTGGTGTCCACTGTGGGTGGTGCTGATGTTCCCTTGCAGTCTCCTGTTGTCATCCACTCATAACATGCACTGTCATGAGTACGAGTACTTTACGATGAGTAAATAAAGAGTATGAATACGTGTACAGGGAATTTTTTTCATGTTTCATACGGCAATGGACAGTGGAATTTCATTTTAATGTTATGAATACATTTTTTTGTAATTTTATTCACTGTTATACTGCAAGTTTTAGTGCAGTAAGCAATGATAAGTGGATGCAGTGCTATTGAAAGAAATTAAGTTAACACAAAACAGACTAAAAGTTAATACTCACAACGTTTGTCCTCATCTCATTGTGCAGTTTATTCAGCAATTATTACATCCCATGCCCCTCAACATGGCCCCCATTTCTTCACAATGAGATGAGGACAAACGTTGTGAGTATTAACTTTTCGTCTGTTTTGTGTTAACTTAATTTCTTTCAATAGCACTGCATCCACTTATCATTGCTTACTGCACTAAAACTTGGTCCCAAGCTGAATTTGACCCATTGTGCAAAAACAATGACTGTTCAGCCAAGCATTGCCGCCTGTGAACAAATGACCTATCATTGGAAAGAGGAGATATGTGGCTTTAAGATGATACTAGGCACTTTTATGTACCTAACACAATTTTGACCAAATTCGACATGATTATTTTGTTGCGTTTTTTTTGATACGCCCTGTACATCATTTCATTTCGGGTGAATCTTTGACGCACTAAATTCACAGCAAATTTCTCGGAGAGTTGCTGCTGTTGAAAACTAGAGTAAGGTTGTCTCCAATGTTTTCTCCCCGCTGTTTGATCGTCACGATGGACCCTGTTTCTTTCAGCAATATGAGCCGGATCAAGGCAAATGGGTGTGATCAGCATTTCCAGTCTGCTCATACGTGCCTTTAATCTCTGTACGTCCATATGTGTCCTTGTTGACAAGTCAAGTATTCTTCGTAATATCCCACGCACATCCTCATTCGCCTCTTCATCATTACCCCTGTGATCCCTATCATCTCCCTCTACATCACCCCTGTTTCCCTCCCCATTGTCATTCGCCTCCTCTTCAGGAAGTTCAGGTCTTCCAAAATCCACATCACCAGCACGTTCTTCTCCACCAGCGTTTTCAGCAACCCCTCCTGCAATCCCATTCACCACATCCAACTCTTGAAACATTCCTCTAAACACCACTTCAAACTCATCACTTAACTGAATACTATTAGCCTTCTTTATTATTTAGTTATCCAGACAATATGAATTAGCAAGGAAGCATTGATCAACACAAAGGCTGTGTAAATGCCATATAGGGACATCCATTCTTCTTCTCTTTTAAGAATGCAATAATAAGTATTAATTGCATGTGACTAATACTGTAAACCCATAGTATTGCTGATATCTTGTCAGCTTGCTCTTTGCTGACATTGGCTGGGTGGCATACATGAAAGTGAAGAATCCCGAGTGACAATTACACCACGATTTATGAACACACAAAGGCTGTGTAAATGGTATTTTGCTGTACATCTATCTTCATAATAATGCCTATGAATAGTGCATTTACCCACAGTCCTGCTGATATCTTGGCAGCTCTGGCTTTGTATGGCTGGATGGCATACAGTGAAGAATCTTTGTAAATGATACGCTGAAAGAACACTAATGACTTTTACTGTTCTTCATAATCAATATTGCCTGTGCTATTACCTACAGCACTGCTGATATCCTAGCAGCTCGATCTTTACTGGCTATGGCTTTGACAGGATAAAAAACTGCACTCCACACATTAAAGTACTGGTTGTAGAAACTTCTAATCCCAGAGGAAAGGTAGTGCTTGCAAGCACTACCTTTCCTCTGGGATTAGAAGTTTCCTGCAGCAGATGGAAGACCATCTTCTCTTGGACATAATTGTGCAATCTTTTTCAACATGGAAGCATTGGTTTACACCTCCTTGCTGATATTCAAGAACTCAAAGGAACTTCTTGTTTGTGATTTTAATTATTTAGTTTTTTTTATTTAAACCCTTGCAGCTGATTTGTTGCTCAATAATCAATAATGTCTGTGATGTGCTATTACCCACAGTACTGCCATTATTTTAGCTGCTCGGATTTTGCTGGACTGTCTTGGAAGAAGACCGTCTTCTTCCTAGACAGGTGTGTGTCGTTATTGGGCATACAGAAGCAATTGGCCTAAGCCTCCTTCTCGCAGAGATTCAAGAACTCTTGTACTTTCTATTTTAAATGTTTGGCTTTTTGCTAAGTTGCAGAAAAAGTATTGTTTTTGTTGTGATTTTTTTTTCTACCCCAAATCCCATAGGCTGTTTTTTTGTGTGCATATTTTTTCTACGTGGGACATTGGTCACTGAGCTTGCATAGTCATAAAACTTAGGCCAAACAAAGAATGACGACATTATCAGGTATCACATGCCATCTCCTTTTAATATAAAGGTGCATTTTTCAAACTAAATGTGCAATCGGGCTCTAGTTTTTGTACAGACAGGGATGTGTCATATGTGAAAAATGGCATGACGTCGTAATGATGTGCATGCACTGAATGAATGCCCTTCCACAACAGCTTATCAGCCTAATATGAATCAAAGGAAATTTCTCTTCTTTACAAAACCGCTACCCAGTGTGTTACAACTCTAGGATGTCGAGATATGCCAACATATGGCAAGATAAACAGTAAGAAAATCCAGGTAAATTGTAAACTCACCTTGTCCTTTGAAATCAAATATATTCTCAGTTTCTTAGTCTGACAATAATGGCATAGTTGTGGATTGTGAATGCAGAGTTTGTCCCATTGGAATGCAGCAGGTCCTAGTTGCCTGTGGTGGGGTCTCCAACAGTATACTTGTTGGCATGTTAGGTTGTCTGTTCTTTTTCCCATTCTTGAGACACAGACTAGTCACTGCTGAGAGTTGTTCTTCACCCAACATGATGGCAGGAAACCCAGGGTCAGTGTTGTAGTCGAGTACATTCCATGAATACGAGTACGAGTATGAGTACTTTTGCATGAGTATGGGCCATGGCCTGCTCTTACTAGGAGATCTTGCAGTATTGATGTTGTGTGGTTCAAGTGACAGGTGATCAAAATTTACGCACAAGGAGTTGTGGCACAGGTGACTGACATCATACCCCGGGGAAGATCTAGGACTCCAGAATAAGTAATGTAAGTCAACCTGTGCACATGCATCCTTGTGCGTGAATTTGATTTTGAGCCAGGCATGACAACATTATTAATCCCGTAATTCCTCTGCACATATCCTGTCCATATCATGCACTTTTTTCTGCCTCTGTGCTGTCTTTCCTAAAATCTTGCCTTTAATTGAGGCCTAATTCCAGATGGAATCCATTTTGCTATGGTTTAAGAAATCTGCATAACCGGGTCAGCACAAGAGGACGTACATGAAGCTGAAGAGGACGTACATGTAGCCTCATCGTTGGAAGTCTCAGCTGATCCTGCTGACTGCTTTAATTCCAACTGCTTGAACCGGCCTCCCGAGTTCGTTTTGATAGCTGATGTGGTTAAAAAATGTGTAGGTCGCAGGGACTTTTTGCAGGCGAGAGTAGTAGTGACATCTCCAAATGTGGAACTCCTAAAGCCATTTCCATCAGTCTCTAGTGGTGTTGCGTGCAGTTGACAAACGTTTTTCCTTCGCCCCGTGTTTGTGTAGTGATGTATGGAGGGAACGGAATTTGAATCTTTCTGCCTATAGTGTCGGGTGGTGTTTGGGGTGACAAATTGGTGACTGCTGCTGCTTCTTGTGATGTTGACATCAAAAGTTTATACATTTGTTTGGAACACGCCCATCATTGGTAACAGTGTTTTGTTTCATTTTTGCTTTTCTCTTTGACAGTCATCCACTCTCATTATCCTGTCTTCTGTTATGTTTTACCATATTATCCTATTCTTTACATTCATAGTTTCATTTTCTATATTTGTTTGTAGTTGTCAACAAGTGCCGAATAAAGTATTATGATCGCACTATCTTTTACAGCATGCAAAACTATCTTTTATAATATGCATAATTAATATTTTAACATTTCAGCTAAGCAATTATACCAGAACCACTTGTATGACAATTATTTTTGTGTGTTTCTATTAACCAGTTCACGCCGGGATAATTTTTCAAGGGCCTGGGTGCCAGACGGGTTCAGGCCTTTATCTGTGGGTAGCATGCACACCATGGCCTCGCTCACTGCGAGCCGGTCGCTGACAGACATTTCCGCTGGACCCTTGCCTCGCTGGGTGCGTGTATACACGTCATCCGACTCGAACTGGTTAACAAATACCTGTTTAAAGTTTTACTACCCCATATATATTTTGAGGTTTTTATTACAACAGAAACAAAGCATACATTACCAAGTAGTTTTAAATAGGAGACATGAAATAACGTATCAAAACAATTTAACAAACTGTGCACTGGATAGCATTGCAGCTTTTACAGTTATGGCCTTACTGTGGTGACAGTTGAAGACATCTGACTTTGACTGAAATAATAGGACAGTTTCTAAAGTAAAAAAATCAAAAAATTAGCTGGCCTGACGTTTCGAACTTAAGCAAGTTCTTTCTCAAAGGTGAATGACACTCTGTCATTCACCTTTGAGAAAGAACTTGCTTAAGTTCGAAACGTCAGGCCAGCTAATTTTTTGATTTGTATATTTCAGGTCCATTCAGTCAGTCAGCAGTTTGCAGCAGTTTTATTCATTTTCAGTTTCTAAAGTAGTTAGAATTCATAGTGGTCTTTCCCGAAAGCGTAGTGGGTGCTGATGCTGTTTGCTGATGCTATATTTGCTGATGCCTGGGTAGAAGACTTTTCTGAATGGGTATTCAGCAGCATTTATTTTCCAGCACTAAAGAGGGTTGGAACTATTAGGTTACCATACAGTAAGCTTTTCAGTTAGGCATTTTGACATCATGGATTGAGTGGCTGGAGACCAAGAAAACTTGCGAAGATGTGTTTCGTTCACTTTCTGTGACTCTTACCTTTGGCTTGGTTTGCCCTCTGTCAACTCTGCATTGACATTTGTTCTTCTGTATGCTGTCTCTTTTGTTGCATTGATCAATCCAAGTGGCTATACACTCTCCAGACACTGTGTAATCTTGCTGGTGCACCATTTCTTGCTTTGATCTGCTATCAGTCTCGTCCTGCCTTCATTATGAAAGCAAGGATTGTCTTTGAACTGATGATGATGTAAAAATCACCTGACAACACATATGAACTTGTCATTGGCTTAAATAGATGTATAGATGAGAGTATGACTTCATAATTCAATTCAATTCAATTCAATTCAATTTCTTTTGTCCCATTCATGTGGCATTGCCAGCAATTCATTTACACCTGTCAGCCTTGGCCAGACTTGTTTGGTATTTTTATATTTTTCTTTTTTAGGTTAATGTTCTTGGGGGGTTAGAGGGTGAACTATATAAAGTGCACAGGAAGCATTGATGAACACAGAGGCATGAACACATTTTTTTTTAATGCATTAATAAATATTGCCAGTAACTGGTGTTTGACATACTGCTAATATCTTGGCAGTTCAGACTTTGTTGGCTGTTGCTCCATGGCTGGATGACACATGGTAAAGAACCTTTCAAAGGACAAGACAGTTTACAGCATAGATGCACACAATGGTTTGTGAATAACGTCTTAAAGAATGCTGTATATAAGGACTCGTGCTGTTCTTCATAATAATGCCTGAATTAACCACAGTCCTACTGATATCTTGCGCGCTCTGATTTTTTGTGCTTGGGCTCTCTTATTGGATGAAGTACGGCAAAGATTCTTTCAAATGATTGCAGTTAATTTCCAGTACAAACAAGGGGAAGCATTGATGAACATATGTAAAGTATACCGCAAAGAGTGCTGTAAATGAGGACTCTTACTGTTCTGTTTAGCAGAATGCAATCATCAATATTGCTTGTGACTAGTTCTATCATGTACGACTGATATCTTTGCAGCTCAGACATTTCTGGCTGTGGCCATCTGATGAATCTTTTAAATGACAAGTTTTTTACTATTATTTACTATTTATTGGACAATGTAGATGAACAAACAAGCATAGATGAACACAGGTGTGATGACGACTCTTGTTGATTACTTTGTAATCAACAATGCCTGTGGTTAATGCTGTTGTCCATAAATACTGGCAGTATCTTTGCAGCTCGAACCTTGCTGGCTATTGCAGCATGGCTGGATGGCATACTGCGAAGAATATTTTCACTTAATATCCTGACAGCATAAAGTAACAATGAAGAATGGATGAACACAATGGCTATGTAACCCCCAAAGAGTGATGTACATATATTTACTCTTATTATTCTTCGTAATCAGTAATGCCTTCGACTGGTGCTTGAACTTTTCAAATGACAAGGCATTTAGTTTCCATACATCGCATGTATTAGGCAATGATGAACTTGAAAGTTGTATGAATAATACAGAGTGATGGTATAATTGCAAGTGATGCCTTTTGCTCTTCTGTTAAAGAAGCAACAGCTGATCACATCTTTTGACGAGTGCTTTTAATTATTGCACTGCTGATATCTTGGCAGCGTACAGTACAGTATCTTTCAAATGAAGAGAGAGTGCCCTTCCAGTGAGATGTAATTGGTTGCAGTTTCAATCAGTGTGGTTTATACTACACATTGCGCTACTCACATCACTGAGAAGTCGTCCGAGATCCACAATAACCTGTGCTCACGGATCCCTCCTCCCAGCTAAGCACAACTCCTCTAAGAGCCGAACTACAAATCAACTCCAAAACTGTCTCGGAACTTGCAGCCAACATGCTTTAAAAAAACACACTGACTTTCACTCACTCACTGACTTTCCCATCGGCTCTGTCTCTTATACGGGTCCCCCCCCCCCCCCCACTCAGTCTTCTATCACTTTCCTACAACTTTAAGCAACTGTAGGAGAGGTTGACCTTCTATTCATTACTTTTGTTATCGTACCCATGAGGAGCTTTATCTGTAGATCAGAGTTCTAGTCTTTCAGCCTTGGTGTCCACTGTGGGTGGTGCTGATGTTCCCTTGCGGTCTCCTGTTGTCATCCACTCATAACATGCACTGTCATGAGTACGAGTACTTTACGATGAGTAAATTAATAAAGAGTATGAATACGTGTACAGGGAATTTTTTTCATGTTTCATACGGCAATGGACAGTGGAATTTCATTTTAATGTTATGAATACATTTTTTTGTAATTTTATTCACTGTTATACTGCATTACGCAATGTTACATTTGTACAATTTTTTAATTAAGGCTGTTTATTTTCAAATAATTTGGTATTAGATTGTTCAAAACTGGATTTGACCGAATATTCGATACTCGCCAATCAATTTTTGTTCACGCGCATATGCTACATTACAACTCGCAGGTGTTTTTTGGACTGCCTGACTGATATTTTTTGGGGGTATGCGCATTTCCATTACAGGTACGTAAAACGTTACAAGAATAAACAACTCCAGCATGTATTTTTTGCAGTAATTATTTTTAAGTGTCAAATTTAAGGAACATTAAACCTTTGTTCACCAAAAGTTGCGGTATTTGACAATTCACATGATGCAGACAGACGTACAATCTAGTAATTAAATCATGTGTTTTTTAGCAAGGCACGGCATTCTGCATCAATGGATTTGCAGCATGACTTCCATTCTACATCTTGATCTTCCCGTGCTATGTCAACAAAACTAAAATAATCTCTCCTGTGATTTGTTTCATCCGCTGTGGATCCATTTGCCCATGTTCAACTCCCGCACCTCCCTGCCTCTTCACACTTAAAAAAGTACGATTATACATCATTTCATTTCGGGTGAATCTTTGACGCACTAAATTCACAGCAAAATTTCTCGGAGAGTTGCTGCTGTTGAAAACTGGAGTAAGGTTGTCTCCAATGTTTTCTCCCCGCTGTTTGATCGTCACGATGGACCCTGTTTCTTTCAGCAATATGAGCCGGATCAAGGCAAATGGCTGTGATCAGCATTTCCAGTCTGCTCATACGTGCCTTTAATCTCTGTACGTCCATATGTGTCCTTGTTGACAAGTCAAGTATTCTTCGTAATATCCTACGCACATCCTCATTCGCCTCTTCATCATTACCCCTGTGATCCCTATCATCTCCCTCTACATCACCCCTGTTTCCCTCCCCATTGTCATTCGCCTCCTCTTCGGGAAGTTCAGGTCTTCCAAAATCCACATCACCAGCACGTTCTTCTCCACCAGCGTTTTCAGCAACCCCTCCTGCAATCCCATTCACCACATCCAACTCTTGAAACATTCCTCTAAACACCACTTCAAACTCATCACTTAACTGAATACTATTAGCCTTCTTTATTATTTAGTTATCCAGACAATATGAATTAGCAAGGAAGCATTGATCAACACAAAGGCTGTGTAAATGCCATATAGGGACATCCATTCTTCTTCTCTTTTAAGAATGCAATAATAAGTATTAATTGCATGTGACTAATACTGTAAACCCATAGTATTGCTGATATCTTGTCAGCTTGCTCTTTGCTGACATTGGCTGGGTGGCATACATGAAAGTGAAGAATCCCGAGTGACAATTACACCACGATTTATGAACACACAAAGGCTGTGTAAATGGTATTTTGCTGTACATCTATCTTCATAATAATGCCTATGAATAGTGCATTTACCCACAGTCCAGCTGATATCTTGGCAGCTCTGGCTTTGTATGGCTGGATGGCATACAGTGAAGAATCTTTGTAAATGATACGCTGAAAGAACACTAATGACTTTTACTGTTCTTCATAATCAATATTGCCTGTGCTATTACCTACAGCACTGCTGATATCCTAGCAGCTCGATCTTTGCTGATATTCTAGCAGCTCGATCTTTACTGGCTATGGCTTTGACAGGATAAAAAACTGCACTCCACACATTAAAGGTGGTTGTAGAAACTTCTAATCCCAGAGGAAAGGTAGTGCTTGCAAGCACTACCTTTCCTCTGGGATTAGAAGTTTCCTGCAGCAGATGGAAGACCATCTTCTCTTGGACATAATTGTGCAATCTTTTTCAACATGGAAGCATTGGTTTACACCTCCTTGCTGATATTCAAGAACTCAAAGGAACTTCTTGTTTGTGATTTTAATTATTTAGTTTTTTTATTTAAACCCTTGCAGCTGATTTGTTGCTCAATAATCAATAATGTCTGTGATGTGCTATTACCCACAGTACTGCCATTATTTTAGCTGCTCGGATTTTGCTGGACTGTCTTGGAAGAAGACCGTCTTCTTCCTAGACAGGTGTGTGTCGTTATTGGGCATACAGAAGCAATTGGCCTAAGCCTCCTTCTCGCAGAGATTCAAGAACTCTTGTACTTTCTATTTTAAATGTTTGGCTTTTTGCTAAGTTGCAGAAAAAGTATTGTTTTTGTTGTGATTTTTTGTTCTACCCCAAATCCCATAGGCTGTTTTTTTGTGTGCATATTTTTTCTACGTGGGACATTGGTCACTGAGCTTGCATAGTCATAAAACTTAGGCCAAACAAAGAATGACGACATTATCAGGTATCACATGCCATCTCCTTTTAATATAAAGGTGCATTTTTCAAACTAAATGTGCAATCGGGCTCTAGTTTTTGTACAGACAGGGATGTGTCATATGTGAAAAATGGCATGACGTCGTAATGATGTGCATGCACTGAATGAATGCCCTTCCACAACAGCTTATCAGCCTAATATGAATCAAAGGAAATTTCTCTTCTTTACAAAACCGCTACCCAGTGTGTTACAACTCTAGGGATGTCGAGATATGCCAAAATATGGCAAGATAAACAGTAAGAAAATCCAGGTAAATTGTAAACTCATCTTGTCCTTTGAAATCAAATATATTCTCAGTTTCTAATAGTCTTACAATACTGGCATAGTTGTGGATTGTGAATGCAGATTTTGTCCCATTGGAATGCAGCAGGTCCTAGTTGCCTGTGGGGTATCCAACAGTTTACTTGTTGGCATGTTAGGTTGTCTGTTCTTTTTCCCATTCTTGAGACAGACTAGTCACTGCTGAGAGTTGTTCTTCACCCAACATGATGGCAGGAAACCCAGGGTCAGTGTTGTAGTCGAGTACATTCCATGAATACGAGTATGAGTATGGGTTGTGGCCTGCTCTTACTACGAGATCTTGCAGTATTGATGGTGTGTGGTTCAAGTGACAGGTGATCAAAATTTACACACAAGGAGTTAATTGTGGCACAGGTGACTGACATCATACCCCCGGGGAAGATCCAGGACTCCAGAATAAACAATCTCTGCACACGCATCCTTGCGTGAATTTGAGCCAGGCATGACAACATTATTAATCCTGTAATTCCTCTGGATATATCCTAGTCTATCATGCACTTTTTTCTGCCTCTGTGCACAGTCTTTCTTAAAATCTTGCTTTAATTGAGGCCTTCCAGATGGAATCCATTTTGCTATGGTTTAAGAAATCTGCACAACAAACAATATCCAGACAATATGAATTATTAACAAGGAAGCATTGATCAACACAAAGGCTGTGTAAATGCCATATAGGGACATCCATTCTTCTCTTCTTTTAAGAATGCAATAATTGGTATTAATTGCATGTGACTATAATACTGTAACCCACAGTATTGCTGATATCTTGTCAGCTCGCTCTTTGCTGACATTGGCTGGGTGACATACATGAAAGTGACAATTCCACCACGATTTATGAACACACAAAGGCTGGACTGTAAATGGTATTTTGCTGTACATCTATCTTCATAATAATGCCTATGGATTACCCACAGTCCTGCCGATATCTTGGCAGCTTTGGCTCTGTATGGCTAGATACCATACAGTGAAGAATCTTTGTAATAACTTGCAGTTACATGTAGTTTCCAGACGAACAAGAAAGACAAGTAATGAACAGAAAGGCTGTGTAAAGATACGCTGAAAGAACACTTTGACTGTTCTTCATAAT
The DNA here is from genome assembly GCA_037893225.1 of Hippasteria phrygiana. Taxonomy (NCBI): domain Eukaryota; kingdom Metazoa; phylum Echinodermata; class Asteroidea; order Valvatida; family Goniasteridae; genus Hippasteria; species Hippasteria phrygiana. The sequence continues at coordinate 1,391,005 of JAZGUH010000056.1, forward strand.
CAATATTGCCTGTGCTATTACCTACAGCACTGCTGATATCCTAGCAGCTCGATCTTTGCTGGCTATGGCTTTGACAGGATAAAAACTGCACTCCACACATTATAAGGTGGTTGTAGAAACTCCAAGCACTACCTTTCCTTTGTGATTAGAAGTTTCCTGTAACAGATGGAAGACCTTCTCTTGGACATAATTGTGCAATCTTTTGCTGTCTTCTTCCTAGACAGAGGTGTACATGTCTTTATTGGGCATACAGAAGCCTTGGCCTAAGCCACCTCCTCACAGAGATTCAAAAACTCTTGTACATTTTATATTTTTTATTTTTGGCTTTTTGCTAATGTAAAGCGTCAAGTTCAGGATCGCAGTCCCGGGAAAACTTCGTGTGAAGTTGGGAAGGGGAACTTCTGAATAATTCTTGAACAACGAACCAACAAAGACAGTCGCACCTCAAAGTGTAGTGTTTGCAAAATCTCTTTAAACTTTATTTCCTTTTCCAGATCCCAAACTACATCTTTCCTCTCCAAACACCAACTCTACTTCCTCAACCACCTAACGCCAACTGACTAAATTCTTTTTTAAGAACAAGTAAAACTTCCACTGTTATTCAAATTCCTTTTCATATTATTCTCGAATTACTTTAACGCATGCACGCACGCACACACGCAACGCACGCACGCAGCTGCTTACGTGCCATGCATAATTATAGTTACTTTACAACTCTCTAAATTATGCACGCGTCATGCATAATTATAGTTACTTTTCACATCACTACAACTCTCCCATGTTTTGAATAGTATCTACCCCTGTAGATACAAGGGTAATCAATCTTGAAGAGGTGTATCAAAATACATATACTGAATTAAATAGCTGTAAAGCTTATGTTTATTTCTTAATATAACTTTTTGCCAGTACATTTCCCGATTGCAACTGCCAAGGACTCTAAGTGCATTTCCTTGCAAACTGGCCTTAAGGTAGTGGAGGGACTGTTTATCTGTCCATTCATTTATCTTGCAACATGCCTCAAAGTGTTGCCGGTACTCATCCCATGGCGCTTTCTCATCGTACCAATCTGGTACGATGTGTGGCTGCCGTGAGGAGCCCCCTCGTCTATCTGCCTACTCATCATCACCGTCTCCTCGTGAGGACCCCCTCAAGGCATTAATCCCCTTGATGGGCTAGCAGTTCCTAACCTCAAGCTCCTCACCTCCTACTCCTCAGGACATGAGGACCTTTGCTCCTCACATGCTCTGTGATCTGCCAGGGTATATATTCCCCTACCCTTCTTTCTGGCCACCCCACGTGCCAACCTGAGCCCTTGTGAGGACCCTTTTGTGTAGTCCTCAGGAGGGCTACTCCTGACTCCCTCGTGAGGAGACGGCCGGTACATTTCGTCTTTTGCAGGCAAATTTACCGTCCTATCTAACTTGGCCACATTGATGGCTAATTCTGCAATAGCCTGGATTAATATAGTCTCCCAAGCTTCTGCCTTTATTCTTTTCCTTTGTGCATTATCACATTGAGTCTCCTTATCCCCTTGGCCACTCACATATCTGGTACATTACCACAGGCCACCCGACCAAATTCCAAAGGTGACTCCCCTTTCCCTACAAACGAACTGCACGAGGTCATCCCAGCACTATGGGTTTCTTCCGGGATCTCCTCATCATGCCGGCCACTCGTGAGGAGGGCACTGCCAAGGGCTGTGTTCTCATCCCCAGTTGGCCCAGCATGATGTGAATCCCCCTTGTTATTTCTAAAGGAGTTTTCTCAATTTCACCGCCCCCAATCAAAGACCAAAAAAGCTACCCTTTCGTCGGAAGAAAGTGGAGTGCTTTGAAACCCACTATCGGCGCAACTTTTCTGTCGATAGTGCCTAGCTATCCAGTTTCGTGTTAGTTTTTGCCGCACCCCTTCACTCTGAGGCGCAGCTGACTCATAGTGATTTCTATGCTTATTGAAATTTTGAAAAGCTACTGTTAACAAACCCAGACTCACCGGAATAATTTAATCCCAAGAAGCCGCTACGCTCATGCGCAAATATGGCCAGGGACTGGATTCGTTTGGGTGGAAATATACCGCCCGTTACACTGAGAACAAGGAACTCCTGATAAAAGTACACAAGAGAGGAGAAATATTATTCTACTGAGAGCTATAGGCTACTATATTAGACTCCACATCCACTTCTGCGCTCCACATACAAGAATACACAAATTACATTGACATGCTCATCATCAGCCACAGGTATAATTGCCCTGTCAGTGAGATGTAATCAGTTTCAATCAATATGGGTTACTCTACATCATGCTACTCACATTATCGTCCGAGTCGTACAAGATCCCGCCACAGTAAATCCAAGAGCTGAACTAAAGTGCGAATCCCCTTAAAAACTGTCTGTGCAATGCCAGCTATAACTTCCAGCTAGGCTTAAAAACACATCCTCACTGGCACTCAATAACTACTCCAAACTGACGTACAACAGATAACCTAACTGAAAAGCAACTGGTACAAACTGAAGAACATTGGCTAAAAACTCAACTGACGAACTGCCAGACTTCTGGCTAAACACAAATGCAGAGCCCAATCTTTAGATCACAAACTCTAAACCAACACTCTAAACTCAAAAACTGAACTGCTTTAGTTCTCCCTCGGCTCTCTCTCTTATATAAATCCCTAACCCTCCAGGGCATGTTTGCTAGAACCCTGCCAGATGCATCAGATTGCATACTTTGTCACATTGACTTGTGTGCAGAGTGCAGCAAGGTCAAGTTGTCAGCACAGATGCACTGTGCTGTGTCTGGCAGGGTTAGGGTTATACCGCCCTTTCTTGGTCTTCTATTATTTTACTACAACTTTGTTTGCTCACCACACACTGGGCTTTATCAAACCCCTATTTCTAAAAGTCACTGACAACCAGAGTCTGGTCCAAAAACAATGTTTCCACTCTGCTCAAATTGCGTCCATATAACATTCTCTAAAGTGCTCAAAACATGCATGTTTTTCCCCTTCTAATTAAGTTATTCTTTAAACTACGCCTGTCCAGCCACATAATTTATGCTTCTCACAACACCCTGTCAGCCCACTGACAGCTACTTTTGTAACTCGTGCCTGACGTCCCTTGGCAGGCTCCGGAACTTCCAGTCCCAACCTACAAGGCTGCTTTGTTCTTTGTTATGAGAATTTCCCCCCAAACATCCAATGGACAATGACCAGGCAGTCACTCTGCACACCTATTTTCGCTACAGTAGGATCACAATGTAAAAAAAACCAGGACAAAAGTAGGACTTTGGAGGACAAAATCAGTATAAAAGTAGGACTTCTGCAGATTTTCAAAAGTAGTTTTCATTGATACTCACCCATGTCCACAGCATCACAAGCCTCACTTGACATGTTCTGTACTCGCAACACTTATGCTCCATCCTCAACATAGCTCTTGGAAGCAAAGTTGCGGTATCCTGCACACAATCCGTTAAGCGCATGATTTTCATATGGCAGTGTGAAACACTTATAAAAAATATTCAATGTGATTTCATATTTCGGAGTTCTGGGACAAAAAAGTAGGAAAAAGTAGGAATTTCAAGGGAAAACTTAGGAATACTTGAAGGCCTGCAGTTCCCAGCATGAACGAAAAAAACAATTTCTAGATGTTGTCAACCATGAAATAAAGGACAGAGAGAAGAGGGCATTAGAACATATTACTAAATTCTTAGAAATATGAAAGTAATGTGCCCAGTCATACACAAATTCACCCCAATACTAAAATTTATGAGGGAACATTTGATCACTGTGTGGGTCTTATCACACATTATGCAGTATTCATATTTTAATGTACATGTATTTGTAAAGTGTGCTTGATTTATATTATTGCTGATTCTGACATGCCTTTAGAAAAGAAATGTGTTAATCTGACAATTTTCATTTTTCTTATATATTTAAGGGAGTTATTATCTTGGACCAGTGTTGTATTCGAGTAATTTTGCATGAGTACGAGTACTTTCTACCAGTAAAGCTGAAGTGTTTTGAAAACAAAGAAACTCTTTATTATGCTAATATGACACTGACTTCCCTGGTTCGTTTCCATAAAAAGAATTAAACAAACTTTCATTTGACTACAGACTGGCAAAACATTTTGATATTGGTGTAAATCTATTTTAGACATTGATTTGGGCACAGGACAGATCACAAGAGTCTGATGAATGTTATTGTGAAATGTGAATTCCAGTTTGATTCACCTTTTCCCACTTTTTGAACTTGGGAAATCATGTAGTAGTCATGTGTGTTTGAAACTTCCAATATAGACATGGGAGAACTGGGAACTATTAAACAGTTCGGTTACAGTTACACGATACCAGTTACATGTACATTGTGCCATATGCTGTACAGGGGCTCGGACAACTCGATCGCAAATGCCCAAACATCTACAGGCAATTTGGATGGAGAATACCATGCGCTTCGCCAGCTACCTTTATGTGCAATGCCTTGCACAGTCGAGTTGTCTCCACGTCAAATTTGACTTGTCACAACGGATGACTTGGCAAATGGTCCAATTGTCTTTAATCCTGCTGTATATACTTATACGTACATGTAAATGGCAGACAACAGGTTTAACCACAGGGCAGATAGGATTTGACCATTGGCAAGGTTTTATAATACTGCCCTGTCATTAGTATGAGTATTTTACGATGAGTGCGAGTATGAGTACTACAACACTGTCTTAGACCTCCTTCCCCGTGACAATACAGAAAAAATTATAATACTGAGTTGAAATTATATTTTTAATAATGACATTCCTGATCAAGTATCAGTACTTTAATATTAATCACAATCAATACGGCCACACTATGGGAGCTCAGCTGCTGGCTTTAAGTGCTTGTACGGTGCACAATGGCCAATAAGCCATGGAGATCAGTCGGACCTTTCACGTGGAGACTTGTAGTAAATAAAATCGCAATAAAAGTGTTTTCAGTGAAGGAATTGTTGTCATTAGGTCTTGGAGGTCTCTAATCCAACTTGTTTATGCGTATTTTTGAAGCAATTTTTTTCTATCCTAAAGTTTGTTTACTGTGCAGTGTTTTACATTAACAATTGATAATAAAACACAAAGAAATGAATGATTTATTTAGCAAGATTGGTTTTATTTACATGTTGTGAGTGCAATGGATTAAAAAAACAAACCAGTATGCATACAAAGACCAGATCAGACAATTGACCCCAGAAATTATCCCGGCGCGAACTGTTTAACACATAGTTGTGGCTGTGACTGGTCAAAACATCAAGGCTTAATGCATCAGTCTGCATGGCATTAATTTCTGGCTCCAAATACATAGGGCTGTATGGACAGTCCAGGAAGCTGCAAGAGGATACCAGTGCATAGATCTCTGCCTGCACACAGCTAGTCACAGGATGGAAGGGGGCTTGTTCGTCAATGAGAAGAAAATCACGATGATCTAGTTGGCTGCATGAACAAACACCAAGAGTAATTTAGGTTAACCTCTTGAATACGGACGACGGCCACGGGTCATCTATACATGCATTCCTGTGCATACTCACTCCATTGCACAAGCCCGTCAATAACAGCCAGACAGATGGGGTGAACAAAGTAAGAATTTCGCACATATTTAATCTCCCATGCCTTTCCAAGGATGGGTTTCAGGAGGCGCTTTAGGGCTCGAGACGGATATTCATGAATATTAACCCTAACTCCCTAGGGTGTTTGGAAAATCATATTAAAATTGGAGGATTCAGGACTGTTAGGGTTAATTAAAGGAACATTTTGTATGACATCAATACACGTAGGGAAGCTTGCTTGCTATGTTGCTATGAATGTTTACGCTTGTAGCAATTTTAGGGGATTAATTCCAACATTTTGGTTTTTATGCTAATGAGACGAAGCAAGCTGTTATCAAAGGCACAACAGCAGCTTCGATGTTTCATAATTTCCACGTTAAACAGATTTTTAGACTCCATATAGTATACAAATATTTAATGTTTATGAGTGCAATAATTGCAGAATAATTTCATGAGGTGACAGATTGAATGTTCCTGTTGCATTCCGCGAGGCAAAGCCGAGTGGAATGGAAAATTGCTTCCACCACCGAATGAAATTACTCTTTCCATTGCACGAACATGAAACATTATTTGTTTTATGCAACATCTGAATAAATCCTTGTCACCTGATTGGTCAAAGCGCGGCCGATGGTGAGACCGTGCAATGGAAGTTCTATTCACCGTTGAATAGAACTTCTAGTTTTTCGGTCCAGCCGGATGAATAATTCAATGCATGTGATCAACGATCCACAAATCAGATGGTGGGGATTTACTCAGGTGTTGTATAATGGCCATTATATTTCTTCAAAATGGTTGTTGGTGGGTTATTTTGAAGGCTGGATTTTATGGTCTTGTAACATGAAGTTTCTTGTATTACAAAACAAAAATAACACCCTCTCACAATGAAATTATTTTCTAAGAACTGAAAACCCACCACCTTTTCACTTCCAATGACAAGCAATTTAGTTCATGTTTGTAGTTTTGTAACACATGATAATGGGATAACAATATCTATTGTCTCATGATGTAGTCAACAATGTGCATTGTTATATCCCCGTCTTGGATACTGTATTTTGATTGGCCTAGAACGATCACTTGCCTGGTCTATAAAAACGCATGGCACACTCCAAGCATGATATCACACATCAGCGCAGCCAGCTAGCTATTGAGCTGTATCATTGGTACCCACGCTACACTGTTAACGACAGTAAACTATAGTGGGAACAGCGGACGATCAGCTGTTTTGATCGCGTCATTTGCTTTGCCTCGGGTGCTATGTTTCCCTCGAGTGTTACAAACGTCATATTCCACATCACAGCAGTCGACAATTGTTAACTGACGTTTCGAGTGCACACTGCTTATCTTCATTAGGGGATGTTGCCCATGTAGACCCGTGGGTGTTTCCCTTATGTTTCCCTGGGGAACCAGTGCACGCTGGTGTTGCACTGGAAACGGATATAAGGGCAGCACCTACGGGTCTACATCATCGCCTGATGAAGACGAGCAGTGTGCACTCGAAACGTCATTGACTACATCATGAGACAATAGCTAAGTATTGCTATCATTTGTTGTTTACCATGATGAATAACCTATTCCATTTCATATGTTTGAAAACAAGTTGAACTGAATAACCACTGCCAGTTTCCTTAAATGTTTATTTGTAAGATTCAGTAATGTCAAAATCTTACAGCACACCACTTAGGAGGGGGGAGGGGGGGGGGGGGGGGGTCAGGTTTTTAATGAAAATGTTTGTGTATTTTTTTGTAGTAAAAGGAGTTGTTAGGTTCAAAAAGATTTAACACGTTCATTTGTTAAATCCATACATAAATATCATGTTTTTCCAAGCATGGGTGTCTCTGATGGTAGACCCTCGACTGTCTCTCTTGTTTCCCTGAGATTAAAGATGACTGGTATCCGTGCCAGGTGAGGATTATCCTCTTGAAGGTTCTTAATCCAGGATTGCAGTGTTTCTTGGGTATTGTTGTTTGTCATGCACATGGCGAATACTGGGCCTTCGGTGTGCGCGTGAGGTACATCTGAAGAGAAAACAAGAAACACAATGGTAAGCTGATCGGCCTTGTCCAGTGTGGCTTCTAGCTATAGACAGCTGATGTCACCAAACCGTACACAACTGTGTAACTCACTTTAAGTCACATTAACTCGAAAGTTACGCAGTGTCCAAGTCACTAACTTGCACAACATATTATGGCATTTTAGACGGCATATGTTGGTCTGCACAAACCTTGAAGGGATGACTTGGAGATGCCGGCACTCTACCAACTGAGCTATCTTGCCCTATGTTGGCGGTCTCCCAAATTGTCAGTATCTAATGTACATGACCATGTGTCTTAAAATTATTGACGAAAATACATGTACTTTCAAGGGCAAAAGTTAGGTTTGGAGAAGTCGGATATTACAGGTACGTTGTCAATTTTCAGACAAACGATGCATTTTCAAGGGATGGTCATGTCCGTTATTATCAACCTAACCATGCTGAATCTAGCAATATTCCAACAATGAACACTTTCTACTGGATTCTGTTGGAATCAACAGAGTGCTTAGAGGAAAACCTGAAGGTTAGGGTTAATGATCTTACCAACCAGTGTTCCAGCCAGGCATTAAATAGTGCTAGCACCCACTACGCTTGAATCCTGCCCCTACGCTATAAATCTAAGAGCAAGAGTATATTCTAAACAATTTCAAATGAACGAAATTTTGCCTCTATAATCTTGAAAACTTTTGCTCAAAACAGTCAAGGGAAAGTGGCCAGGAATTGCCTCAGATTGCACCACAGAGCAAAACCACTACGCTTTAATTTCACCCTGGCTAGAACACTGTTTCCAACCATACCCTTGAGCCCAGTTGACGGCTATACCCGCATTTCTAGCATTTTCAATCCATTATTGGGTTATTGTGATCGTTACGCTTGGTTGCACAAGCCTGCCTGCCGCCCCATTATAATAGATAGAACTGAACAAAACAGGAAAATCCAACTTGTGTACGACTGCATCGCATTAAAAAAAACAGCTCTTTCTTCTTAGATTCCCTCACTCACTTACAGGACCAAATTTACATGCTCCTAAACTTTATTTGAGTTCTAACAGTGAATACAAGTTCAGCTAGGTTAAAAATGAAAGTCAAAGTTTAAAATTTTAGAATCATTTCCAAGATTTGAAAGAAGATCACAATACACTGTATTCAATACCCACTTAGCCATACCGATAACAATAGGTCGCCATATTGTGGAACATGCATATGATCGTATTGGCACGTATTACTGTACACACAACATGGCTGCCATGATGTCATATTCGCAACGGTCTACACAGCAGATCTAGTCGAGTTTGATATATTAAACACAGAAATCTAAGAATGAAATTTGAACACGCCACCTCCAAAATACTAAATTTGTGCAGTCTCCAAATTTATGCCAAGTAAAAACAAATACCAGTTGTTCGTCCAGGTTTTTTTTCAAAAAGAGGAGGATGAGGGCCTTATTTGTAATTTTTTTTTCCAAGATGGCCACCAAGCATTTACATTCAAAATGGTCGCCACCTTGTTATTAGCTATTCTACTAGTAAGTTGAGTCAAAATATCCATGTTAAACAGTGTTCTATGGTTTTATTAAAAGTACCCAATTGTTTATGCACTTTCACTTCAACAAACTTTTCAGCTCGCACATCGCGAATGCCAGCTAACTACAACTACCACCCTCGCTGGCTTAATAGAAGTCTAAAATATCGGGAAATGAAATCAATCATCGAAAGAATGGTGCCAAGATAAAGCGAAATACATGAAAAATCTACCTTTTACAGAAAAAAATAATAATAATAACAAAAAAAAAGGATGAAGCTTAAAAAAAGGATGCGGGCGGGGATGATCAACTGGCTAAATCAATAACAGTAACAATCCTTTGTGAAATAAATGAGCATGCAAAAAGCTATCTTAGAAATTCTAAAAAGGAAAGTGAGACAAACCTTCATTTGTTTCCTCGTCATCCTCCAATGCAAAAGGATCGCCTCTCAGAACGAAATAGGTCAATTTGGTGCTGCGAAGCCAGAGGTTGAAAGCGCCCTCAACGTAGAGTGGTCTGAGAGGGGGATGTTCGGCCAGAAGCTCGCATTGCTCAGTACTCTGAATGTTAGCAATGAAGTCTGCATTCTCGGTGTCCGCTGTACTTCCGTTCAACTGAAAGTCATATAAACAAGTATATAACCGGATTCATGGACTACACAGGGTGTCCCACAAAAGGTAAGCCACAAACAAAGGGGAAAATATGACCAGCTATTTAAATAATGACTATTTTTATGGTTTTATCATAAACTAGGTGTAATGCATCACTGACTTCCATTGTTGTGAAAATGGTATGTAAAAACCTACTGGGGACAGCTTGTGAAATCAATAAACCAATTGTAAGCTTGGCCTGGGTATAATGGCTGGGTTATGTTGTAGTATCGGGTTATTCAGTGCTTCCATTAAAGTTTAATGACTCGGGGGAGTCAGGTTGGCCTAGTAGTACTTTCCTCGCCTTCCAAAACTAAACATTTCTTTGTCGTCTTCCTACAGTTTTTTTCAGGCTTTCGAGCTACAGTGCGACATGGTGCGACATCAATTTGTGACATGCACCTTGGTACTTTCCTACATTCATAAGATGGAATTTGCGTCGTCCGGGGTGATGTAAATTCAATATATGGGGTTTCACCAACGTATTTTATAAACACTGTATACTCAGTGTTGTCCCGAGAGATTATTTGGGTATACAGTGTTTATAAAATACGTCGGTGAAGGGCAAAACCCAATATTGAATTTACTTTCTTACAATTATGGTCATTTTTTGAAAAAAAATCACTATTTCTTTAATTCATATTTTTACCGTTTATCACTTGCGAAAGAGTTTTTCAAAACTTTACCATATTTGAGTATATGGCTAATTAGACAAATTAATTAACCCCTTGAGTACGGTTATTTACAGGAGGCGCCGGGGTGCCGCGTCGGCTTTTGCAGCCAAACGAAACGGCCACAATGTGCTTGTGCAGTCAAGCATAACATACACAATAATCCAACAATGGATTGAAACTGCACAAACAGCGGCTATAGGCGTCATCTGTACGCAAGGGGTTAACAAGCTCGAAATGAAGTATATTGTTTTTAAAGTGTAGCTCGGCAACCACAGCACCTACTATGGCCAATGATATATCAAATTAAAGCTTATTAACCTGCCTGTTAGGCCAAAATAGAGCCAGCTACACTATCAAAACCTATAAGTGACATATTGAAACACACACAAACTGTGAGAGTTGGTGTTTAGAGTTTTTGATAGGCTGTGATAGTTATAAGTATAGGAGGATAATTGAAGCAGCAATCCAATGACATTATGTGATTGTCAAGATTACCAACTATTAAAAAGTTGTTTTCAAAAAACTGGAAAAAATATGTCAATTAAGTGGTTATTAAGGATTGCTTCTAAAAACTGTATTCTCTGGCAATGTAATTGGATTACAACAATGTTTCAGCTTACAATAACAAAAAAATGAAGAAAATCCATTGAAAAATAGTGAAAGTATATTTTTTCAAAAATTCCATGTTTATTCAAAATTATATCAGCCTCAAAAATGGAGTTGATATAGTGAAAATAGCAGGTTCAAATATGTGTTTAGAATAAAAATTGAAAAACTGGGAAAAATTTAAGATTTTTGTCATTGTACAAGTACCTTAACTTTTATTCTCCTGAGACAAATGGGAGGTTAAACTTACATAGAAAATCTTTAATTCAGCCTCGTACTCGGCAATGCGCTTCAAACCAATCTCAGATAACTTGACGGGCTCGGTGGGCAGTTCCTTGGGGAGAGGGAAGGGGTTGATGTTGCGGAACTTGGGAAACCAGTACATCAGGCGCTGGTACTTCTTGATAGGGTGAGCTCGCTTGCCAAAGACTGCAATCAGGATATCTTTGGTTTCGTTGTTGGGCAGAACCGCTGCAAGTATAGAGAAAGATATATATGCAAGGAAAGCCTTTGTTAGGGGGTGCCTCAAAAGTGAAACTGCTTAGACCATCATTGAGAGCATTGCCTGTTCAAATTGGGAACGCACGCTGTTCCTATGGGTATACACATAGCATCTTCCTAACCAATAAATAATTTTCCCATAACCCTAACCCCTTCAAAGTTTTCTATTTGGCACTACTAAATCCACCAATTTCCAACAAAACTGAAACGTGAAGCCTGCTATAAATACAACAAAATCCAACAGCAAATTTTGTTGGATTCTGCAGTGTACCACCTACACACCAGCCTTGGCATTTTGCAGCTACCCTGCTGAATCCAACAAAATACAACAGGTATTTGTTTGTATGAGCCCTGCCAAATCCAATAAAATACAACTGAAATTTTACTATAAAGTCTGCTTCAACAATCCTAAAGAAGACAAAATCCAACAGGTATATTAACCCCTTGCATACAGGTATTATATGGGGGCGTCAAGCGAAACAGAAACAAGAGGCTTGTGCAGCCAAGCATAACGTACACAATACCCCAATAATGGATTGAAAATGTAGAAATTGGCGTGTGTAGACGTCAACCGGCCAGGTGGCAGTTTTCAATCCGCACATGTGTCAACCGGGCGCAAGGGGTTAAGCTTCCACCCTGCTAAACACAACAAAATCCATGAGGTATATTTAGCTGCTACCCTGCTGAATACAACAATATCCAACACACTATGTAGTATGTGTTGACTAATCCAACAAATTACAACAGCTTTTTATCAGTTAGATTTTGATGGATTTAGCAGGGTTTAGGGATAAGGGCATTCCAAAGGGAACAGGAACACTCCGACTTTTGAGACTATACATAGCTGGTGATTTTAAATATAAGCGACTACTTCAAGGTGTCCCACAGGACTAGCAATGTGAACATTTTACTAGTCCTTCACATTTTACAGTAGTCCTGGAGAAAAAAATTCAAAAAGTGATGACAAAATATTGGTGTCGTCCTTTGCATTCAGTATCGTGTTACACAAATGCCAATAATTTTGATTGAATTTCACCATTGAAAAATCACGATCCCAAAAAAGACAAGAACCCTGAACATGACACATTCCCGTATGCTTGTTTGTATTTGAAGTAAAAACGAAAGCAATAGGGTTTTGTTTTTTGTTATTTCTTTTAAAACCTTTCCAGTTTTCTCAGAGTGTTAATTTTATTTAATAGTAACAGAACGAACTTCATGTTAAAAGGGCATAATAACAATACTCAAATCATTCCTCCAAAATAATCCGACAAAGTTTTGAAGAAATACTGCTTAGAAACAGAATCCGAACGAGAAACTAAAACATGGAAGTTCTCCAAGAAAATCTTCAAAATGTCTGCTGTTTCTTTTACAAAATAGTCTGAAGCTACCAGTGCTGTGCTTCTTACGACATCATGGTTTCAGTCATGAATACAAATTTCAATAATGTGGAAACCAAAATTTTGCAATTACTTCCAAGCAAGACAAGCATGACTAAAAAGGTCCTTGAATTTTAGAGTAAAACGGGATAAACATTGTCCTACATGTATTCATGTCATAAAAATCATACAGCATGGTCCGGAACTGAGAACTAATTCATCATTTATATTATGATACTGGCATACAGAGTTGCCTTCAAAGGATAAAGTATGCACATGGAATAATACAAATAATAATAATAATACAAATAATAATAATAATGCTCTTTATAGCTAAACTAAACTACAGCATTTACAATTAAATACATGATTAAAAGAAGGAAGACACAGGAAGTTACTGCTAACACCATGGTCTATCATGTCTGTAACTTTTTTAAATTTTCTCAAAACAAATCTTTTCAAGTGGACTTGGGCCCCTCTTTCAATCGGGTATTCAAATATTATTACCCCTGTTCATCAGGTCCAACATTCATTCCCGAAACATCAGCTCCCTGGGGAGTATACAGCCCCGGCTGCAAGTTAAGTGTACATGGGCTAATCAAACACATAGGTACCCATTTACTCCTGGGTGGAGAGAACCAACTTGCAACAAAGTGTCTTGCTTAAGGACACAAGCACCATGACCCCCTACTGGACTCGAACCCACAATCTGTAGTATCACCAAGATCTCGAGTCTGGTACACTAGGCCATGACATCCCATACTTATGCTCCAGTAAATTACTTACTATTATCTTCCATCATCTGTAGCACCTTGATTGCACATGTCTGCTGTTCAGGAAAGTGGTTGTATATCGCCTGGATCACGTTCTCTGGTACGAACTTCCCCTTAGGAAAGGCGTTCAGTATGGCATTGTAGGCGTCTACGTCTTTCTCTACCTTGAAGTGTTTCATGTACCGTAGGGCAGTCTCTATGAACTGGATGTGGCCCCGACGGCGTTTGTCGTACTCAGCAAACGTGGTCACAACCTATGATGGTACAATAAGATAATCTTCATCATTATTGGATAATAGTAGGATACAGAATGCATAATAGAAAGGCAAAAGCCATGTAACAATAGCATCCATTACAAAACACTCTGTGCAGTCTGGTTGGTACTGTGCCCTGGATCAAATCAACACCTATGCCATTCACCATTTTCTTCATGTGCTCGTAATTCTAGGAATGATGTGTTATGCTTTGGGAGGTAGGAGGAGGAACCTCCAGAGCAATTAGGGAATTTATGCACCTAACAGTTAAGGTGACTCACAATAAAGTACGCCATCAATTTGTTGCATCAAAAAGGAAAGGTCATTTTAAGACCGATCGCGCAAGTTCTGCCCTGTGCAATCAATCGACTGCGCAAACCATTCCTGCATTAACTAAAGATCACGCAGAGCGATCGGCAGATCGCACAGCAAAACAATCAGTAGATTGCATAAACCTCTGCTCTGTGTGAATGGCTGACGCTTGCATGATTGACCGATGCTTGTGCGATTGACCGATTGTTGCACAAATCATAGATCGCATTAAAGCACAGCTCGATTGACCGATCGCGCAGATCCAACGGTCGCAATAACTATACTGGCCAGTGGCCAATTGCACAGTGTAAATCAGCAATGTAAACATTATAAATTCTTGGTTATTTTGAGCAGCTCTACCTGTCAAATATTGACACTACCCAACAGCAATTTCACACACTGTAAGCTAACATGGCTTTGAAGTCAATTATCAAAAGCTGTAAAATCAGTATACTGAAAGAGAAGCGTAAACCCCTTGCGTACGGATGACGCCGGTGGGCGCAAAAAAACAGTGTCACCAGGCCGGATGACGCCACTGGCCGCTGTTTGTGCAGTTTCAATCCATTGTTGGATTATTGTTTATGATACGCTTGACTGCACAAACACATTGTAGCGGTTCGATTTAGCTGCCAGAACCGCCGCGACACCCCGACGTCTCCCGTAAAATACCGTGCCCAAGGGGTTAAAAGAACCAGAGTATTAACCCAATGTTTCAGTCAGTATGCTCTGGTAGTCATGATCAGAACATGCTGACTAAAATAAAAATAATAATAATAATAATAATAATAATAATTATAATAATAATAATTCCTATGCATGCCGCAAACGGGCGACTCTGCCCGAAATAACCCCAATAGGGCGACAGTTATGTGTCGCCCTATTCGACTGAGTCACCCAAACCCACTCTTTTGTAGCATTATGTGTCGCCCTATTAGGCAATTGAGGAAAATTCTAGATTTGTAAAGCACACGTATCCACCATGATCATAGTGCTCAAGGCACTAAATTATTACCCCTGCTCATCAGGCCTATTAAAAACCTTCTCAGCTCCCTGGGGAGTACACAGACCTGGCCGTAAGTTAAGCACAAATAAGCTAATCAAACACATAGCCACCACTGCCCTCACAGGTACCATTTACTCCTGGATGGAGAGAAGCAACTCAAGGACACAAGCACCATGACCCCTGCTGTACTCAAACCCACAATCTGTAGTACCACCGAGATATTGAGTCCGGTACACTAGACCACACAAGGCCACAACACTACACAATGACGTATTAGTCTGTTTAAGAACATTAGCCATTTTAACACTGTATCCACAAACAGTTTTCAGTGTGTACTCTCAACAATAAAAAGTCCGACATCATATTTAACGCTTTGCGTACGGAAGACGTCCTATGCCGCAAAAAAAACAGCGCCACCAGGCCGGATGACGAGATTTGCCGCATTGTGGCCGTTTCGCTTGGCTGCCAGAGCCGCTGCGACACTTCGACGTCTCCCGTAAAATCACGTACTCAAGGGGTTAAGACTCGGTGTAATTCAGCCCGTTTGTGGTTAACAGTCACCAATGACAAATACCTTTTTGAAGCTTTCTTTGTTGACCTCCAGGCTTGCTTCTTCAAAGAGAGATTTGGAAAGGACCAGTGAGTTCTTCTCCAGCCTGCTGGGATGGACTTTGCCCCGACCTATCTCGGCATATGTCCGTCTACATGTATGCAACTGTGCACACTGTCTAGTGTGAACCTATTGTAAAAATGAAAGCAAAGAGTGACTTGCAAGTTCTGTGTAAGAGACACAATGAGACACAAATGTCAGATACTGTTATTAAGTGTGTGTTTAATAGTAGTATTATAAATTCTGCTCTACATATGACTTTCCATACGCATTCATCCTAAAAATTGCTCTGATTAGAAAGATCATTAAAAAGTAGAATAAAATTAGGAAATTCCTTTGAAAATGCATCATTGTCTGAAAATCATTGATGAAAAAATACATATGTGACCCGCTCTGCAAAAAGGGCACATAAGTCGCTGTATGCTTCTACGCGTAATGGGCCGTTCAATGTGAAGAGGGTGATAAATTCTTCAAACAAGTGATTTTTAAGGGAGGAATTTTTTTTGCATCTATGATACCTATATTATTTTAGTTCATAACCAAAATCTTTGATTTCAGTGAATAAAGTTGGAAAAAGAATGTGTTTGTGTCAAGTGCTACAATCTATGCTTTGCTTTTTTTTTTTAATGGCTTGTTTCTCCTTAAGTCATTTCAAGAAATTCCTGAAAACAAACATGCAAATTTCCAAATATCTCGTGAATGCAAAATGCTACAGGCCTCAGACATATACCATATGAAAGCTTATAAAATGGCCTTTCCAGCTACATATAAAACACTATTTTCAAATTTTGCAACATAATTGCCCTTTTTGCAGAGTGGGTCATTATATATATGTGGTTTCCAACAGTCCAACTTTTCCAAACCAAACTGGCATGCCCAAAATTATTTTCGTCATTGATTTTCAGGCAAACGGCACATATACACAATAACAGATACCTCAACAGATACTTCAACACAACCATTTTTGCAAAGGAAACCTGTGTTTGGAATGCTTAAAACCCTAACCCTCTGTGAGCCCAGATGTACTGTGCTGCATCTGGCAGGGTTAGGGTTAAGGAATTCTAGGCATTCTGATACTTCAACAAGTATTTGTATTCAGGTCATCAAAGTCAAGATAACTGTGTCATGACTTGCGAGCATGCTCTTGAGCTACACAAAAATGATATATGTCTCATTGCTCCGTTGACCCACGATGCAATGAATGATGCCACGTTTTGTTGATAAGTGGTTTACATGGCTGCCCAGTAGGGATGGGGCTTCCATGAAAACCATGTCTAAACAAAGCATGACACCATTATACATGTATCTCAGAACCAGTGCAAGACCAACACAAGACCTTCAGTCTTAATTTGAATCTTAAGCTATTCAAATGAACTGTAACAAAAGCATTCCTTTGTCATGGTTTATGCCTGTTACTTGTGCCTGTAACAAGCTGGTCTTGTGCCTGGTCTTGTGCCTGGTCTCGACTACATCACTGCTCAGAACCATTAGTAAGGTGAAACTATTTGTTTCCACTACCAAGATATTTGTAGCTAGGAGAGATGCCTGTTGGATGACTGTGTGAGTCTGAGGTAGTCTTCTCGCTGACAGATGACATAGGGCTCTGTGCAGGGTCTTAACGGTTGCCATGTCTTCACAGAGAGCTGCAAATTAAGGGAAGAGATAAATGAAGATATCTTTCGCATTATTTCTTTGGGCAAATGAAACAATTGCCACTGAATTCTTTCAATGTCACAATTAATTTGTGAAATCTATTCATCACAGCACTAACATGGCACGGGCACACTTACTGGTGATTCTCTTCAAACACACTAAAAGTTTAGTGTAGATAAACTACATGTATGAGTGAACTTGTTTGTGGAAATGACTATTTTGCCAAATCATGCAGATTGGATTAGTATTCAGCATTTTACTTGTACAATCACAATGTACCTTATCCAATTCAAAATATGAGTGGCAGATAAGACTGAACTGCACATGATTTACGTTTTTTGCTAAGAAAGTGGATATTTTGGCAACACCAGCAAAACCTTCTGAAATGGGAAAGATTTTACATTGATCAACTAATTAATAAATAATACATAAATAAAAATACCCACCACCAAAATGGGTCAGAAACAGAAATATCTGACAAAATAACCATCCATTTATGTTTAGAATTGTAAACACATGGCACGACCTAGGCTTTAGGTTTGAGACTTTCGTTGGGAAATTTCCGTGCCATATATATCTATAGGGGAAGAAAGTATGTGTTTTCTGTGTTATGTTCTTGGCACAGTGTATGGTGGTCACTCAGTGTTCACATACACGTCAATTTCTGCCTCATTTTTCACGGATTTAAATCGTGAAATATATCTTGAAATAACTGGTTGTACCACATGTTTAGACAGTTCTTATCAAGGAGGGTTGGTTATTGCAAAAAATCTTGTTGTTCGTGACCCGTTTCGGTAGGAGGTATTACAGTAAAATCCTTTCTTAACAAGTATGTGAACACTTTGAGTCCTTTTGAGCCAACTCGTATCTTGGCCAACTCGTACCTCTAATTCAGACAACGGTGCCGTGTGCATTAAACAAATTCATGCTAAATTACCTCATTTAAAAAATATGTAGTTTCCGTTGGATATACGAACTCTTTTAGTTTTTGAGAAATCCGGATGCATTTTGGGGCCTGGTAAAAAGTGTATCCTCAAAAACTTTTTGCTGATGCGAGTAATGGGTGCATGATTCTTTTTGCATTTCATTTTACAGTGAAATCTTGATAAGTCAAATTTCAGGGGAATGGGCTCCAATTTCGAGTTAAGCGGAGTTTCGAGTTACCCAAGGTCCCCCTTTTCCCCCAAAGATTACGTACGTGAATACCAAGCGAATATCCAATGTAACAGCCATGAAATAGAGCACGAAATCATGGCATTTTTAGGCGATCTTTGCTTCGCTTTCAGCCGTTGCAGGTCTCCCCCTTTAGTGTGAGGGAATGGTCCGACAAGAGACAATAAAACAGGCCCGTTTCATCGGCGTTAAAGATGTTTCTTCCACCAAAACATTGGGCAGTCCATTGCGTAGCTATTCGTCTGTCATCTCCGTAGTCACGACACAGCAATCTCTCTCGAGATGGTATGCGCCCTCTTTCGAGATGGCATGCACCCTCTCTCAAGAAAGCGATCCCGTGCGCGGCGTGGTGCGGCGGTACGGTATGCGACGTTTCTTGAAACGATCCATCCACTGGCAATACGTCACTGCAGCAAGCACGTGCAACTGTGTGATTGGTCAGCAGTTCACTTAAATTATTGCCAACTGCATTGTGGTTGCGTGCAGAACTGGGCGCTTTCTTGCGGCAACCGTTGCGGCCGCTTTGCATCTTCGGCCTTCCTGGTCACCGGTGGTATGCTTTGATCATTGTAAGTGAATAGCACTGCAGTGAATAGGCTGCTCCAACGATACTACAGACGCTAATTGCCCCTTTGTTGCTTTTCTATAGCTGAGTTTGGGTTCATGGAATGTGATCGTGGGAGATTTCTTAACTTAACAAAAGGATTCCAGTTTCTTCCGTGGCCTAATTACGTTTGTTTATTTCTGCACTTGGCGATTTTGAGTTCGACTTTACCGGAGTTACCAGTCCGAAATTTCGAGTTAGCGTGGGCATGTTTATACATGATTTGCTATTCTTTTGAGGGGAATAAATGTTTACTTTGAGTTAACCAGGTTTTCGAGTTAACCGGTTTTGACTTATCGAGATTTCACTGTATTTGGAAAATTGCGATTCCTTTTCCCATGTTTTTCCTTTCTTCTTGTGAACTTGGCTAATTAACTTGTACAATGTCTATAGCACATCAATCAGTTATATATGGCACGGACCATTTCAGACCATTGACGGTACGACTTGACTTCCGCATGAAGGTACGAAGCTACGACTTGACGAAGGTACGAGTTGGTACGATGATGTCAAGTTGAAGGTACGAGTTGGCCTACTTCCAGAACTCTTAAGGTTTTCACAAACCTTACAAGTTACAGAGAGATGCATATCAACTGCTGTGGAAGATTTTCTCAATTTGTTTTAATGATCCATAAAAGGCATAACTCTCTTGTCACAAAATTTTCTGTCACAATGCCTCATCTTGATAATGGCTATGTACACGTACATGTAGGTTAGGTTCAATTCCTTGAAATGTCACTGATGACTGAAAAAGGTTAAATTTTTGCCATCGGCAATCGGCAGTTTCGCATCGTTTTTGTCAAATCAGGGTGCCTTAACGCTCTTGACCAACCACAGCGCAGCTTTCATATCAATGCGTGAAGCAAAGAAAAAAAATACTCAGATTGTTTTCACAGAAACAGTCGTCTAAATATTTGCTTCAGGTTCGTACGGCATACTGGCAGCCGCGCTGCAGGGGGAAATGGGGCGAGTCGCCTTACGAAATTATTATTTTCATTATAACCATAAGGCCATTCCCCCCCCCCCCCATGAACCTTTGCCACTCCTCCCCCCCCCCCCCCCCCCCCCCGCATGCGTGCAGTGCACATACGGCGCAGCGCGGCAGTCAGGGTCGTGTATTTCCGACACCGGTGAAAAGATTTATGACAAAAAGCCCTCCGAAAGTAATCATTTGTATGTTTGTGTTGTGTTTACAACTTGTGCATTAAGACATAAAAATGATCTGACATATTTTGAAACTTACGGGTATTATCGATGCCACAAAATTAAATCAAAGGCCGTTGAAACCTGCAATCTTCATTTTACAGTCGAGGCATGGAAGTCGCCATCTTGCCATGCCTTCCTTTTTAAAGGTCATAGGTTATTATGTATTGTTGTATGCAAATCAGTTGAGACCAAGCGGTTGCTAGGGGGAGTATGTATCTTAAAATTCAGAGTACTTTAGTGAAAATGTCACTTTGTCGATAAAACCCAAAACCCTAAAAACGGAAAGCAGGGGAGATTTTTTGTGGTCTTTAAAAATATTGCTATTTTGTGGAAGAATATTTACATGGGCTGTCACCGTTGCTAACGGAACCCCAGCGCGCTGACTGCATGTGCATATAGCTAGCTGCGCGGCGACGCGCGCATACAACATAACATGGACAAGCTTGTGAGGGTACCGATGATGAATTTTTCGTTCATTTGCCCCTAAATTCCAGCAAGAAATAAAATTCAGACAAGGCACAATGTCCGGCGGATCTGTTAGTCTTCTGGAGCTGGTGGACTTGTCGCTCGGAACCCCGGAAATCGTAAATTACAAGGGTTTGCGAACCCTGTTGATAGCGCTCGTAGAGAACCTAAAACTCGGCGATGTGCGGGCCGACCTCAAGGAGTCCGACCGGGCTGAGCTCTTGGCCGCGGCCGCCCGGCCTAGCAGTACGGACATCAGCAAGGGGAGTCGGGCTCCGAGCACTGCATCTTCCTCGAAGGAGGTCCAGGACCTGGAACAGAAAGTATCCAGGCTGGAGTCGCAGATCGAGGCGCTGAATTCGCTGCCATCCAACGAGAATTTGATGCAGCGAGCCCGGTCGTCGACCGAGGGGATGAAGCCCATGTCGGAGATGTGGCAGCTTATGCAGCTACAGAAAAAAGCATCGGCCAACGAGGATGGTGTATCAAAGGTGAACAATTAAGTTCCTTCTTACAAACCTCACAATTTAAAGGGCGATTGTGTAGTGCAGGGCCCCTCTTAAGTTTAGTTTTGATCAAGAGTCGAGGGTATTTTTTCTCATTCCAAAAAGACTTTTTTTAACCTAAAGCAGACTTTTCTTAATTCTTTTGACATCTTTTTTGTAATTTTGAACAGTTTATTGCGGTAGAAAATGCAAATTTCTTTTGCGTGTTTACCGTGTGTCGCAGTGATGGCCATCTTTTATTTTCGAGTTGCGTTTTGTCGTCTTCATCACCGCTTTACCCCAAAATTTTCTTCAAAAACTAAAACCCTGCCCTTTATCAACGGCATACCTGTTGCCTTTGTTGGTTTATGTCGCTAACTAGTTTGGCAATTCCATTAACCTAAAAGTGGATTTTGTTTCCACTCCCTAGGGTGTGTGGAAAATCATATTAAAATTGGAGGATTCAGGACTGTTAGGGTTAAAGGGAACAGGGCCCTACACTACACAATCGCCATTTAAAGAAGACAGTGATGTTAGTTTCAGTGATTTTAACACGGAATAAACTTTTTTATACGAACCAGGTGATTCTCGTTAGAATGTTAAAAAGGGGATTCTGCGTTGATCAAGAACTAAAATAATGAAACCAAGGATTTCTCAAAGTATGGCACAGTTTATCTGAAGCCTGAAGAAACCTATCGAGAGAAGATGATGTATAAAGTTGGGGGAATTAATTATTTTAATAACTCCAGCTTAATATTCTGGGAGAAACTCATAGAATCAGGAAGGACTAAAAACCAAGTCCATGTGTCAATCTTAGGCAGTGAAGAATTAGGAAGGAAAGTGCCACTAGGTTCTAGGCCAATCTAAATACATGCGTACTTCATTTTACAGGATGGTAATTGTTTAATAGTTTGGGTAGCGCCAGTATCACACCTGGAGGAATGACACATCATAATTTATGCCTACGTCAGTATTTTACTGCAGAGGTCATTACTGGAACATGAATTATGCAATATCTTGTGCGTGCGTGCGCGCGCGCCCACATTGCACTTTGGTGGTAAGGCTGCAGCAGGGTATCACACCCGCAGGATCTAGGAAGTGGGCACATTTACGAGTTTGAGGAGATGGCGACTCCCGGCCGATTAATGACTATTTTGATGTCAGTATTCCACGTCCCAATTTTGGGTATGATTACAAACTCGAAACTGCCATTGCTCTTAAACATCATGAACTAACTTGAACAAATCGAACATCTTTCGTTGTTCACAAGGCAGAAAGCTTCGCCAAGGCATTCATTTTACTTCCGGTCCCACTAGTTTTGGGCATACCATACGGTTGTGGTATACAATTTGCTTTAGGGACCACTGATCCGAGTTATACACCGTTTTCACGGTATCCGGGCCACTCACAATCTCCACCGTCAAAATAGTACTATAATAATGCGTGTCGGGAGAAAACAAGGAAGAGCTGCACAGTGGAAGTAAGGAGATTTAAACCTTTCTAGAGATGTCATTTAATGAGTATGATGACTAATTATAACAGATTTAAACATGTCATACTCGGCAATAGAATAGCCAGTGTGAAAAAGCGGTGTTAGTGCTAGTGGTACCAGGCTTAGACCAGAATGTTTTACCCCCCCACCCTTTGTGTGTTTCTGAAGTTCAAGGTAGGATATAAATTTAGTGTAATATCATGGATACACAAACGTACAATTACGACATGCAAATGAGATGACCATTTAACAATAGACCAAAAAATATTAGGGGCAAGTAACCCTATTTTATTGAAGGATTTTTTAGACCAACCTTCACGGTTAGGAGGATATTTTTTAGATGGACTATTAACTTTTTTTGGGGGGGGGTCAATCTAAAATGAACGTTACACAGGGTAATTGAGATATAACAAACGGCGCTGAAAAGTTCTTAACAGTTTAGTTTTACAATAGCAATTCAGTAGACCAAAACATAGTCCACGATGCTTTTGGCCTACTGACTTGACACTTTTTGTGTATGTGTGTGTGTACACACGCATACATGTGCGTTTTCCTATACTTATGAGGACCATGAATGGAACCCTTCTTTTGTTCCCTTTGTTTGTACTTTAACTTTTTCCGAACAGCTCCCATAAGGTTTGCACACGAAATTCTCCCAAGGACTTGGCCCAAGTCCTCGGTGTCATTGTTATCCCTAATCCCCCATTGTCCCAAGTCCTCTTTCGTATAGCCTAACCCATTCAGTTATACACACATGTCGAGAACCACGCGAAAAAAATATATACTTCATGTGTTCTAGAGATTTCCGGAAGTTTGAGGTCATTTTTTAGCACGATATTTCTCTTTCGATTCGGCTGATTTTCAACTTGTAGAAACAATTTTGTAAAGGCCATTTCAGTGGGTGAATTTCTTTAACTCTCAATGAATAAAAAAAATTGAAAATACAAGAAATTTTACAAGTTCATGTTCCTATTTGAGTTCTCCGGATGCGCGCCACCAGGGGTGAACGTTCAGGCTCTCTCCCGCCACTGTCTCGGCGCCGGCAGCACAATCAAACCGTGCATGAACACAACGCGTATGGAGATCAATGGGTAAAATAAATTCCTCCCCCGCATAATTCATGCCAGTACAGTGGTGACGCCGTATGACCTCTGCCATTGTCTGCAGTAAAATATTGACGTATGTATAAATTATGATTCCTCCGGGTGTGATACTGGCGCTACCAATAGTTTGAGTATGATGAATTTTTGTGAATTCGGAAAATTGGCTTCATTGCAACTCCTCGAAGCTGAAGCAGTTGTAAAGCAGTCGCAATCAAGGTAAGATTTTTGTTTAGCAGTGAGAAGTTACAAAAATTTAACAGTGATGTAAATTTTCAAAAAAAGTTCATTGCCAATACACAAACAAGTTAACACAAGATTGTTCACATTTTAAATTGTTGACCAAAAATATACTTTCAGAAAGTGCTAAAAATCTTGCTCTATACATACATATTGCAATGTTGTGGAGATAAAAGAATAATAGAGTGCTCCTGTGATTAAGTCACTTGTATGAGGATTTAATGTATTCTTCAAACAATTTGTCAAAAAAAAAAACAAGTGAACTGACTGTTAAGAAATGGTGCCTCTGTGGTACTAATGACATGTTTTGACTACCGACACCTACTGAAGTAAACATGCCCCATTCAGTTGCTGGCAGGAGACTAAACCGTGACATCTTTGCATCCATTGCATACAATGGCAGAAAAGGAAAACAGCATATATGACATTTCCCCAATGGATTAATGCACTCTATAATCACATCAAACAAATCACAGGGGAAACTTACTTACAATCAGCTATTTCGCATCAAAGGATAGTGCTGAAAGCTTTCAGTTCTTCTGGGAATGGGTCAATGCACTTCAATTTGTCAATAACAGCAGCTGAGTTATTCAAACACATTCAAAGACAATTTCTGGCTCCTGTGACCAACTGAAGGATTTTAGCAATATCCTACTTGAATTCAAACCAATATTTTGAGTGACTTCCACAAAATATAGCTCAACTACTTGAAACTGATGTTCCACAGTGAAAGCCATGTTTTTCACGTGTGTATGCTATGTAAAAAGTACAGATTTTTAATGTATTTTTGTGTCTTAGTAATTTATCAAGACCAATGACAAAAAAAATCATGGAGCAATCCCCCTATGCATAAACATACCCCTTTCTGGCTGTGACATGATTGGTACTTGGTAAAAACATGTTTGCCATTCCCCTGATGCCCGGAACAATGGATCAAATTGGGGTGTGCATTTACGGTAGTACCGGAATCGGGTACCTGATTGAAAAAAAAAAAACATGCATACCCATTAAACAGGCATGCAACTTTTCCTCGGATCAGCTGATTTCCTAATTTTTCACTTCATAATTACGCCATTGAATATTTAAAAACACAATACAAAGTCTTGTAAAGATTGGAATTTCCTCGTTTTTTGAGTTAATTCCAAGTTGCATAACTGGTTAAAGAAGGCCAGTCCCCAAAATTAAATCTCGGAAATTGCTTCATATTGGTTGTAAACATCCGCACATTGGTGCATCAATGTAGCGGCAAGATGCAACCTTGTGTGTACAGTGAGTTAGCTCTGTAGTTTTACGGTGTACATGTATTTATGTAAAATGAGTTGCATTTTTGCAAGCGTCATAAAAGTTAATCTGGTTTGTTTTTCCATGTACCCTGGTTTTGCCTGCCTCGCTCCTTTGTATACATCTTTTGTGTTTCTCCACCCACCCCGTCTTGCATGTGTGTTCCCTCCATGTTTGTTTCTTGTTTATATAGAAAGAACAATTTACTACCAAAGGAGGATTCAGATAAAAATGTATCTACATGTACATGTAGGTACAACCATAAAATCAATGCACCTACAAGTGAGTAGAAATCAATGTACAGTAATTAATTTTTTTTATGCTGGCAATGGCAATGCAAATAAATGACAGAGAAGGTGAAAAATGGTTTGTCAGATTTAAAGAAACACATAGGCTGACACGCATGTACTGTACAAAATCAACCTGGCCGTCTTGACGATTCTCCATGCAATCGTCCAGTGCTGCAGCCCCGCATACGTACATACTGGACACCCAGCTCGCTATGCGCCATAGGCTTGGCATTTTTTTCAACTGATATACATGTGCGTACTCCAAAAAGTTTTGTTTGTTTTAACAAAAGTGCTAATGTCAGCAAGTCAAATTTATTCAAGTCAAGTCAAGTCACAAGTCATGTTCCTTCAAGTCAAGTGAAGTCCCAAGTCCCAAGTTTTCCAAGTCAAGTCGAGTCTCAAGTCAAAAAAATTGCGACTCGAGTCTGACTCGAGTCCGAGTCAGCAAGTCAAGTCAAGTCAACAAGACTGCTGTCCAAGCACTTGTCCTAAAATTTGCTATGGTTAGAAAGAGTAATACAAAGTAGAAAATATACATGTAATAATGTACGGTCTGAAAATCATTGGTGAAAATTACACATACATTTTGTACACGTACATGTACTATCCGGCTTCCTGAACCAACTTTTTCTAACCAAACTTTTGTCCCCAATAGTATTTCAGACAAACAGCACATTTTCAAGGGATGCATGGTTGTGTACATTGATTATATTCTACTTTTTAATGATCTTTCCAACCGTAGCAATTTTAGGACGAGTCCTTTTTATTATCTAGTTTGGTGCCTCAAAATCCGTTTAATTGAAATAACAAGATGGGAGATTTTTTTGAGAATTGTTTTTGTGAATGCACTTAAAAACGACATGTATCTTTATCTTACATGTAGTCTCCAAACAAATTATTATGACAACATATGCCTGTTGCCTTTTGCCACAAAATATACCAGCAAAAGTAGTTTTTCGTAGTTTCAATAATGTTTAAAGGCTGTTTCCTCTTAGAAAGGTGTTAATTGTTGGGTAGTGCTCAACATTTTGGCTAAATTTGGTTTGTGCTTTTACAGAGCATTAAAGCACCCACCTATTCATTTTTAAAGTAATGTCATTGCTAGCCTTAATAGCAATATGACATGTAACCAAATCAATTTATATTTGATATTTGTTAGTTTCTGTTTCCATGACAGCAATTTATCTCTCTTTTAATGCCTCAGCCCCTCATATTTGATCATCAAATTGTATTTCCGTAGTATTTCCAGCTGTGAGGATGATAAAATACCAATGCATACATTTCCTGATACCCCCGACATTTCATTTCTTTGGTTGGTTATGTACATGTACCTGACCTATAATTTCCAAGGTCTTCATTCTACCATAATGTGTAACATTTACAGAGAAATGTGGAAAAAACTGAAGCAATGATGTTTGAGACTAAAGGGCCGGTCACACTGGCCACGATAACGATAACATGGTGCATCAAACTAAAGCTACAAGATGTGTGTACTGCAGTGAGCTAGATAGCTTTACGATGTAAATTGCATTTTTTATAAACGTAATCTGTTTTGTTTTTTCATGGACCCTCGTTTTCATTTTGAAAATTCCCACAAATGACATTCAAAAACTGTGTTTTTCATTATCTGAGAAATTGCTAAGTAATATGTTAATTCGGCTACAGGTACTCAATTCCATATTGTGGAACCGGTTCCTGACATTAGTGGTCGGGTACTCAGGTACCCGGTTCGGATGCACAGCCCTAATTGAATCACTTGATTTTTTAATTTGCTGATTGGTACAGTATAATGTACGTAACATTGAATTATGTGAATTATTTAATTTTTAAAACTAATTCAGTCTTCTCTCAAAAAAAAGGAATCGCATGTTTAAATGTTATTCATACAAAATCTTAGTCCGGAAAGGTGACCCTCTACTCACTGTACAAAAACAGAAAGAACAAAACAGACATCAAAGTTAATGAATATTGATTTGTGTTGCCTGCCATGAGTGTGACTACAGGTCCCTGCATCAAGCTAATGTAATGGAAGTGGCCTGAGAGTCTTTATGAGTGCACAGCTTTGTCGTACAATGTAGTCATTCTTTTACAGAGCTTGATTTTCCATTTCCTGGGTTTTATCATTGATGCTTTTAAATGGACCTACATGTACGTATGAAGTAATGACTATTGTGTTTACCTTGTTGACTTCGTACAGTACAGGTCATTACATTATGTAAATTTGGGGTCCAAAAGTGTGACATTTTTGGTGTCCCTGTTACATTGTACATAGTGACATGTATAAGATTTTGCAATTCAGGACACATCTTTAATGCCTCCAAGAGTGATTGTGTAAAGCAAAGTACATGTACAATGTACATGCCAAACAAGTAAAAAAGTAGTGTGAAGTCAATTTTAATGGTGCTTGATGGAAATTACACAGGTCAGATGTAACAGGGACACCAACAAAAGTCACACTTTTGGACCCCAAATTTATGATTTAAATCAGCCAACCCTGATTTATTTTGCTAAAATAAGACTTTTACAAAAAAAGTGATTTAAATCAGTACTACAAGTAATTTGGGGTGTATCGCCCTGAAAAATAAATATTTCAAATTGAAATGCTAAATTGTTATCATTTATGTAAAAAAGAAATTAAAAATCAACGATTGATAAGTAACATTCAATAATTTCAAATTTTGAATATTTTTAATACAATAATATACATACATGTATCAGTCTTTGCACATATTTCACATAATACAACTATATTTTAGGAGGACCGAATATAAATCACAGTGTAGTCAGTGATTTCAAAATTCATTCAAAAATAGTTTTCTTTTAGAACTTGGTAGTGGTGGGAAATCAATTAAATTGAATTTTTCAGTCAGATTACAGACATAGCAATTAAAGGGAATTAAAATGACAAACATTTTGGACTTCAAGTTCATCTACAAAGTTGCAACAATATATGATTCTTGCTGTCTTCGTTTTTGATTGCAGTGCTATAAATGCTTGTAGTATATTCTGTAATTTCTATAGAAGCTTAACCAAAATATTAGAGTTTTTTCCTATGGAATTCTGTTGGACTCCTAATTATTCATGCTGATTCAACACTGTCTATATAAGATGGCCATGACATTTTGGAAATCTCATTTCCCTGCAGTAGAGAAGCGTACCATTCTTGCGGAAATAATTCCCTTTCAGAAACCTGTGGGATAGGATTGGGATTCAGTCTCCCATAAGATTTATCAAGAACCTCATATGCTTAGTATATATATCGTTGTTTGTACAGATAAATATTGAAGGTTGCACTTTATGGACTAACTAAATTTTAAAATATGGCATCAGATTTATGCCATATTTTTACTTTCAGTTAGTCTTTGAAGTCTTATCTGTATCTACATGTACATTTAGCTGACTAATAAGGCTGTTCGATATTTTTTTCAAATAGAAAGTTTTAACTAAAAATCTTCTGTCATTTAAAAAGCCGTTCATATTTTTGTTTTTTTACCAGAAAATACAGTGTAGCACTCTCCTCTGGGTGATGGAAGACCATACTAGATAATTCAAGGAAATTTTAAAATTTCACCTGCTTGATGATATTGCAGGAAGGAGCCAAATGTCTGTTGTTGTCATTTGTTTAAAATTATAAATGAATTACATGTACATGTAGCAGCTGTCTCTGTGTTAATAGGAATTGTGTTGTGTTGTGTTGTGTTGTGTGTTGTAGAGGCTAACGTAATTCATTAATTTAGGGTTCTTTCTGTTTTCAAAGGAAATGCACTTTCTAAGAATTCAGGTTTTTTTCATGGGCTAGCCCTGTTAATGAATCAGTGAAAATAATCAATGTCCCTTTGCACACCGATTGGACACATTTCACAGAATGTTTCTCAAATGTCTTTCAACAAAACAGTGTTTTTTTTGTATTTGACCTTTTTCTTGGTTCTTTTTTGGCATATCTAAAGTTTCATTATTACTGAAACTGAATTGTGTAATACTGAGTTGTTTGTGTTGTTTTAAATTTGTCTATACAGTATAAATGTGCTATTCATCAGATTGCTATTCATCAGAGTTTGAGTACTCGTACTCCTACTCGTGTACAAACTCAATTTTCACTACTAACAAATTGTTTGGGCTCAGCACATACTCGGCTTTTTGTACTCGGGCTCAGACCTGGACTCGACATTTTTTACTCAGTATTCTTTATCCGTACTCGGGAATACAATTGATAATCTTCTCTTTTGATACTGCACCTTCGGACTCGAAAGTATACATAAACTGTTCTTGATGGGCTTTGGGTTAATACCCAAAAGGAGAAATTTCTGGCTCAATCACATGTGTTGTACAACTTTTTGAGTAGGTTCATTATGTTGTGTATTTTAAAAGGTATACATGTAGTCAATCTCCTAAATTGTTGGTGTGTTTAGACTCTTGATGATGCAGGTACATTATAATAATTTTCAGAACATAACTTGGCATTTATATTTCTTATGGTGTACTCGTACTCTGCCCATACTCGACTATTTATGTACTCGTACTCTGCCCCTACTCGGACCCTGAAAAACTTATACTCAAATTTTTGGCCCAGGACTCTATCATCAATGTACTCGGACTTGGCCTGTACGATCGGCTCTAAATGTACTCGGAGAACTTGGTACTCGGATTATAGGACTTGACTCCAACGCTGCTTTTCATGCATTGCTGTTCATGTACATTGTACATGTCATAAGTTTATCAGTTTCCTCAATTTTGACGTGTTTTTATTTTGTCTTTTGAAAAGATGTGTTAGCTTATGACCATAGCAAGTCAAAGGCCCTTCAAAAGGTTTTGATGTGGCCCTTGACAGTGCCACAAAGCTAATAGATTAGCTTGAACTCATTTGTACAGGTGTATTTGAATTTCCAAATATTTAAACCAACTTGACACCTTGTTTGTGTACTGTAGCTGGTATCGTTTACATTCATAGCATGTACTTGACATGCCTGAATTGTACTTTTAGTAACCAAAAACTAAGTGCTTTGTTATGAGGAACAAAGGTACATGTGTATAGTATACATGTAGTTTGAGGGATATGTACTCTTTTGTCCTTCAAAACAAAGGGACGCTTTGAATGGATATGACCCGAGGAGTCAATTTAATCAGTGAAACCATGTTAAACATTGTTTCCAGTGCCATTGTATCCAGTAACTTCAGATTTATTTATTATTAGACTAAATACCTATTTGTGTGCCATTCTAATTTGAAATGGTCGATTGTGCATGCATTACAATGCCTGACCCTTTCTTTAATGATTTTTGTTTCTTGAAGCAATCACTTCTTAAAGAACAACAGGCAATGCATTAATTTTGCATTAAAAGTAAATAAATATGGGAATGCATTAAAATATTTTTAGATCTTCATTCCTATATAGAAATGAGATTAAATGTATGGTTCTTATCCATGGTGGTCACTCAGTAAATTAAAGCTGTTTCCATGGAGACCTTTTTCTTTTTTAATTCATAAATGCCTCAGCGAGTTTCACTATCCCTATTGGTCGAGAGCCTGTCATGTGGGTGTGTTTAAGCGGTTGTTTAAACACGGCTGGAAGTTGTTTAAACACGGCGCGTCATAACCAGCTGTTCTCAGCCGATACGCAACAGGGAGAGCGTAGTACAAATGTAGGTGCGCGTACTGAACTTCATAATGTAAGACAACGCTAATGTACGCATATAAAACGCTACATATAACCTGAATCCTCCAATATCCTCTGATTCCAAAATCCTCAAATATTTGTTACTGGGGAACACTGCCTGAATCCTGCAAAATCCTCATTGGGTTTTGGATAAACACCCCAGTAATAACCTCAATGCTCCAGAATCATCCAGAATCATCTCCATTTTCCTCCAGAGGCAAAATCCTGCAAAATCCTCCGATGCTTTAACTTCCAAAAACCCTCAATCCTCCAAATTCCTCCATTTGGCAAAGATGATTTTTAGAGGTTTTGGGAAGGTTAGGGTTAAAAACAATATTGACGATTTATTAGTGAAGATGAAGATTACCTTATGAAGATTTTGTGTTTGGTTTCAGCTAATGAGTATGGTGGAAGACCTATTGAGAGAGATGTCTGCACTGAAGGAACACGTTAGTGGATTTGGGAGTGAAATAGCCAATCTCGGAGACAGGTTGAGAGAGGTAATCATTTATGGCATTCATTTATGCATTTTCTTATTTCTCAAATCAGACATACACAATGACATATGTGACCCACTCTGCAAAATTTGAAAATAGTGTTTTGTAATATATAGCTGGAAAGGCCATTTTATAAGCTTTCCCTATATATGTCTGTGGCCTGTAGCATTTTGCATTCGTTATATATTTTTAAATTTGCCTGTTTATTTTGAGGAATTTCTTGAAATGACTTAAGGAGAATCAAGTCATTTAAAAAGAAATTTTAAAAAGCAACAGATTGAAGCACTAGACACAAACACATTCTTTTTTCCAACTTTATTCACTGAAACCATAAGATTTTTTGTTATAAACTAGATGAATATAGGTATCAAAGATACACAAAAAATTACCTCCTTTAAAAATCACTTGTTTGAAGAATTTTTCACCCTCTTCACGCGTAAATTAAAAGCATACAGCGACTTGTGTGCCCTTTTTGCAGAGCGGGTCACATAATATGATTTAAAGATGGGGTCTAGTGAGTTTCTGAAGTTGTAACGAATAACCTTAGAAATGCATGATTGGTATTGGATTGTACTTAGTCAAGTGAATTAGACAGTCCTATACTTCAGTTATGTGTTGTAGACAACTTGGGTGGTGTAGGCTTCTTTCAGTCCAACTGTAGCACTGTTTGCACACTGGATATTTGACACTGGTACCCAGTTTTCAATCACAGTGCCAGGGTTTGTTCCAACTTGGGTAGAAAACACCTTAACTGGGTCGCGTCGGGATTAAAATGCTGCAAGTGTGAACATGGCACAAGTCTCTGTGTTTTGACCGGTCCAACCTCAAAGATTTGGAGAGTTTGAAAAGACGATTATCGTGTTTTAAAACACCCCAAACTCTCCCCGAAATAATGGTCCTTCTTGGGACAAAAAAATCCATAAAATGGCCTGAAACAATTATAAATTGATCAAAATAAAATGTAGTGTGAACAAATAATGTGAATCATGTTTTTGAACAGCTTTTTTTGTTCAAAAATCCCTTCAAAGGGTACTGCAATTTTTGTACCTACATTGTACATGCATGCACTGTAATGTTAACCAGTTTGCGCCACAATTACTGTTTTGCAAGAGTCATTTCAACAGTATTTGTACAATATTACTTGCCGAAACCTCATATATTTTAATACTCCGGGTGTGCCCACCGGAGCGTAAATTGTAGAACAACAGGCTGTGCACAGCGGCCAAGTTTAAGTTCAACACACGGTCCGCCTCCACCGACTTCTCAGACTTTGTGTGTGTATACAAAACAAATGAGGGATTAGTGTGTTGAGACGTCACCCGGAGGTGAGTCGAGGCAAGCTTGACATTTTAACCCGTCAGCCGTGCCCGTGTATAAAAACAGCGAGATCGTGTTAACACGTCCTCCGACGCGAACTGGTTATTGGTTAAAGCATGATTGGAAAACAAAATTATAGAATCAGTGAAAATTACATTTGATGATGTCTCATAAAAGAGCAGAAAAACCAAAGTTGTCGAGAATACTGATGAATTCATTTGCAACTGTTTCATTGTATCTCGATAAAAGCAGAATGCAGGAGATACTTGATTTTGAGCATTCGCATAATTGCCACTTATATCAAATGTGCCCGCACCAGTGCACAGTTTTATCAGTTAATAAACATTGATTGCCTTTAGCTTTCTAATCACATGCCGTGGGGATATAATTGATTGACATACTTGTATTTCAGATAAGCGCTAATGAGGATAGAATCAACGAGAAATTGCAAAAGCTGGAGAACTCCACGGCAAACGACGACAGGATGGATGAACTCCAACGGACCATTGTAAGGACTTGATTTCATCATTCAAACCACTTTTTGTTGGAATTATCATTCAGCAATGATACTGTCACTCCAGTTCAATTTGATAATGTCAAGTTGTTCATCACTTCAGAATTCCATTTCATTTAGTTAAAGAGGATGTTGATTGCCGAGAGAAGTCTGCGTCATTTTGTAGTTTTATGTAGATTGCATATTGTAAAATAAAACCAATAAAGCCAATTATTTCTGCCATGTAATAACAAAAAAGTGACTTTTGAGAGCTATTTTTATCAAGTCCCGTCTAGCGCAGCATAGCCCGCTGGTGCCATTTGTCTAAAAGTCAGTTCCATTTGTCTAAAAGTCGTCCTCGAGGGCAGCATATAAATCTGACGTCATAGGACGAACTCCCCTTTTGTGTTTAGCACTAGACACAAAAGGGAGTACGTCCTATGGCTTCAGATTTGTTTGCTGCCCGCAGCGACTTTTAGAAAAATGGTACCAGTGGGCTCGAGGGGACTTTGAAATAGCTCTCAAATGTCACTTTTTTTTTATTTCATGACATAAATAATTAGCTGTTTTATTTTACAATACGCAATCTACATAAAATTACAAAATATTGTGTCGGCATGTTTTTAAAATACCAGATGAAGGTTAGAGTTATATTATTTCTTTTAACGGCACTAGTATAAACGTCTATAGATACAGCTGAATCTATTGGTAATGTTATGTTTGTGTTCCAGAATGATTTGAACAACAGAATGAACACCCTACCACCATTGGACATTCTAGTGACCTGGCCAGCTATGGAAGATGCACTAAAGGGGATACATAGGGATTCTGTGGCTGTATATGATCAGGCTATGCAGACAATGACTATGACAGATGTAAGTATCAAACTCAGTACTTGAACTTCATAAGAAAAAGCAAAGCCAAGTCCTTAAGCTTTTTGTGAGGATCGGGTCACATATATGGCTAATTTGTACCTCTGCCAAAGATGCTACTGTATTTGATGATTTTTCATCCACTTTTCAATTTTGTTGTTTACAGTCTTCTCAAGTACAGACGGTGCCAACAAAAAGTTCATACTCACAAACAAGGGTAAGTTCTGATTTTCAACTCTGAAATCCTACCTTTCAAAAACAAAGATATCAACAGTGTGAAATGACAGCCAGCTGTGTTAATTAACTACACATACCCCTTTTAACAAAATGATGTTTGTTCAGCAGTTTGAACTGTCTCCACTTCACTTTGAAATTTTCTGATGATGTACAACTGGATCAGACAAAAATTTTTGTCACAAGCTCACATAAACCCACAGCTGAATTTTATACAAGTTGAAAACCAAATTACAAATCCGAATACGAAAGAAATGACTCACAAATGTTTTTAACCCCTCTGTCCGGTTGTTAATTAATGGGTGCTGGTATGCCAATATGTAGATTGAGTATGTGTAGGAATGCGCATATAGATGACAACAAGCCAGGTGGTCTTTTTCAAACTGTGGCTAAGGCCATCGACCGTATTCAAGAGGTTAAAACAATTAAATCTTAATTTCTTCCCAGAGTTGTCAATTTCAGATTACAGATATCTACATTGTAAACTATCGGGGCAGTAGTAGTACAAGTAGTCCACTTATTACCAGAGTCAATTTTTTTCAAGCCCTGCAGTGTCTATCAATATTCAAACAAGACATCTGTGCAGGTTAACAGTTGGAGTCCCAACTTGCTAAATTAACAATTGAAAATTTGTCAAGTGAATTAAAATATACAGTGCAGATTCCATTCATTCCAAATGTGAAATTTAAAATTATTTATAAAAGAAAGATTATTTGCAAGAAAAAAAACACCACCGCATTGATCTAGTTTGGTCTTGACCAGCGCCTAAATTACAGAACTCAGTCCACCAATCCAGCCTGGATTTCAGGTCCTATTTCCCCAGTTGATAACTTTTAGTGAACCCAAACAAAAGTACCTATTGGAAGGGAGATGTTAATATTTCAAGCCTGCTTAAATATATTTCTTTTGCTTGTAAAACATAATATTGCTTAATGATCATGCACATAAACAACTTTTTTTTAACCCCTTGCCTCCATCTGTTATTGATGGGGTGCTGGTATGCCAGGATCCGGTATGTGCAGCCAAACATAAACACAAACAATAGCCATCACACTGAATAGAGTGGTCCTATTCATCACACTTGAAGCCCCTCCCCCCTTGTGTGAATGAAAGCTTTGTTTGGAAAAGCTTTATCTATATTCATTCCACTCCCATTTAAGAACAATATAGTTGAAACGTGATGATTGAGTATGCACAGGAATGCGCCTATTAATGTCAACCGGCCAGCTGGTCTTTTTCAAACCATGGCTATGGCTGTTGTCTATATTCAAGACATTAAGTGCCCATATCTTGCTCTCCCATTTCAGACACCTAGTCCAGGTCCTCCGTCCAACCCCCCATCCCGTCCAGGCTCGGCTTCCCATCCATCCATGGAGATCCAGCGCATCCTGAAAGACATCGGAGAGCTGAAAGGCAGGCATGATTCCGTGGAAGACAGAGTCAAGATCTTAGAGGTATTTGGAAATTATCACGTCATCAGTCCCTGGGGCAAAACAAGCACTTGCAGATTCTGAAATGTGCAAACTTAAAGGTATAATATAGCATTGTTAGAGCTGACAACGTAGAGTTCGTACGGTGAGTGATTCAACATACATGTATATAACAAACCTATGAAATAGTGATTTAATAGTTTTAATAGTGATTTCATGCACCATGTGCTTATTTTGATTGTTGAAATTCAAATTAGCCGTGTGCTTTTGGAAATATTTCTCAGAAGGATTGGTACTGGTAGTCTGTAGTCTTTTTAATAAAGCTTTTAGATTGAAGCTGATAAATATTCTGGATCTTTACCATAGCTTTATCATACCTACAATATGCAAATGCTGTTTCAAATTCCAGTTTGTTTACATCATGAAGTTCCTTTGCATGTACATTCATATGTGGCACCAGCAAGCGAAATAATTAAAGACATAAAGTTGGAACGTTTGAAAATTGAGATTTCCATTCCATAATAAAATATATAATGTAAGCTTTGTATTTCACATGGTTTTACCCGCAATCCCAGTCTCTTTCGTAAGCTTTGTAATGGTGAACGAAATTACTGTCGTACGATATTTTGGTTTTCGAATAGAGCTGTAAATTCAGCATTGAGAATGGAAAATAATATGTAGTTTATACAGTTTTTTCAGAAGTACGCCAGACATAAATGTCAAATTGTACACATTTACCGGTAATGGTCTCAACACAAAAGCAAACCAGGTATTTTGAATTAAATATGCTTTAGGGGTGTGCAACGGAACCGGATACCCGAGTGCCGGACCGTTCATGTCAGGAACCGGTTCCAGATTATGGAATTGAGTACCCGTACAACTTTACATTATCGCATAACTTCCCAGACAATGAAAAAGGAAATGTTTTGAATGCTATTTGTCAGGAATTTTCAAAATTAAAACCAAACTACATGGGAAACCAGCACAGATTTCACCTTTATGACGCTCTTAAAAGTTGGCAAAGAATTCAGCTGTCGCATAGTTTTTGTAGTCTGGGTATGGATAAAGAGCCTCGACAAGACATAATAGCATGCCTCATTTATAACAATAAATACAATGTTTAAGCTTCTTTTGTTATATGCTGGTGCTTGCACGTGTCGGCACACGTAAAGGCAGAGAAGTAATCATGTTTACTGGACAGGCATGAGGTTTTCAGACTTTTGTCTGAAATCAGACTTTTGAATCTCAGAGAAAGACATTGTTACAACTTCCGGGATTGGAAGTTTTGGGTTGGGTTTCTTAAACGGGTACCCGTCTTTTTTTCAATCGGGTACCAAGTTTTTTTACTACCCGTAAATGCACACCCCTTAATATGCTTGAAACTGCACTATTTTGACAAAAACAGGATGTTTTGACAATTTTCAGATAAATTGCAATTACTCAAAAATAGGTCATGCGACTTATGTCCGATTTTTCTTGCGGACGCCGCATATGAAGTATTGACGATCCTGAGGAGTGTTTTCTGTAACATTTAAAAATTTAATTTTTAAAATTTACTTTTGTTATCAATCAAATCTATGGGAGACTGACCAGGTAATTTTTGATCAATTTTTTTTGGGGGAAATAAAAAAAAATATTTCCCTTGTGGCGTGTTTGATGATATAAATTAAAAGGTGATATTGTCATTGAGTACTCACCACATTGACGCATGGCATGTTGTATCATAAAGTCGGGGCATGATCCCTGCCTACATGTATATGCCATTATTGGCTTATGACCTCTGACCTCTTATGTCATAGGATCTAATGAATGGCAAAGCTGACTTGGATGAGGTCAAGAAGCTACTCGGAGAGAAGAAAGATGTACCTGAAGACCTGACAAGGATGATGGAAGAACTCAAAGAGGGACTAGATTCACTTCAGGAAGGCAGGGAAAAGGTAACGGAAAGATGGAGAGAAATGACATTATTTCTAGGAGCAGGCTTAAAGCTTGCCATAGAGTACCGAAGTGATGACGTCAATCAATGCAATGTTTGGAACCAGAATACATTCTTAACTGCATGTGTTTGGAACCAGTTGCCGTGGCAACTGACGTCAGACTTCAGTACTCTATTGAGTATTGTGCCTTGGTAGTGACAGTATTGGGAAGTATTTTATTAATAGGACAGTTTGGTGTCTCAAAGGTTATTCGGGATAAAATTGCTGACATAATTTCACGCCATGTTACGTACGCGAATGCCCATTCTGATGTTGTGCGACCGCCTTTTGCGTTCACACGCGCGCGTTAGGTCACGCGGGTCATTCGGGACAAAATGTCATTGTGCACATGCGCTGTTGAAATATCGAACTGGCTTATAGGCTAATTATAATCGAGTTGTTGGACATCCTGAATTCCATAACATTGGTGCCTGCGATGCCTAGCGTGGGACTGGAGGACTGGACTGGAGGGCTTGTGTTGGACTTGCAGGGACTTGCAGGGACTTGCAGGGACTTGTGATGAACTCGACTACATCCCTGGGTATTATTGTTGCCTGAAAGAATGAACCCTAAAGCCATCCATATTTTTTACCAATCTGTATGGAAATATCTTCAGAGTCTGTGCGTATACTTGTCAGATTTTAATACTGAAGAGAATAATTCATTGGATGATTTGAGGGTTATCTGATAATATCGTTATAAATATTGATGCCTGTATTCAGGTCATGGGCATCCCAGTAGAGTTCCAAACCATCCTAAGACCTTGTTGACAGCAGTGCATCTTCCTGAATACGTATTGGTTGTTTTCTTAGGCCATCCCAGGGGATAAGTTAAAACTACCAAATGCAGTCATACACATAATACATTGGCAAATGCATTATTTGTTAACCAGAGAAAGATTGGCTAGCTCAGCGTGGGAGGTACAGTAAACCAAAACCCAGCATGTGCATGACTATAGCAGCCGATTTCACGAAACCTTACACAATTGCGTAACTCTACTTACGCCACAATTTATTGCGAAAGTTGCGTAACATCTGTGACATTTTTAAAATTGATTTCACGAAAGGTACGCAGTGCGTATAAGTCGCTGACTTGCGCCTCAAATTATGGCGTAACTTACGCACTTGTTTTAGGTGGCTTAGTTGTCCGCAAAAACACTGAATTGTTGACTTAGCTAGCTGAGCGTTAGCATCAGTAAAGCCGTTAGTTGCTCAAATTATTTATTAAATTCACTAGATTATTTCAGAGAGTAATGAAATGATCATCCGCAGGTTTACCTGTGAAGTATTTTCGAAAGTTGCCACCAATTCATTTTTGGAGCGCAAGGTTTCAAAAGTGAAAGGTTTCAAAATGGCGCCGCCGCAGTTATTTCACGACTGTTCCGTGCATATTTTTATTGTTGTACTCAAACGGTCCTTGTAAAAGCGCCATTCAGCCTCGTCTGCAATGTAAAAAAAAGAAAATATAACATTGCGCAGCTGCGCACCGTTTAGTGAAATGGATCGCAAGGATGATGTGCAGCTGCGCAACATTTTTATAGCGCAAGTCCTACGCCATTGCGTAAGTTGCGCACTGTTTCATGAAATTGTCTGCAGATCATATTGCCCGCTCGTGATAATCTGAGTGCAGATCATTTGGGTGATTGACTATACCGCGTGCCGCCAACAGTTTGTTTGGGAGAGACCATTTTCTTTGTGGACTGTGTCATAGAAAATGGTGGACATCAGTTGATACAGTTCTGTTTTGCACTGGGCTAAAACCATGTTGGTTTGTGGTTAACTAATTCTTTCCCTGTTTCATAATGCTATCCAATGTTCTTTTTGGTTGTTTTTTCTTCTGATTGAAATCACTCAATACAAGGCTAACAGCCACTCTAGAAGGGTTACGATCAGAGGTGGTAGGGTTGGTGACATTTTTAAAATGCCAGCCCCAGCACCTTTACAGGTTTCCTGGGACCAGATCTAAATAGAAGGATAATTCTTCGACAAATTCCAGATAAATTATCCCAATTTTCAGACCTATTGTATAGACCCAGGCGGGGTAACTTCCACCGTCGTTGAGATCAACTCACCTCCCCCCATTTGCTTGAAACTCCTGGTGATATACATACAAACTGGTATTTTTATAACTCAGAACAGTTCTTTGGTTGCTACAATTTTTGCTTTCTGTCAAACATATTGAAAAGTTGGCAATACCCTTTGGCTCTTGTACATAGTGTAAACCATATTAAACCACTCACAGTTGGCAAGTCATTTGACCAACTCAGCTGATGATAGATAATTTGATGAAATGAAAACAACACATCCCAAATCATTGTCAGATGACGTTAAATGTTAACCCCTTGCGTACGGATGACGCCTGTGGGCGCAAAAAACAGTATCACAGGATGACGCCACTGGCCGCTGTTTGTGCAGTTTCAATCCATTGTTGGATTATTGTTTATGATACGCTTGACTGCACAAACACATTGTAGCGGTTCGATTTGGCTGCCAGAACCGCCACGACACCCCGACGTCTCCCGTAAAATACCGTGCCCAAGGGGTTAATAAGGATTTTGTTCTTTGCAGCGTAATATTTTTGTTTACAAAAGCCAAATCTTTATGCATGGCATTCCTTAGAATTGCCGAAGCTAACTGAATTAAATCCAAATCCATCCAACACCCTACCTCTTCACCCTGCATACACCTCCTCTCATCACTGCATACCCACTTTTTCGTAATATCCTACATCGGTCACCCACATACACCCTTTCTCAACTTAAATGGCACCCCTCACACCCTTACTTACACCTCACGCCTGAGCCCAATTTCATGGCTCGGTTTACCATAAGCGAGGAATCCCCACTAACTATAGCAGGAATTTCTGGACCAAAGGTTGCGTATTTTATGGGTTTGCAGTAGGGGTGTGCATTTACGGGTAGTACGGGAATCGGGTACCCGATTGAAAAAGAGTTTGGGTACCCAGGTACCCGTTAAAGAAAGCCAATCCCAAAAAATAAATCTTTGAAATTGCTGTTCATATTGTAAATGTCCGCATGTTAATACTACCACATCAGTGCATCAATGCAGCAAGATGCAAGTGTGAACAGTGAGCTCGAGAGATCTATACCCCTGTACCTTTACATTGTAAATTGCATTTTCCCAAGCGTCATAAACATTAATCTCTTATTTTTCAATGCACCCTGGTTTTCATTTTGAAAATTCCCCAAAAACTCTTTTTCATTGTCTGAGAAATTACTAAGTAATATGTTAATTCAGTTACAGGTACTCGATTCCATAATCTGGAACCGGTTCCTGACATTGGCAGTCGGGTACTTGGGTACCTGGTTCGGATGCACAACTCTAGTTTGCAATTAGTTTAATGGATTATGCACTTACAGGGTTACTTTACTGCAAATTTTCAGCTGTAGCTCATTTTGCACAGAATTGCAGGCCAAAGCACAGAATCTGCATTGCAGAATACATGAAATTGGGCCCTGCTCAAAATCCCACACCCTACCTCCTACTACACTCCCA
The DNA here is from genome assembly GCA_037893225.1 of Hippasteria phrygiana. NCBI lineage: Eukaryota > Metazoa > Echinodermata > Asteroidea > Valvatida > Goniasteridae > Hippasteria > Hippasteria phrygiana. Next base: position 1,432,855 of record JAZGUH010000056.1, read on the forward strand.
TAACCCAAACCTTTTACCCTGTTCACCCAACTTCCCTTACCCCATGCCCACTGTCACTGGGCTCGTCTTATCCTACAGATGGATGAGTTAGACAGTTGGATCCGTGAGCAATCTAAGATGGTTCCTGCCTCCATGCGGGACATTCAGCAGCTTCGGGATGAGATGGCCGAGATACAGGCCAATCTGGCTGCCGATATAGTGGCCATGGCCAAAAACCTTCCTGTATCTGCTGTCGGGGTTAGTTGCTATGGAAAAAGGTCAAAGGTTATCAATCATGTGATTCAAGAGATTGCCACAACAATCACTAGCAATTAAAGATTGGCATATAATACCGAAGCAAGCGTGAAGTATCCCTTATAGTTTGTATTGTTGCTCAGCCTTGCTCATTCCTGTAAAATTGAAATGGGATTTAACTTGGTAAACAGATATATCAAGTAAACCACAATGAGAACCAGACTAGGTAATTTAATCAATACTTGCATTCAAAGCAAACTAAGACAACTGACAGGAGTGAGATTTGAACCTGCGACTTCTACATCACCACAATGGTAGAAAAAAGAGAATTGTAGATTGATGAATAGTTACTACTGCCAAAAAAGTGCCTCAGAGTCCCATTTAGTTTGCCTTTGAAACCTGGATGCAATATACTTTTCTATTAATTACCTTTTCCATTAATTTCCCTGCACCATGCACCACACCTGCTTTAGATTCACCCTTTGCTTTCACACTAATCACCACCGTGACCTTTCACCTCACCCTCACCTCCCTAACCCAGCTTGACAGCATCAACAACAGCCAGGAGCTGGGTGAGCAGCTCACCAAGGTCACCTCCAGACTGGGCCACCTGGAATGGAGGTTAAACTCCCAGGGCAAACAGCTGGAGGCCCAGGCGTCTATGGGCATGCTAGTCTCCACCGAGGGGTTGGATGTGGTAGGCTTTGGTGTTGAACGACTGGGTGTTATTTGTTGCATGACAGTGCAATTGTAGTTGGCGTTTATTGGTATTTGTATGATTGGAAGTAATTTGTGTAATAAGTGTGTCTGAAATGTGAAGCCATTGGAATACAGAACAAATTGCATCATCAACCATTCATACTGTATCTTGGATATCATTGGCTATGCTAGTACCTGCCTAATATTAAGAGTTTGAATGTGAAATCTGCAGGTCAACTTGTTTTAAGTCTATGTTATTTTAAGTGTTAAAAAGTTTGATTGATATCAACTTTGATTGATATCAAACTTTTAGTAAAATAGACTGTTGTACCCAGGACAGTTTATTTATTTTTGTCGGACTTTCCCTCTGAAATCCAAAATGCTTGTTTGCATATATATTTCCAAACAGAGGTTCAAAACTGCATGCTTAAAACTACTTTTCTATCTACTGGCAGCACTTACAATTCTTAAACATGGAAAGAACTTTAATCAAAATGTAGTGCTGATGTTAATAATTATTTACTCCTGATTTGTAAAAGCAAAAAAAAAATAAACCTGCCAAATTATAACTTTTTCAAAGTGAACAAAGAAACTGGCAGGAGCGGGATTCGAACCTGCGACCTCCGGGTTACCGTATCGGCGCTCTACCAACTGAGCTATCTTGCCCTAAGTTGGCGGTTTCCCAAATTGTCAGTATCTTTGTTCGGGTGGGCGCTAGTCAGAAGTCATATAGCCAGGGATCACACCCAATTTTACGATACAACCTGGGAAGCGACATTGTGGGGATCACTCAATGAGGATACGACTTTTTAACTTATAATTTATAATTCGTCAAACGTTTGACAAATTATAACTTTGTTCAAAAAGCTATCACTTTTTCTTCTTTCCTGTACAGGATAGTGAAATTGTGAGCAACATGCAGAAGTTGATTCTGCAGCTACAGGCTGAAGTGGATAAACTCAACCACACGTGTGTGCAACTTGTGGATGAACACAACAGTAAACAAAAGCATATTGATGTGAGTATGTATAAGAAACTCAACCACACATGTGTGCAACTTGTGGATGAACACAACAGTAAACAAAAGCATATTGATGTGAGTATGTATAAGAAACTCAACCACACATGTGTGCAACTTGTGGATGAACACAATAGTAAACAAAAGCATATTGATGTGAGTATGTATAAGAAACTCAACCACACATGTGTGCAACTTGTGGATGAACACAACAGTAAACAAAAGCATATTGATGTGAGTATGTATAAGAAACTCAACCACACATGTGTGCAACTTGTGGATGAACACAATAGTAAACAAAAGCATATTGATGTGAGTATGTATAAGAAACTCAACCACACATGTGTGCAACTTGTGGATGAACACAATAGTAAACAAAAGCATATTGATGTGAGTATGTATAAGAAACTCAACCACACGTGTGTGCAACTTGTGGATGAACACAATAGTAAACAGAAGCATATTGATGTGAGTATGTATAAGAAACTCAACCACACATGTGTGCAACTTGTGGATGAACACAATAGTAAACAAAAGCATATTGATGTGAGTATGTATAAGAAACTCAACCACACGTGTGTGCAACTTGTGGATGAACACAATAGTAAACAGAAGCATATTGATGTGAGTATGTATAAGAAACTCAACCACACATGTGTGCAACTTGTGGATGAACACAATAGTAAACAAAAGCATATCGATGTGAGTATGTATAAGAAACTCAAGCAAAGAATAGTCTTAAATTTGACTTTCTGAAACGTGCAGATACCCCGTATCATTTTGGTCATCAATTTGCAATATTGTCAACATGTTGTATTCAATTGAAGTGCTACTTTTGCTTGTGCAAAAACACTTGATGATTACGTTTTTTTCAGCTCAGCCCAATCGGAAAACAAATGTTTCACAAAATACGATGCCAAACATGTTGTGGCTCCAATGGTGATGTGCCCAGAAGTCTCTGTTCAAACATAATTTTGGTTCTTGAGATCAACCTGCTCACTCTATTGGCAGTCTGTATTTACAAACCTCGCTGTGGTCTCATGGACTTGTATTGAACAAAACAGAAGCATCTTCAAGATCCCAGACATGTGGATATATTTCATGAAAAAGAATTTGTGAAGAAATATGACAGAGCTCATAATAATTGGATGTATTTCATGAAGAACTTGTGAAAGTATTCTTTACAACCCAAGTTGATTACTTTTTCTTTGTTTTCCAGGCCCTGTATACATTTGTGGACAGACTGCAGGAGAATAAGGCAGATAAAGAGCATGTTATCATGGAGATTGATGTGGTAAGTTATTGTGTTGGGTCGGTTGAGGGGTTTGTTGTTTTAACATCAGTGAACCCAGTCTTTCATAAAGAGTTCAGATTAGTGTTGCAGTAATTTTGTGGCATGGGACATCTAGCATAGCTGAAGTATGTTTCGTCAAACTGCAACTCATATGGTCGATTCATATTCACAGATTCTGATTGTTTGAAAGCTTTGCTGCATATTTAAGGAATGCATGTAGGGGTGGATCCAGGGGGTATTGGGGGTCAAAATTTTCTCTTTTTTTATCTTTTAACCTTTAACAGTATCAAATCAGGGATGTTTGTGGATTGTTTAGTTTAGTTTTATTAGTTATCCCCTGAGCGCGAGTGGAACACAGAATAATGTAGTGCATCTGTGTCCCATACCACGAGGCTGAAGGCTAACTGGTATGTGGGATGCACGGTGCACTACATTATTCTGTGTTCTACGAGCGTGAGTGGGATAATGAAATTATCTTCAAGCAAACTTGATGTGCAGTAGAGATGAAACATGCATGCTGTACATGAAACCAGAATGTACAACCTGCGCGCGCATCAATATAGATTTCCACGGAGTTAGAACACCGCAATGAATGCGCACAGTGCGATATGGACCGTGCCATTAGGTATAATATCACGCTGTTGTTGCCGTGGATCAACCAATCAGGATCGAGGATTAAATTTTGTTTGAAGAAAATGCTTTTAAGCACACAGTCGCAGACCATGTTCCAGGGGTTTTCTTGACGGAAAAAGATCTGTTGGGTCAGACCCGCCCCCCCCCCCAAATATTCCGGGACTTGCTCCTGGTGTGATTTATAGTTGTTTAACAGGGAGACCTCTCAGCAGGTGCTGTTGAGTGCAATCAATAATGCTGGTGTTATTTGCTGTAGCCACATTTCATGATGGGCCCAAATGCTGTTCTGACTGGCGCAGTGCTTTGGCAATAATTACATCCTGAAACCAGTTTGCTTGAGTTAAATTACGAGTGTCCAAAGTCCACATCCTCAGTATTTGCTAATCACTGTTACTATGGAATTCACATTAAGCAGGAATTTGTATGTGTCAGGGGCGGATCTAGGTTTTAACTAAGGGGGGGGTTTACCAGAGGTGATTGGCCTACACACCCCAGCGTGCCGAATTTTCGACACCCGACACTGGTTGTTATTAATTTTTTCTCAGCCCAAGTGGGGGGTTTAAACCCCCAAAACCCCCCCCCCCCGTAGATCCGCCACTGTGTGTGGTGATATTTCAAGATTTCCTTTTAATTTCACAGAAAGCAGACAAGCGAGCGTTGGAGAACAAAGTCAGTACGAAGCAGTTCCAAGGGACGGTGGACGAGCTATCACGCAACCTCAACGACGTACTGGACAAGCTGACAGGACATGTAAGTGGTGCTGATAATAAATCACTCAGTGTTGGTTTATCCCCTTGCAGGTGCACGTAATTGTTTGCTGTAATGGCATGAGTTTATACTCCCAGGAGGTGTTTGTGTACTTCTTATGTCCGAAACGTTGAGTTCCCTCCGGTTCTTTTCAGAACCACACATACTCACAAAAGAGATTTAATTCACAAACGAGTTACCTTATTGCCTTTCACCATGCATACCTTCAAATCTCATCTACTTCTGATGAGCAAAACAAAACCATGCATTCTGGTGATATCGCTGCTCTTCTCACACCAAGTGACAACAACTTTTTATTTTCTGTAAATATTTGAGTAATTTTTTAAGCTATATTATCTGCCATTTTCATGCACTGTTACCATAAAATCTTGTACCTGTCAAGAATCTTGTACCTGTCAAGAATCTTGTACCTGTCAAGAATCTTGTACCTGTCAAGAATCTTGTACCTGTCAAGAATCTTGTACCTGTCAAGAATCTTGTACCTGTCAAGAATCTTGTACCTGTCAAGAATCTTGTTCGTTAGTTGCTGGCAAATAAAGTTACAATACACCAGAAATTCAAATGTTGGAAAATTGTCAGTTTTTAAAGTTTTGTCCCAAATGAAGTCAGTGCCTTTTTTTTTCTTCTGATTGGTCACTGTTTTAAGTGCAATGCAGACGTAGTGTGGATGAATGCAATGGGCAAGGAAGCTATGTAAACCACTGGAAGGTGTTCCAGTGGCCTTTCATCATTAGTTCCCCCTGTCCAAACTTTCAGACAGTCTACTCACCTGGCTGTCTATCCCTTCACTGTTGTTGTTCCAAAGGCTAGTACTGTGAGAGACTCTTCAAGTTTGTTTTCCCTCGTACTGCCTCTCTTTGGATTTACCATTGATTTGCCATGGTAATGCCATTGTAACATCGTGGTAACATTACCAAGGTAATGCCATGTTTGTACCATAGCCAGGGCTTAATTGACCATGGTTTTACAATGGCTTTACTGTGGTAACTACATATCCATGATACTATGGTAATACCATGTTATTTAATTTTTTACTGAAAGAGTACATGTGGTGCATAGTCAAAATCACAGCTGGAATGTGATGGGGAATTGCCCAGTTAGAATTTAGCTGTCGCTCATGAACATGTAAATATATCCTAATTCGTGAATCTTGCTGCTTCGTTGAATACAGCGATCAGCATGGCAAGAGGCGGTCAGTGAGATGAAGCTAGATATTGATAACAAACTAGACCGGATGGAACTGGATCCCCTTAAGAACTACCTTGACAACCGCATCAAGTCCGTAGGAGCCAAGCTGGCACGTAAGGTGGAGGTAGAAACAACACACGAGGATGCAGCTGGCTTCAGAAAGTAAGTAGCAATGAAAAGTGGTCGTTGAAATGCATTAATAGTTTGGATCCGAGTCTGAAGCCAGAACAGTGAAGACAAAGTAGACACAAGTTAAATGTTGGAGGTGACGTGAGCCCTGGCTCAAATTTAGGCCTGATTCTGCATTCCTGGGTACTCTCATAAAGTCATTGTGATCTTGGACTTACATACCTGGACTCTACATATAGGCCATGTTATGCTACCGTAAAAAAAAGACATTTAGAGAGTGACCTCTGTGGTACCAGTTGGGGAACTAGGTTAAGTTATGTTTTTCTAATCCGTTTGATGTCCCGAATAAAAAAAATGAAGGTTGTTAGCGGTATATAACGGAACATGAACTTTCTTTTAGGCCATATCCATTTGACGCATAGTGAAAAACATAACATTTACGAGAAAGTTGGACTCACATGCAAATCATGAGGGGGCACTATATTTGTTTGCATGATAGCACCTCTACGGAGCTGTCAACACCCTTTTATGGAATGCCGCATCTTCCAAAATTATTATTATAACTATCACAACCTATAAAAATACTAAATCCTCTCCTCTCCCATAGCTTGTGTGTCTCAACCTGTCACTCGATAGGTTTTGATAGATAGAGTAATTGGCTCCAATTTGGCACTGAGAGAGGGAGGATTAAGCTTGCAATAGGCTTCTGCAGAAGACTTTTATGTAATCTTATGACATTGGGCTCTGATTTTAAAACCATTAAAGATATTAAACAAGTACGCTGGGTTGCACAGAAAATTTATGGCTGGATAACAAGCAACTTGGGTGAATATCAGCCGAACATATTTAGCTTTACTTTTTCAGATAATAAAGTAATTCCGTGGGGAAACAATTTCTAGTAGCACAAGTTCATTCAGACTCTATTGTAAGATTTCAGATGCTTTTGGTTTAATTAAGTGGAACATGACATAAAATTATTAAAGAAATATACATATTTATATGTATTGTATTGCAACCACGGGAGCTTAAATATATTAGGGTGCGTTCGAGCGTGTTACTCATGTTAACACGAGTATACTCTTAAGCACACGAACGGCAGGAGTATGACCCGAGGGTAACCGAGAGTATACTCCCGCTCAGACCGAGAGTATACTCCTGCAACGGAGGTGTCGTCACGTGATTGTTTCCACTTAAACATTTTAAGATGGCGGAAAGTAAACATTTCGGACTTTCCCAATGAAGTTTTGTGATCGTTTTTCGATTGTTGAACTGACCTTTGGATTATATATTGTCATAAATAATAGGGAAAATGTTTAACTATGTTCAAATTTGTGTGCACATCCAATGGAAGATGTTCGCGTAGTTGGCAAACGTTGGCAACGTTTGCATGAGTGGAACGCAGCTCTTGACCGTTCGCGCGACGCGGTTCGAGAGTAATGCGCACGCAACATTTTCCTGCACCCGCGAGTTTTAAGAGTAACACGCTCGAACACACCCTTAGAAACATGTACACCATTCATGAAACTATTTTTTTATTTCTTGATTAACAGACCTCTGCTGCAAAAGTTCAACTGTATTTCATGTGATAGACCCCTGGACATGACACCACAGCCGTAAGTATAAGAATTGATGACTTTTTTGCAGGCACTTGCAAGGAATGCCCTTGCTTAACCACATTTGACTATACGGACAACGGCCCTAGCCAGGGTTTGAAAAAGACCTCCTGGCTGGTTGTTGTCCCCTTGAGCACGGTATTTTACGGGAGACATCGGGGTGTTGCAGCGGTTCTGGCAGCCAAGCGAACCGCTACAATGTGTTTGTGCAGTCAAGCATGACATACACAATAATCCAACAATGGATTGAAACTGCACAAACAGCGGCCAATGGCGTCATCCGGCCTGGAGACACTGTTTTTAGGGGGTTTTTTTGGCACCATATGGCATCATAAAAACACAAGGGGTTATAAAGTGCATTGCCGTCTAGACAATATAGACTGTATTGAATGTGACACCATAGCGACATCGTGTTGTGGGACACACACATACAACAACACATGCCGATATTGTTATATGCCGGTCCCACAATATGGTGGCCTATTGTTGTTGCTATGGTGACTGGATATTAGAGTTGTAGTCGAGTCCCTGCAAGTCCTTTCACAAGTCCTTTTGCAAGTCCAGTCAGAAGTCCTTTCATAAAGCCGGTCACAAGTAACTGGATGAACAATGACAAAGGAATGCCTTTGTCAAAGCTCATTTGAATAGCTTGTGATTGGGATGAGGACTGGAGTGCTTGTGATGGACTTGCAGGGACTTGTGATGGACTCAACTGCATCCCTGCTGGACATTCGATATAGTCTGTTTTTTAGTGAATCATGTATTGTGATAGACATGCACATTTAGCTCATTCGCTTTCTCTGGCAGATGCATTGAATGTATAATCTTTCACAATTCAAACGAAATGTCAATATATGCCTTGTATCCCTGTGATTTCTGTCCTTATTGTCTTCTGTAGCCCACACCTCGAATGGCCTTTTGGCCTTGTGTTGGGTGATGGCCATAACAAAGGTTATTAGACTTTAATCAGAGAGTGCAGCTGTAATGTAGAGTTGAATCCTAAGACTTCACCAGTGCCCACATTGCTTCTCATCAATGGAAGATGTTTACCACAAAGGGAGTGTTAGAAGTTCACAACAATTTTGTGCTAACGCCTGTTACTGGTATGAGGTTCTAGTGTATAAATGGCTAAAGAACTATGACTGTCTTACTCTATCATTAATTCCTAGGTGTTATAAGTAAAATTTAGACATACACTCAAGTGACAGTAATCCCTGATATTTGTTTTTCTACCGTGTTCAGGCCGCTTGCATCGCTACCTGAATCTAAGGGTCTTCCAGGCACGAGGACAGGGCGGCCCTATACAACATTTGAGTTAGAACAGATCAGAGCAGCTCAGAAAAAGTGAGTGAATGTTTAGTTCTGTAAATCTGACTTTATCTTGCAAAGTAATGAGGACAGAAATGTGTGATTCCACGGTGGCCATTTTATTCTGTTCAATAAGTCCATCTTTTACATTTGACATTAGTGGTTGGCCAGCATTGCTCGGGCAAATAATAAATACATGTTGGGCGATCTGCACGATCCTTCAAACATCAGTTGATCACGCAGGGCAGAGTTTGCGTCATCTACCAAAGTATAGGTAACTTGCGCAATTGACCGTTCTTGCACGATCTGCTCATCATGCAAGTCCTGCCCTTCACAATCGTGAACCCATTCCTTCGCAATCAACTGATCACGCAAACTTGTTCCCACTCAACAGTGGCAGCGCCAGATTCTACAAATTTTTTTTTTGGGGGGGGGGGGGGGCAAAATCGAGGCATTTAACAAATGTATAACAAATGTATAAAAACATTAGACGCACACTGATTGAAATAAACAGCTGCATGTGTAGAGTGTTTTTTCTATGAATGTTTATATAATGCTATAGCCCAATTGTGTGCACAAAACAAACATTTCACTCACTTCTTTCAACATTATGAATCTGAACAGCGAAGGAAATCAACAGAATTAATCTCTTTGTAGACAAAATGTTAAGGAGGGAAACTTACAGGGCAAGAGAAAAACTTGGGGGGATTCCCCCATACATACATACATTGGTCAAGTTTCAAGGTGACAGGCCCACATATCCAACTACATTTGTACGTCATATTCATCCCCACCTCACTATTAAACCATGAATGACATCATCCTGACCTTTCATGTTGCCGCATTTTGGTGGGTATCTCTGTAGGGTTAAAACAGGGAAGAATGTGCTGCACTATGAGAGGGCTCTCCAGGAGCAGGAGTTAGCTAGGCAACGTAAGCGGGACATTCTGGCCTACCTGGTCCACTTTCACAGGGGCATGGACGGGCCGACGTTCATTAGGAACGTACCACAGCTACATTGGCAACCAGACAAGCAAAGGTTATTGTAGGACAGACGTAGGGTAGCATTGATGTTATATCTAGGGTGTAAGCATTTCAGGCAAAATGTACACACTTTTAGTACAAAGCATACAATTGATGTGCAAGAATTTTGCTGTATGGTTACAGATTGTGACAAATCATTGGTGGTTGTGATGGTCTCGTTACCAGTATCAGCTCCACAATATTAACTATATGGTAGTCTAATTCTTTTTACACCATTTAAGTGGTAATCAGTTGTTGCTGGCAAGACTGTGTATATCACACATCAACATTATCTACCACTTTAATGTTTTGAAAAAGACCACCTGGCCGGTTGTCATCTATACGTGCATTCCTGCACGTACTCAATCCATTGTTTGCCTATTGTTTGCATTAAAGGCAGTGTACATGATTGGTTATTGTTACAATTTTCAGGAATGGGCAGATTTAGGGGTTAGTATTTTATAGAAAATGTCGTTCCACTGACCTGTTCAAAGTTTTGCGTTGTTGGATGGCGGAAACAAACGAGAGAAAAACGGCGCTCATTTTCAACCATCGGGCGGATGATAGCCTTTAGTCAAGGCGCGCGTGGCTATCCGGGCACTTGACGCGCCCTGCCAACATGTCCGGGGCGCGCCACTCGTCCGGGTAGCCACGCGCGTTTACTAAAGGCTTTAGGGCAGATTTCCAACGATTTCCAGCTGGAAATTGTTGGAAAATGATATATATTTCCCCATTTTCTTGACAACGACAGCACACCTGGTGCCATATATTTAAAAGGATGATTGAGACTACTATTAACTTACAGTATTTAACTTACAGGTATTTCGTAATAATTCAGTAAAAATAAAATTTGCAGGATAACCAATCGTGTCCATCTAATCCTCCGGTCCATTTTAACTAGAAACTTGCATTCAATGGTTTCACAGTGTAAATGGTGTTAAGGGTAAACTGCAAACATTACCTTATTGGATTACACCACATAATCAGGAATACTGATTTATTTCTCGGTTTTTTTTATATTTTTTTTATTCAGCCTGTATAGTTTTCTTTGTAATGTCTGATATTGAGGGTGGGAATATGGTCACTGTCAATTTAAAATGAAATATGACAACTCTGCACTTAAATTTACTAATCTTGTGTGCAGTCACTTATATCCAGCACATATTTAGGAAAAGGTGCACTTTTGATCAACAGGAAATCTAACTCGGGAGGATCTAATAATCTTTGTACACCCTTTTTCTTTGTTTCACACATCATCTTGCAATATTGTAGTATCGTACTCTAGTTGGGCTCAAGTACTTGTACCAGCACATGAAAACCTACCTAAATAGGCGGAGTACAAATGCAAGTCACTCTTGCGAAAAGTGAAGTGCTTTTGGGAGAAAGAGTAATTAGAGCAGGAAAGAACTATAGGACTAAGAATGAATGAATACTACGCTACTGCCATCTTTGCAAGAACATTTTAACTGAAAGATTCTACATGCAATTGAATACCTATTTTAGTATCTCACAGGCTGAAAATTATTTTTATCTGTAATAGAAAAGTAAAAGTTTGGATTAAAATTATATAAACTGAAATTTACTAATATTTAATTCTTTCAAAAGTAGCATTAATCAGCAAAGTGTTTTCATGTACTGAGGTGATTATTCACTTTTGACTCCATTCAGTTTTATAGCAAAACAAGTATCATTAATTGAATTTTAAACTCCAGGGAGACTTAAATTGTGATTCTGCAGGAAATGTATCTGATCTGAAAATTTGTCTTGGTTTACAGTGGGAACGTGGACGTGACAGACTACTTTTCAACCGCCAGGAATTGTGGGGGCAGTCACACCATGACGTATCCACACAGACGCTCAACACGCATGGCAAACCTCACGTAAGTCAAAGCATTGGTAGAGAAGTTACGTGTGCAACCCTGGCCCTGAATATTTTGGATCGATGAAGGCTGTGGGAATTATCAAGTGATATGTGTCTGGCAGCCGATTTCACAAAACCCTGCGCAACTGACTTGCACCGAAAAATTAAGTCACTGGTGTGCACAAACCCTGAAATGATGACTTAGACTAGCTGATTGTGACCATCATAAAGCTGTTTGCCACTCACGTTATTTATTAACCCCTTGTACGGATGGCGGCTATAGTTGCAGTTTGAAAAACCACCTGGCGGGTTGACCTCTATACCCGTGTTCTTCTGCATATTCATTTCATTGTTCGCCTATTGTGTGCATTACGCTTGGCTGCACAAACCCATCTGGCATACCGGCGCACCGTTATAAAATCCGTATTCAATGGATGAAATTCTCAAGATTATTTCTGAAGTTGATGAAATTATCATCTGCTGCAGGATTACCTGTCAGGTATTTTAGAAAGTTGCCACCAACATTTCGAAGTGGACATGAAAATCTAAAAATGGCAAAGGTGCAGCTATTTCACTACTATGAATTTATTATATTCAAACAGTCATAAAAGCCACGTTCATCCTTGTCCATAATGTATTAAAACAAAATAATAAACATTGTGGGGCTACGCACTGTGAAATGGCTTGCAAGAATGTTGTGCAGCTGAACACATTTATGTGGCACAAATCCTCCATGGCATAAGTTACGCATCGGCTGCTGGTGTGGTCCAGGGTTAGGTTTATCCAACTCTTGTTTGTTTTCCTTGCTCACTCACAAAGTGCTTTAAGCGCCTGATGAGCAGGGGTAATAATAATAATAATAATAATAATAATAATAATAATAATGTATCACATTGACAATCACTTTGGTAAATATTGTTACCTTATAAATTCAAGTTATTTTCATTTAAATGAACTAGTCGCTTCCCCTTGTGATTTATATTTGCTGTGAATGATTAGCTACTGATCTAGAGAAAGCCCTCACCCCTAGTTCAAGCATCCAATCATCTCTTGGTTTTTTTTTCCTTCTTTTTCAGGGGTATTGTCCGAGAGGAAGACGTGCCTGTTAACTTTGTGAATGGAAAGTAAGTATAAACAAGCTGTTGATTTTGCTTGATAGTGGTGTAATGATATTTGCATTCACGATATATACTACTCAAAAAAATTAAAGGATCAAACTTAATTATTAATTTTTTTTAACCCCTCCAGTCAATTTGACTTTGAAACACCTGACTGAGCAATTGCATCATCTCACATTCTGTGGTGCTTAACCAAGCATGGACATGCGCTGCAGTGTACAATGAGTAAAATCAATTTCAGTACACACCTGACTGAAATTTTCAAAGGGAAAAGTCTGATCCTTAAATTTTTTTGAGTAGTATATATAAAATATAATGAGGCAAATATCACTGTATTGTACGCTGCTATGAGTGTGTTTGGTATTTTCAAGCGCGTAACTAAGCAATGACCCTTTAACATGTATTTTGAATTTGGTTATATCGTCACCGTTTTCACGAACTGACACTCGCGTGCATCTGGGTGTCACTTCGTGAAACTGCGTACTGAGTAAATTTCGGTTTCACGAACTGACAGCCAGGTGTGCGCGCGCGCACAACGGACACTGACTCGCTAGAGAAGACTTCGTTTTCACGAATTGACACGCAAGCATGTAGCGGAAATACCATTCCAAGAAAAACGCTTTAAAAGCTTTGACACGAATCTACTCCATCTGTATACTTGTGGTTTACAGAAACATTGAACTGAAAACCTCTAAACTCGTGAAATTAAGAATGGTTTCAGTTCGAGAAAATGAAAATGTGGTTAGCGCGCGCTCCCCTGCTTGGGTGTCAGTTTGTGAAAACGAAAATTACTTTGTTCTGTAAAATACGCGCGCGCCCTGGAACTCACACGCTAGAGAGTGTCAGTTCGTGGTGTTGGTGACGATATGGTGATGAGATAAGGACAGTTTTGCCGCTTTGTGATTTGTTAAGATCTTGATTTCTTTTATTTCCTAGTTTGCCCTTATTAGTACAATAATACATAAAGGAAAAAGCAGTTAGGCCACGTATACAAACTTGCAAGTCAGTAGAACAAATAAATAACAGAAAGGGACACCATTGAACACTACGTTGATAACATCTTGACTTGGACCTTCTATACTTGGAGCATCTTTGGCTTGAAATGTTCTCATTTCCATATATTGTGATATGTTTTATACTGTGATCTTATTGTGATGTGTATCGTAAATTAGAACAGAGATGTTTTCTCTTTTGCCCTGTCCCGACGTAATAATATGAAGCACTGTATACTCAGTGCTTTCTGAGAGCCTGTGTAAAAAAATTCACAGGCTTACTCGGGCGGGATTCGAACCCACGACTTCATGCTTACTAGTGCAGACGTCTTAACCACTCGACCACCGAGCTTGCTGGGGTTTGGCTGGCCGATACGAATTCCACGTATACCGCGTAATCAGTCAGAAGATGGAATGTTTTGCTTCGGGGATGATGTAAATTAGAACACATCTCTGTTTTAATCATCCCCGACACAATTAGCTTTGTATTGTTACACCACTAATGCTTGATGTGGTTATCTTTAACCGTCAGCTCTCAATTATCTGCCATTAGCCTCTTGAATATGAATGACTGCCATAGCAGCAGTTTCAAAAAGACCACCTGGCCAGTTGACATCTATATGCGCATTCCTGCATGCACTCAATCCAATTATGTTTCAACTATATTTTTCTTGAATGGGAGTGTACTGAATAGATTGAGCTTTTTCAAACAGCTTTCATTCACACACAAGGGGGGGGGGCTTCGAGTGCGATGAATAGGACCACTCTATTCAGTGTGGTGGTGCCTATCATTTGCGTTTACGCTTGGCAGCACGTTCTTGGCATACCAGCATCCCATCAATAACAGCCGGACATAAGGGATTACAAAATCTCATCAATGACCTGGCTGCATTTGAAGAATTAACTTGCAACATAAAAGAAATAAAAGCAAAGTATTAAGATGGATTGCAATTTTAAGTACCAAGTTCTTGAGTGTTTTTCTGCCATGGAGAAGGTTATGTGTAAACCAATTGTTTATGAATATGTTTGACTGATTTTATTTGATGAATTTGTACCTAGGATTGAGGCAGACATACAGGGTCAGGATGGACACATCTACAAAGGTCAGATTGGACCCAGTGATCTAGAAAGGCTGCCCACCATAGCGCCACAAAAGGTAGGTGTCATGCCAATCTAGCCCAAGGATAATTTAGTGTGATTTTCATCTTTAGACTGGGCAGCCCATTCAGGCTAATTGGCATTATCTCCTGCTGGTCTCAAAAAGAAAAAACATTCAGTGCACAAAAGGAAATCATTGTTACTTTTTAAATTACAAGTTTATAAATGTAATGGTATGGCAGGCTAGTCAGCCATGAACAGTCAGTTATGGAGAGTGAGTTTAAAAGAGATCAGTTGTTTTAATAGCTATTCAGGCAGCAAATCAGTCAGTTATTTAGCCAATCACTCAGTCTGTCGATCAATCAGTTAGTAAATCAGTCACTTAGTAAATCATGAGTCACTTTATCAGCAGACCAAATCACGATGTTCATATTGACTAAGGCCCAATACCAGTATTATTTTACTCGGCGAGCCGCCGCGGCGCAGCACGGCGCCTTTTTCAAGGTTGGGTTTTCACCTCAAAGTGTGGCGTAGCCCGGCGCCCAGACCAGCCTCCAGCTCATTAAAGTCATTGATCTTTTTCCACTCACAGTTGTCGTCAGCAAGGTCCCCCCGACCAACCAGCTCCCGTGTCGATCACCATGACAACCAGCTCTCCAAGTCCACTCCAGAGCGTCAAGCATCCAGACCGACCTCTGCCCGTCCGCTGTCGCGCCTCCAGTCCCGTCCAACCAGTTCGCGACCCCAGAGCAGCAGGTCACTAGCGTCACCACCGCTGAACCCAGCCGAGGCTGGCCCTCGACCTACGACCCCGTCCAATATAGTAGAAGTCACGGTGGATCAGGAGGATCCAAATAGGAACATTATCAATGAACCTGCGGAGCGACCGCTGGAAGTCCAGTAAAAGGAAATAATTATATTTATGTGATGTATATTTTGTTGAAGTGCAGTCTTTCATGCATGCAATGAGAATAGAGAACAATGATTGTGTGAAATTTTATGCTGTTTCAATCTTTATTCAGTGGGGGAGGGGAGGGGGGAGGGGGGGGGGCTTGGCATTTGAAGCAAGATATCATAGTATGGAGTTTGACATGGGGGGTTGGGGTGAATTGACGTTGTATTAATGAAAGCATTCCAAACTGACTTTTTGCATTTTTCATGACCAAGTGATTTGTGTTGAAATTCATGCAGTGAAACAAGTTGTTTATATCTTATGCACATCTCTCTTCTCGTCTCATCTGTTTTCCATATTAGTCTTCTTCAGTTTTAAAACAGTGAAAAGATGTTTGTATCCTGATTTTTTTTCCAAAGGTTTCAATCTGTGGACAAACATGGAGGCGCTTTCAATTTTTGCTATATGTCCATCTACATATATGAGTGGTAATTTTCTCCTAGTTTTCCTGCAATCATGTTAAGTGAAATTGGGCAAAGACATCCCAGAGATACTCTGCCTGAAAAGTTAAATTTGACAGAAAGTAACAATCTTTTAATGCTGTTCTAGATGTTTATGAAGACTGAAAACTGTGCCCACCATTAGCCAATGTAATAATTTCTGATTAAAATGCCCTATTAGAGATAAATGTAGGAACAATTAAGTCAAAATTCTCTGAATGGTTTATGTGCATTTTTCCCTGGATAGCATGAATGAGATTTTATTACAAGAAGGGATGGTGAGGAACGTGATCCTTTGTAGGCCCTCTACTGGTCAAACGAAGTTGTTTACAATTTAAAGCGCCCTCTTTGGTATGTGTATGACATTTAACCCCTTGAGTATGTTTTTTTACGGAAGGTTATGCTTGGCTGCACAAGCCTCTTGTTTCCGTTTCGCTTGGCTGCAAGGGGTTAAAGGCAAACATTAAATTGTGCAGGCTGTGAAGAAACTGATGCAATGTTTAACCCCTTGCGTAAGGTTGACACAAATGCGTGCAGATTGAAAATTGTCACCAGGCCGGTTGACTAATCTATTTGTGTCAATCTCTGCACTTTCAATCCATTATTGGGGTATTGTGTACGTTATGCTTGGGCTGCACAAGCCTCTTGTTTCCGTTTTTCTTGGCTGCACAACCCGACCTGGTGCCCCGGCGCCTCCCATCTAAAACCGGGGGTCAAGGGGGTTAACAGCATGAGCTTTCACTGAGGTAGTTTTCCCGAGTGTGGTGAAGTATGATTGGTAATCATGAAAGTGCATAATAAACTGGTTGATGTATTGCCTACAACATTCCTAGGAGTGGGTTCGCTAAGCACAGAAAATCATGGAACATGGATCAGTTTCGTCGATATCCTCATTGCAAAACCTATCCAAAAGTAACTATTCACACAGGGTTGTAAGAGCTTTAGCAATGTGACCATTTGTATTTTGATGCCAGATCTTTGAGTGCAAATAAATATGTATATTTTTCAAATCATTAAAATTCTTGAGAAAGTTAAGGGTTTTGAACATTGAAAACTGCAGTTTGTAGCAAGAAAAATTTTGTAAACAGTTGCATTTGCAACATGAAAAACCCATTTTCAAATCGTCAATCTTAATTCAAATTTATAAAAAATAAAATCCAGAAACAAAACAAAAATGGATTAATGTATACAATTTTCAAATTTATGTAATAAAAATTTGAGAATCTAGAATTGCAAAAAATTTACATAGTTGAAAACAAAATTAAGTAAAAAAAAGACTTTATACAAATTAAATTAATCATAAAGGTGCTGATATTAACATTTTAATCAAAGAAGATAAATTGTGCTGCACTGATTTGAGAATTTGCATCAATCTGAGATGGTAATATTTCTCACACACTGATATCACAAAAGTAGTCAAGCAACACATCTATATGTCAAATGTCCCATTTCTGTGCGTTAATTTTCTAATGCCAAATCTTTAGTGTAACTGTATTGGTCCAAAAAATAAAGTTTTTGTGTACATTTCTGAATCTGTATAGCCATGCAGTTTCTGTACATAATATATAATTTGCATGTGTATTTTTGCATTCCTGAAAGCATTGATAATGATCAATAAAAACAAGAAGGGATATATCATTGTTTGTAAGGGGTGTTGGGCTGTTTGTTTGTATTCAGACCTGGGGCCAATTTCATGGTACCGTGCAAACAATATTTGAAATGTTGACTTTTTGGGGGGACTTATACATTTGTGGATCAAACAATATCTTTAAATTGTAAAATTGAATGCCTCTTTTTTTTTCTTCACAAAACCACATTAGTTATCAGCTTAGCCCAGTCAAAAAACAAAATTTAAAACAAAATATAAAAACAGAACGTGCTGCAAATGTTTTATCTCCTACCCTTTTTCATAGGTAGTGGTAACTTTTGGGTCTTAATCACGTGGGGGTGTATGGGCAGCGCATGAAGCAACAGGTGCACGTACTCCATTCAATAAACCTTTTCGAGATTCTCAATGCATTGTGGGTTTGGAGGCCAAACAAACCATGTAATTTATACACAAACCTATGGCACTGTGAACCAGTCCAAATATTAATTTATTTTATGCTAAATATCTGTCATGGATTGAGCAATTACCCTTTTCACAAATCTTTGCATGGAACATAAGGAAAATAATAACCAGAAAAATCAATTTTAAATGGCAATAAAAATAAAGGAAACTAGACATCTGGTACAGTGTTTGTGGACAAACACAGGGCTGTTTTGTTTTTTTGTGTAAAATTGTGATTAAAATGAAATTTCAAAAATTTCAAAAATCATAAAAAAAATTCCCGATGACGTCATCATGACATCATTTCAGATTTTGCATGCTAGTGACAGTATCTACCTACCCACCAATTTTCATGACGATCGGACCTATCCTTATATGTGTTTAAAAAAAGCACATTTTTGATGATGTCATCATGACGTCACACATTTTTTTCCTTTTTAGGGCATATCTTTGAGACCTACCAAAGCTATAACAAAAATAATTTTGAAAATATCTTGTTTTGTTTGCCAGATATATTTAAAAGACTTTTACGATTTCAAAATTTCAAAAATTCATAAAAAATCACGTGATGACGTCATCATGACGTCACTTCGGCTTCTGCATGCTGGTGGCAGTATCTACCTACCCACCAATTTTCATGACGATCGGACCTATCCTTATATGTGTTTTAAAAAAGGACATTTTTGATGATGTCATCATGACGTCACACATTTTTTTCCTTTTTAGGGCATATCTTTGAGACCTACCAAAGCTATAACAAAAAGAATTTTGAAAATATCTTGTTTTGTTTGCCAGATATATTTAAAAGAATGTTACGATTTTCAAAATTTCAAAAATTCATAACAAATCACGTGATGACGTCATCATGACGTCATTTTGGATTTTGCATCCTAGTGCCAGTATCTACCTACCCACCAATTTTCATGACGATCGGACCTATCCTTATATGTGTTTTAAAAAAGCACATTTTTGATGACGTCATCATGACATCACACATTTTTTTTTCTTTTAGTGCATATCTTTGAGACATACCAAAGCTATAACAAAAGGAATTTTGAAAATATCTTGTTTTGTTCGCTAGATATATTAAATAGAATATTACGATTTTCAAATTTCAAAAATTCATAAAAAATCACGTGATGACGTCATCATGACGTAAATGTTCGGCATACATTTGCCGTGGGCCGAGTCGCAAAAAGTGCTTTAGTTTTTAATTTTCGTAACGTACCTCGGCAATATACCTGCAAATCATATTAAAACGAAGCTAAAAATAGACTGAATTGTGTGAACCTTGTTCTTTTTGTCTTGTTTTGTTTGCTTTTATGTAGTAGTAAAAAGTTCGGGCTGATAAAATTCCTTCAAAGCTCTATTTTTTGGAGTACGTGGCTGTAAATAAAAGTCGGGTCCCTCTGCTATCGATCAATGTTAACAATGTATTGGAGCGTCTGGTAACAAGATGTTGCGCAATCCAAGATGGCGACGTCCGGAGGAGACGGACATGACATGCATTCGTGATTTCGGTGCATAAAATACATGTTGCACAATCTGCCAAAGGAAAAAGTGTTCCCCTTTACTGAAACGTCATGGAACAAGGTGACACACTGTGTGCAAAGGGAGAACAACTGGACAGCAATTTCGCCGAGATCGCTCGTGCAGTAGCGGCGACTGCGGATGTCTATCCGCGGACGCGTTAACAAGCGCTGGGTTTCATCATGGAGGAAGGAAACAGCCTCCATGGTTTCATCGGGAATGCTGTGTAATCTCACTTATTTCATTACTTTATTAAAATTGTAAGCCAGGCATCTCGACTAGTATTATTTGTTAACAAGATATAAAGACTTTCATTCAGTAGTAAGTACAATCATAGAGCAAGGAACAGATGGCATACTTATTACTTGTATGGGGGAAGGGCGGTAGCTTTATCCGAACAAATAAATTTTAAACTTTTTTACGATATTGAAAAATTTGCGCATAATTCCAAAGACATGTATTTTTTCAAAGAATTTTATGAAAATCAGGTCAGAAGGAACGAGTACAGAACCAAACCCCCCCCCCCCCCAAAAAAATAATAATAATAAAATCAAATAAATTAAAATTAGTATTAATGAAACCATGCCTGACAACGTTTTGAAATTATAGCTCGTGGGGGCCATACATTTCTACGAGGAATCTGGGTTAAATATTATGGATGCACATTTTCATTTTTACTACTAGTACTACAAGCTATATTGGCTCATTATGAGAACCAAAGCAAACATTAAGTAAGACTGAGCTGTTCTAGTAATCCTTATGTTCATCTTAATTGTCTTTACTAGTTAAAGATGCTTTCTGTGTTTTTAGTGTAGTTTAATTTATTTAAAAAGAAAGCAAATACGTATTGAACTTGTGCTTCATATCAGAATATTCCCGAGGTATTTATTGTTTATAGTAGTCTTATGTACACACCTGTTCCCTGTCATTCTACCTCATTTTAGAAAGGCAACTTAAGTTTAAAGTATTCTAATGAAACTCGTCATTTGCTATAGAGCAGCATGCATGATGAACAAGTACACTAAACCTTTAAAGTAGTTCAAATTGTTCTTAAATTTACTTTTGAAAACTATTGCTACAGAAAAAAATTGTTCAGTACCCTGAACAAAAACGTTTGTTGGGGAGGGGGAAGTTTCCAGACAGACTAATCACCCCTTGTAAAATTACACCTGTATTGCAAGAGTGTTAGATTGAGTACAATTTTACCTTTTTATCATTTCAAGAATATCTACAAAAATATAATCCATAAATTTATTGAAAATAACTTAGATAAGAAGTGTAATTTCTCAAATTTCACATGCTGTTCATGGAATGGACAAGAATAAATTTGTTAATATATATGAACATGTTAACTTTTGTCAGCAATTTCTTTTTTTTCATTCGTTATTAATACATGTACTTACTAAAACAAGAATTGCAAAGTACAACACCTTGGAAAGTGATTTTAGCCATTGAAATTATTAATTCAGAATTGTTTACTCCTTTCAGTCTTGAATTGAAAATTCACTTCCAACAGTTATTGGAAAAAAATTGGGCACTGACCGTTATCTTGCAACATTAATTTTAAAAAATAGATGGCCACACACAGTCCACTGTTCTTCTCAGACCTTACAGTTCCAGTTGAAGAATGGCATAATTAAGTTATAAAACAGTCACTGATATTTAAAACTTTGAGTGAATATCACACATTGTATTGTCCATCAAGGAACAAGACTGAAGAATGAGTGGCCTTAAATTACGTAATGATTGAAGGCATATTAAGAAAGAGATCCCTTAGTAGTACTTGCATTTGGTCACGTTAAGTAATGGAAGACACTTTCTCGAAGGAAAATTACTTTAGCTCCAATGTTTGCTCAAAATCCAAGTAGCTTCATCAGGGCCGCCTCGTCAGTGAAATTTAAAAAGGCATAAGAACAACATGCAACATAGAAAGCCAAAATAATTGCATGGACTTAAAAAATAAGGTCACGGTAAAATCGGGTTGCCTTTCTTCCTTGATGAATAAATGGAGTACCCAGTCGATCCAGTCCTTGGTGAAGTCCAACAGGGCATGCACAAAAAGGCATGCACAAAAAGGCGTGCACAAAAGTTTTTTCTGCGTTGATCATGCTGGTGAAATTTCTATGGGCCCTTTTGAAAGATCCTTTGTCCTTCAGTGACTGGTGGTAGACCCCTCGTGCTGAAAAAAAAGGAAAACAATTATAAATACATGTACATGTAAAATGAATATTCAAGATGGTTGGATACTTCTCTCAGATGTTGATATAGTTTGCTAATATCTCCAGGATGTCCTGAAACTCCTGATAAAGGCCAATTAAAAAAATTTATTGGAAAATGTTGAACTTGTCAGGCAAATTTATTGGAAACAACTTGCTGGAACATGTTATGTTGTGCAAAATAAACCCAACCAATGTGGGCTTTTTAGGGGCGGGGTGGTAAAAGGGCGCAACAGTTTGGCTCATTGTTTTTGGAATTATTTAGAATATTCAACGGAAAGAATGCAACGTCCTGCCGCTACTTTTTTTTTACCATATCTTACTTCAATGATGGTTAGTCATTGCAGATATATGTTGAAAAGGAAAAAAGAACATGAATTTGGGACAGAAAATTTCTAAAAATGGTCATGAGTCACCATAGACATTGTACAACTACATAACTAACACAATGGCGTCTGAATACTACATTCTTTCCTATTCAACTAGTGTCCCTTGAAAACAAAACATTCAGAAAGTTATGACTTGACACAGTGTGTAAGACCTTTTCTCAACAGAACCCCCCCCCCCCCCCCCCACAAACCCCAAAATAAACTAAATACTAACCTCCCAACATTTCATTTTAAAAAGAACACTGCCATAATAATGACCATGACAGCAGTCTCGACCAACACTAGACCTGCAGACGAAAATGCAGTTCTGCTAGTGATCCTTGTAAGTTGTATAACGTTAGCCCTTGCAAAGGCCTACATGTATGATGCATGAATACATGGGACCGAGTCTTCGTTGTATGTAGTTTGGAAAATCAACCAAAACATGCCTGACCATTGCATCAATCTATGGATAATATACGGGGGAAATAACCTCACCTTCATTACAGCCTTGCTTGAAAGTATTGCGTCAGCGACCTGAATGAAATTGAGGGTGCATACACTCTGTACGGGCACCCAAGCAGCTGATGTACGAAGTAAACATGACACAAACGGCCTCAAACACTCGTTGTTTTGACGTATTTCTAAAAAAAATATTTTCAAACTCAGGAAACCTGCAACAGCTATGATACATTCTGTCCCAGATTTTGTGTTTTGAAGTTTTAATTTTCCTCTGTCAGGTCGACAATTGTAAGAAATATCGCCGAAGTCCACGTTAGAACCGCTCTCTTATGCATCGCTCTCTCGTAGTCTCTCCTGCGGTTGCTGAATTTACGTAAACAATGGCACCAGTCGGAAGCTAGCCGCGAATTGGGCCCGATTTCCCAGCCGCGAACTCAGCCGCGAACTCAGCCGCGAACTCAAAAAACCAGAACACATGCAGCAGAAGGAGCTGCAAAAAATCAACAGATTCGGGAAATACTTTTCTGGTACAGCCAACGAAATTATCTAAATCTTCCACTAAACACAGGTTTTTAGGTTATACATTTCCAACCGAGATCCTACAGCACACTTTAGTACCAAAAGAAATCAATTTACCTATTCAATCTTCATGAGGTAACTGTTTCAAATGAAGCAATTTTGTAGTAATTGGTTTAAAGAAAATATTCAATCTCATGAAAAGACAGTACCTTTCACTAAAAAGAAAGTGTACCGCACATATTCCAAATATTTCCCAATTTTCTTTCATAATCTGAAAGAACATACTCATGGGCAGACTTAATTTTGGATAGAGCTAATTCGGCTTTCTAATTAGTACTCAAATCGTCAATTGAAATCACATCATTTTCCACCCAATATGAATGTATTGGAATTTACCCGTACTTGAGTATGCCTCTTTAACAAAAAGTGTACCGCACATATTCCAAATATTTTCAAATTTTCTTTCATAATCTGAAAGAACATACTCATGGGCAGACTTAATTTTGGATAGAGCTAATTCGGCTTACTAATTAGTACTCAAATCGTCAATTAAAATCACATCATTTTCCACCCAATATCAATGTATTGCAATTTGCCCGTACTTGTACTTGAGTATGCCTCTTTAACAAAAAGTGTACCGCACATATTCTAAATATTTCCCAATTTTCTTTCATAATCTAAAAGAACATACTACTGGCCACACTTAATTTTGGATAGAGCTAATTTGGCAAATTAATTAGTACTCAAATCGTCATTTAAATTCACGTCATTCTTAACATAATCTGAACGTATTGTAATTTACCCCACTTGAGTATGCCTCTTTAACAAAAAATGTACCGCACATATTCTAAATATTTCCCAATTTTCTTTCATAATTTAAAACAACATACCACTGGCCACACTTAATTTCGGATAGAGCTAATTCAGCTTACTAATTAGTACTCAAATCGTCAATTAAAATCACATCATTTTCCACCCAATATGAATGTATTGCAATTTGCCCGTACTTCAGTATATGCCTCTTTAACAGAAAGTGTACCGCACATGTTCCAAATATTTCCCTTGTTTATTTAATAATTTAAAAGAACATACTCATGGGCAGACCTAATTTTGGATAGAGCTAATTTGGCAAATTAATTAGTACTCAAATCGTCAATTAAAATCACATCATTTTCCACCCAATATGAACATATTGCAATTTGCCCGTACTTGAGTATGCCTCTTTAACAAAAAGTGTACCGCACATATTCCAAATATTTCCCAATTTTCTTTCATAATCTGAAAGAACATACTCATGGGCAGACTTAATTTTGGATAGAGCTAATTTGGCAAACTAATTAGTACTCAAATCATCATTTAAATTCACGTCATTTTTAACATAATCTGAACGTATTGCAATTTACCGCACTTGAGTATGCCTCTTTAACAAAACGTGTACCGCACATATTCCAAATATTTCCAAATTTTCTTTCATAATCTGAAAGAACATACTCATGGGCAGACTTAATTTTGGATAGAGCTAAATCGGCTTACTAATTAGTACTCAAATCGTCAATTAAAATCACATCATTTTCCACCTAATATGAATGTATTGCAATTTACCCGTACTTCAGTATATGCCTCTTTAACAGAAAGTGTACCGCACGTGTTCCAAATATTTCCCTTGCTTATTTAATAATTTAAAAGAACATACTCATGGGCAGACTTAATTTTGGATAGAGCTAATTCGGCTTACTAATTAGTTCTGAAATCGTCAATTAAAATCACATCATTTTCCACCCAATATGAATGCATTGCAATTTACCCGTACTTCAGTATATGCCTCTTTAACAAAAAGTGTACCGCACATATTCCAAATATTTCCCAATTTTCTTTCATAATCTGAAAGAACATACTCATGGGCAGACTTAATTTTGGATAGAGCTAATTCGGCTTTCTAATTAGTACTCAAATCGTCAATTAAAATCACATCATTTTCCACCCAATATGAATGTATTGGAATTTACCCGTACTTGAGTATGCCTCTTTAACAAAAAGTGTACCGCACATATTCCAAATATTTCCCAATTTTCTTTCATAATCTGAAAGAACATACTCATGGGCAGACTTAATTTTGGATAGAGCTAATTCGGCTTACTAATTAGTACTCAAATCGTCAATTAAAATCACATCATTTTCCACCCAATATGAATGTATTGTAATTTGCCCGTACTTGAGTATGCCTCTTTAACAAAAAGTGTACCGCACATATTCCAAATATTTCCCAATTTTCTTTCATAATCTGAAAGAACATACTCATGGGCAGACTTAATTTTGGATAGAGCTAATTTGGCAAACTAATTAGTACTCAAATCATCATTTAAATTCACGTCATTTTTAACATAATCTGAACGTATTGCAATTTACCGCACTTGAGTATGCCTCTTTAACAAAACGTGTACCGCACATATTCCAAATATTTCCAAATTTTCTTTCATAATCTGAAAGAACATACTCATGGGCAGACTTAATTTTGGATAGAGCTAAATCGGCTTACTAATTAGTACTCAAATCGTCAATTAAAATCACATCATTTTCCACCTAATATGAATGTATTGCAATTTACCCGTACTTCAGTATATGCCTCTTTAACAGAAAGTGTACCGCACGTGTTCCAAATATTTCCCTTGCTTATTTAATAATTTAAAAGAACATACTCATGGGCAGACTTAATTTTGGATAGAGCTAATTCGGCTTACTAATTAGTTCTGAAATCGTCAATTAAAATCACATCATTTTCCACCCAATATGAATGCATTGCAATTTACCCCGGCCGTACTTCAGTATATGCCTCTTTAACAAAAAGTGTACCGCACATATTCCAAATATTTCCCAATTTTCTTTCATAATCTGAAAGAACATACTCATGGGCAGACTTAATTTTGGATAGAGCTAATTCGGCTTTCTAATTAGTACTCAAATCGTCAATTAAAATCACATCATTTTCCACCCAATATGAATGTATTGGAATTTACCCGTACTTGAGTATGCCTCTTTAACAAAAAGTGTACCGCACATATTCCAAATATTTCCCAATTTTCTTTCATAATCTGAAAGAACATACTCATGGGCAGACTTAATTTTGGATAGAGCTAATTCGGCTTACTAATTAGTACTCAAATCGTCAATTAAAATCACATTATTTTCCACCCAATATGAATGTATTGTAATTTGCCCGTACTTGAGTATGCCTCTTTAACAAAAAGTGTACCGCACATATTCTAAATATTTCCCAATTTTCTTTCATAATCTAAAAGAACATACTACTGGCCACACTTAATTTTGGATAGAGCTAATTTGGCAAATTAATTAGTACTGAAATCGTCATTTAAATTCACGTCATTTTTAACATAATTTGAACGTATTGTAATTTGCCCGTACTTGAGTATGCCTCTTTAACAAAAAGTGTACCGCACATATTCTAAATATTTCCCAATTTTCTTTCATAATCTAAAAGAACATACCACTGGCCACACTTAATTTTGGATAGAGCTAATTTTGCTTACTAATTAGTACTCAAATCTTCCATTAAATTCACGTCATTTTTAACATAATATGAACGTATTGCAATTTACCCGTACTTGAGTATGCCTCTTTAACAAAAAGTGTACCGCACATATTCTAAATATTTACCCATTTTCTTTCATAATCTGAAAGAACATACTCATGGGCAGACTTAATTTTGGATAGAGCTAATTCGGCTTTCTAATTAGTACTCAAATCGTCAATTGAAATCACATCATTTTCCACCCAATATGAATGTATTGGAATTTACCCGTACTTGAGTATGCCTCTTTAACAAAAAGTGTACCGCACATATTCCAAATATTTTCAAATTTTCTTTCATAATCTGAAAGAACATACTCATGGGCAGACTTAATTTTGGATAGAGCTAATTCGGCTTACTAATTAGTACTCAAATCGTCAATTAAAATCACATCATTTTCCACCCAATATCAATGTATTGCAATTTGCCCGTACTTGTACTTGAGTATGCCTCTTTAACAAAAAGTGTACCGCACATATTCTAAATATTTCCCAATTTTCTTTCATAATCTAAAAGAACATACGACTGGCCACACTTAATTTTGGATAGAGCTAATTTGGCAAATTAATTAGTACTCAAATCGTCATTTAAATTCACGTCATTCTTAACATAATCTGAACGTATTGTAATTTACCCCACTTGAGTATGCCTCTTTAACAAAAAATGTACCGCACATATTCTAAATATTTCCCAATTTTCTTTCATAATTTAAAACAACATACCACTGGCCACACTTAATTTCGGATAGAGCTAATTCAGCTTACTAATTAGTACTCAAATCGTCAATTAAAATCACATCATTTTCCACCCAATATGAATGTATTGCAATTTGCCCGTACTTCAGTATATGCCTCTTTAACAGAAAGTGTACCGCACATGTTCCAAATATTTCCCTTGTTTATTTAATAATTTAAAAGAACATACTCATGGGCAGACCTAATTTTGGATAGAGCTAATTTGGCAAATTAATTAGTACTCAAATCGTCAATTAAAATCACATCATTTTCCACCCAATATGAACATATTGCAATTTGCCCGTACTTGAGTATGCCTCTTTAACAAAAAGTGTACCGCACATATTCCAAATATTTCCCAATTTTCTTTCATAATCTGAAAGAACATACTCATGGGCAGACTTAATTTTGGATAGAGCTAATTTGGCAAACTAATTAGTACTCAAATCATCATTTAAATTCACGTCATTTTTAACATAATCTGAACGTATTGCAATTTACCGCACTTGAGTATGCCTCTTTAACAAAACGTGTACCGCACATATTCCAAATATTTCCAAATTTTCTTTCATAATCTGAAAGAACATACTCATGGGCAGACTTAATTTTGGATAGAGCTAAATCGGCTTACTAATTAGTACTCAAATCGTCAATTAAAATCACATCATTTTCCACCTAATATGAATGTATTGCAATTTACCCGTACTTCAGTATATGCCTCTTTAACAGAAAGTGTACCGCACGTGTTCCAAATATTTCCCTTGCTTATTTAATAATTTAAAAGAACATACTCATGGGCAGACTTAATTTTGGATAGAGCTAATTCGGCTTACTAATTAGTTCTGAAATCGTCAATTAAAATCACATCATTTTCCACCCAATATGAATGCATTGCAATTTACCCGTACTTCAGTATATGCCTCTTTAACAAAAAGTGTACCGCACATATTCCAAATATTTCCCAATTTTCTTTCATAATCTGAAAGAACATACTCATGGGCAGACTTAATTTTGGATAGAGCTAATTCGGCTTTCTAATTAGTACTCAAATCGTCAATTAAAATCACATCATTTTCCACCCAATATGAATGTATTGGAATTTACCCGTACTTGAGTATGCCTCTTTAACAAAAAGTGTACCGCACATATTCCAAATATTTCCCAATTTTCTTTCATAATCTGAAAGAACATACTCATGGGCAGACTTAATTTTGGATAGAGCTAATTCGGCTTACTAATTAGTACTCAAATCGTCAATTAAAATCACATCATTTTCCACCCAATATCAATGTATTGTAATTTGCCCGTACTTGAGTATGCCTCTTTAACAAAAAGTGTACCGCACATATTCTAAATATTTCCCAATTTTCTTTCATAATCTAAAAGAACATACTACTGGCCACACTTAATTTTGGATAGAGCTAATTTGGCAAATTAATTAGTACTGAAATCGTCATTTAAATTCACGTCATTTTTAACATAATTTGAACGTATTGTAATTTGCCCGTACTTGAGTATGCCTCTTTAACAAAAAGTGTACCGCACATATTCTAAATATTTCTCAATTTTCTTTCATAATCTAAAAGAACATACCACTGGCCACACTTAATTTTGGATAGAGCTAATTCGGCTTACTAATTAGTACTCCAATCGTCAATTGAAATCACATCATTTTCCACCTAATATGAATGTATTGCAATTTACCCGTACTTCAGTATATGCCTCTTTAACAAAAAATGTACCGCACATATTCTAAATATTTCCCAATTTTCTTTCATAATCTAAAAGAACATACCACTGGCCACACTTAATTTTGGATAGAGATAATTCGGCTGAGTAATTAGTACTCAAATGGCAGATTAATTTTGGATAGAGCTAATTTGGCAAACTATTTAGTACTCAAATCGTCAATTAAAATCACATCATTTTCCACCCAATATGAATATATTGCAATTTACCCGTACTTCAGTATATGCCTCTTTAACAAAAAGTGTACCGCACATATTCCAAATATTTCCCAATTTTCTTTCATAATCTGAAAGAACATACTCATGGGCAGACTTAATTTTGGATAGAGCTAATTCAGCCTACTAATTCATACTCAAATGGTCGATTAAAGTTACGTCATTTCCGCCCAAAATGAATGTATTGTATTTTACCCGTTTCATCTCCTTGGGCCAAAAAGTTTATTCACTATCGCAACTATAATATTACAGATGCACATTTTAACCCTGTTCAGAGACATATCACATTGGGGGAAGGGGGAACCTGTTTCGTCACAACAACTTTTCTATTCACCGGCTCAGAAAATTTACTGCCCACCTCACCCCCCCCCCCCCCCCCCCCCCCCAAAAAAATACCAAACAATTGTGTAATCACCAGATCCAGACTGGTGTATTTCAAGTCTAGCCCATTTGGCATAATGGTTTTTGCGGGCAGGGCGTTGACAGATACTAGCGGGATGCCGCGCTTTGAGGGCCACCAGCGAAATGGGTGGTTGTTTCTAAATGTATAATGTTGTGTATTGTAGCAATTAATTGATACATTTAATTGAATTAAAAGAGGAATGCTGCGCTTTGTGCGGTTCCTGCTAGGTTGGCACGATATGTGTGTATTCTTTTTGATGTTACGGAAAAAGAATATTACAATACAATTTCATATTACGATTTAAGTAGGCCTACTACATAGTGAGCCGAATTACCTCTATTAAAAAAAAAGTGTGGCCAGGAGTATGTTCATTTAAATTGTCCAATAAAAAAGGGAAATATTTGGAATATGTGGGGTAGGCCTACACTTTCTGTTAAAAAGGCATAAGTGCGGTGAAATTACAATACATTCATTTTGGGTGGAAAATGATTTCACTTTAATGGACCATTTGTGTACAAATTAGAATTCCGAATTAGCTCTATCAAAAATTAAGTATGGCCAGGTGTTTGTTCTTTCAGATTATTAAAGAAAATTCGGAAATATTTGGAATATGTGCGGTACACTTTCTGTTAAAGAGGGATATACTGAAGTACAGTTATACAATACATTCGTCTTGTAGGGGAAAATAATGTAACTTTAATCGACCATTTGTTTTAGTACTAATTAGTAAGCTGAATTAGCTCTATCCCAAAATTAGTATGTTGTTCTAAATTATTAAATTAAAAAAGGGAAATATTTGGAATATGTGCGGTACACTCTTTGTTAAAGAGACATACTCAAGTATAGGGGTATGCTGTATGGAATATAACGTGATTTTAATTTACTATTTGTGTACTAATTAGAAACCGAATTATCTCTATCAAAATTTAAGTGTGGCCAGGGGTATGTTGTTTCAAATTATCAAATAAAAAAGGAAAATATTTGGAACACGTGCGGTACACTTTCTGTTAAAGAGGCATATATTGAAGTACGGGTAAATTGCAATATTTTCATATTGGGTGGAAAATGATGTGATTTTAATTGACGATTTGAGTACTAATTAGTATGCCGAATTAGCTCTATCCAAAATTAAGTCTGCCCATGAGTATGTTCTTTCAGATTATTAAATAAACAAGGGAAATATTTGGAACACGTGCGGTACACTTTCTGTTAAAGAGGCATATACTGAAGTACGGGTAAATTACAATATATTCATATTGGGTGGAAAATGATGTGATTTTAATTGACGATTTGAGTACTAATTAGTAACCGAATTAGCTCTATCCAAAATTAAGTCTGCCCATGAGTATGTTCTTTCAGATTATGAAAGAAAATTGGGAAAAATTTGGAATATGTGCTGTACACTTTTTGTTAAAGAGGCATACTCAAGTACGGGTAAATTGCAATACGTTCAGATTATGTTAAACATGACTTGAATTTCATTGACGATTTGAGTACTAATTAGTAAGCCGAATTAGCTCTATCCAAAATTAAGTGTGCCCATGAGTATGTTCTTTTAAATTATTAAATAAACAAGGGAAATATTTGGAACACGTGCGGTACACTTTCTGTTAAAGAGGCATATACTGAAGTACGGCGGGGTAAATTGCAATATATTCATATTGGGTGGAAAATGATGTGATTTTAATTGACGATTTGAGTACTAATTAGTAAGCCGAATTAGCTCTATCCAAAATTAAGTGTGGCCATGAGTATGTTCCTTTAAATTATTAAATAAACATGGGGAATATTTGGAACACGTGCGGTACACTTTCTGTTAAAGAGGCATATACTGAAGTACGGGTAAATTACAATATTTTCATATTGGGTGGAAAATGATGTGATTTTAATTGACGATTGTAGTACTAATTAGTAAGCCGAATTAGCTCTATCCAAAATTAAGTCTGCCCATGAGTATGTTCTTTCAGATTATGAAAGAAAATTGGGAAGTATTTGGAATATGTGCGGTACACATTTTGTTAAAGAGGCATACTCAAGTACGGGTAAATTGCAATACGTTCAGATTATGTTAAAAATGACTTGAATTTCATTGACGATTTGAGTACTAATTAGTAAGCCGAATTAGCTCTATCCAAAATTAAGTCTGCCCATGAGTATGTTCTTTCAGATTATGAAAGAAAATTGGGAAATATTTGGAATATGTGCGGTACACTTTTTGTTAAAGAGGCATACTCAAGTACGGGTAAATTGCAATACGTTCAGATTATGTTAAAAATGACTTGAATTTCATTGACGATTTGAGTACTAATTAGTAAGCCGAATTAGCTCTATCCAAAATTTAGTGTGCCCATGAGTATGTTCTTTCAGATTATAGAATAAAAAAGTGAAATATTTGGAATATGTGCGGTACACTTTTTGTTAAAGAGGCATATACTGAAGTACGGGAAATTTACAATACATTCGTCCTGTATGAAAAATAATGTGATTTTAATTTACCATTTGAGTACTAATTACTCAGCCGAATTATCTCTATCCAAAATTAAGTGAGGCCAGGGATATGTTGTTTTAAAATATCAAATAAAAAAGAAAAATATTTGGAATATGTGCGGTACACTTTCTGTTAAAGAGGCATATTAGTGATGTATTACAATGCATTCATATTGGGTGGAAAATGACGTGAATTTAATTGACGATTTGAGTACTAATTAGTTTGCCAAATTAGCTCTATCCAAAATTAAGTGTGGCCAGTAGTATGTTCTTTCAGATTATGAAAGAAAATTGGGAAATATTTAGAATATGTGCGGTACACTTTTTGTTAAAGAGGCATACTCAAGTACGGGTAAATTACAATACGTTCATATTATGTTATAAATGACGTGAATTTAATGGACCATTTAAGTATTAATTAGTTGGCTGAATTAGCTCTATCCAAAATTAAGTCTGCCCAGGTATATGTTCTTTCAGATTATGAAAGAAAATTGGGAAATATTTGGAATATGTGCGGTACACATTTTGTTAAAGAGGCATACTCAAGTACGGGTAAATTGCAAAACATTCGTCCTGTAGGGAGAATAATGTGATTTTAATCTGCCATTTGAGTACTAATTAGTTTGCAAAATTAGCTCTATCCAAAATTAAGTGTGGCCAGTGGTATGTTCTTTTAGATTATGAAAGAAAATTGGGAAATATTTAGAATATGTGCGGTACACTTTTTGTTAAAGAGGCATACTCAAGTCCGGTAAATTACAATATGTTCATTTTGGGTGGAAATGACGTGAATTTAATTGACCATTTGAGTACTAATTAGGAAGCCGAATTAGCTCTATCCAAAATTAAGTGTGGCCAGTGGTATGTTCTTTTAGATTATGAAAGAAAATTGGGAAATATTTAGAATATGTGCGGTACACTTTTTGTTAAAGAGGCATACTCAAGTCCGGTAAATTACAATATGTTCATTTTGGGTGGAAATGACGTGAATTTAATTGACCATTTGAGTACTAATTAGTAAGCCGAATTAGCTCTATCCAAAATTAAGTGTGGCCAGTGGTATGTTCTTTTAGATTATGAAAGAAAATTGGGAAATATTTAGAATATGTGCGGTACACTTTTTGTTAAAGAGGCATACTCAAGTCCGGTAAATTACAATATGTTCATTTTGGGTGGAAATGACGTGAATTTAATTGACCATTTGAGTACTAATTAGTAAGCCGAATTAGCTCTATCCAAAATTAAGTGTGGCCAGTGGTATGTTCTTTTAGATTATAAAAGAAAATTGGGAAATATTTAGAGTATGTGCGGTACACGTTTTGTTAAAGAGACATACTCAAGTACGGGTAAATTACAATACATTCATTTTGGGTGGAAATGACGTGACTTTAATCGACCATTTGAGTATGAATTAGTAGGCTGAATTAGCTCTATCAAAAATTAAGTGTGGCCAGTGGTATGTTCTTTTAGATTATGAAAGAAAATTGGGAAATATTTAGAATATGTGCGGTACATTTTTTGTTAAAGAGGCATACTCAAGTCCGGCAAATTACAATACGTTCAGATTATGTTAAAAATGACGTGAATTTAAATGACGATTTCAGTACTAATTAGTTTGCCAAATTATTTCCATCCAAAATTAAGTGTGGCCAGTGGTATGTTCTTTTAGATTATGAAAGAAAATTTTGAAATATTTAGAATATGTGCGGTACACTTTTTGTTAAAGAGACATACTCAAGTACGGGTAAATTACAATATTTTCATATTGGGTGGAAAATGATGTGATTTTAATTGACGATTTGAGTACTAATTAGGCGACAGAATTAGCTCTATCCAAAATTAAGTCTGCCCATGAGTATGTTCTTTCATATTATGAAAGAAAATTGGGAAATATTTAAAATATGTGCGGTACACTTTTTGTTAAAGAGGCATACTCAAGTACGGGTAAATTACAAAACATTCGTCCTGTAGGGAAAATAATGTGATTTTAATCTACTATTTGCGTACTAATTAGTAAGCCGAATTAGCTCTATCCAAAATTAAGTGTGGCCAGTGGTATGTTCTTTTAGATTATGAAAGAAAATTGGGAATTATTTAGAATATGTGCGGTACACTTTTTGTTAAAGAGACAGACTCAAGTACGGGTAAATTACAATATTTTCATATTGGGTGGAAAATGATGTGATTTTAATTGTCGATTTGAGTACTAATTAGACAACAGAATTAGCTCTATCCAAAATTAAGTCTGCCCATGAGTATGTTCTTTCAGATTATGAAAGAAAATTGGGAAATATTTAGAATATGTGCGGTACACTTTTTGTTAAAGAGGCATACTCAAGTACGGGTAAATTACAATACGTTCATATTATGTTATAAATGACGTGAATTTAATGGACGATTTTAGTACTAATTATTTTGCCAAATTAGCTCTATCCAAAATGAAGTGTGGCCAGTGGTATGTTCTTTTAGATTATGAAAGAAAATTGGGAAATATTTAGAATATGTGCGGTACACTTTTTGTTAAAGAGACATACTCAAGTACGGGTAAATTACAATACGTTCATTTTGGGTGGAAGTGACGTGACTTTAATCGACCATTTGAGTATGAATTAGTAGGCTGAATTAGCTCTATCCAAAATTAAGTGTGGCCAGTGGTATGTTCTTTTAGATTATAAAAGAAAATTGGGAAATATTTAGAGTATGTGCGGTACATTTTTTGTTAAAGAGGCATACTCAAGTCCGGTAAATTACAATACGTTCAGATTATGTTAAAAATGACGTGAATTTAAATGACGATTTCAGTACTAATTAGTTTGCCAAATTAGCTCTATCCAAAATTAAGTGTGGCCAGTGGTATGTTCTTTTAGATTATGAACGAAAATTGGGAATTATTTAGAATATGTGCGGTACACTTTTTGTTAAAGAGACAGACTCAAGTACGGGTAAATTACAATATTTTCATATTGGGTGGAAAATGATGTGATTTTAATTGACGATTTGAGTACTAATTAGACAACAGAATTAGCTCTATCCAAAATTAAGTCTGCCCATGAGTATGTTCTTTCAGATTAGGAAAGAAAATTGGGAAATATTTGGAATATGTGCGGTACACTTTTTGTTAAAGAGGCATACTCAAGTACGGGTAAATTGCAAAACATTCGTCCTGTAGGGAAAATAACGTGATTCTAATCTACTATTTGAGTACTAATTACTCAGCCGAATTATCTTTATCCAAAATTAAGTGTGGCCAGTAGTATGTTCTTTTAGATTATGAAAGAAAATTGGGAAATATTTAGAATATGTGCGGTACACTTTTTGTTAAAGAGACATACTCAAGTACGGGTAAATTGAATACATTCATTTTGGGTGGAAATGACGTGACTTTAATCGACCATTTGAGTATGAATTAGTAGGCTGAATTAGCTCTATCCAAAATTAAGTGTGGCCAGTGGTATGTTCTTTTAGATTATGAAAGAAAATTGGGAAATATTTAGAATATGTGCGGTACATTTTTTGTTAAAGACGCATACTCAAGTCCGGTAAATTACAATACGTTCAGATTATGTTAAAAATGACGTGAATTTAAATGACGATTTCAGTACTAATTAGTTTGCCAAATTAGCTCTATCCAAAATTAAGTCTGCCCAGGGGTATGTTGTTTTAAATTATCAAATAATTTTTTTTAATATTTGGAATATGTGCGGTACACTTTCTTTTTAGTGAAAGGTACTGTCTTTTCATGAAATTGAATATTTTCTTTAAACCAATTACTACGAAATTGCTTCATTTGAAATAATTACCTCATGAAGATTGAATAGGTAAATTCATTTCTTTTGGTACTAAAGTGTGCTGTATGATCTTGGTTGGAAATGTATAACCTAAAAATCTGTGTTTAGTGGAAGATTTAGATAATTTCGTTGGCTGTACCAAAAAAGTATTTCCAGAATCTGTTGATTTTTTGCAGCTCCTTCTGCTGCATGTGTTCTGTTTTTTTGAGTTCGCGGCTGAGTTCGCGGCTGAGTTCGCGGCTGGGAAATCGGGCCCAATTCGCGGCTAGCTTCCGACAGGTAACAATGGCGCGGTACTATGGAGACTATTGTATGGCTCCCAGACGTCACATACACACGGTGAACTGCGCCAGACTAGTCACTTTTCAGCCTCTTTCCGTGAGAAGAAGTCGATTTTTTTCAACAGTTTGAGAGTGTTGTGCTCATTAACAAACAAGATTCACAACTAAGAACAACCCAAATACTATCTGTGATATTTATTTCTATTGAACAAACCAAAAAGAAATCATCCTCCTTAGGTACGTTACGAAAGAAGCTCTTTTTGGGCCTTGGCCCACGGCCTAAGTTGGTCTAAGTGTCTGCCAAGTTTAGAGGCAATCGGGTGCACCAAAGTAGCCAAAGTGCCGGTAAGAAAGAAAACGTGCACAAATGCTATGGGCAAAAAGTCTGAAAAGGAAAAAAAAAAAAAAAAAAAAAAAAAAAAAAAAATCTTAACGAAAACAAGGGCTGTTTTGGAAAAGTTTCCAAAACAGCCAATAATTGGGGAATCCCTCTCAGGGTACCAGTTACTGATGAATGCAAATTTCTGGAATTAATAATGTCACATTATTAGCCAATCAGAAGAGGATTTTTGCAAGCATGCAACGAACATGTGACCAATGCGACCAATCACGTCCGTTCTAATGAGCTTGCTCTTCTAATGCCAGTTATACGTTAGGGCTGATGCAGTTCCCATGATGCTTTGAGAATGTCGAAAAGGTTTATTATTGTATTGCACTTCTAGTCCAAATGACTTCACGATTAGAGGATACAGGCTGCCCCGGCAAAAGAACCATATTCTTGCCAAATTTCATTGAATTGTGAGGTCAATGTGGAAGCTCTCAAGACTTTGCACACGGTGCTCTTATAGAAGGCAATTTTTGCTGGATGTACTCAAATTCAATGATGATAAAGTTTGAATTGTCCGCTGATACATATCAAAGATAAAGAAAGATGGATGATGTTGTTGTTGGCGTCCGTCTGTCTCGAGAGACAATGGAGTAGTGTGCTGTGGACCAGTCTCTTGTTGAATTGCAGTGCCTGCTGTAGCTGTAAAGTCCGATCCTGGATCGGTAGGCTCTATTGCAGTTACTGCAAGTGAATTCTGTGCCCGGTGTCATGATGCCAAAAAGTGTCCGGTGCCAAATACTGTCCGCTCATTAGCATACTGCTCTCTGATTGGTCAAGTGGGTATTACGTCATCGCGATACCGGAAGCTTGCTAAATAGTGTCCGGGCGCGCGTACGTAGCGTGCATCCATCGCGTCCTTGCGGTCAAGCTACCAACACTGCGTGACAATAAGTTCTCATTCGCATCTTTTGGTATCATCTTTTTGGGTTTCAAGCAGAGAGTATGATAAAATTGAACGGGCTGTCAAGAAAAAAAAGTGGATAAAAACTCATCCAACGATTCAAAATAGTCGCTGGTACATGAATACGTATAAGGTATAATTTAAAAAAAAGTATTTGGCAAGGAGTGGACAGTATTTGGCAGCAATTTAGCGGACAGTATTTGGCAAGGAAAGGACAGTATTTGGCAGCAATTTAGCCGACAGTCTTCAACCACTTTGATTTGGGCGTCGCGAACCCAACGTGGATAGACAGACATGTTTGGGTTAGGGTTGAAATAGGCCCTGTTAAAACACAAAGAGAATCTTTTTGTTTTTAAATACAATTAGATGTAGCCAGATCTTGGATTTGTTTTGACACATATATTGGATGTTTTTAAGGATGGTTTATTTTGAGAAATGGCTAGATCTTCATTTTATTTAGGACTTATGTCTGATATTGGCCAAATTGGGAGTTTTTAGATTTAAGGTCCATTTGAGATAATCTCTAGTCACTAGTGATATACTAGTGGTGGACAATCTTTTATCGTGCTCTCGACCAAATGTACATATTATTGTCCGATTTTTATCCTGAGGAACTGAAACCATTTCTAAATAAGCAATTCCTTGTTAATAGCTCCGTTTTTACATTTATTTTTATGCAAATCTTGACTCCAAAATGAGAAATACAATTTCGCAACCAGATTTACATAAATTTTGGAGTTTGGATGATATAGGCCAAATTGGGAGGTATTAATACCTGGTCCATAGAGGTAATCTCAGATTTCCAGGCAAATCCTGGAGTGGACTGTTGGTATTTACATAATCCTCTCGACCGTAATGCATCTAACTCTAAATTCTTGTATATCTTGCATTTATATAAAATTTTGATCCCTCTTTTGTGGATTAAATTTATGTATAAGGCAGTAGTGATCACGCCCTGGACTATGAAGTTATTTCAATCTTTCCAGTATAAATGCTGGGATAGTCCAGATGGCCATGGTCCTAATAGCAATTTGTGTAATTCAGATTTATGTATCTAAATATGTTTAGAATTGTCTTTAGTCTGGAAAATCTTAATTGTTATAAATATTTCAGCGGGTGAGTGTGACCAGCCCGTATGGTCGGTCACCTACTTTCCCATCCGTTATACTTGTGACAATAGGCCACATAGTTCATACTGCTGCCTCCTGGTTGATTGTTCCCTGGGATTGTCCTTTGGTATGGCATTCCATTATCCCTGGGAACAGTCACCTGGGCAGCGGTTGGACTGTGTGGCATGTTCCTTGCTCTATGGTCTTACATAACTTGATGTTTGGTATAATTTTTGTATTTATTGTCTGTGTACGTGTGTAATCGACCATGGACGTGCACCATTTATAAGGGGGTAGTTTTGGGGTGGTGGCCAGTTTTCTGTGCTGGCTGCCACCGAGTGTACTGGTTGAAACTCCATCCACGTGCATGAGCCGTAGTGCTGTGAAAATTACGCTTGGATAATTAGATCATCACCGCATCTTTACGCCGTTTATGCCGTTTGTACATGTATACTTGGTAAATGTGAATGTGTATAGAATACAAAAATCCAATTTATTTTTCTGAAAAGGAGCTGTCTCGTGCATGTTCTTCGTAAACGCCCTCTGTTTGTCATCATGATTCGATTTTCTATATCCCCCATCACCGCATGGTTACACTTGTAGCGTAGGACAGGGCCCATGTGCATAAAAGGCTACTAGTTTAGCTGCCAACTAGTGCTTAGTAAGATTATAAATTCCCTAGTTTATACCTACGGAGTTGGCAACTAATTTGTGTTGCATAAAACCTCACTAGGCACATTGCTTACTAGTTGCATACTAGGACAATTTGGTTTGTAACTGATTTGGGTGCTATGGCCTTGGAAAGGAGGTGATTATGTCAGATACAATAGGCTTGTAGACAAGTTTATTGTGTTTGAGCTTCGAATCACATTCCAAATTAGCATAACTCCTTTCTAAAGGTCTTTGTAACATTGCATTACTGCCCAGTACTTACATTTTGTAGAACTACATAAATTCTCTATACAAGGTTGCTACAGCTAGTACATAAAGTTACAACTACAACCATGAGTCTCAAGCGTGAAAGAAAAATTAATTTTACCCAAGACGAAAACCTATTTTTGGCCGACAAATATGAAGAGTTTAAACATGTCATAGATGCACCAACTACATTATGGAATGTTCCAGTTGCGTAATACTGCAGCGCAATTAGCACTTGCTGATATGGTAGCAGCGCATGGTTTCTGACAGTGTCATGTTCAATGTCTGGTGCCACTATGTCAGTAATTTGCATTATGCCTTCACGGCTAAATCTATACCGCTCATACACCTTATCATCATCAAAGAAGTCTAATGGATTTCTCCTGTCTCGGAAGACGCGTTCTTTTCTTATTTGACGACGCAGTTCAACTAGCTCCATGATTCTACGAGCCATGTTGTCAGGACGGTGTCCAAAGGCAGACTGATTAGTTGTCATCTAGTGACTTAGAGGTACCCCAGATCAACTCTAACTTTTGCCAGAATTTTAGAATGTTACTATATCTAGTTGGGTTTTATGCATCACAATTAGTAATCAACTAGGCTTAGTAAGCAACTTAAGTCCATTTTAGTTGCCAACTAGGCCTAGTAGCCTTTTATGCACATGGGCCCAGGTCTTCCGGTATAGGTCTGGAGCCGGTGGCAAGCTCGCCGTACGTACAGCATGTCCTTGTGGATTCGGCCATCATTCATTCGTCTGACGTGGCCGAGCCAGCATAGGCGCCGGGGCGAGCAGGGCAAACCTGCTTGGGATGCCTGCCTGGTCAAGGACGTTCTTGTTTGGGACACGGTCTTGCCATGTAATGCTGAGAATTCTTCTGAGGTTGCGCAGATGGAAGGTGTTGAGTCTGCTCCTCTGCAGGAATAGAGGGTTCCATGCTTCACTGTCGTATAGCAGTGTGCTTCCCACGCAGGCGCAATACACCTGCATCTTGGTATTGGTGGTTAGCATAGAGTTGTTCCACACCCTCTTTGCCAAGCGAACCGTGGTTGAAGGATGCTTTGCCGATCCGCTTGTTCAGCTCGGCATCCAGGGATAGGTTACTGGAGATGGTGGAGCCGAGGTACGTAAAGTCCTCGACCACCTCGAGGGTGGAGTCGCCGATGGAGATGTTTGGAATACAGCTCACATCTTGGCCCAGTATATGTTAGTCTTCTTAATGCTGATGGTCAAGCCAAACTCTCTGCATGCATGCATGCATGCATGCACGAAGCAGTTGATGAGTCGCTGTAATGCCCCCTCAGAGTGTGCCCTCAAGGCTGTGTCGTCAGCGAAGAGCATCTCTCTTATGTGTACCTAGCCTGCTGCACTGTGGTCTTTGCTCGGAGGCGGGCAAGGTTGGCAAGGTTGAAGAGACCGTCATTGCTTCTGGTGTGAAGGATGGTATGGATGAGTGGTCTTCATATTAGTGTTAGGTAACAGGTAAAGTTCTTGGCCTACTTGGAGGTATTGGGTGTGTTCGATTAGCTTACACGTGTAAGTGAAACTTAACGAGACCATTCGATTAACCATCACGTGATACTCGTGTCTGTCTCGGTGTAAACCACCACTACCCCCGCTAGTAGTGAGCAGATCTCTGGTGGCTGCCCGGGTGTAATGACGTCACCGGCTAGCTGAAAACGTAAACATGGCGGGGAACTCAAATTCGAATTGACAGATTGTGACAAAAATTGGATAGCAAAGAGTGTGTTTTCCTGACAATGACAACAGTTAACGACTAGACTGCAAATTTTGTTTTTTATAATAATGTTGGCCATGATAGTCACGATTTTGTCAGCAGAGCAGATTACAGTGAGTCTGTTAACATTTTACACTTTTTTAAAGTTCCCGTCCCAAACAACCTTTAACCGTAATTTTCCCAGAATACCTAGACGAATACACCGCAACGTTCGATAAGCCTCATTTCGTGGCTTCCTTGCGGTGTAACCCCATGTTTTAAGTGAAAGCTAATCGAACGCAACCATTGTATGCACAACTTGCTTAGTACAAGGAAAAATCACGATTTCAAACTTGTCAAATTACAAATAAATAAACAATTCAGTAATTTCCAAATGAACTTGACATTTTAATAAAACGTTTCTGTATGGTACACATTAAGCATCCATAAAGCTTTAATGTCTATTTTACACTATCACAAGATAAAATATTCGACCTTTGAAAGATTTTGGGATAAAATTTCTTATGTATACAGAGAGATGAAAAATATAATTTCTTACAGGTCTTAATCATTTTTTCATCCCTCTGTTGCAAAGAGAAAATACTTGCTAAAATAGTTGTTTCTAACATATTCCTTAATCGTGGAACTTTTTGTTTAATTCCTGGGCAACAGTTGCCAATGGTGTTTACCACTAAACACTGATTGCATAGTAAAACTGTCTGATTGTGCTGTGCTGCATGACCAAACTGCACACAACTACAGACAACATGTTTTGATAATCAAGACAATATTTGCTGGTTTTCAAAGGTTTTCTGGTTTCCACAGTCATAACGCAGACAGAATAGCCCGATACTTCCTGAAAAGATAAACTTCTCACAGATAGTCAGCAAAGTTACTTTGCCGAATATTTCTTTTTTCCCCGTTTGGACTGGTTGTAATACGCTTGAGTTGTTTCTGATGACGAGTACACTGATTACTCCAATGCCCCGTTATACCACTGGGAACACCCTTGGAGTGTTTAGCGACCCCTTAATCGTGGGAACTGTGGTCTAGATGCGTGCACGCTTTCTTGGGAACAGCCAGTTCCAGTTGGTAACATGACGCGTTCCGACTTTTGAGACAGGGGTTAATAATTTCATGGAGCTACTAAGCACAAAAATGTGCTTAGCAAAAAAAAGTGTTCCTTTGTAAAAACAGGCTACCAGCCAAACCTCCATACAATTTTCATGCTCGGTATACAACAGCTAAATAGCAGTCACAATGTACATCATATGAAAATTCCGGGTTAGTAATCCTGCATGTGTTTTTACAAGGGAGACTTTCCATGGGCCATTTTGTTTCACACAGATCCGGATCTTGATCAGTGATCTGTGCAATGGTTCACACACTAATCCCGCCTTATGGATGCAGCGAACCAGTGGTTGGATCACTGGTCGAGATCTGAATCTGTGTAAAATGCAGAGGCCCTGCGGTATGCAGTGTCGGTCGTTCGTATAATTCCTCCTTGTCCGAGTAACTTGGACCCTCTATCGCCTTTTTTAACATTTGGACATGATCTGGCGCCAGATCATGTCCAAATGTTAAAAAAGGGTATAGAGGGTCCAAGTTACTCGGACTACATCCCTCCATGGTTCAACAGTAGCCACGAAAACTGTATCTGTATCATGTATCACCATTTTTGCACTTATTTTTCAAAATTGATTTATACATGTATAGGATATATCAGCAGATCAGGATGATGATTTATGCTATGCGCCTATCAATTGTTTGCCCACCCCCGGCTCTCCGGGCCGCCCCCACCCCGGACGTTGGGGGTGCGTTCGAGCGTGTTACACTTGATACTCGCGGGTGCAGGAAAATGTTGCGGGTGCAGGAAAGTGTTGCGGGTGCAGGAAAATGTTGCGTGCGCATTACTTCCGAACCGGGTCGCGCGAACAGTCAAGAGCTGCGTTCCACTCACGCGCGAACGTTGACAATGTTTGCCAACTACGCGAACAATCTTCCATTGGATGTGCACACAAATTTGAACATAGCTAAACATTTTCCCTATGACAATATATAATCCAAAGGTCAGTTCAACAATCAAAAAACGATCACAAAACTTCATTAGGAAAGTCCGAAATTTCTACTTTCCGCCATCTTAAAATGTTAAGTGGAAAAAATCACGTGACGACTCCTCCGGTGCAGGAGTATACTCTCGGTCTGAGCTGGAGTATACTCTCGGTTACCCTCGGGTCATACTCCTGCCGTTTGTGTGCTTAAGAGTATACTCGTGTTAACACAAGTAACACGCTCGAACGCACCCTGGGATTGGTACATTGTTTCATGCCTAAGGGTAAATGAACATCGGCCCCATACTTTGTACAGGAGAGTAGTGTCCCAGGGTGGGGGTTTTCTCACTTCCGAAATAACGATGCCACATTGGGGGTGGGGCCAGAGTTGTAACGAGTCACTGAATTTTGTGACTCCAGTCGAGTTGAGTCATTTTAATGAAGTGACTCGAGTCAAGTAACAGTGTGGAGTCAAATATTTAGCTTGAGTAAATTTGAGTCATACATATATACCAATGCCACATTGGGTGGGGCACAGCCAGGGGGAGGGGGAACAATTGATGGGTGCATGATGTTCATGGGAAAAGTTATGTTTTGGCTAAATGTTTGTGACCAGCAGTAAGGTTGTCATTTTTTGTTATAACAATTGACACGTTCAGAAATATCAAGTAGGTTGAGCAGTGTTAAGATACAGGTTTTTAAAGAGTTTTCAGTTTTAGATCCAATGTTTGGTGCTGGATTTCACCATCGACTTTTGCTGCTGTGATGAGATTACT
This sequence comes from Hippasteria phrygiana, assembly GCA_037893225.1. Classification (NCBI taxonomy): domain Eukaryota; kingdom Metazoa; phylum Echinodermata; class Asteroidea; order Valvatida; family Goniasteridae; genus Hippasteria; species Hippasteria phrygiana. The sequence continues at coordinate 1,477,469 of JAZGUH010000056.1, forward strand.
CATCAGGGCCATGTCAGATGACTTTACATCCTGTGATACATCTTGACTGAGAATTTGTCAGCCACTGCCAGCTGCCCATCTGCTGTGAATGTGATTCCATATGGGTCGTACAGACCCTCAGCAAGGCAACCAAGAAAACCACCGTCTACATCATAATGGTGAATGTGACTAGTGTAAAGACTATTGAACATTGCAACATAGATACCCGAGTTGTCAAGGAAGACACCACTGGTGAATCTCACTGACTGACCATCGATGGTTGGTTTGATGGTGAATTCTGTAACACCTTTCCCATCAGCAACATCCACTTGTCCCCTTCCACTGATCGTAATACTATCAGTGCAGCTGTCAACAGCCAGGTAGACAGGTGGAGTCTTCACTGGTAGGGTGGATATGAGTGAACCATCAGTTGGTGTGTGTTCAGTCAGTACATTCCTCTTGATATCACCCACTATGATGGTACCATCCTTCTTGACTGCTGCACTCCGCAGGTTCACTTCTGTCTTGTCAACCTCACTCTGTGGTACTGTGGGGAACTTGAAGGCCAGCTTGTTGTCCTCATTGAACACCTTGACGTATTTGGTTCGGTCTACAACCACAAATTTATTTTCATGATTGTGTATGGCTGCAATGCCATATACCCCTGGAAGAATAAAACACAATATGAATAGAAAATCATATTTAATTTGTTCACTCAAATATCCATCAGATATCTTGTGAATTGTTTGTATTCAAAAGTATGTAGCACATGGTCTGTTGTGCAGTCAGTATACAGTGCATTCAGAAACATTCATGTTCAAACACAACGCACGCATATCAACACACAGAACTTTAGACTCCAGAGTAATTTAAATATCGTAAAAAACAGTTTGTTGATCAATACATTTAAACAAATATGAAACAAAAAAGTGGACTATTGTTTGTTTGATTTAAGATTTGTTTTGTTCCTTTCTTCGTTCAACTTCTGTTTTGCCCATTTTTGTTTTATTAATTCTTTATTTTCATAATATTCTCAAAATAAATTCAAAAGTAAATTGAGAAATAAAAATTTGAATTTCAAAGGAAATAAAATAAGCCAGGCATTAAATTGAACCATTTTATCTTGTTGAAATTGGCCAGGAAAACCGATAATACACATTTTCTTGTAGTCTTGTTGTTTTTGCTGGTCATTATAATGGTATTCTATATTTTGTTTATTTTTTGTATGTGAAAATTAACAATTGTTTTTGGAAACAAAGGAATAAGAGTCATCGTTATAACATGAAAACAAATATTACTCTGTTTCCCTGTGCATTTTTCACAGGTACTTTTCCCTCTATACAGGGTGCCCCCCCCCCCCCCCCCCCCAAAAAAAGAAACCAACGGAACGTCATACTTCCGCTACCCTGAGACTCAAACACCCTATACCAATGCATGGGTAATTTTGTTAAGAGAACAATGATACCAAGACCTCCCGATTCGGTCCAGCAGGTTTTGTTCTAGAACCTATTTTGTGAAACAAAGTTTGGGGTCATTTGGTACCAAGGTATAACTAAACCGCACCCACAAATTTGACTCAATTAATCAGTTTCTGTTAAGTTTAATAATAAAGTTGGATATCTCATTATTTCTTTGTTCATTATGCAGGATAAATTCTGTTTTAAACGCAAGTATGCTATAATCATGCTCTTTTCTGCATGCATGGAACAAATGGCCTAGTGACACGACTTTGCTTCACAAAATAGGCTCTAGAGCAAAAACTACTGGACCAAATCAGGTCTTAGTATCATTTTTCTTCTGCAAAGATTCTCCATCCGTCGGTACAGGTGGTTTAACTCTAAAGGTGGTTGCCGTTCCATTTTTATTTTTATTTTATTTTTTTTGGGGGGGGGGGGCACCCTGTATACCAATTTTCACAATGAAGTTTCACCGGCTCGCCTCTCCCTATCTTCATTGATCAGTCTTCTCTACTGACCATGGGCCGCCATCTTTATATTAAAAATTGACTTTACAGAGAGGTGTATACAAGTACCAAGAACCATTGTACATGTATAAATGAATTGTCCTCGAAATATCCGCTTTTATATACATAGGTAAATACGAATCAGAATACACATATGCCAACATGTGACGAATGTTTGCCTGTTGATGAAATTGAACTCCTGAAAACCTCAGGCAAGTGTTGAATGAACTAAACGACTATTCAAATTTGAATGATATTTGTCGATTGAATGCTCAAGTTATAAAATCGAATGACTCTTTCTGACGATTGAATGCGGATGTAAAGGGAGCATTCTTTTTCAAATAAGAATGATTTAGCCGGGTATTAAATTTAACGATTTGTTTGTCGAAATTGGCCGGAAAAACCTATCAGTAAAAAATAATAAGAAAATAATCAAAAAGATTGTTCCTTTTTTTAGTAGTTTAATTGTTAATTTTGTGTGTTATTTCATTTAATTTCATTTTTTTGGGTATATTTTGGGAGTGGGTGTGTGTCAGAACCTGCCTCATATGTCTATACACACGTGCAATAATAAAGTTGTACAAGTCAGAAACTTACTTGCTTGTACTGGAATGTATCTTTTGTAGTGTCCCTCAGTGTTGCAGATTGTCACTCGCTTGTTGAAGCAGTCTGCCACAGCAATCTCACCAGGTTGAGTAGCAGCAATGCCTGTGGCCAAATCGAACTCTCCTGGACCACTTCCCTGTTTGCCGAACTCACGACACAGCTCCCACTTGCCAACTTTCAGCTTGCCCAGATTGATGTCACCAGTCCTCTGACCCGAAGTGAATCTCAGACAAGAAAGTTTGTGATCAATCCTAGGAGGATTTTGACCGCTCAGTGATTTCAAGTCTTTGCTGATTATAGGATAGAGGAAAAGGAAGTCGCTGTCTGATGCAGTATCAGTGACATCTTTGGCCGTCTCAAGGGAATGTTGCTGTCTTTGTCGTATCATACTCACTGTTTTCTCCTGCTCATCAAATACTCCATTCCGATTCTGTTCAAGCTGCTTGATTTCATCAATCAACTTCTTCTCTTGAGCTGTTACCTTGGCTCTGATCTTAGCTGCCCTGTCCTGCACCTCTTTCACAGTCATCGATATGTTCTTTGTGAACTCCTGCTTAGCTTGAGGTGTTGCAGCTAAAGACCATTTCAGTTTAGCTATGCCTCCGCTTAAATTAGGCAACATCTCTTTCAATGATTTCTTTCTTTTGAGAGATGCTTCTCCAGAATTAACGTGATGATGCTGTGGCTCACGATGGTCTACGATAGTACAATTTCCGCAGATTAACTCCTCACACGTCTCGCAATAGAACTGCTTCACCTGACCCTCATGTTTGTGACATTTAAATTCTTCTGGTGGTTTTCTCACTTCCACCTTTCCTTGGCGAATGTCTTCCAAAGTAGCTACCCTGTGGCTTGATGTAGCATTGATTCGCAGGTGAGTCTTGCGACAGTTTAAGCAGATGTTCTGTGCACAGTCCAGACATCGATGCATGGCCTCATTTTCCTCCTCACAGATCTCACAGAGGACCTTTGTGTTTCCTGAACTTGTCACCTTTTCCTGCAGTGGGATCTCCTCAACTATACCCATCAAATGAAAGTTTGTTTTTAGGCCTTGAATGCTGGTCTCTGGAAGTACCGTCTCCCGTCGACATACAGGGCAGGGAATCTTTGGAGCACCTCTATACATGCTACTGTAGTATTTCTCCAGACATTTCTCACAGAAGCTGTGCAGGCAATCAAGTATCTTGGGTTGTGTGTACCTGTCTTGGCAGATACTACATTCAACATGCGGCATGAGGTTCTCCAGAGCTGCAGCCATTTTAATCTATTAAAAGAAATGATGCGTAAAAGAAACACATTGCATATTTATACAATAATGATAAGTGACGATTTGAAAAACAGAAGGAACACTTATGTGACCAATCATTTTGTAACACTAATTCAAAGAATCCCCTGAAGTGATAACATCTTAAGAAATTGCCATAAATTTATCAGCTGTAACCAATTTGTTGCCCAATTGACCTATTGCGCGATAGAATCATGTGAACACAGCTTCTGTGTATTATCCGATCGCATTAGTTACAATTCAACGCAGAACGTGCAAAATCTAAGATAAAGAAATATACCACACAATATTCCATAGGGTTGTCTTAGGGGTGTGGTTACCTCGCAAACGGCGACAGGTCAATTATGTTGTTAAAACACCTAGCACTATACCAGTCCGTAATTGAATCTCAGTTCTTGCTGCACTGGGACAGTGTAGTTTAATTCTGTCAGTAAATATCAGGCTGTCCATACCCTGTTCAAAACAACCAAAAATATTTGTCCTACCTCAGCTCACTGTGGTTGAAACTATCAAGTTGTTGTGAGAGTCACCTGAACACAATCTGATAATAAAATAACAGGGTAGCATAAAATGAAGGGGCGGATTCCAGAAAGATGGCGCTTGACAAACAAAGAATCGTCATCAAGTAACGTGACATGATTCCAAAAATAGAGTATTGGGCTTTTTGGATGTGCCGTACAGATCATACATTTACTGTACAACCAATTTTCAAACTGTTTCAACCGATGTGTTTGTATGATACATGTACTTTGGACCTCAGATAAGGCCTCACATGTTTAGAGGACTTTGCCGCCTGCTTCCTTTTTAAGAGAAGCATTTTTTCTATAAAAACAAAAACAAAACAGAACCAAAGAGAGAAAATGCACCCAAGTCAGCAAAAGCCATTGAAAATATTGCCTGACATATGATCTAAAAATTGAATTCAATACAAACAAACCTTCCTCTTCCTTCATTTTTTGACAATGATATGACGCTAAATATCTTATTGGCCAACGTATGTGAATTGTGGACATATTTACTTTGGTTTACGAGGTACAGCTCATTGTCTATGTGCAGGAATTCTGCGTCAATAGAGAGGTTCAGATTTTGTAGCTTATACATGGGTGTGTTTGGTTGTTTGTTTCTATTCAGACCCGGCCCTAGGGCAATCTCATGGTACTGTTAGCTGACTACAACAATATTTGAAATGTAGACCTTTAGACTAATGTAGACTAATATTTGTGGATCAATCGATATAATGAAAATACAGTTAAAGACATTTGTTGCGAGATTGGATTCTAACCCTAAGAAAGTGGCGCTGGTCTCAAAATGTAGCGCTAGATCTAAGCTATCCATACATGTAAAAAATTATTATTACTACTACTACTGCTACTGCACTTGACCATCACACGGGTTGTAGTGACCTCCAACCTTCCCGGTCAAGAGCAAGACCAGCACTCGTCCAGGTGGCAGGCTGTTGCCCAAGGTGGAACTGGATGGCAGCATTAATGACAAGACGAGCAGAGGCAGGAGCTTAGAGGCGCCGAACATATGTCTTGTACAATTTCTTTGTTGTCTTGAAATTGTACAGCTTGTGGCATAATTTAGTGTGCAAGTCTCACAAATTAGAACAGAGATTTTTCCTCTTTTGCCTTATCCTGACGTTGAGTATGAAGCATGCATGCTCAGTGCTTTCCAAGAGCCTGTGTGAAAATATTCAAAGGCTTACTCGGGCGGGATCCGAACCCACGACTTCCTGCTTACTAGTGCAGACGTCTTAACCACTCGACCACCGAGCTTGCCCACAAAAGAGGAAAAATCTGTTCTAATTTACATCATCCCCGACACAAATTCCATCTTTTGACAAGTCTCACAACTTCATAGAATTTTTTTTATCATGCTTTTTATGCGACCATCGATATCTTGGTTCCAACACTGCCTAGTAGTGACAGACCCTGTAGGCCTAGTCTGTCGTTACCCTAAAGGAGATTGATCAGAAGTAGAGATTTATTATTTTGGTCATCAATTTGCAATATCTTTAAAATGTAAATGAAATGCCTCTTTTCCTGTCACAAAACCACATTAATGTAGTGAGTGAGCCCAGTCAAAAAAATGAAACAATTAAAAATATTGTGCTGCACACGTAGTTCCTATCCTTTTCGTAGGTAGCATTAACTTCTGGGTCCTGAATATGTGGGGCTCTATGGACAGCGTATGAAGCAAGGCTATTTGTTTACATTGCACTTCCAGTCCAAATCACGTCACGCTTAGAAGATACAGACTGCCTGAAAGAACCATATTCTTGCCAAATTTCATTGGATTATGAGGTCAATGTGCAAGCTCTCAAGACTGCACATGGTGCCCTTATAAAAGGCAATTTTTGCTAGATGTACTAAAATTCAATGATGATAAAGTTTGAATTGTCCGCTAATACATATCAAATTAGATAAAGACATGGCGCCCTGGATGTAACTTTGGATAAATGGTCTGTATATTACAAACAGGTAAAGTTAGAAGTAAATACTACTTGGCCTACATAGTTGGATGTATTGTATGCACAACTTGCTTGTACCAGGATTTCAAACTTGTTGAATGACAAATAAATTTAACAAATTCAACCATTCCATGATTTCCAGAACTTGACATTTTAATAAAACGTTTCTGTGTGGTACACATTACGCATCCATTAAAGCCCTAAACGTCTATTATACACTATCACAAGATAAAATATTCGACTTTTGAAAGATTTTGGGATAAAATTTCTTAGTTATGTATACAGAGAGTTGATAAATATAATTTCTTACAGGTCTTAATCATTACTGTCATCCTTTTGTTACAAAGAGAAAATACTTTCTAAAATAGTTGTTTCTAACATATTCCTGGAACTTTTTATTGTTTAATTGCAATGGTTACCAGGCAATAGTTGCCAGGTAATGATTGCTAGGCAATAGTTGCCAATGGTGTTTACCACTAAAGTAACACTGATTGCATAGTAAAACTGATTGTGCTATGCTACGTGACCAAACTGCACACAACTACAGACATGTTTTCATAATCAACACGAAATTTGCTGGTTTTTGAATGTTTTCTGGTTTCCACAGTCATAGTGAACGCAGAGCATATCCATATATTCACAGATAGCCAGCAAAGTTAATTTGCCGGCCATTCCTGTCCCTGTTTGCATTAGTTTGAACTGTTCGCATTGGCTTGCAACAAACTTTTTCATACGTCTAAGTGGCCATCGGAGACTCTTGACTGGTGCTGTCTGCATGACTGGAAAATAGATTAGGCTTTATACATTTTACTTACAAACTATGTAAACATGGAAAGTTGCCACCTACATGTAGTTGAATACGTGTATCTTTCACACAATACGATGTACACTAACAGTGAGTAAAATGGCTAACGAAACATACTTCAATGGGGTTAATACATAGAGTACAAACGGAGTACAAACTCCTCATTCACTCACTACCCTAGGTGCAGTCTAGTCTGGTTCCCATGAATTCCTAATGACTCTTGATAACTCTACGAATCATAAGAATAGTCCCACCTGTCAGGTCTCTTGAACTAATATTTCTCACACACTGATATCACAAAAGTAGTCAAGCAACAGATCTAAATGTCAAATGTCCCATTTCTGTGCATTAATTTTCTAATTTGAATGGTTCGTGTTGTTATAGCGTTTGTACATTATTTTGGCAACACACCTGGGCCCAATTTCATGGCTCTGCCAACCACAGCTTTCCGCGCTTACGATCACCATTTTGCGCTAACCAACGAAAAAATTCTGCGCTAACCCTGTAAGCACAGAATCCTTAGTTACGGGACGTACGCATGCTCAGGAGCCAAAAATTCCCCGCTAACGTATGAAATACGCTTGTCGTGAGCACAGAATTTTCTGCTACAGTAAGCGGGGATTTTTCGCTAACGGTAAGCTGTTATAAGAGCCATGAAATTGGGCCCTGGTAGCATCCCGATGTAAGACTATCTCACAGACATTATTATCAATGGCTACGGCTCTTCACCGTAGCCTGTCAATGGCCAAATTCGAAGCCGTAGCCACAAAAGCCTGATCCGGGCAACGGCTTAAACTATGTGAGTGCAGCATATACCAGCCTGTGAATAAACTAAACTGATCCCGCAATATACGTCAACATATTATTTGGCCAGGCAATGGTTGCCAATGGTGTTTACCACTAAACACTGATTGCATAGTAAAACTGTCTGATTGTGCTGTGCTGCATGACCAAACTGCACACAACTACAGACAACATGTTTTGATAATCAATACAATATTTGCTGGTTTTCAAAGGTTTTCTGGTTTCCACAGAATAGCCCGATACTCCCTGAAAAGATAAACTTCTCACAGATAGTCAGCAAAGTTACTTTGCCGAATATTTTGTGTCCCCGTTTGGACTGGTTGTTATGAACGCTCGAGTTGTTTCCGACGAGTACACTGATTGCTCCAATACCCCCTGTTATACCACTGGGAACAGCCTGGGAGCGTTGAGCGATCCCTTGTGAGAACTGTATGTGCACTGTTAAAACGCTGTTTAAAAAAAAAAAGAAGTTGTTCATGTGCCCTGCTTAAACAGGGCACATGGTTTTAAAGCAGGGCATTTAATAAACAACCTGGGTTGTTTAAAAAGTTTTAACAGAGTTTTAACAGTGTGGTCTATAGGTGCGTGCACGCTTACTTGGGAACAGCCAGTTGGTAAGGCGTGTGGGCGAATTACAAACGGTATGTGAATCGTTGGACGGTATGCAAATTAGGTCTTTAGATGACGGTTTGTAAACTATCGTTTGGACCTCGCTTTTAGACCCCAAACGGTTTGCTTTTTTGTACCAGCTTCAAGTGCCCAACAAAAGAGGCTCATTGCCATTGGGGTTTTACCAAACAGCGAAGCCTCCTGGCTGATGGACTTCAATGGCTGTGCTGCACTAATCCTCCAGGTGAATTAGCAGTGGCACAGCCATTTAAGCTACCACTGTTATCACAATGGAGGCTAATCAGATAAGTACTCCATTGTGCAGCCTACCAACCTCCAGACCATGAGCGCTCAGGTGTATTCTGTTTGGTCTGGGGATTAATACCATTTGGGCCCATAGTTTTGGAACTCTCAAGTAATTTGCATGCCGTTTCTAAATCGCACTGATGACGCCTAACATGACGCTGAGACACACTAAACAGTTACTAATTTCAGGGAGCTGCTACGCACAAAAATTAGCTTATCACAAAAAAAGTTCTCTTTCGTAAAAACAGGCTACCAGCCAAACCTCCATACGATTTTCATGCTCGGTATACAACAGCTAAATAGCAGTCACAATATACGTGTACAACTGTACATCATATGGACAATTTAGGTTGGTAATCCTATGGTAATCTTATGGTCAACCGACTGAATATATACATTGTACATTAAGAAGCACAATATATTAAATAAATCACAGTATGGTTTCCGGGAAAATTTCTCTACTGAAATGGCATTAGTAGACCTCGTTGATAAAGTTGGCGCGGCATTCGATAGGTCGGAACAAACTATTGCGATTTTTCTTGATTTATCAAAAGCATTTGATACAGTTTTTTTAGTAAAATATCATGGTTAATTGTAAGTATGGAATTAGAGGTAAAGCACTCAACTGGTTTAGAAGTTACTTGGATGGAAGAAAACAATATGTTTCTTGGTATCTTCTCTTAAAACCATTACCTGTGGTGTTCCACAAGGATCCATTTTAGGTGCAGTCTTATTTCTTCTTTATATAAATGACATTGTCAACTCATCAGAATTGCTTTCCTTTATTTTATTTGCGGATGATACAAACATTTTTGATAATCATTGTAACATTCAAAATGTACTGAATATTATCAATGATGAATTATGGAAAGTTTCAAAATGGCTACATTGTACATATGTAATCGACTTTCTGTAAATCAAAAAAAAAATTATATGTTGTTCACCCCTACAGCACTGAGCGCTGATGTAGAACTCATGTTAAATAATGCAATTCTCCCGCAAGTGACAATTAGTAAGTTTCTAGGTGTACTCATAGACAACAAATTAACTTGGAAAGCGCACTGCCAGAAAATCCACACGACTATTTCTTGTGTTCTTGGCATTTTACAAAAGCTTAAGTGTATTTTACCCTTTAACATTTTATTATCTCTATATAATACCCTAATGATGCCCCACTTCAATTATGGTATACAAATTTGGGGAAATTCATATCTCTTAAATCTAAAAAAAAATTGTTATTGTTCAAAAAAAGGCGCTTAGAGTTCAGCCAGTCACATTCAATGGCACATGCAGCTCCTTTGTTTCGGCGGTTTAATACACTACATGTTTTTGAATTGTATAAATATCACCTTGGCATACTTATGTTTAAATATGTGCATAATAATCTCCCAAGTAGTTTATCTAATTTGTTTAAACAATGTGCTGATGTTCACAGCTATAAAAACCAGAAATGCGAACAAATTATGGCTTAGCTCCGTTAGAACCACAAAATATAAGTCATCTGTTAAATTTCAAGCACCCCTGTTGTGGAATAGTTTACCCCATAAAATACTCTTACCACTGGAACATATTTCACCTTTAAAAAATTACGAAAGCAACATCTACTGGACCAACTATAGCGTATTTATATTAGTACATCTGCAGTATTATTATCATATCTACATTTTCCTATTTAATCTTCTATCATGTAATTAGTCATTTGTTATAAGTGGAACAGGCCCTTGGTCTCGCACAAGCCTTTTGCTTCTACCGAGGACCTGCCATGCTTTTCGGTTATAACACATAAATAAATGTGTAAGTTCTTGTTAATTCTACGAAGGTATAAGTATAATTGTTGTAATATACATATATATAATGAATGTATTGTATCCGTGAAGCATGGAAATAAATATATCAAATATTTAAAAATGTGCTTTTACAAGGGAGACTTTCCATGGGCCATTTTGTTTCACACAGATCCGGATCTTGATCGGTGATCTGTGCAATGGTTCACACACTAAATCCCGTCTTATGGATGCAGTGAACCAGCGGTTCTAATATAACTCCCTTCGTACATTCCTCCATGGTTCACTCAACAGTAGCTCTGAAAACTGTATCATGCAAGATACACACTTATTTTTCCAAATTTATTGTATATGCTATGCACCTATCAATTGTTTCCCCCACCCTTTCCTGGGCCGCCCCCACCCTTCCCTGTTCATGGGAAAAGTTATGTTTTAGCTAAATGTTTGTGACCAGCAGTAAGGTTGTCATATTTGTATTTTTTTATAACAATTGACACGTTCAGAAATATCAAGTAGGTTGAACAGTGTTAAGATACAGGTTTTTAAAGAGTTTTCAGTTTTAGATCCAATGTTTGGTGCTGGATTTCACCATCGACTTTTGCTGCTGTGATGAGATTATTCATCAGGGCCATGTCAGATGACTTTACACCTTGTGATACATCTTGACTGAGTACATGTTAGCCACTGCCAGCTGCCCATCTGCTGTGAATGTGATTCCACGTGGGTAGAACAGACCCTGAGCAAGGCAAGCAAGAAAACCACCGTCTACATCATAATGGTGAATGTGACCACTGTCAACACCATTGTGCATTGCAACGTAGATACCTGAGCTGTCACAGCAGACACCCCGGGTGTATTCCACTGACTGACCATCGATGGTTGGTTTGATGGTGAATTCTGTAACACCTTTCCCATCAGCAACATCCACTTGTCCCCTTCCACTGATCGTAATACTATCAGTGCAGCTGTCAACAGCCAGGAAGTAAGGTGGAGTCTTCACTGGTAGGGTGGATATGAGTGAACCATCAGTTGGTGTGTGTTCAGTTAGTACAGTCCTCTTGATATCACCCACTATGATGGTACCATCCTTCTTGACAGCTACACTCCGCAGGTACACTTCTGTCTTGTCAACCTCACTCTGTGGCACTGTGGGGAACTGGAAGGCCAGCGTGTTGTCCTCATTGAACACCTTGATGTATTTGGTTTGGTCTACAACCACAAATTGATTTCCATGATTGTGTATGGCTGCAATGCCATATACCTCTGGAAGAATAAAACACAATATGAATAGAAAATCATATTTAATTTGTTCACTCAAATATCCATCAGATATCTTGTGAATTGTTTGTATTCAAAAGTATGTAGCACATGGTCTGTTGTGCAGTCAGTATACAGTGCATTCAGAAACATTCATGTTCAAACACAACGCACGCATATCAACACACAGAACTTTAGACTCCAGAGTAATTTAAATATCGTAAAAAACAGTTTGTTGATCAATACATTTAAAAAATATAGAACAAAAAAGTGGACTATTGTTTGTTTGATTTTCGATTTGTTTTGTTTGTTTCTTTCTTTGTTCAACTTCTATTTTGTTTATTTTTGTTTTATTAATTCTTTATTTTCATAATATTCTCAAAATATATTCAAAAGTAAATTGAGAAATAAAAATTTGAATTTCAAAGGAAATAAAATAAGCCAGGCATTAAATTGAACCATTTTATCTTGTTGAAATTGGCCAGGAAAACCTATAATACACATTTTCTTGTAGTCTTGTTGTTTTTGCTGGTCATTATAATGGTATTCTATATATATATATTTTTGTTGATGTGAAAAGTAACAAAGGTTTTTGGAAACAAAGGCATAAGAAGTCATCGTTATAACATGAAAACAAATATTACTCTGTTTCCCTGTGCATTTTTCACAGGTACTTTTCCCTCTATACAGGGTGCCCCCCCCCCCCCCCAAAAAAAAACAAAAAAAACAAAACAACGGAACGTCATACTTCCGCTACCCTGAGACTCAAACATCCTATACCAATGCATGGGTAATTTTGTTAAGAGAAAATTGATACCAAGACCTCCCGATTCGGTCGAGCAGGTTTTGTTCTAGAACCTATTTTGTGAAACAAAGTTGGGGGTCATTTGGTCCCAAGGTATAACTAAACCGCACCCACAAATTTGACTCAATCAGTTTCTGTTAAGTTTAATAATAAAGTTGGATATCTCATTATTTCTTTGTTCATTACGCCGGATAAATTCTGTTTTAAATGCAAGTATGCTATAATCATGCTCTTTTCTGCATGCATGGAACAAATGGCCTAGTGACCCGACTTTGCTTAACAAAATAGGCTCTAGAGCAAAAACTACCGGACCAAATCAGGTCTTAGTATCATTTTTTTTCTGCAAAGATTCTCCATCCGTCGGTACAGGTGGTTTGACTCTAAAGGTGGTTGCCGTTCCATTGTTTTTGGTTCTATTTTTTTTTTTGGGGGGGGGGAGGGGGGGCACCCTGTATACCAATTTTCACAATGAAGTTTCACTGGCTCGCTGACCATGGGCCGCCATCTTTATATTAAAAATTAGCTTTACAGAGAGGTGTATACAAGTACCAAGAACCATTGTACATGTATAAATTAATTGTCCTCGAAATATCCGCTTTTATATACATAGGTAAATACGAATCAGAATACACATATGCCAACATGTGACGAATGTTTGCCTGTTGATGAAATTGAACTCCTGAAAACCTCAGAGTGGGTGTGTGTCTGAACCTGCCTCGTCATATGTCTATACACATGTGCAATAATAAAGTTGTACAAGTCAGAAACTTACCTCCTTGTAGTGGAATGTTTCTTTTGTAGTGTCCCTCAATGTTGCAGATTGCCACTCGCTTGTTGTAGCAGTCTGCCACAGCAATCTCACCAGGTTGAGTAGCAGCAATGCCATTGGCCCAATCGAACTTTCCTGGACCCCTTCCGTGTTCGCCGAACTCACGACACAGCTCCCACTTGACAACTTCCACCTCCATCAGCTTGCCCAGATTGATGTCACAAATGCTCTGACCCGGAGTGAATCTCAGATAAGAAAGCTTGTGATCAATCCTAGGAGGATTTTGACCGCTCAGTGATTTCAAGTCTTTGCTGATTGTAGGATAGAGGGAAAGGAAGTCACTGTCTGATGCAGTATCAGTGACATCTTTGGCTGTCTCAAGTGAATGTTGCTGTCTTTGTAGTATCATACTCACTGTTTTCTCCTGCTCATCAAATACTCCATTCCGATTCTGTTGAAGCTGCTTGATTTCATCAATCAACTTCTTCTCTTGAGCTGTTACCTCGGCTCTGATCTTAGCTGTTCTATCCTGCACCTCTTTCACAGTCATCGCTACGTTCTTTGTGAATTTCTGCTTAGTTTGAGATGTTTCAGCTAAAAATTGTTTCAGTTCATTTATGTCGCTGCTTAAATCAGGTAACATCTCTTTCAATGATTTCTTTCTTTTGAGGGATGCTTCTCCAGAATTAACGTGATGATGCTGTGGCTCAAGATGGTCTACGATAGTACAATTTCCGCAGATTAACTCCTCACACGTCTCGCAATAGAACTGCTTCACCTGACCCTCATGTTTGTGACATTTAGATGCTTCTGCTGGTTTTCTCACTTCCACGTTTCCTTGGCGAATGTCTTCCAAAGTAGCTACACTGTGGTTTGATGTAGCATTGATTCGCAGGTGAGTCTTGCGACAGTTTAAGCAGATGTTCTGTGCACAGTCCAGACATCGATGCATGGCCTCATTTTCCTCCTTACAGATCTCACAGAGGACCTTTGTGTTTCCTGAACTTGTCACCTTTTCCTGCAGTGAGATCTCCTCAACTATACCCATCAAATGAAAGTTTGTTTTCAGGCCTTGAATGCTGGTCTCTGGAAGTACCGTCTCCCGTCGACATTCAGGGCAGGGAATCTTTGAAGCATCTCTATACCTGCTACTGTAGTATTTCTCCAGACATTTCTCACAGAAGCTGTGCAGGCAATCAAGTATCTTGGGTTGTGTGTACCTGTCTTGGCAGATACTACATTCAACATGCGGCATGAGGTTCTCCAGAGCTGCAGCCATTTTAATCTATTCAAAGAAATGATGTGTATAAGAAACACATTGCATATTTATACAATAATGATAAGTGACGATTTGAAAAACAGAAGGAACACTTATGTGACCAATCATTTTGTTACCCTAATTCAAAGAATCCCCTGAAGTGATAACATCTTAAGAAATTGACAAATTTATCAGCTGTAACCAATTTGTTGCCCAGTTGACCTATTGCACCATAGAATCGTGTGAACACAGCTTCTGTGTATTATCCAATCGCATTAGTTACAATTCAACGCGGAACGTGCAAAATCTAAGATAAAAAAATATACCACACAATATTCCATAGGGTTGTCTTATTAGGGGTGTGGTTACCTCACAAACGGCGACAGGTCAATTATGTTGTTAAAACACCTAGCACTATACCAGTCCGAAATTAAAGCTCAGTTCTTGCTGCACTGGGACAGTGTAGTTTAATTCTGTCAGCAAATATCAGGCCGTCCATACCCTGTTCAAAACAACCAAAAGTATTTGTCCTACCTTAGCTCACTGTGGTTGAAACTATCAAGTTGTTGTGAGAGTCACCTGAACACAATCCGATAATAAAATAACAGGGTGGCATAAAATGAAGGGGCGGATTCCAGAAAGATGGCGCTTGACAAACAAAGAATCGTCATCAAGTAACGTGACATGATTCCAAAAATAGAGCATTGGTGTTTTTGGATGTGCCGTACAGATCATACATTTACTGTGCAACCAATTTTCAAACTGTTTCAACCGATGTGTTTGTATGATACATGTACTTTGTATTTTGGACCAGAGATAAGGCCTCACATGTTTAGAGAACTTTGCCGCCTGCTTCCTTTTTAAAAGAAGCATTTTTTCTATAAAAAAAATTAAAGAAATAAAAAGAACACCAAAGATGAGAAAATGCAACCAAGTCAGCAAAAGCCATGGAAAATATTGCCCGACATATGATCTAAAAATTAAATTAAATACAAACAAACCTTCCTCTTCCTTCATTTTTTGACAATGATATGACGCTAAATATTTTATTGGCCAATAGGTTTAGAACTCGTGGAGAAAATTCCAATCTCGCAACAAATGTCTTTCCCTGTATTTTCATTATATCGATTGATCCACAAATATTACTCCAAACAAAAAGGTCTACGTTTCAAATATTGTAGTAGTCTTCGTTCCACCATCATCCATGCTTCAAGTCATATGCACCCTGGTATGTCGAGCCTACAACACCTGCGACCAGGCCAGCCTAGGTCAAGAACTCCACCACATCAACTTCAAGACATCACTCAAGCTCAACGGATACAACAGCGTCAACACCAACAAGCCCAAGCCCTCCACCCCACCTGATAACAGCGCCCTCAATTGAAGTCTAAAGTCACACTCCCGTACATCGGTCACCTCTCCCACAACCTACAACGCATCTTTAGCCAAGCTCAAATCAAGGTCTTCCACACAGCACCAGACAAGGTCCAAGCTCACAAGGACAAACAAGACCGAAACACCAAGCCACCCAAGATAGCAATGGCGTTCCATAGACAGGCGTCTACCGCATTCCCTGTACGTGAATGCGGCAAGGTATATACATCGGAGAAACTAGACTTGAAATCAAGTCGTTAGAAACTGTCGTCTTTGTCCGCAGGCGCCACCGCAATGAACCAGCGCTGAGCCATTATGTTCATGATGCCATGCATGCAAGGCGTTCAACGTTCCGCGATCCGACAAGTCAACGTACGCACACGCATCGTGGGGCCGAGATTGCACAGAACGTTCCCATACTTATGTTACTATTCCGCGCGCTACACGTAACGCGGGAAATGCGGTGTATACGCGGCGGCGCAGGCGGACTAAAGCCGACCAATTACCGACTTGATTTCAAGTATACGGAGAAACCGGCAGAGACTTCAACACAAGACTCAAGGAACACCAAGCACACGGCAGGAAAGGAGAAATAGACAAGTCAGCAATCATCAAACACTCACACGAACAGGACCACCGCATCTACTGGAACCAAGCCAAGATCATCGCCTCAGTCACATTCTGGCACCCAAGACGCATCAGAGAGGCCATAGAAATCCGCAAACACAACACAGTTTCTCAAGACATCGGATTCCACATCAACGACATTTGGTCGAAACTCTTCAAGCACATCCTACACCCACGTACGCCACCAAACAAGCTACTGCCACACCCCAACGCACACACCCATACTCGACAACATCCAGTCGTCACACCTGACTAGGCACCCAGAAGGCATAAAAGCTGCAGCAACTCCGCAACACATCACACATCCGCGTTTTTGCATCCCTGTGGAGACATGGCATTGTTCTCCCCTTTGTCCCTGTACTTAAGCAAACCCCCATAGACTTTGTACACAAAATTCCTTGTGGAGCAAACCTAACCCATAGAATTGCCCTGTGGAGACCTATTGAGTCCCTTTGTTCGCATTGTGTTCATGTCTCCACAGGGTACGGAATATCTCTCCACTCATACACACTCCTGAGGACGGACAGAGCACACAATCAGAAACGTCCAGTTACACACTCATCCCGGTTCTTTTCAGAACCACACTTCTTCCTAGAAGAGATTTATTTCACATGGTGTTACCCGCAATCAAAGCATGCAAAGTTTCAAATTGTATCCAAGAGACCAGCACTCGTTTGGTGACAGCTGTACACCATCTGCGACCTGCTTAAAGCCCGGTTCATACTTCGTGCGAATCAAATTTCATGACGTCAACAATTGAAGTTTCATTGTGACGTTCTCCGTTACCTTAACGAATTCGCTTCGCGAATTCTATTGGCCAACGTATGTGAATTATGGAGTTATTTACTTTGGTTTACGAGGTACAGAGCTTAGGAATTCTGCGTCAATAGAGAGGTTCAAATTTTGTAGCCTATACACAGGTGTGTTTCTATTCAGACCCTAAGGCAATCTTGAAGGTATTGTATATGCACAACTTGCTTGTACCAGGATTTCAAACTTGTCGAATGACAAATAAATAAAAACAAATTCAACCATTCCATGATTTCCAAATCAACTTGACATATTAATAAAACGTTTCTGTGTGGTACACATTACGCATCCATTATAGACAGGGCCCAGACCAGGAAAAACTGCCGTTTTTTCCTGTCAAGGTTTTCTCAACGGTTTCATCATCCTGAACCTCAACCATTTGAAATTAGCTTGGGGGCCACCCTGATTTTTGCCCCTAATTCAAAATGGCCGCCAAAATCCAAAATGGCCGCCAAAATTACCTAAATTAGATATATACTGCTAATTACGTTTAATATCAACGTTTTTTCAGTGGTTCTGTCATCCTGAATCTACACCCATTGAATTTAGCTCCAGAGCCACCCAGAATTTGGCCTCAAATCCAAGATGGCCGCCAAAATCTAAAATGGCTGCCAAAATTATCTTAATCAGGTTTATACTACTTGGTTTTTTTCTGCAGGAGCTTTTTTTCAGTGATTTCGTCATCCTGATCATAAGGCCTATGGAATTAGTCTGGGGAGTACCCAGGATTTGTCCTTGGAATCCAAGATGGCCGCCAAAATGGCCTCCAAAATGGCCGCCAAAATTACCTAAATTGGATATATGCTGCTAATTACGTTTAATATCAACGTTTTTTTCAGTGGTTCTGTTATCCTGAATCTACGACCATTGAATTTAGCTCCAAAGCCACCCAGAATTTGGCCTCAAATCAAAGATGGCCGCCAAAATCTAAAATGGCTGCCAAAATTATCTTAATCAGGTTTATACTACTTGGTTTTTTTCTGCAGGAGCTTTTTTTCAGTGATTTCGTCATCCTGATCATAAGGCCTATGGAATTAGTCTGGGGAGTACCCAGGATTTGTCCTTGGAATCCAAGATGGCCGCCAAAATGGCCTCCAAAATGGCCGCCAAAATTACCTAAATTGGATATATGCTGCTAATTACGTTTAATATCAACGTTTTTTTCAGTGGTTCTGTTATCCTGAATCTACGACCATTGAATTTAGCTCCAAAGCCACCCAGAATTTGGCCTCAAATCAAAGATGGCCGCCAAAATATAAAATGGCTGCCAAATTGACCCTAATAAGATTTATACTGCTTCTTCGTTGTTTTTCTGTCAGTTGTCAGTGATTCCGTGATTCCGAAGGCCTTTGAAATTAGTCTGGGGAGTACCCAGGATTTGTCCTTGAATCCAATATGGCCGTCAAAATGGCCTCCAAAATGGCCACCAAAATGGCCACCAAAAGCATCTTAATTATATTCAAACTACCTCTTCGTTTTTTCCAGTTAACATTTTCTAAAGTTGGTTTCATTATGGCGTCCTGAACCTAAGCCTTTTGAAATTAATTTGGGGCTACCCAGGATTTGGCTGCAAATCCAAGATGGCCGCCCAAACAAAAATGGTTAAACGGTCCCTTATTTGTACCCCATCATTTTCCTTTCTCGGAAATCAGAGTTTATGATTGTCATATACTTTAACTGTACAAATAATCTATACTGTCTTCTCTCCAATTGCAACATTAGCGAGCAGCCCAGCCTCATCGTGGTCCATCTAGAATTGTTTCCTTGCACGTAATTCGAACATACAGTTTAGAGAAAGGATCAAAGTAATTAATTAACAGGTATATATACTTGCTAGTTAACATTGTTTGCGAAATGCATTGCTTTGGATGACATTATTGCTCAACTATTATGTTCTTCTTGTGTAAGTATACTGTAATTCACGAACAAAAAATTGAATGACTTTTATAATTGTATCTTTACTTCTAGGAATCAGCACTATGGCGGCTACCCCCTTTTTTAGTACAGGAGCAGATGACAGAAGACAGTGCCTGCTTTGCAATGAAAATATCAAGGATAAGGATGGTGGTGGACAGTCGTGGCCCAGCTAATTGAAATTCAGTATAAGGAGGCTGAGAACATATCACTTGACCATCTGTCAGCCAGTGTTTGGAGAATTTCCAGTCCAGCTTGTGTCACATTTGAGATGTCATCCTTATCCTTGATATTTTCATTGCAAAGAAGGCATCGTCTTCTGTCATCTGCTCTTGTACTAAAGAAGGGGGTAGCCGCCATAGTGCTGATTCCTAAAAGTAAAGATACAATTGTAAAAGTCATTCAATTTGTGTTCGTGAATTACAGTATACTTACACAAGAAGAACATAATAGTTGAGCAATAATGTCATCCAAAGCAATGCATTTCGCAAACAACAATGTTAACTAGCAAAATACCTGTCAATTAATTACTTTTATCCTTTCTCTAAACTGTATGTTCGAATTACGTGCAAGGAAACAATTCTAGATGGACAACGACGAGGCTGGGCTGCTGATGTTGCAATTGGAGAGAAGACAGCATAGATTATTTGTACAGTTAAAGTATGACACTCATAAACTTTGATTTCCGAGAAAGGAAAATTATGGGGTACAAATAAGAGACCGTTTAAATCCGATTAAGGTAATTTTGGTAGCCATTTTTATTTGGACGGCCATCTTGGATTTGCAGCCAAATCCTGGGTAGCCCCAAATTAATTTCAAAAGGCTTAGGTTCAGGACGCCATAATGAAACCATCTTTAGAAAACGTTAACAGGGAAAAAACGAAGAGGTAGTTTGAATATAATTAAGATGCTTTTGGCGGCCATTTTGACGGCCATCTTGGATTTCAGGACAAATCCTGGGTATTCCCCAGACTAATTTCAAAGGCCTTAGGTTCAGGATGACGAAATCACTGACAACTGACAGAAAAAGAACCAAGAAGCAGTATAAATCTTATTAGGGTAATTTTGGCAGCCATTTTAGATTTTGGCGGCCATCTTTGATTTGAGGCCAAATTCTGGGTGGCTTTGGAGCTAAATTCAATGGTTGTAGATTCAGGATGACAGAACCACTGAAAAAAAAGTTGATATTAAACGTAATTAGCAGTACATATCTAATTTAGGTAATTTTGGCGGCCATTTTGACGGCCATCTTGGCGGCCATCTTGGCGGCCATCTTGGCGGCCATTTTGGCGGCCATTTTGGCGGCCATCTTGGCGACCATCTTGGAGGCCATCTTGGCGGCCATCTTGGCGGCCATCTTGGCGGCCATCTTGGCGGCCATCTTGGCGGCCATCTTGGCGGCCATCTTGGCGGCCATCTTGGCGGCCATCTTGGATTCCAAGGACAAATCCTGGGTACTCCCCAGACGAATTTTAAAGGCCTTATGATCAGGATGACGAAATCACTGAAAAAAAACTCCTACAGAAAGAAAACAAAGTATTATAAATCTGATTAAGATAATTTTGGCAGCCATTTTAGATTTTGGCGGCCATCTTGGATTTGAGGCCAAATTCTGGGTGGCTCTGGAGCTAAATTCAATGGGTGTAGATTCAGGATGACAGAACCACTGAAAAAACGTTGATATTAAACGTAATTAGCAGTACATATCTAATTTAGGTAATTTTGGCGGCCATTTTGGCGGCTATTTTGGCGGCCATCTTGGATTCAAGGACAAATCCTGGGTACTCCCCAGACTAATTTCAAAGGCCTTATGATCAGGATGACGGAATCACTGAAAAAAAACTCCTACAGAAAAAAACCAAGTAGTATAAATCTGATTAAGATAATTTTGGCAGCCATTTTAGATTTTGGCGGCCATCTTGGATTTGAGGCCAAATTCTGGGTGGCTCTGGAGCTAAATTCAATGGGTGCAGATTCAGAATGACAGAACCACTGAAAAAAACGTTGATATTAAACGTAATTAGCAGTATATATCTAATTTAGGTAATTTTGGCGGCCATTTTGG
Source organism: Hippasteria phrygiana (assembly GCA_037893225.1). Classification (NCBI taxonomy): domain Eukaryota; kingdom Metazoa; phylum Echinodermata; class Asteroidea; order Valvatida; family Goniasteridae; genus Hippasteria; species Hippasteria phrygiana. Next base: position 1,498,962 of record JAZGUH010000056.1, read on the forward strand.
ATTTTGGCGGCCATTTTGAATTAGGGGCAAAAATCAGGGTGGCCTCCAAGCTAATTTCAAATGGTTGAGGTTCAGGATGATGAAACCGTTGAGAAAACCTTGACAGGAAAAAACGGCAGTTTTTCCTGGTCTGGGCCCTGTCTATTAAGCCCTAAACGTCTATTTTACACTATATCACAAGATAAAATATTCGACTTTTGAAAGATTTTGGGATAACATTTCTTAGTTATGTATACAGAGAGTTGATAAATAGAATTTCTTACAGGTCTTGATCATTACTGTAATCCTTTTGTTACAAAGAGAAAATACTTTCTAAAATAGTTGTTTCTAACATATTCCTGGAACTTTTTTATTGTTTAATTGCAATGGTTGCCAGGTAATGATTGCTAGGCAACAGTTGCCAATGGTGTTTACCACTAAAGTAACACTGATTGCATAGTAAAACTGTCTGATTGTGCTATGCTATATTCTACGTGACCAAACTGCACACAACTACAGACATGTTTTCATAATCAACATAATCAAAATTTGCTGGTTTTTGAATGTTTTCTGGTTTCCACAGTCATAGTGAAGTGAATGCAGAGCATATCCTGATATTTACAGATAGCCAGCAAAGTTAATTTGCCGGCCATTCTTGTTCCTGTTTGCATTAGTTTGAACTGTTCGCATTGCCTTGCAACAAACTTTTTCATGAGAGAGACTCTAGACTATCTAAACCTTATCATACGTCTAAGTGGCCATCGGAGAGACTCTTGACTGGTGCTGTCTGCATGACTGGAAAATAAATTAGGCTTTATACATTTTACTTACAAACTATGTAAAAATGGAAAATTGCCGCCTACATGTAGTTAAATACATGTATCTTTCACACAATACGATGTACACTTACAGTGAGTAAAATGGCTAACGAAACATACTTCAATGGGGTTAATACATAGAGTACAAACGGAGTGCAAACTCCTCATTCACTCACTACCCTAGGTGCAGTCTAGTCTGGTTCCCATGAATCCCTCATGACTCTTGATAACTCTACGAATCATAAGAATAGTCCCATCTGAGCGTTTCTCAAACCCTGGCTTGGGCTTGGGCTTGGGCTTGGGCTTGGGCTTGGTCTCCAACTATTCCTCAGCCCCATTGCTAATCTGAAGCCTTAAATACGTAAATAAATAAATAAACAGACTCAAGCTCTGGATTAAAATATAAGATGTTGATGTACATATAGCAAAAACAGATCTTGCCAAATCTGGGGACAATATTACGCGAAGCCCGAGCCCAAGCCAGGGTTTGAGAAATGTCCTAGGTGCGGCTGTGGCTCGACTGTGGGTGTGTGTTGTGTGCATTGTTGATGAATAGTTTAAATGATCTAAAAACAGCATCTTGTGTCGTGTCTCCCACGCATGTCTGTAAACACTCGGAACCAGAAGAGCATTGCTGTAATTTGTGAACTTACATGTAGGTAATAAAAATGTGCATTTAGTTGGCGCATTTAACTTGCTCAGAATTGACCATTGCTGAAATCAACAATGTTGTGTTCTTTAACCCTTGAATATACGGTGTTTATAATGAGGCGCCGGGGCGGCCTGTACAGCCAAGCGTAACATACACGATAATCCAACAATGGATTGAAAATGCAGAGAATGGCGTGTATAGACGTCATCCGGCCTCAAAACGCATGAAAATTGGTAACAAACATTACAATGAAACATCTGATGTCGTCACAAAATTTGCCTTGCTTTTACATTACCATGAAGTATGAATAAGCCTTAAAGCTACACTAAATTCATGCAACTTCCCATAGGATTTTGCACAAACACGAATGCACCAAGCAGCGCAGCCCCCCCCCCCCCCCCCCGGAAAAGAAATGTGAACATGAAAATTTAACGACATGATATGCTGTTACTTGGCTACCCCCCCCCCCCCCCCCCCCAGCACTCTCGATCCACCCTTGAATTTGATATAGCTTTATGGGATTATATACAATAACCATCACAGAAAGGAGAAGAGAGGAATGCAAAACAATATATCTCAATTGACAATTTACCACTGAATTTTACACATAACTGCCGCATTCAGATGCACATGAAAGAAATCTACATTTTTAGTGTACCTACAATCATGGTTTTTATCATCCAGACTTCAAGTTGTCAAAACCTTTCTAATTTTGTAACTGAAAGCTTTGCTACACATGCATAACTGTCTCATACATAGTTACTTGTAATGCCTCTGCATAACATTTTTTGGAACTGGTGCGGCAACCCAGCTTAAAGGCGTACGTTGCCCTGAAGTCCCAAAAGTGTCATCTCTTTGGTTAATTACCTAACCTATTTCTGAGGTCTAAGTGCAAACATTCTACCATAATGTATCATTTTTACGGAGAAATGTGGAAAAAAAACCAAGGACTATTAACACATATCGTATAAAGGGAACCACTCTGAGTTTTCCAATAGGAGCGATTCATCACCAGAGTGCGCAACCACGAGTTTAATTGTTTGTGACAGAGAGGCCATTGTACGCAGTACGTATTTGAAAAGGTTGACACATCTAGACTCGTCGACCCTTATCTAACGCACATAATGGTGTCCTATTAAAGACTTAGTGGTACACCATTGTGAATTGTCCCTCAAAATTTTCCAACACTTTTCTGACTTTTCCGAACGAAACTGGCATCCCCGAAATGATTTTAATCAATGATTTTTCAAGAGATGGTCGTGCGCTTTATTATATTCTACTTTTGAATGATCTTTCCACCCATAGCAATTTTAGGACAAATGCATTTTGTAGCAAATTGGCACCTCCAAGGCATTGTGCCCCTTTCATGGTCCATATAAGAAACATTCATCATAAAGTTTACATAATGGTCACTAAATGTCTTTCTCAGTCATGTTCTATATCACAACAATCGAGTGTTCGGTATGCATGGGAATGAAACCTGGCTATGCACTCTTACCAACTACAAACGCACCTATAACAGCGTTATTTACTGTCAAATATATGCCAATGAATTTAGGCATTCTTCATGATTCTGGAGCTGGTGAATGCTTGGATTACCTTATGCACACTTTCTATACTTAAAAAAAAAAAACCATGTTCCATGGACATGTTTAGTCTAGGAATGTTATTTAACTAAGAGTACATTGGTTTTACCAGAATAACTTGCACTGACTGTACCACTATCAATCTGACCTATCGCGGCAGAATCACTGAAAGATATACTGTCCATGTTCTTCATAAATTTGATCTTTTTTTCTCAGAACTTTCTTCTTGCATGTTTTACTGTGCCCGCAACCCTCCTTCAGGGTGAAACTCTAAAACAGCGCTGACAGTATATCTTTAAACGAAACATGAAATAGTCTAATTTAACATGTTTAGTTTTAATTTTACGGAACATGCAATATCTGATACAAACTCAAATGACCTCATGAAATTACATAGGGTGGGGGTGGGTGGAGGTGGGGGTGGGGTGGGTTGGGTTGGTGGTAGGGATTAAATTGAAAATGGTGACAGGTCAATTATTAGACCCACAACTCGTTTAGCATATTAAGATCAGGGGACTAATTTCATAGAGCTGCTTACGTACAGAAATTGGGTTAAACACAAAAAACCTTGCTTGGTACAATCATACCAGCCAAAACTCCATGTGATTGTCATGCTAAGCAAACAACAGCTAAATACCAGTCACAAGCAATGTACATCACATGGAATTTGTGCTGGTAACTTGATATTACCGTGCAATTTTATTCCTTATCCCTAACCCTGCCAGACGCAGCACAGTGCATCTGTGTGACAGCTTGATGCTGCACACAAGTCAATGTGATAAAGTATGCAATCTGATGCGTCTGGCAGGCTTTCTAGCCAAAATACCCTGGAGGGTTAGGCTTATTCTACTCATCAACAGCCAGGGAATACTATCAAAAATGTTGAATTTCAACCAATAGTTCTTCACTCAACTCCATTGAAAAAAACCATTTATCAAACTCTCTTCAATGTGCAAAGCTTCTAAGTTCAAAGTTTACTCCAATTTCCAGAGTTGTAATCGAGTCAATCACAAGTCCGATCAAAAGGCAGATCACAAGTCAATCACAAGTCAGCTCACAAGCTACATGGGATGAACAATGACAAAGGGATGAACAATGACAAAGGAATGCTTTTGTTATATAGTGTGTTTGAACAGCTTGTAAAGTGACTTGTGATGACTGATTAACAACTCTGCCATATTCAGCACTAATCACAAATGCAGGAATTTACCATAGACATTTCCCATTCCTGATTTCTCTTTATTTACATGTACTTAAAATTGCGGTCATTATTTTAATCATTTAAATTTGTGTATCTATGATTTGGAAGAAAATTACAGAATACTATACGTATGTGGAATAAAAAATTTAAAAAGGAAGATTTGTGAGCCATTGTACATATTCTGTAGCATTGAACTCACACAGCCTTGTGACCTGTTGGATGCTTTTCCTATACAATTTTCTGACCACAGAATGTTTGTGTAAGCCATAATGTAAAGACCTTGCTGCAATAACTGTAAGCTGCTTATAATGGCTTGCTCTCTCACATTGACTCCCTTGCCAATCCTGACTGGCTACTCCAAATAAACATTCCTTTTAACAATGTCTAAAATCTCCGACTTGGACCCATCAACCCTGACAATGAGTTCTCTACTCTAGCTCAAGTCAACCTTTACAGAGACCAGGGGCAGATTGCAATACTGCAGTCTTAGCCGGCTGTCGCTCTTAGACATTCTTGGATATAAAGACGCTATACTTAGCCCATTGCAATAAGCCAGTCTTTACTATAAGCCTGCAGGGAGGAATGATTTACGAACAAACCAGATACATTGTGGATAACACCAGTTGCATAGAAACGCAAGGCGGTGCACACTTGCAATACCAGAGTAACTGCATGGTTCTTATTCATCTGATTCAAATCACACAAACCCAAATCTGTCAATCACCAGATTGATCGTCGAGGAAATCTGTACTTAAGATACAACTCTGTGTCGTCATATTTATCTAAAGGGTCCAATCTACCCCGAAAAATCCTCTGGATGCAGTGCTCTTCTATGTAAATCATTAATAACTATCAACTGAAAAGCCATTCTTGGCAGCGATTCAAGAGTACAAATATTTCAATATCAATTACATCTAATGGAAGAAAATCATGCCCAGCTAAACTTATATACCGCCTTAATCCAGCCCTACCCAGGCTAACTTCCTCAATAGTATAAGACAGTCTAAACACTTATTGCAATGGTCTTACTTATAGACCGTCTGACAGCCAGAGCTTTAAGACCGGCTAACGCAAACAGACAGCTTTAAGACCGCTCATTGTAATCCGAGCCAGGGCTGACTATTCATGCATTGCAAAAAAAATATGATTTTTATAATGAACGCAAGCAATTTCTGCAACGGCATAACCCTAAACCTCATCATAGCTTCACCCTATTTCTCACCCTATTTCTCACCCTAATCCTCACCCTTACATTTGCTGGTGATAAACAATTCACCATTTACAAGAAGAATAAAGACCAAACTTTTGTCTGGATAAAATTGTACAACACTTGAAAGCCCTTGATTTTTTCCCCCAAAGACAAGTGCAAGCCACAATATAATTATTTCTTGATCAAAGAATTTCTAATAAATTTTACTGGGCATGAAGAAAAAAAACTGCCAATGACTGCCAAAGCCATAGGAAGATTTAAGGATGAAAGTGTATCAAATTTGTAAAACTTTTTGTAAAATGTTAAATTTCAGACTTCAATTCATCAAAAACGTTTTATGTATTTAAAATGGAAAAGCACACCACCATGTTTATTTTTTTACATGATTACTTTAAAATTAATGTTCTCTTTTTGTACTGTCACCAACATGTGGTCAAAACACAGAAAAATACCTTGTGACTAAGAAATGTAACAGGATAAAAATATTGTCTACGCTCTTTGCAGACAAATTCTTCACATTCATTTTTTTTCATACAAATGTGTACATGGGAGATGGGAGTTTCACATACATGTGCTGCTGATGGGGTCTTCAGTAGATGTGACAATTAAAGTTTGGTTTGCATACAGTCATTATGATCACCAATAGCGTCGCCAAAGATCTCCCAATACAATGCTGAAAAAGTGAAACATTTTATCACAAGGCCAAAAGACCACTTTGAGGTGTGGTCTGCAAAAGACGAAAAAGAAATTACAGGGATAGAAGGTATCTATTCACACTTCGTTTGAATTGTGAAAGATTATAGGTGGAAGGGAAGCAGGTTACAGGTAATTAAGGAGTTCCAAAGAGAGGCAGTATGAAGGAGTATCTCACAGTACTAGCCTTTGGAACAGGAACAACAATGAAAGGATGTGACAAGACAGCCAGGCGAGCAGTTTGCCTGAAAGTTTGGAAAGTTTGATGCAGATAAGTATGTCGGATCGCGGAACGTTGAACGCCTTGCATGGTAATGGCTCAGCACTGGTTCATTGCGGTGGCGCCTGCGGACAAAGACGACAGTGTCAAACGACTTGATTTCAAGTCTAAACTTGTCCCTGTCTGCATTGGCCACGACAGAATGCTTCCATATGTCGGCACTGCAGTCAAGAACTCCTTGCAGACACGTTCGGTGATTATAATGACTATATAAAAACTAACTTAAGCATTCGCAGCGGCCTTGTGTTTGTGGCATTATGGAAGCCCTTTGTGTGTCTTGCATAAACTACTCTTCAGAACTGTAGAGGAAAGCTTGGTGACTGTTCCACTGAATCTACACCAGAAATAATTGTTGGAAAACTGTTTCTCAATGTAGTACTTTGTAAAAAAAATAAAATGTCACATAAAAGCTCATTCAAAAGGAAAGTCTCGGTACGTGACACGAAAGGTTTAAAACAATTTGGGTAAAAATGCATTTCAGATGAACAAGGCCAGACAAGCTGTGTGACCATGAACTTACTTTGAATCAACTTAAATAAAATGACATAAAAGGAACAAAAATACATACTGAATATAAGAGTTAAAATCATTAAATATGGCATTTCTGTGGCCTGCTTTAAAAATCAATTTGTAAAACAATTCTGAAAGCAACCTTCAAGTGTTTTTATGTACAAAATAGAAAGCAACCAAAATAAAATGTTAAAAGTTTGTGATAATTGAATTGAACAATAAAAACCCAAACTTAAACCAAATCAGTATGAGAGATAAAAACATAAGTTGATAAAAAGATTTGTAAAAAAAATCCAACCAACTGCCATTGTTTATCCCTTCTATTTTAATAACCACAGGCTCATTACGTGTTTGAAAACCTGTAACACCAACATCAAACATGAGACATACAGGTATTTCAATGGGCCAGCCCAACAACAAAATCATTGAAAGGTCGGCAATGAGAAGGGCATTTTTGCTCGTTTGGTCATTTTCTAAGAGTTGCTTACCAGACAGGAGTATTGCTTTTAAGAGTTCACTTCATAGCAAACAAGCATGTTACCCAATGAAAATATCATGTGACAGTGATGCATAACCAGTTCCGAATGCTTCTCGAATAATTTCTGCACAGCAGTAAGTTTGCCGAGAAATGGTTTTTGCTTTGGATCTCTGTGAAATCTGACCCAAATTGGAACGACTTGGAGTAGGTTCGAGCAAGGACTGTAGTTGACCTCTTGCATTCGGCTGTTATTTCTGCTGTTATTAATGGGTGCTGGTATGCCAAGAACAGGCTGTGAAGCCAAGCAGCGCAAATGCAAACAATGAATTGAGTGGTCCTATTCATTGCACTTGGATTGAGTAAGTACAGGAATGCACCTATAGACATCAACTGGCCAGCTGGTCTTTTTCAAACTGCAGCTATGGTCTTGCCCATATTTAAGAGTTTAACTACTGGTACCTAGGTTGGATTTTGCACATAGGTTACCATGAAAATTGGAGCTTGACTAGTAGTGGACAAACGGTCGCTGATCAAACTTGACCTTGGTTGCAGAGGAATAACTTGCTTTCCTTGCTTAAGGTAATGTTGCAAAGAATCTGATCGCAAGCCTAGAACCAGCTCACCGTGCACGGTTGCACTGGTTATAATTAGCAACGTTTTCCTGCTAAACATTTTGTGACATTGGATGAGGGGGACCTGTGACACAAAGGTTGAAGACCTGTGATAACCTGAGACGACACGAACACTTAAAATTATCCTTCCTCTTTTAACCCTAACCCCCTAGGCATTTTTACTAGAAAGTGTCCACATTTTTTTGACTTGGACAAATTGGGGCATCATAGCTCCATGTAAAGTAATGGTGCCAAGGCGCTACAGTCCTGAACACATCAAAATTAGACAAAAACCTGCTGTTGGAGTTTGTAAGGCTTGGGGTATGTAGGGTTAAGGTTTTTCGGGGGTTTTTTTTGAAAGAAGAAAATCATCTCAGATTAAACATCCAAGAAACTTTCTGGTAAAGCTGCCTGGGTAAACTAATTGCTACATCAATTGTCATAAAATGTTGCACATTAATTGAAATGCAGATTTCTTTCTAGTTACCAACACTAACTTGACAAATCAGAGGCTGGAAGTGTAGTGACCATGAATAATGCTTACGTGGCCATTCCTGCAAAAGTGCAAGTGAGAACACTGGTAAGATTTTAACCACTGGAATTTTCACCATCATCTCGGTAAAATTTGACAACAAATAGGGCCAGTGCGAACAAATTTGTTGAGTCATGCTAAATTTCAGTAGTTTCACACAGGCAAGCTTTAAGAAATACCCCCACAGCTCCCCCGTCTCACCATTCAGTAATATTTACTCTATCACGATGTACAAAGAGACCACCACAGAGAGCTACTGAAAATAGTGATACACATATACATAGTCGCAGTGCAGTAACAAGACATACACTATGCTCAGTACAATAACTCTCCAAGTGACTTTGGGAACTCTGACATAAATCAGACGCACGACTCAGTCATGACACTCTCTGCATCGCTGTCGATATACCTGATGCCTTGATGGTTGGAACGTGGCAGGGTGGCGCTAGCAAATACCCCTCGGACAAACGGACGTTGCTGAGAGGTGAAGCCGCCACAGTCCTCTGTATCAAACCAAAAGATAACATTTTCAAAGGCATGTAAAATATCCGTGAATTAAAGGGTAGTTCACAAAAAATGGACAGTTTTGATGGAAATTTGTAACATAAGTATTTAACTTTTTCTGGACTCATTTTTAAAGAACGGATATTTAAGCATCAGTAGTGGAAAAAACATGAGAAAAAAGTCACAAGAATAAGATTGTTAAGCTTATTGGAACGAACATGAGGAAATTTAACTTTGACCACAGGTATTTCTTCCCTAATCTTAAAGGTAATATACAACATTTGCTTTTGCTGGTATTTTCAGAATTTAATGGATGTGAGGGTTAGTATTTTTTTATACAACACCTGAATAAATCTCTGTCGTCTGATTGGTGGATCGTTGAATTATTCGTACCAACACAGGGCGCGGCCGCATCCTAAAAATAGAAGTTCTATTCAACGGTGAATAGAACTTCCATTGCAAGGTCACATCATCGGTCGCGTTCTGACCAATCAGATGATGAGGATTTATTGAGGTGTATATTAAACAAACAATGAATGTTTCACGTTCCTGCAAAGGAAAGAATAATTTCATTCGGTGACAATGGAATTATTGCATCTGTCACCTCATGAAATTATCACTCACAAACATTCATTATCTGTGACCTGTTCACACGAAACTCGGATAAAGTAGCAAAATCTCAAAATCATGATCATGGTATTTCCTGAAAGTACGAGTTAAAAGCTTCAATTTTATATATTGTGTGTTGTGGTATCCCTTTCCTAGCCCCCGATATGACCTTTTAAAATTATCAGAGTCTTGACCCCCTTGTTTTGAGAAAATGAAGCTCAAAGTTTGTGATCTGTGCACATTTTTACCAGAGTTCAAAAAAGAAATCATCCCCCAAAAATATTTCGTGAAGAGATTCAGTTTAAAATCTTTGGGATATGATAGAATAGAGTTTTTCAAATATACAGTTGTTCAGTAAAAAACTGTTGTTTCTGCTTGTAACTCAGAAAGCCAAGTTTTGCGTTGTTGGATGGCGAAATAACGAGAGAAAAAAAATCTGGGCGCGTGACGCGCCCCGGATATGCCATGGCGCCATCATGTCCGGGGCGCGCCACTTGTCCGGGTAGCCACGCGCGCCTTGACTAACGGCTACAGGGCAGTTCTCCAACGATTTATAGCTGGAAATCGTTGGAAAACGATATAAATTTCCACTTTTCTTGACAACGACAGCACACCTGGTGCCATAATTTCACAGGATGATTGAGACTACTATTAACTTACAGTCCAGTAAGGTATTTTGTAATAATTCAGTTTAAAAAAGACAATTGGAGGATTACCAATTGTGTACACTACATTTAATCTGGTCTGGTTACACCCTTGCTATCATATCAAAATAAAATAAAATAACTGAAACTTCCTACATGTGGAAAGATTCAAGGCCAAAAATGTGTCTGTAACGGAATTACGTTAGAAAATTCAGGATTTTGTTTACCTAAACTTTCAAAAATGATTCTACTTAACTTATAGTTTCAACTTCATCCTGGCAGAACTTGTTTAGAGTATACTTTTTGAATATCCCAAACTTGACCATTTTTCCCAAAAAAGACCAGCGGTAACGGAATTACGAAAAATGGTAATAGAATTACGCTCTGAAAGACGTGAACAAAATTTATATTGCAAAATGATAACAAAATGAAACAACTTTATTAAAATTAAATTTATGACCTTAATTTTTATTTGAAGGAAAACATTTCAGTGATATTGTGATTAAGTGCGTCAAAACAAGCAACTAAAATCACACTTTTTTGTGACAAAATGGTTTCAAAATTTGGCTAAAATTGTGTTTTTTTTAGAGAAAATTATTAGTAAATTATGAAAATTTTACAGTGGTACCACTTCAATCAAAGAATATCTCTTCCCCTTTAATTTGATACCAAATTTGTAAATGTGGTACATCTATTTACGAACAAAATTAATGTTTTCAATTTTTGTAATTAAAGCTTTAAACCTGTTCTTTTAGGAGATACCACAATCTTGATTTTCAAATTTTGCTACTTTATCCCCATTTCGTGGGAACAGGTCACATTTGCTGAGAAAAATGTGCGCTTAGCAGCTCTATGTAAATTTGTCACAGGTCTTTAACTTCCCGACTTATCAGGAATGGCCGTTTCTCATCATGCAAACCTACCATCACTCAGATCGTCCTCCGAGCCGTTCCGTCTCCCCAGACTCTGCGACCTCTCACCCTTACCCCTCCTCTCCCCTTCCCTCCCAGACGACAGACTGTTATCATTAGACGTCTCCGATAGCACATCCTCCTGGCTGGATCCAAGCTGTTGCTTGAAGGCTGGGATGCGGTAGATCCAGTGATCAGATCCAGAGGAGCAGGTGGAGCTGCTGGAGCTGGTGCTGGTGCTGGACAGGCTGCGGCGATGGTAGAACAGAATGTAGGCATTGCGCGTGACGAGGGCCTCCTCCGTCACAGGCGTCACCTTGGCATCGTCAAAGTTGTACCACTGGTTGTCGGCCGGGTTCCGGCAGTACGCTAGTCACACATGAAAGAAATGCAAAACTATTTACGCAAACAGAAGTTGACTTACTTATTAGACTTATTGCCTTGCAGTATAATATACATTATATAACATTTCCACCTTTTTTAGCTATTTCTAAATTTGTTGTACTGAAATCATCTATTGTGAAGCATTACCGTTCCTTAATCATGGAAGACTCATGTGGTAGAGTGTTAAGGTGATGGGTTCTTTAGCAAGCCGTTTTACTGCAATTGTTCCTTTCTACAATCAAACTTAGTGCCTTTGAGGTAAATCAAAATTTGGTGTTTACACGGCTTATGATTATCCGGAGCAGATATTTATTATCCCTTTTTGTAATGGGGTGCTGGTACGCCAATGCCAGGCAAACAATGGATCGAGAAAGTGTGGGAATGCGCATATAGATGACAACCAGCCAGGTGGTCTTTTTCAAACCACGGCTATGGCCATCGCCCGTGTTCAAGAGCTTAAGTGGATCACAGGTCAATCACAAGCTTTTGTCATAATTTATTTGAATACTTGTGACTTCACTTAAAGACCAAACTTATATGACTTGTAATGACTTGATAACAAATTTAATCCAATGTGTTATAGATGATGCCGAGGACTTTACTGAAATTTACTAGGAAATTCAGAAGAACGTTTGCTTGAGTAAAAAGCATTATACATAGTTCTATCTATCCTCTTCTCACACAGAAAACTGTACACAACCTACCAGTATAATGTCCTCCTTGCATGCTGCCGATGTGATTGCACACAGCATAGAGGTCGTACACATGCTCTGTCACATGGTGCGTCCGTCGCCTATGGATGTGTCGCCATGGCGACCAACCAGTCAAAGCATTCAGCGATGCTGCGTGGGCATTCTGTTGTCTGCGGGCGATGTACTGAGACATATTGAGACCATGGATGGGGAAATCTACCAAGGTGTTCAGCTTGGTACGACTGTTGCTCACCTAACACAATCAAAAAGGGACTGTTAATGCCACCATATTCAACAAAACTGCAGCAGGAATAGCATGCCATTTGCCTAAGTTTGAACACATGCTTGACGTCTTGAATACGGACGAAAGCGATAGCCGTGGTTTGAAAAAGAGTACCTGGCCGGTTGTGGTACATGTGCATTCCTGCACATACTCAATCCATTCATGTTTCAACTATATTGTTCTTGAATGGGAGTGTAATTAATAGAGCTTTTTCAAACAAAGCTTTCATTCACACGAAAGGGGGAGGGGGGCTCCAAGTGCGATGAATAGGACCACTCTACTCAGTGTGGTACCTATTGTTTGGGTTTCCGCTTTACTGCACAGCCTGTTCTTTGCATACCAGCCCCCATCAATAACAGCCGGACACAAGGAGGTTATTAACCATAACCGTCCCAAATCCGCCAAAATCCATCCCCCGAAATTCTTGGATTTAGGCGGACTTGGTCCTAAAGGCCTGGCGTGAAAAATTACAGATGGATTATGATGGACTTGGTCCAGGAGGCCTGAAGCAGTGCCGGTGCAATTGATGAATTTTGCCTAGGATCCAGTAGTAGTGTTGTCATATAAGGCATGTTGTACTAAGTCCATCAACATCAACCAACACTTCAGTGGTGGTTCCATTAGCCCATGTATAAAAAGAAAATCAACTGATGGATTTTGGCGGTTTTGGTCCAGTACCCCGCAGAGGCAGTAGGCAGTTAGGGTTAACTATAAATGATACTGAAGTGCTCGTAACATTTTCAATGATACAGGGTCTTTATGTACACAAAACCCACACATTTTTACTATTCTCAAAAACATTTCCTAGACAATTTATGTAATTAATCTCTTCGTCAGCCATTCATAAGCAGTGCCGAATAACTGACATTTTAATCTCATGTGACCAACAGAACCTAAGAACGAAAAATGCCAGTGAACAAAAGACAATATCGTCTGCGATTCCCAGCATACGTCCACGATTGGGAGTGTGTACAAAACCTATGGAGGTCTTTTGAAAAAGTTGAAGTACAAACAAAAGAGGGACAATAGGACGTCCGCATTTGGAGGTCGATATGCGTTTGGGTGGGTGTGTTTGGGCAAACAGACCCACAAAACTTACTGTGCATCAACCAAATCATTAATCATGTAGTTTGAGAAACAATAATATTCTATAAATACAGTCGACTCGGTAATAAGAGCTCGGTTAACACGAGAACCCGGTTAAGACGAGAATTTTCGTTGGTCCCGACCGAATTGTGCACGTTCTTATGGGAGAAAATTTCATTAATACGAGCTCTGTTTACGCAAGAACTCGGCTAAGACGAGCACTTTTTGCGGCCCGATTGAGCGCAAATGCATGTATTGTCATCTATTTTCCACGAACATTTTGGAAAACAACCTGTCAATCAGCGAATCTATTCAATTTGAAAAGTAATTGTAATGTTCGTTAATTCTGCAGTGCGGTTTTCACTCCGCGTACACATCACCTGTTTGTCTCATGCAGCAATGATAATGGCGCAGTCATAATGCTCCCTAATCCTGCTCTGCGGTTTTCACTCCATGTAGACATCAGCTGTTTGTGTCTCGAACGTGCCGCTAGAGGGGGCTATTAAAAGGTGGACAATGGGCGATTGCGGTTCCCGTGCCGCTATAAAGGGGTTTTTTATGGCGGCTTTCATGCCGCCGGAACGCCTAAACTGAAAAAACAGTAGCCTGCACTTGCTTTCGTTCCCCTTCCAGCCAGCAGGAAAAAAATTACCCAACCATGCCAAGGCAATCATGAAAAGCAGAATGTTTGGCGCCCTCTTTTGTTCAGTTATATCAATTCCGTTTGTAACTCAAAATATTTAATTTACCCCCAGGATTATCAATTAATTTTAGAGCTTATTAATCCCCAATAATCGCACCCCAACATTTCAAATTTTACCGTAAAAAATAGTCATTAATGAAGACCCCCCCACGATCGAGAAACGCCCTCTGTTGTCCACAAAAAATGCACTGGTTTCCTCCCTTTTGTGCCTTATGCTAGTTTCCGTGATGGTTACCAACTAACAAGAGCCGCGGCCCCATCAAGATTTTGTGTATGATGGAAATACTTACGTGCGTGTAGCTAATAATGCAGTGGTTTGCAGTGATCTTGGCAGCTCAAATCGCCCGGTCAGCGAACTCCAGAGGTTTTGTTCTTGTGCTCCGGTGTTGTTTTAATAAATATAACTGCTTGTTTTATTAAAAATCTGCTTGCAACATTTTCATACATGTAACCAATATAAAGCAATGTTATCGACACGATGTGCGTGGCGTTTACATGGTGTTTGGGGCCTATCCACGCATCACATTTACAAAAAAAAGGGGAAACCTGCAGCCCGGATAGGACGAGAGCCCGGATAATACGAGATATTTGCGTAAGTCATGAGCACCTCGTATTAACGAGAGTCGACTGTATATATATATTTTTTAATGTATTCTCATTGAGTGATCCCCACAGTGCCACTTCTCAGATTGCATCATTCATAAGTTGGGGCGTGATCCTTGGCTATACGGCACTTTGGGTTTATGACTTCTGACTGGCAACCACCCCCTCCCCCAACAAACATACTGACAAATTGGGAGGCTGCCAAGAAGCACACCTGTACGGTAATCTGACGGCTAGGGCTGTAGTCGAGCTAGTCCATCACAAGTCCCTGCAAGTCCATCACAAGCCCTCCAGTCCTAATTCCAATCGCAAGCTATTCAAATGAGCTTTGACAAAGGCATTCCTTTGTCATTGTTCATCCAGTTACTTGTGACAGGCTTTATGAAAGGACTTCTGACTGGACTTGCAAAAGGACTTGTGAAAGGAATTGCAGGGACTCAACTACAACTCTGCTGACAGCACATGTTGAAATCCCGCTCCTGCCCATTTTCTTTGTTCACTTGATGAAAATAGATGAAACTTGCCTATTCAGTTTCCACTGTGGTTTGTTCGATAATTCTGCTTGTCAACGGAAACACCTAGCCTGGATTACTGTCCTTCCTTACCTGTTTGAAGCGCTTAAGATGTATGACAAGGACATCTGGTAGTGACCACAGGCTAAGTCTCTTGGAGCCCTGCTGGAGTTTCTTGCAGAAAGGACAGCTCCAAGCATTATCTGGCCCAAGCTACAGATAAAAATCATGCCAAAATATCAATTGCAAAACACAATATAGCATACATGTATCTCAACCAAGGGCAGCAACATTTCCATATGATTCACACATCTTTAAGAATGGGCAATAATACACTGAATTTTTGAGACACAACTTGAGGGAAACACTTCCTACGACAAAGAAAGAAAAGAAAAACTTCAATACATTGTTATTCCTTCTAGTTTACCAATCATATTTTGAAGCTGTCCATTTTTCAGATGAAAAAAAATGTACATTCTTTAACCCCATGAGTATGGTATTTTACGGGAGACGTCGGGGTGCCGCAGCGGCTCTGGCAGCCAAGCGAACCGCTACAATGTGTTTGTGCAGTCAAGCGTAACATATACACAATAATCCAACAATGGATTGAAACTGCACAAACAGCAGACAATGGCGTCATCCGGCCTGGTGGCACTGTTTTTTTTTTCGCCATATGGAGTCATCCGTACGCAAGGAGTTAACTGGTCCATGTACACTGCCAATGTACATGCCTTCACTCTCCCCCAAACAATGCCCCGCCCTGCCCCACCCAATACAATTTAAAACATATGAATTCAGATTATTTTTACAAAATTGTAATCACTAAAGACAAAGACTAAACTTTGGAGGTTGGATAAAATGTTGCACAACTCTAACCTTCCTCCCACCCCTTCACAAACTCCGCCCCTGTAGAACCACACCCACCTCAATCCTTAACAGGCAAGAGTCCTTATCGAATAGCCAGAACACCATAGCAACAACAAAAGGCCACCATATTGTGGGACAGGCATACATGTATGATATTGTTGACATGTATTATTGTATACGTGTGCCCTACAACATGGCTGCCATGACATCCAATTCGATACAGTGTGTAAGATTTTTATGATCTGAATAAATGTAGGACAGCTTTCTTTCGAAGTTCCTATGACTTTCCCACCTCATTTGTCGCAATTCTAAGGAGTAATTCTAAGGAGTAATTTCATAATGTTTGGTTTGTATGCTAATACAAATTTGCATATTCATGAGCCAAAGCATGATTCCATCAAAGGCGCAACAGCAGTGTCTGCATAGCTTTGTGTAAAAATACAAGGAATTCCTTGTCCCTAACCCTGCTGAATCCAACAGGATCCAACAATTTGATATTCCTGTTGGACCCTGTTGGATTGAGCAGCTAACTCATAGTGTTACAATCCTGTTGGATTCAGCAGGTAACAGAAAAATATGTCAGTTGGATTGTTGGATTTAGCAGGCAAGTCATTTTTTAAATTTTTAGTTACCCAACAACTTTTCATGTTGGACTGTGTTAGACTGCGTTGGATTGAGCAGGAAACTCATTTGAGTCACCATTGGACTGTTGGATTTAGCAGGGATTCCTGGTGAACCATTAGGAGGTTAGGGATAACCAAACAAAATTAGCTCCTTTTGCATAAACCAATAGAAGTTTCTAAGAATGGAGAAAAAAAACACTTCCTTTTCAATTCCACTGAAAACAAGCATATATATCGTATTACAACACATGGTATTCTGCATGAAAACTATGTACCTAGTCAGTTTATTACCTAGTCGTTTTCCCTAATGGCTAGTTTGACGATATTATAATGTCATATCCTCATTGAGTGATCCCAACAAATATCACTTCCCAGGTTGTATCGAAAAGTTGGGGCGTGATCCCTGGTTATACGGCATTAAATGAAGTCTGACTTGCGGAACAAAGACACTAACAATTTGGGAGACCACCAACATAGGGCAAGATAGTTCAGTGAGTAGAGGGGCCAGTACGGTATTCTGGAGGTCACACGTTCAAATCCCGCTCCTGCCAGTTTTCATTGTTTACTTTGAAAATGCATGAAAACTAACTGAACTGGATATCCATTTTCTTTAAACAAATAGTTTCTAGGGCTGTTCATTTTCGAGTAATTTAGTATTTGATTTTTCGAGACTGGGCTTGACCGAATATTCGAATATTCGATACTCGCCGAACAAGTCTTTCAGGCGTCTGCTGCAACTGCATGCCGCGCCAGTAAAAAGTTGCACACAAAGCCCGCCGGTGTTTTACATGCGGCGATCGATATTATAGACCACCCGATAAAAATTGTTTGCATTGTATCAAGATCTTTACAACTACGTATAACATTCTGATAACAAGAAACATAACTCCAGCCCGAGTTTTTGCAATAATTAGTTTAGAAGTGTCAAGGGTTTTGCGGTCGGGAACAATAAACCTCTGTCCACAAAAATGCGGCATTTGACACTGCTAAGTGCCGTAACTTTTTTATTAAAATAGCAATAGAGTCGTATTTGTATGTGCATAAACATGTGTATATTTTTTAATATTCGAACCGGCAAAAAACTTTCGAATATTCGGTTGACGATCAAATATTCGGTTGACAATCGAATATTCGGTTGACAATCGAATATTCGAATATTTGCTATATTCGGGACAGCCCTAATAGTTTCCTACAGCCCAGGGGTGGGACTCTCACCTTCTCTTCCTGCGTATAGAGGTCCATGCAGTCTGACAGGGTTGCTTTGACTGGCTGCTGATGGGCTAGTCTCTGCCTCTGTACACTCTCATCTTCCTCAATGAAGATACTTAGAACCTTCTGAGAAAACCTACAATCGAGAATGCATGGAGAAATGTCTTATAATAGTTATCTTTTTGTGTCATTTTCTGTCCTGTACATGTATTGTTGTTTTGGCTGAGTAAAATGATGATGATGATAATAATAATAATAATAATAATAATAATAACTCTGTATAACTATCATACCACAAGTAAAAAAGAAATCAATAAAACATTCATGAATATGCAATACAGTGCACATACATGTACATGTACATGTACATGTACATGTACATGTACATGTACATGTACATGTACATGTACATGTACATGTACATGTACATGTACATGTACATGTACATGTACATGTACATGTACATGTACATATGTACATGTAAGCCAACATTTTTATTTTAGCAGTATCATGTGGAACTATTGTTTGGTAATAACGCATGAATTTTCAACCACAACACTGATTAGTAAAATAAGGAAAAAAGAAACAAAACCAAGTGCAATAAAATTGAAAAATGAACTGCCAACGGCCAGAACTGCCCACTTGATTTTAAAAAAAAACAATATACATGTGTTCAAATCGAATCAGAGTTGTAACCAAGTCATTTTGTTTTTCAAGTCAAGTCAAGTCAAGTCCCAAGTTAATTTTTTGTTCAAGTCGGATCAAGTCACAAGTAATTTTTTTGTGTAAACGTAAGCATGTGCCGCATCAAGTGTTGCATCTAATTCGTGAAAAAAAAAATGTAATTCATCAAACTTTTTAACTTATAATTCATCAAACAATCCACAAGGGAAACTGACTAGGTAAATTTGAATACGTTTTCAAAGTGAACAAAGAAAACTGGCAGGAGCGGGATTCAAACCTGCGACCTCCGGAATACCGTACCGGCGCTCTACCATTGAGTGATCCCCACAATGTCGCTTCCCAGGTTGTATCATAAAATTGGGTGTCATCCCTGGTTATACGGCATTCTGGGTATATGACTTCTGACTAGCGCACACCCGAACAAAGATACTGACAATTTGGGAGACCGCCAATATAGGGCAAGATAGCTCAGTTGGAAGAGCGCCGGTACGGTATCCCGGAGGTCGCAGGGTCAAATCCCGCTCCTGCCAGTTTTCTTTGTTCATTTTGAAAAAAGAAATGTTTAAAAACTTTCAATACTTTTCAGAGTGGATTTTAAGGAGGCGGACGAAATTAGACGTCATGAAGGGGCATCAGTTACCTTTACGGCAAATGTTTTGCACACCATGCTCTTTTCGTGACCGTAACTTTGGTAATCCCAATATCCAAACGATTCGACTTTTGGCATGGCCTCGCAAATTCAGCTTAATAGACCCGCACGGATAGACCTGTGCAGTGTATGTAAGGTATATGCTGAACTGCATGCATAGAATTTGCGTCGAACAAGCAGTTCAATTGATTCAACTCAGATCAACTGATTCAAAACCAGTAATTTCTTTCATGAAAATCATTTAGCTATAGTAGCAAACATGTAAAAAATCAAATAAAGGTGTAAAATAGGATGGTTTATATTTTTTTGGAAACTGGTTAATGTTGGCAAGTCAATTTTTTTCAAGGCAAGTCTCAAGTCATTTTTTTGGCAAGTCAAGACAAGTCGCAAGTAAAAATAAATTGCGACTCGAGTCAACAACTCTGAATCGAATAGGGTATTTTATGGTACGATGTTGTAACAAAAATACAAAATATAAAAAGTATTTTAGAAGGGCGTGCAGTGTGCTTTAAATATGTTATAGAGGAAGCTTCCAAAATGTCATGAGTTATATAAAGATAACAATATCATAATGTGTAAGTTGCCCTGTGCTTATTTTACCCATCTACATGTCTGGTATCTTTGACATATCCAAACAGATAAAGTGCACTCATGCTTTCCAATGTCTGACAAAGCATTCAAAAAGGTCAAACAGGTGAATTGACTGAATGCAATAGAGGTGAAGCACTTTGTATAGATTGTTGGATGACTGGGCAGGTCACCTGCATGCAATGTCAGCTGACAGCCATCTGTCATTTAAAACACAACAGGATCTGGTTACAAAGCACACTGGTGGGTTTCGCTTGGCTGCCTATAATGTACTGCACTGCAAAAGGATATGTAGCAATTTGTTCAATGCATTCTTACAATGGTTTGGCAAACTCTGTACAGGGTTGCATCAAACAATGGCACAATGCGCTTTCAGTACATGACTGAATAGGATATGATGATGGCAAGATATTTCTTGATCTCATGGTTATTTCATCAAATTTGGTCATTTGTCTTTAACACACGTGTACATATTAAAAGTACAGTGCATATATCAAACACTGCACTATGAGTATGTACATGTATGATTTGATTACTAATACCAGGTGACTATTACAAGGTGAAGTACTGCGCTGGGTCCCCCCAAGAAAAACAGAACTGAGAAAGAGATTGATATTCTTCCATTGTGAGGAATAATCATTATCAAAATATATGTAACAAAATTAGCTGGCCTAACATTAAGTAAGTTCTTTCTCAAAGGCAAAACAATATTTCAGGTCAATTCAGTCAGTAAGCAGTTTGCAGCAGTTTAACTCATTTTTAAAATATAAAGGAAAGATATCATTTTCAAAGTGAACAAAGAAAACTGGCAGGAGCGGGATTTGAACCTGCGACCTCCTGAATACTGTACCATGTATCAAGTTGTCAGTGTCCTTGTTCAGGAGAGCACTAGATACATGTATCGTCCGTTTTACTTTGTCCGGGGGGGGGGGGGGGGGGGGGGGGGGGGATATCATCTCAGTTTTACTGACCAAAACGTTACATTTATACCTATGGTTCTTCCAAGTACCACACTTATTACAGAGTACCACACTCTATTTTTGTGTTAGTTATTTCACATAGTACATGTGCACAATTTCTATCTCAGTTTTCATATGACATTCCAAGTGATGTAATCCGCTTGTGACTTAATATCGCATGAGTACTTTGACAAGATTGTGCACACTTCATTTTTAACACTTTTCAGATATGAGGCATTTAGCTAAGACATCACCATGGTAATGGTTCTTTGATCTCTTTGCAATTTTGGTTTGGGTCTATTTACTCGCTTCCTGTGCACCACTACTTCTGGCCAGCTGTTATTCATGGGGGGTATGGTATGTCAATAGGTGCTAGTGCAGCCAAGCGTAATGCAAAAAAACAGGCAAACAATAGATTGAGTATGCGCAGGAATGCGCATATAGACAACCGGCCAGGTGGTCTTTTTCAAACCAAGGCCACGGCAGTCATTTGTATTTAAGAGGCTGTGATACAATGAGGCTTGCAGAGAATGCAAGCTGGTTCTGATCATCCGTACTGATAAAATCAACACTATGACATGGCTTCAGGGAACCAGACCAAGATGTCTGCAGTGTGGCACAGGTCCGTGCAGTGACTTACGTGAATCTGATGTCATGCTCCCATTCCACCACTGCCTTGATGTGGGAGGGGCCACCCTCATCAGCTGTAGCCTGTAATAACCTAAAAATGACCAATCACAGAAAGGTAATTATGCACAAACTAAATACAAAGTAAGTGCTATATATGCAAGCGGCTGGTGCAAAGGAAGTTTACTCAAAGTTTTATCTGCGCACTTCCGCGTTTGAAAACGAGGATCTTAGTCTCACAGTAAACAACTTTATGCTAATCGTGCGCCTGCGCTGCCTTTTATGGCCCGATTAATTCATGCATGAATGAATGTGCTGAAAAGCGTTGTTTTGTTTGCCACTGACATTCTCGTTTTCAACCCGGAAGTGCGCAGAAGGGGCTAATGTGAAATTCCTCTATATAGACAATGAATGGCAATGTTTAATATTTGTTAATAACATAAATTAGAAAACTTGTCTGACATTTTTCATTACAACTACGGTAATGTGTTTAGTTAAACATGCATGTACGTGTATGTAGAGCAACAAACAAAGGGCAGGTGTGTACATACATACTTTTGTTTTTCTTATTGAAATCACCCAATACAAGGCTAAAAGCTACACACCAGAGATGTAGTCGAGTCCATCACAAGTCCCTGCAAGTCCATCACAAGTCCCTGCAAGTCCATCACAAGCCCTCCAGTCCAAATCCCAATCACAAGCTATTCAAAATGAGCTTTGACAAAGGCATTCCTTTGTCATTGTTCATCTAGTTACTTGTGACCGGCTTTATGAAAGGACTTCTGACTGGGCTTGCGAAAGGACTTGTGAAAGGACTTGCAGGGACTTGACTCCAACTCTGCTACACATGTAGGTAAAGGGTTTATACAATCTAAGGTGGTAGGGGTTGGGTAATATTTTGAACTGCAAACCATACCACCCTTAACCCCTTGAGCACGATATTTTACGGGAGACGTCGGGTTGCTCTGGTAGCCAAGCGAAACGGCCACAATGTGTTTGTGCAGTCAAGCGTAACATACACAATAATCCAACAATGGATTAAAACTGCACAAACAGCGGCAAAGGGCGTCATCCGGCCTGGTGACATTGTTTTTTTTTGCACCACATGGCGTCATCCATACGCAAAGGGTTAAGGTTTTCTGGGCCCAGATCTAAATTGAGTATAATTCTTTAACAGATGCCCGAGAAATGATCCCAGTTTTCAGACCTACAGACCCTGGCGGGGTAACGTCCACCGTCGGTGAGACCAACTCACCTTCCCCCTTTGCATTACAAGAAAAAGAATGCAAAAGTAAGCCACAAAATGTTACAGGGGTTTACCATGGAATTGCACGTACATGTATAATGAAAATCTCTGATGAACTCCTGAACTCTAAGAACACACAGTGCAAGGTTTACAGGGCAAAATGTAAACGGTGTACAAAGCAATGGCTGGAAGAAATTGTATCTGTTTATCACTTTGCTAGCTCAATCAAGTTTTAGACATTTGGAGTTATTACAAAGCCTTTCTGAATTGCCACAAGGAGGCCGGATCAAAGTCCTATTGACAAAGCACTCTTGATGTATGGCTTGGTCTATGAGGCACCTGAGTAGTGCTAGGTATTTACACATACATGTACCTGATGATGGTAGAATTGTGTAGGGGTCTCGTATCATCGGGCATCAAGAAATGCCTGGAGCCCTTGGCGTCTGTGACAACGCCGACCCTCAACAGTGGACCCTGGCAGCAAAGTCAGAGAAATCAATTAAGAAACGATTAGCTAATCGAGCCTAAGCAAACTGGTGACTGATCAAGAACACAGCACTGCAGGCTTAGCAATTTAAAAAAGAATTAATTTTTTTACACACACATTTATTTTCATGTTGGCACACAATTCAAATACATGTAGGTTGATAATTATAATTCATGAAGTTAATCATCCATACAGTTAATTGGTTGTTATAATTAAATTAGTAATCTAATATAACAATATAATATAACAATTATCATACACTGCGATACCAACATGTAGGAAGAGCGAAGCAAGTTTTATGCTCTCCCTGTAAGGACAGAGGACAAATATAGATGTCTACAAACGTGGGACGAGGAGACAAATATCATGAGACCAAACTGAAGTGACAGTATGTAAAATGATACAAAAATTATTACTGGTAACAATATTCTACTGACAAGGTCAAGAAGACGGAACTTTATAATCCTCTTGAATATGGATGACGGCCATAGCCAAGGTAAAAAAAAAAAAAAAAAAACCTGGTTGGTTGACATCTATAGGCACATTTCTGTGCACACTCAATTCATTCATGTTTCAACTATATTGTTTATGAATGGGAGTGTAATGAATAGAAGGAGCTTTTTCACACAAGGCTTTCATTCACACGAAAGGGGGCTCCAAGTGCGATGAATAGGAACACTATTGCAGTGTGGTATTTACGCTTGGCTGCACAGCCCCATTCTTGGTATACCAGCACCCCGTCAATAACAGCGGGAGGCAAGGGGTTCATTAAACGATTCTCTTAGACAAGATCTTTAACATGTAAGCTCAGTGCTTTCTCCGAGCCTGTGGGAAAAAATTCATCAGGCTTAATCAGACGAGACTTGGACCCACAACCTCCTGCCAGTGCAAACATCATAACCACTCGACCACCGAGCTTGCAAAATCCGCTGGCTGATTCGAATCCAATACACATGTAAATCAAATTCCATGACTTTTCCATGACTTTCCAGGACAACTTTTTTTCCCAGGATTTTCCAGGATTTTCCATGACCCGTGGGAACCCTGATGTAGCAGTGGATACCGTGCGATCAAAGATGGAATTACATCAAGGAAGACATAATTAGATTGTTGCCCTTCCCATCATTGAGTAATACAATGTACATATACATGTATGTGTAGAAGCATTGTGTATTCAGAGCTTTCCAAGAGTTTGTGGGAAAAACTCACAGGCTTACTCAGGTAGGACTCGAACCAACAAACTCCTGCATACTGGTGCAGACATCTTAACCACTCATATCAGTGACAGATCCAGCAGGGGGAGGGGTGGGGGTGGAGAGGGTGGAGAGGGCATTCTCTCACCCCCCCCCCCCCCCCCCCGGCAAATGAAAAAAATTTAATGAAAATTTTGGTCTACTCATTTTACAATCACTCATCTCTGAGACCAGCACCATGCTGTTGATGTTAGTTGACATTCTAAAATGGTTTCGATACATTTATCAAGTCAGTTTTACGAGATCCTTTGACTTTTTTTCCCCCTTGTAGTGACTATTGACTACGTGTGCATTTTGCAATGAGATACAGTGTACATGTACTATGTGAAGTCCGTTTACAATGTTTGCACTGGAATGAGTATTTTCAGACTTAAGCTCTGCATTCACAAACATTTCCAATTCTGGGTGTAACTGCATATAGCTCTGGCAAGCTTGTGATTCCTTTTGTGAAATTGAATCGCGTCACCTGATGCCATGTTTGAATTGTGCAGACAATGTATCTTTTGGGAGAATGTCCCAATTCACACAGTACACCACAAATCATGCAGATACAGATTATAAGCTTACAGTACAGTCACATTTCACACACAACTTTTCTCCTCTTGCGAATTCAAGTGGAAAATTATTTTCCCACTTTGAGAAAGTGTGCAAATATTTTCCCACTTGTGTGAAAAGGCGTGAAAATGATTTCCCCACTTTTTAGAAAAGGTGTGAAAATGATTTCCCCATTTGTGTGAAAAGGCGTGACATTATTTTCTCACTTTTGTGAAAAGACGTAAAAATGTTTTCCCACTTTGGGAAATTAAAATGAATTCCCTGGGAAGAGAAAAAGTGTGAAGAAAAATTCCCATTTTGAGGTTAACATTTATTTGCAATGTACTGTACATGCACATCATACACATATGTTCAACAGATGTAGACGTAAGTTGGAGAAATCACACAAAAAGTCCTCCTATGTTTACTAATTTAGTAAAATATGGAGATTAATTGACCGCAATATATGCAGAATGCAATCCAAACATTAAAAAAAAGCAAATCAAAGTTTTTGAAGTTGATCAGTTTTGTCCTATGTGGAATTGCCCACATGTTGAATCACACAAAATATGAACACTGACTGCAAATGTTGTCAGCTCAAACTGGTTCTTAAACGTGCTACATCACATCTTTAAGAATCAGTATGGAGTATCCAGGGAATGCTCTGCTCGACTTGAACCTTTCACAGGGCTTGTTGTTTCACCAGAAAGTCTCAAAACTGGATCAATATTGCCAAAGGGCCGTCTTTTCCGAGGGGGATCCCGATGTTGACGGTGTGGCAAGCACAAACGATTATAGGCGTCTTGGAAAACAAGGCTGGGACATGATTGAATAAATTGCCCATAGCAAGACCCACTATGTAGTTCTGCTACTCTAACCCATTTAGTTACGGGAACAACATGAAATTGGCAGGTGTTTCGTTCCTCATTAGGGGGGCACTGTCAGTGCCAATTCTGCGGGAATGTTCTGATTCTTAAAAGAGGGAAACAGATCTACAGCTCGAAATAGTGAGGCCTTTGTTTACAGGCATTTTAGGGGGGGGGGGGAGTTCCAGTGCTTAACATATTAGAGAGACACTGCCTTGGAGACAGCCAATTGGGTTAACAAAAGGATTTTATTTAATTTGGTGTACATGTAGGTTTGACCCCTGTGGCATTTTGTGTTCTTGAGATATCTTGACATTTGCATATTCTTTTTTTTCCAATTAAAGGGAAGTGCGTTTAGAGATATAGCCCTTTGAACATAGCAAGTAGAAAGAAAGAAATATTTCTAGCAACATTTGTTTTTTCATCTTTATTCATCAATAACGTTTCAGAAAATAAATTACAAAAATCTAGATACAATAAAAGCCAACAAACCCCCCCCCCCCCCCCCCCCCAAAAAAAATAATCACCTATGTGCATATTTTTTTGCCTTCTTTACATAGAACAGCCCTGTGTGTGTTTTCGCATAGTGCGACATAATACCCTTTTTTGTATAGCGGGTCACAAATTACCGTGGTTGGCGACATCATTAACAAATAAAAAATGATGATGTATACGACTATCCCTTGAAAATACCCCGTTTGTCTGAAAATCATTTGGAGGACTTTTCGCAAACGAATGCTAAGGACCAAATGGCAAGGAACCTTAAATTAAATAATTTGTGGCACTAACTTGCTTCCAAGAAGTGTAAATTACCCATGTGCAATGTACTAAAACATGATTTTAAGACGTGCAAATTCAGGGGTTAGTAAGCGTCAAAATTTTCATAGTGACTCTTGTTTACTCAAAAACATGGCCTGTTGAAGATACTAGTGCAGTGCCTGTTCAAAATGTGCCTGTTCGAAATGGACAAATTGCTTGGCTTTCGTTAAAAAAGCCACGGGTGTTGTTTCCATGCCACACGTGTATCAAAGCTTTGGAAGGGAGTTTCTTGGGAAGAGCTGGTTTTTGTAATCACTGATGCACATGCGTCTAATTTGCATATTAGATCACGCCCCGTTGCATGCGTGGCAGTCTATACCCGTGACGGTACAGTGCATGCAGTGCCCATTCAAAATGTGCATTAGTGTATGGCAGTCTATACTGCCACATTTGCAGGTCTAGGCATCCGGTATTGCTGCTTTTTTGCAGCTTTTTTGAGAACCGCTTCTCCAAACAACTTCAAACTTGATACTGCACATTCTTGGGTCCTAAGCAATACACCTGCCGATTTTCAACTTCATACAGTGCCCGGTTCTGGAGACACACATACACACACACACACAACCAGTCGTACTTCCCCAATACGTCCGAGGACAATGCTTTGTGTTTCCTATTGTTCCTTTAATATAACCAACCCCCATAGACTAAGCACGTATCCTTACGTTCGAGGACCGATTTCAACAAAAGACTCTACGTTCGAGGACTGAAAGGTTTCTTTGTGTTTCCTTTCTTCTCTTGTCCTCGGAGATATATACAGTGCACGTACAGTCGTACTTTCCTATACTGGTGAGGACAATGCTTTGTGTTTCCTATTGTTCCTTTTATAAACCCAACCCCATAGACTAAGCACGTAGTTCTAGGACCGATTTCAACAAAAGACCGTCTCCCGAGGACAAGAAAGATTCCTTTGTATTTTCTTTCTCCCCTTGTCCTCGAACGTAGTACAGTACATGTACACACACACATCCTCACATACATGTATGTATAGATACGGGGTACCTCTATTGTGGACTTTACTTCCCATCTTTTATTCTCCCTTTGTCCCCATTGAAATCTCAAAAGCCATAGCGTTAACTCTCAGGGGTAGGTCAATTTCTAAAGACACCCTCATGGGGTAGCATTGTCCCCATTGTTGCCCTTTGTTCCATCTACCCCACAACCATACCTACATGTACATGTATATGCGTACATACATACACACAGACAGAGATTCCTGGAATTATAGTAAGATGGAAGGAGGACAGAGAGAGGAAAGCCAATGTCATACCTTTGCCAGGACTTGGTCCACATGACTGCATCCCATCGCTTTCAGAATAACAATTCTCAGCTGCTGATTGGTGATGCTGCGGTCAAGCTCAATGGCTATTGGATGGCCAAACCTGCAAAGATCATGATGGGAGAAAGGGGCATGCAAGTTGAGTAACTAATGCATATTCATGAACTAACTGGCCTTATTCATGAAATTGCCATGTTACAATGTAGGTCGCGATCTTCGTATTTATCCTATAGAACCATGTCTAAACATGTGTGTACACATTTTGCGCACACAGTCATACTTTCCCTATACTACCGAGGACAATGCTTTGTTTCCTATTGTTCCTTTAACCCCTTGCGTACAGTTGACCCAAATATGTGAAGATTGAAAATTGCCACCTGGCCGGCTGACGTCTATACACGCCAATTTCTGCATTTTCAATCCATTATTGGGGTATTGTGTACGTTATGCTTGGCTGCACAAGCCTCTTGTTTCCGTTTCACTTGGCTGCATAACCCGGCCTGGCGCCCCCATGAAATACCCGGTATGCCCGAGTGCAAGGGGTTAAAATAACCCAACCCCAAACACTAAGCACGTTTATTTACGTCCGAGGACCGATTTTAACAAAAGACCGACTCCCGAGGACAAGAAAGGTTCCTTTGTATTTTCTTTCTCCTCTTGTCCTCGAATGTACATTATACACAGAACATGTACACTTGAGCATTCCAAACATCGGTTCACGAAACAGTGTTGTACATGTACTTGAATGTCACAGAATCTACTATATTTGTCAAAGTTGTACGGGCAACCTCACTTTCAAATGTTACTGATTTGCTGGAAGAGGAACACAAGTGGCTTGAATCCATAATACATACATCACGTGTATGTTTCCTCCGCCAACTTAGTTTTGCTCATTGTGCAGATGTACAGTTTACCCTTTGTGCTGTACAAGTGACGTCAGATCAGTTTATTTTTTTAAGCAATGAGGTGCTTATTTGCGTTTGAATAGGCATAACGGTGTTGCGTAATTGAATTGCATATTAGCCTTTTACAAGCAGTGATATTCGTTGATTTCCTCTGTTGCTGTCATACTTTTCATGAGATTCTTTGGAGGCGGGGTTTTTGAAAGAATGCGAATCCCATGGAAGTGAAGCTAACGACCAACTTGAAACCTTCCTGGTGATTATTAGTGTACTATAGAAATATGTCAAGAATCGATACTATCTACTGCCGACTTTACCTGACAATGTTACAAAGAAATCAATAAATATTACTTTAAAAAACTGTGCACGCCTGATTTTATGATGTGTGTCTTGGGAAACTTCGTGTGCACATATATTTCTGGGGTACATCTGACAGAAAACCACGGAAGAGATAATGTGAATGGTTCGTATTGTCACAGCGTTTGTACAGTATTTTGGCAACACGTCTAGTAGCAGCCCGATGTAAGACTATCTCACAGACATTATTATCAATGGCTACAGCTCTTCACCGTAGCCTGTCAATGGCCAAATTCGAAGCCGTAGCCACAACAGATCCGATCCAGGCAACGGCTTATACTGTGCGACTGCAGCATACCAGCCTGTGAATAAACTAAACTGATACACCCGCAATATATACACCTCAACATACGTGACATGTACATGACCTCATTCACTGAAGAATGACAGGGTTTATTGTTGGAAGTGCTATATATCTTCTCAGTTGCACTCAACATGTACATGTACGTTACCGAGGCAAGATACTTAGGAAGTTTTACTGTGGTATAAGGCGAATTACTCAACTTGGGGAAATAGTTTGAGTCCACACATTTACAGGTACATTTCATCCACAGTTCTCTTGTTTAACCTAGCCCATATGTACCAGTGTGATCCCTCCATGGCGGACATGTGGTAGAATTGTTTACATTTCACATTATCTGGTCACATGTGTGAAAAAAGGTCAAAAGTCAAAGTTCAGAATTTAAATATTCTACCATCGTCCTGTTAAAAATTAACTCCCAAAAACGTACAGTGAAAGTAGCATGTGAATACGATTTAGCTAAATTTTGCATACATGTAGTAACTGAGCTCTACATGTACTTGTAGGAAACAGAATCTAGACCGGCAGGCATGAGAATGCCCATCAGCCCTTGTACCTTCTTCCAGTTTTCCCGATACCCTGTTGGTTGATGATCACCATGGTGACGACCTCTCGGACAGGTCGGTTGCAGTGGACATGGAGGAACTCCTGCATCTGTGTGTTGGCGGCCAGGGCCTGTGAATTGTGGGGCGTCTCAATGGCATAGACACTGTCACTCTCGCGCAGTTCGCTCAGCGGGAGGTTGTCGTGGTATGAACGATAGAACCCATCAAAGTAGACCTCGGTCAGTACAATCTACAACATACACACACACATATAGGTTTTTTCTCTTTTTGTCAGACGAATGAAGAATCCAGTGTTTCAACTAAAATGAACCTGGCAATTCAAAGATTGTGAGCATACATGAATAAAACATGAAGCCAAATCAGCTCAGAATCAGCCATGTACATATGCAATAAAGAAACAATTTAACCCATTGAATACGGACGACAGCCATAGCCGTGGTATGGAAAAAGACCACCTGGCTGGTAGTCATCTATATGCGCATACCTGCACATACTCAATCCATTCATGTTTCAACTTTATTGTTCTTGAATGGAAGTGTAATGAATAGATGGGGGGCTACAGTTAGAGGCAGAAAGCAGAGTTTCACGCTCAAACACTCTAACTGGAGGAACCAAGCTGGTAGAACATTTACCATGAAAATACATGTATCTGTTGTAGAACAGACATGAGGCCTTTTCACACTAGACAAAATCTCAGGGGTGCCTCCGGGGCGACGCGGGGGTGAAAATAAGCCCTGATTCACACTTTCAATTCTCACCCCGGGATGGATACTCTAGTCTGAAAAGGCCTTCAGGGTAGCAACAGATCACAGGTACATTGTACAAATGTATATTACATACGCGTATTTTTGTTTCGCTATACACGTGAGGACTTTCCATTGTTCCCTTTAATATAACCCATCTCCATAGATTAAAGCACTAGTTTGCCTGTCCTCACTTTTTCCGGAACGAAGAAATAAATGTGTGGACAGTATTGTTTCCTTTGTCCTCACGTGTAATGCGATACCATGACATGTACATGTACATTGTAAATAAACATAATGGCCTTATGACATGTAAGGTTTTATTACCAGGTAGGGCTTTTGTTGGTTGAAGCTCAAATGATAGAATGTACTTCATGCCTTTTCTCTGGCCCAAGCCATGTGATAGGGAATAACCAAAGAAGAACATGTAACTTTTGATCAAAAACATTCCTCCGGTATGCATGGTATGGAAGTATATTTGTACATGTATGATTTGTATCTCGTCGCCAGAGGATGTCCTCTTCCCGAATCTGAATATTTGTGACGTGGAAATCAACTAGATTATGTTGCACAGAAGATGACAAAAATCATTGCGGCCTGCCGGCTACGCTTGACATGTGAAATGTTTTAGTGATTAAGTGAAAACTATGTTATCACAGAAAGCACTTACATGTAGTTGGTTTTTGAATGTACGTGTACGTGTGTATGAATGCACCACAGAAGTAGCTTGAAATTCCTGCGCCTGGCCTAATAATGTTTTTTTGACCCAGAGATTGTTTTTCCTTCCTCAAAGAAAATTTACAAATGCTAGCGCCCAACAAATAAACACGTACATGTAGTTAGAAAAGAAAACTGTACAAGATTTTGCTGCCTTTATTTTAAAAAATCACAGTTACAAATGGGACATTTAGGAAGTTTAACTCTCTTATTCCGGTGTTGTGTTCTCTTAACCTTCCTTTTCTCAGGGCCAAAATCGACCCAGCTGCTGTACAGATCAAAACCTATCAAATGACAGATTGAAACACACACAAACTGTGAGAGTTGGTGTTAAGAGTTTTTGATAGGCTGATTCCTACCTCCATGGTTATAAGTATTTATTTGTAATGGAGAATACCCACAAGAAAGAAGTTATATGATAATAGTAATTGTACATGTAATTAAAGAAACATGGTGCATCATGGGACTGCAAGGGGACCTTCCGTTGGACTTGCCCACTTCCCCTCCCACCCACTAATCAATTGCTACATGTATCTTTGTGGAGCACAGCCACACTTAAATACTATTACATGTACATGTATGTTCTGTGCACGAGCCAGGAAATAAAGAGGGATTCGACTTTTTCACCACTGATTTTGTCTTACATGATTGGTCATTGTTGCAATTTTCAGAAATGGGCGGATTTGGGGGTTAGTATTTTATAGGAAATATCGTTCCACTGACCTGTTCAAAGTTTTGCGTTGTTGGATGGCGAAAACAAACGAGAGAAAAATGGCGCTCGTTTTCAACCGTCGGACGGATGATAGCCTTTAGTCAAGGCGCGCGTGGCTATGTGGGCGCGTGACGCGCCCCGGATATGCCAATGGCGTCATCATGTCCGGGGTGCGCCACTCGTCCGGGTAGCCACGCGCGCCTTGACTAACGGCTACAGGGCAGTTTTCCAACGATTTCCAGCAGGAAATCGTTGGAAAACGATATACATTTCCACTTTTCTTGACAACAACAGCACACCTGGTGCCATCATTTCACAGGATGATTGAGACTACTATTAACTTACAGTATGGTAAAGTATTTCGTAATAATTCAGTAAACAAAAAATTAGAGGATTACCAATTGTGTAGTAAACCCTTGCGTACGGTTGACACAAATACGTGCAGATTGAAATTGCCACCTGGCCGGGTGACGTCCATACACGTCAATTTCTGCATTTTCAATCCATTATTGGGGTATTGTGTACGTTATACTTGGCTGCACAAGCCTCTTGTTTCCGTTTCGCTTGGCTGCATAACCCGGCCTGGTGCCCCGGCGCCTCCCGGTGGCAAGAGGTTAAAGGATAATGCCACATCCAGCACTTCCATTTAGGGTGTGCATTTACGGGTAGTACAGCAATTGTGTACCCGACTGAAAAAAACACGGGTAACTCGTTAAAAGGCCAATACCAAAAAATAAATCTAAGAAATTTATGTTTATTACAGGTCTGCATGTTAATACTACCACATCAATGCAGCAAGATAAGAGTGTGTACAATGAGCTCTATAGCTTTACAGTGCAAATTGCATTTTCGCAAGCGTCATAGACGTAAATTTTTTTTTTTTTTTAATGTACATGTACCCTGGTTTTCACTGAAATGAAATTCAAAAACTTTCATTTTCATTGTCCGAGAAATATGTTATTTAGGTTATGGGTACTCATTTCCATAATCTGGAACCGGTTCCTGACATTAGCGTTCGGGTACTTGAGTACCCTGTTCGGATGCACAACCCTACTGAGGTTTATAGTACCTACATGTAAGTATGCATTTTTACATAAAAGGCCAACAAAATTCAGCCCAATAGGAAGAACAACATTTTATTGAACTGAATTGAATACATGACAAGAAAATCGCATTTTATTTTTTCAAGAAACCTGTTCCGTCTTTTAGGGGAAATCTTATCTCTCAATTTTTGAAGGATACGACAGGCATACATGTACATTGTACTTTAGATCTCATGTTACAGTGACTGCATCTAATTCCAACATGTACAGCCTGTTATCTGAGATCATTTTGTCTTCCTTCATTGATGACCTCATAAAAATGTATGAACATGTTTACTCTGGGAATTCCTGTACTTGGAGGCAGGTTTACACATTCTATGCATGATGGTTCTCTGTAATGTAGTATGCCATTTGGGAATAACTGGAACATAACATTACAGCATCATCAACATGGTTGTCACACTCCTAAGTACCTTGGGACAGAGGCAATACAATTTGCTCCACCAAGAATGAAAAGACACACAAATAAACATGAATGCTGCAATCTGTACTTTAACAATTACAAATGTTAGGGGCCATTCAAATTTTTTTTGGATTATTTGTTTTCCCCAGACTTTTTTGACCCAACCCCCACCCCAATTTTTTTTCTTAAAATATTGATTTGCCATTCAGTTAAAACAAAAATAATGAAATTTCCAGTTCAGTGACGGCGTTATGCGGCTGTGGATAACCCGCTTGAACATGTGCTCTGATGACCGTTGCGTTTCATTAGTTGATAGGATGTGGGAATGATTGGTTGCAGCATGGAGGAATGCAGTCACTGGAATCTGCAAATTGCGGCACAAGTCAAATGAGCTTTTCTGTTCTTTTTTTCTTTGTTTTTACCCTCCTATACTTATAACTATTCACAGCCTATCAAAATATCTAAACACCAACTCTGACAGTTTGTGTGTGTGTTTCAATCTGAAATTTGATAGGTTTTGATCTGTACAGCAGCTGGGTCGATTTTGGCCCTGAGAACAGGAGGGTTTAGAAAAGTGAATTTCGATTTTCAATAATTTTCTTTAAAAGTAGTATGCTTTTGCTGTAATTTTCAGAAATAAATGGATTTGGGGGGGTAGTATTTTATAGCGTGCTAGCAAATACATGTACTGTAACACTGACCGCTTTAAAGTTTTTTTTATACATATTATGCTGGGAAAACAGAGAAAAAATTATGTTCCAGTAGTCTGGTTCCCTGACCACATTTTAGACAAATCAGGGGCAATTTATAGAATCAGGGAATTATCAGGTCAGGGAACTAGACTATTTCCAACGATTGTCAGCCAACAATCCTTAGAAAATGATATCAATTTCCACGTTTCTTGAAAACGGCACCACACCAGGTACCATGATTTCACAGGATTGTTGAGACTACTATTTACTTACATGTACAATCTTGTACGGCATTTCGTAAAACCGGTAATTCATTAGCATTGTTTTTTGATGTATGCAAATGATGTATACTATTTGTACCTTTAACCCGCCCACCCACATTTTGTAGGAAAAAAACATTTAAATTTAAAAACATTGAAAATTTCGAATTGACCTCTTTTCACTTTGGATTTTGTCACTTTGGATATGATTTGCGAGTGTAACTTAAAAAGCGGGTGTACATGTATGACACACACGCTGGTTCCAAGTTATTTTTTTTACACATAATTATCCAACGAATTGGCTGGTGCCCTGCAATAATATCAATACTACATGTATATAATCGAAAAGCGAGTGTATGACAAACACGCTGGTTCTGAATCCAAATTCCGTGAATTAACTCTTCATTTGGTTGGGCGGAAAATTTCAAATTCGCAACTTTCAAGAGTGATTCGTATTTTCGTATTTTTTTCATTAATTCGTAATAA
The DNA here is from genome assembly GCA_037893225.1 of Hippasteria phrygiana. Lineage (NCBI taxonomy): Eukaryota > Metazoa > Echinodermata > Asteroidea > Valvatida > Goniasteridae > Hippasteria > Hippasteria phrygiana. The sequence goes on from JAZGUH010000056.1 coordinate 1,534,372, forward strand.
TTGTTTTTATTAATTCATTAATTCGTAATTAATTCGTACTGATTTCCAACAAAACGGAAATGAGAAGCCTGCTAGATACAACAAAATCCAACAGTAAATTTTGTTGGATTCTGCAGTGTACATAAAACATGTACCACCTACAATGTACATGTACACACCAGCCTTGGCATTTTGCAGCTGCAGTTACATGTACATATGTGTACAATTTCTATTTTTTTAATGAAAAAAATACTACACTGTGCACCAACTCACTCGTATGATTAGTGTTACTGTATGGAAGATCAATGCAAGTGACAATGAGAAGCTGGAGACATTTCAATTCAAATGCCCCAGAAGAATCTTGAAAATAAGATGGCCTTACATGTATGTCGTGTCAAACGAAGAAATACTCAATAGAACCAAATTAAAGAGAATCAGTGATGAAGTGAAGGCTAGAAAATGGAAGTGGATTGGTCATGTTCTAAGAATGGAAGATAACAGCCACTGCAGGACAGCAATGACATGGGTTCCTGAGGGCAGGAGGAAAGTAGGACGCCCGAGAACAACGTGGAGGCGTACTGTAGAGAAGGAAAGGAAGCAGCTAGGATAGAAGTCTTGGAACGAAGCCAAACCTGTGGCTAAAATCAGAGCAAACTGGAGAGAGTGCACTGAAGCCTTATGGGCCACTCGGCCCGAAGAGGATAGGTTAGGTGAGGTGGTGAGGTGTGGTGAGGTGTGGTGAGGTGTGGTGAGGTGAGATGAGGTGAGGTGAGGTGAGGTGAGGTGAGGTGAGGTGAGGTGAGGTGAGGTGAGGTGAGGTGAGGTGAGGTACAATGTAACACTGTGCACCCCATTTGGTCTTCCTAAAATAGTTCGTTTTTATAAATGCACAAGTGCTGGGCGATACGACGATAAAATCGCGATGATGCGATATTCGCCGCCCAAAAATCGAAATCGGCTACATGTTTTTAAAAATAAAAAAATAGAGATATCGCCGATATCTTTTTTAAAATCTGTGATTTTTTTCGGAACCCCTATTTTCCCTTTAAAAATCAGTGATACTTTCTTTTTACCGGCAAATTTGCTAAAATTAATTTCCTTGTATGCGAGTTTCAAGTCGAAGTGACATCATCCTTTCGAACTTTTTATTTATTGTATAAATAATGCGCCTATTAATTGCTCCCCCACCCCTCCCCCCTGCTTCCCCACATCTTATGTAGGTGTTTGGTCACATTTTTCAAGCCCCAGGGTGGGGATTTTGGTCACTCATTTTGCCATTGTTTCCACATCAGAAGTTCAAAACCATGAGGTGGGGGTGCCCCACCCATGTATGTCGGGGATTGTCACTAAAATTTTGCCCCAGGGGTAGGGATTTGGTCACTTCAAAAGTGACAATCCCCACATCTTGGGTGGGGCACCCGGGGGGGGGGGGGGAAGCAATTGATAGGTGCATTAAGGTAATTGACCACTTGGTGGCTCGGTGATTCGTACTGGGGGGGGGGGACATTTTAAGAAAATCACCAAATGACATTGAACAAGCGATCCGTAATGGTGTAATTTCTATTCATGGTAGGCAGCTAGAAAATGAAAATTTTCACCGCAATTAGACCAAATTATGCCGATTGTATTGCAAAGAAGTTGTTTTCAAAACTTAACCACTGGTGTTACACTTTGTGTTACCCCCAGTGTAATTTTCATAAAGTTAACCCTAAAAAACTTCTCAAAATGTGGTTTTGTGTAGACTGAGCCATATTCAAATCTATGGAAATTAGTGGGCGTATCCATTTTAATAATTCATTAAGAAATGCTTCAATGCTTCTCTGCACTTGGGGCTGCCCGCACTTGGTTCGTGCCTCCTGCTGATAAGCTCTAAATATATCAGCTGGTTCACGCGGATTGACTGTTGGTATCTACACAATTCGCTGGTTCCCGTCGATTGCCTAGTGGGCGGGCTGAACGCAACCTTGCCGTGAAAATCGCCAGAAAAATTAGAGCAAGCAGAACAAATATAACACAAAGGGGACACATAGCTGATTAAATAAATCCATCGATTGCCGTATTTAACGTCGAGCAAGGAGAATAAATTTTACCCTACCGTGGCTGAATTAAACGGAAGGATGGATTATTGTATCCTTTGCTTGGAATATTATTGTTAACCTGTTCCGACAAGCTACATGTATGTTTAAAAAAATCAGTACTCATTACAATGTCAGTATTCATTCGCCCTGAAAAAAAAGTACGTCTGAAATAAAATATCCTGCACCCCTAGCCCTGAAAAATTGTAATACCATGTAACAACATGTATATAATGGGTTAAGCTCCAGAGTTTTTTTGTGTATGGCGCCCTGGACTGCAAAGCCTGCGAAAATAGAACAAAATATACTCCATGCCAACCACACGTGGCATCTGGAGAGTACATTTATCCAGCGGGCACTGGGTGATGGATAGATCGAAATATTGCACAAATCCAGCCATGTGGTGCTCGACTACCAGCATTTCAAAGTCATCCTGAATGTTTCATTAAAAATATGAAAAATCGTCTGTCTCAAAAGGGGAACAAGGGAAATTCTCTGGTCACATCGATCATACCGATTAATAACGTACAGTGGCCTACTTTTATTTTCTCATCTGACGAAATCTTGTGGTTAAAAACTCTTAGAAGTTTTAGTGAACATTAAAAAAATTAAATGTGATTCAACAACTCGCAGAAAAAAATATAAATAGGGGAGAAAACATTTGTTTTCGGTTTAAAGTCCAAGTTTATAATAATGCAAAGGCTGTCAGTAAATCTGCGATAAGATGCAAAATCTATTAAAACGTTCTAAATATAGTATACAATCAGCGTACTCCGCACTTCATTGTAATATTTAGTTTCATTCACATGCAAATTAGCCAGCCATCTCTGGCCATTTGAAGCACGATATGTTGGCAAGGGAACCCCCCCTGTCGGTCATTGTGTTCCCGGAATCTCAGGAATTCTTTTAAGAAATCTAGGGGGATATGTTAGGTAACAATAGTTTGGAGTGTATAGGGTAATGGCTGTGGCTGGTGGGGGTAACAAAGAAAAGGCTTTGATCCAGATATCCCCAGACTAAGCTTAGACTACGCTGTTTCTCAATATTGATAGCTGGCCTAAGAACGGCATCAAACAATGACTGGCGACAAACACGTCCGGCGATTATGTAGTTATGAACGAACTTTTGCGACATTTCAATCATGCTGAAATTTGTTGACGATTTTATCGCCATATCGGCGATATCGGGACGTAAAAAATCGACTACGAAAAAAATCAATATCGTCAGCCCTAAAATGCACTGTGTGCAAAGACAGGAATGCGCGTCTAGCCTGTTCCTAATTAACAAATAGAAACTTATAAATCAAATCAAATCTGTTAAACTTATTGTCAAAATTTGTCGGTATTGTCAAAAAGAAAGCTAAACATGTTTACTTTTTCAAAGTGAACAAAGAAAACTGGCAGGAGCGGGATTCGAACCTGCGACCTCTGGTATACCGTGCCGGCACTCTACCAACTGAGCTATCTTGCCCTACATTGTATGTTGGCAGTCTCTATGTTCGAATCCCACTCCTGCTAGTTTTCTTTCTTCACTTTTCTTTCTTCAATTTATTCAAATTTACCTGGTCAGTTTCCCTTGACGAATTACATGTTTATTATTGTTTATTTTGCCTTACATTACTTAACCCCTTGAGTACCGGTGTTATAATGGGGCGCCAGGGTGCAATGCCAGCTTGTGCAGCCAAGCAAAATGGATACAAGAGGCTTGTGCAGCTACATGTAAGCGTAACATACACAATAATCCAACAATGGATTGAAAATGCAGAGAATGCGTGTATAGACGTCATCCGGCCAGGTGGTAATTTTCTATAGACATCAAGAGATGTCCTCCGGACGCAAAGGGTTAAAATAATGCTTTCAAATTCAAACCAGTTTTGGGACAACACACGTGCCAAGTAAAGCTGACAAAGAACTGGCAGGTGGTTTTAATAAAGAGAAGTTGTCAGAATAACAGAGATGATGAAATGTCTATGGAAAGTTTATGACAGTTTGAGCATCACGAGTGCAAGCGAAAGATCAATGATCTGTGCACTGTTATTATGCACGTGCCACTTCCTGAACATGTAAGAAATATTAGCTTGGTCAGCTGTAATCTAGTTCTATACTCGACCCACTCATTGTATCCCTGGCATGCCCATTAACATTTCAGACAGGTTGAGAATAAAGCCTGTGTGCTAATGGTATTGAATATTCCATACATATACATAGGGTGCATTCGAGTAGCTCACCCGGGTCGACTCCTCCTGTTTCTCAAACACCATTCACCCTCAATCCTCTAAAATCATCCCGTTTCTCAAACACCATTCACCATTCACCCTCAATCCTCTAAAAAAAATTCCTGTTTCTCAAACACCATTCATCTACAATCCTCCAAAATCCTTCCTTTTTGGAAACACCATTCATCCTCAATCCTCCAAAATCCTATTTTTCTTGAAATACAGTTTATCTTCAATCCTCCTAAATCCTCCAAAACCGCAAGGAGGATTTTGGAGGATTAAGGTGAGTTGGGGTTAAAGAATGTTTCCGGAATTGCAAAATCTTATTTATGTCACTACTAACAGGGACACCAAAAATGACACACTTTTGGACCCCAAATTTATAGAATGACCCATTTGGACCACAAATTTATAGAATGACATATGCAATGCCCCTAAATCTGTAACATGGACTGTGTAACCATCCAATTCAACTGTAACCCTAATCCTCCAAAATCCTCTTTGCCAAATGGAGGAATTTGGATGGTTGAGGATCTTTGGAAGTTGAAGCATCGGAGGATTTTGCAGGATTGAGGGCCATCAGAGGATATTTGCCTCTCAGGAAGATGGAGGATCCAGGTCATCAGGCCCAATCTGGTGCTGGATGATTTCGGAGGATTGAAGTGACTGGGGTGTTTATCCAAAACCCACTGGAGGATTTTGCAGGATTCTGGCAGTGGTCCCAAGTAACAAACATTGGGTGATTTTGTAATCGGAGGATATTAGAGGATTCAGGTTACATGTAGAAAAAATGATGTACATGTACAGTTAGGGTTAATGTGAGTACATTATATTTTATAGTTATTTTAATGAGTGCAGCTAATGATCATGAGGTAGAAGTTCTACCTCATAAAAATGGTTAAAAAAAAACAGTGATAATGATGACAACTAGAAAGGTATTATAGATTTACGACTGCAATTACTGAACTGTAATCGATAGATTATACAAATTTATTCCACAAAAATCTTAATCAAAATCCAACACAAGCCCTAGTAATTTGAGTTAATCAAATATTTACAACACACATCAAAGCTTTATCTACTATACAGTAGTTGCAGTGATAAGTACTACTTACTCTTGTAACGGCCATGCTACACTGACGCGCCACCTCCGACCTCAAGTCAGCCACGATGGCGCCGACATCCATCACAACCCCGACTCGGACCACCCGAGGCTCGCGGTCCATATAGACAACGGCCACGGCCATGACGCGCGTCATCCGCTGCGGGATGGGCAGCGACACACAGACGAAGGGGTCAAAGGTGTTGCTCTGGCGGCCGCAGTGGGGACAGGTCAGGGACGACCGGAACTGGGCCTGAAAGAGGTCATGGATGAAGCTGTTGTTTCGGCGCATGTGATTGGCCAGCATCTCGGCAGCCAGGAGCTCGTCATTCTTGTTCTGGCGATTCTGAGAAAAGTGACAAAGCCAAATAATATACATTTTAAATAATCATTTGCAGTTTCAATATGGCAAACAAAATTCTGGTTCACAAGTGTTTTTTTTCAAACGAGGGAGGATGAGACCCTTTTTTCTCAGGTCATACCGGGCATACATGTACAGTACGGTCAAATCAATTCAAAACATGCAACAAATCAGCTAGGAAGCATTTCCTCACTTTTCTTTACACTTTCAGGGCATTTTGGGGAAGAAAAATCCCCCCCCCAAAAAAAAAACAAAAAAAAACCTACATGTAGCCACTAAAAAGGAAGTGGAGTGGTAAAATATGCTTTTTTAATTGTTATTTTGCCCGGAATTTGTTTTTTTGAAATGTGAATATCGGCTAAATTTCTGAATTCCCAACAAGGCTTTTTGGTTGCGATTCTTTTTTCAAACCCTTAACAGTCCACTTAACAATCCAGAAAATATTGGTACTTGATAAACTATGTACTTTGCAGTCAAACGTTTTATACATGTACATGTGTACACAATAGTCCTTTAACAAACTTCCAATTCATCCCCAAGCTTAAAACAAAATCCAAATGATTATACGTGCATAAGGAAGGACTTTTGAAACATGATTTTATTTGTATACTGAGAAGTTAAAAGAGAAAACTGCAAGAAACACAACGGTTTCAGAGACAATTGAAGAAAACGTTTCCAAGTGTATCAAACTTTCAACCACAACTGTACGTACATGTATAAAAAGGTACATGTACACATGTGTGTATTGTACATCATACAGGCAGGCTGCATACTGAATTTTAAAAAGAAATTGTTTGACAAAAACAATTGCACAGACCAATGGCTCATGTAATGTAGATACTACGGTTGTAATTCACCCTTTGCAGATTAGTGTAACCTTCAAATAGCCATCACTTCAAATTATTCAATTGGAAAACTGAACGGTTGACGAGAGGAAGGATTCGGAGTAATCATGGTACATAATACATGTACACGTGTGTATGGCACAGGTGTGTAAATGGCAAAACTGATTGCAATTTCTTACAAATACCAGGGATCAAAATATTCACTGGACCGCTGGACCGAGTCCAGTGATTTGATCGTTGGTCTAGTTCATTTTTTTTCTAATTCTGGTGAACAGAAAAAGCCCCATAATTTCTGGAATGGCCATTTTTAGTTTTGAGGCAGGGAGTTTCAATCAAAACAGCATTTCTAACCCCTCCCCAAACAAGGTCGGCAAAGGGGAAAAAATCAAAACAGCGCACTCATTCAAAACACTGTTTTCTTATTGTTACCATTTGGTCTTGTGAAATACCTTCTGGTCTAGTAAAACTTGTGTGCTACTACATGTAGCCCAGCTGTCTAAAAGATTTTACCTGAAATTCGACCCCTGACGAGATCCTAATGGGAGCGCCTGAATCAAGAACATACTGTATGCTACACCTAAAAGTCACCTATTAGTTCCTGAGTGTGCAAAATCTTGCGACTTCACGATCACTTTTCTCACTTCATGTGTGAACGTCTTCTGCTGTACAAAACACTGACTCGTCTGACAGCAGCTTTTTAAGTCTGTCTTTAACCCACAGAAATGTGAATGACACATGTATATTGATTGAAAGTTGGTGTCAGATTTTTCATTATTATTTTCCTCATTAATTTGCAATATTTGTTCCTTATTTTTAAAGCACTTGTTATAAACTGAAATGCTTTTTTTTCCTTCACAAGACCACATTATTGTAGTTTCTCAGCTCTGCCAAGTAACAAAATAAATAATAGTATTTTCAGAAAATGAGATGCATTCTTACAAGATCTCCATGGATTCTGAGGTCAACTTACATACATGTGTACACATTCTACATGTAGTACATGTGCAGTTAGTCATACTTGTCCAATACATGTGAGGACAATGCTTTGTGTTTCCTATTGTTCCTTTAATATAACCCAACCCCATAGACTAAGCACATACTTCTAAGTGCAAGGACCGATTTCAACAAAAGACTTGACGTGCGAGGACTGAAAGGTTTCTTTGTATTTCCTTTCTCCTCTTGTCCTCGGAGATATACAGAACCTGTACACTTGTGCATGCTGAAAAGTGTACACTGTACATAACCTGACTGGGAATTTCCGACCTTCAAATTATGAGTTTAAAATTTCATATATTTTAAAATATAAAGCTCACAGATTGTTTTATACTTTTTTACCAGATCACGATACGTAAAGTATCTGCATTATTTTGGGGCAATCTGCGCGAAGAAGTGAAATATTCATTTTGGTTAACAGTTTCTGTGTTAATCCAAAAATGGCTTATTGCACATGTGCTGTACAGTCGCATTTTGTAACTCCGATTTGACTTTAATACATTGTATTCTGAAAAAAAAAAAAACAATATTGAAAATACGCTGTACATAATGCACGCATACATTTTTTCACATGTGCAATGTACCTGCACACTTACAATGGGTATTGTTCTTGATAACAAAAGACCAAACATGGATGACATATTTGTGAAGGTTCATTACAATACTTTGCATAAACATGTAGAAATCACTACATCCTTATTATCCAAACAATGCTCTGTATGAACAGAAAGAACAAGAACTAACAACAGAAACCCTATGCACATGGCCTTGTACACTAAAATGGGCACACGCCTGCATCCATGGACACTTCCTGGAAACACTTTTATAATATAAAGTCACTGCCAATATTTATCAGGGGTGTACATTTGTACATTTATGGGTAGTACGAGAATCGGGTACCCATTTAAAAAACAAAACATGGGTACCCAGGTACCTGTAAAAGAAAGCCAATCCCAAAAATTAAATCTCAGAAATTGCTGTTCATATGATTCGTAAAGGTCCGCATGTTAATACTACCACATCGGTGCATCAATGCAGCAAGATGTACAGTGAGCTCTATAGCTTTACGGTGTAAACTGCATTTTCGCAAACGTCATTTATGTTAATCTGTTAATTGTTTTTCAATGTACCCTGGTTTTCATTTTGAAAATTCTCCACACAGAAATTACTAGGTAATATGTTAATTTTGTTACAGTTACTCAATTCCATAATCTGGAACAGGTTCCCGACATTAGCGACCGGGTATCGGTTCGAAATGCACAGCCCTAGTATTTTAATGATACTTGATCATTTTGATGGGAAATTACACCTGTCAGGTGTAACAGGGGCACCAACAAATGTCACACTTTGGACCCCAAATTTATGGAATGACCCAAGTACAAGGGTATACATGTACACATACAAACTGCCAAGGTTGGTGTGTACATGTACGTGTAGGTGATAACACTGAAGAATCCAATGAAATTTGCTGTTGGATTCCGTTGTATTTAGCAGGCTTCTCATTTCAGTTTTGTTGGAAATTATTGGATTTAGCAGGGCCATACAAAAAAACACTGAAGTGGGTTAGGGTTAAGTAAACATTCAGTAATGTTTTCTACATTTTCTTTTTAAACTATTTAGTTGACATTCATTCAATGTTTCCTGGGCTGCCTGATAAAATCCTGCTTTATCATGACCTCCCTAGTATAAAGGACACAGTTCACGGGTTTAGAAACGATTTTAGAGCAAACCTGCACAATCCATAGGGACTAAAAACCCCAATGCACCAACACTGTTGTCTATGGGGTATCAAACTGGAGTCACAAGAGTTGGGAAGACTACCACTGTGTGCATCCGACTTTGCTTGGGATGTCAGCCTTTAATACGGATTTCCATTCAAATCAGGGGAGTGACTTTCTGTCAAGAAAATTCTATCCCACTGCAAAAATTTCCTGTTTTACCACAGGTCAGGGCTCGATTTAGTTACTAGCCCAGTGTACAAACTCTAGTTAGGACTGCTCCGGGCTAGTCAAACTTGCTTCTTACAATGCAGGTTGCCCGGTACATGTACATGTAGGTTAGTAAAAAATCTGCAAAGATGGTACAATTGGTCAACAGTCAAGTTGTCTCAATGGTCAAGTTGGTCAATGGTCAAGTTGTCCGAGCACTAAACTCTCACTGCTATTAAGCCAGACAGTGCCCCAAATAGTTGTTGCATGGAGGGCGACACTGTGTTTTAAGATTCTTATGGAACCGATGACTTCAGACGTGTCTAAGAACTCCCAACGCTGATGGCCCTGTACTGCACAAATAGTAAAATATTTTTGTTTGAAAGGTTATGACGTTCACAACAAAACATACCTTGACCTGTTTATATTTCTTCTTGGGAGCACAGTTCAGGTCTTCATGTACCTTGTCCAGGAGCCAGATGAGAAATTCCTGGGCATCATGCTGATCGTTACCCCTAAACTGACCGCTATACTTGGACACAATGCGTTTGAATTCCGTAGTGTGCTGGGGTAGATACTGGCAGGACCACACCGACTTCATCAAAAACGCTAGCTGTTCGGTGACCTCACCTTTTGTTCCAAACTTCTTGTTGTTTTTCTTACTGCGCCGCATATCTTGTTGGTACTGCTCCAACACAAAGTATTCCGCCAACACGTCTGTGTTGCTGAGACACTGAATGATGGCATTCATGAAGCACGTGTTACCGTGATTTTGGAGTCCTGACAATCCAGGAACTTTGCCATTGAGCCTGACTGGATTAGAGTTCACCGGAGATAAATGAACACTGTGATTCATGTTCCCGTTATCCAGGTCGTCGTTTGTGTGCACACTTCTCGTGTCCTCTACAGGACTTTTCAAATCGTCCATACTACGGATTTGGCGCATCATTTTCTGAATGAGACTGCCAAAAGCGCGGAATGATGGCTTGTGGGATTTCTTCTTGTGGGGGCTTTGTGAGTTACTTGTTGAGATGCTGCCATGACTGCTCAAACTTGGCTGCTTTGGCGAAGACAGACTCGATGTGTTCGGTGAGGGAGACCTCACATTATCATTCAAGAAATGCCTGTCGGGGCTGTTGTTAACGTTCTGACGGAGGATATGCTCATCACTATCACTCACAATAACGGGCCTGCCTCTTGTCGGCGACTGTTGCAGTCCCTGCGCATGTAAACCCCCGGCTACAAAGTTCTCACGAACGTTGTGTGTCCTGTTGACACCATGTCCATGGGCCACACTCCTTGGCCTTGGCAAGCTTGTTGTTTTCTGGTGGGGCCAGTATTCCTGCTCACAATTGTACCCCCTGCTATGAGCATAACCCCTCTCCCCAACCCCGCTCTTGAATGATCTGGGCAATGTGGAATCACCCCGGTAGGCATACGGTCGAGTCATGTCGGGTTGCTCGTCACAGCCCCCGTCCACATGATGAGGTATGCACTCGATATCTGCGAGAGGTGCTACCGAATCTGAAGCGCTCATCATGTTGTATTTTGCTTGCCACACATTCCCGATTCTATTCCTCGATGGCCCCCTGGGGCTTACCTGGTTCTAGTTCCTTCACCATTCACCCCGCCACACTTGCTCTGTGCCTTCACGCGTCATTAAAGACCGATCCCCTACAGGCAAACGATGGGAGTTGTGATAAAAAATCAATCATGTATGTGGCTGAAATGGATATTTGCAATTTGGGAAACCGCGGCCATTTTACGCTCTTCGTGTTTGATGTACACTGCCCTCTATCGGTCAAAAAGATGAACCGAAACTGGCCGTTCTAAACATTATGGGAACAATAGGATTTCGAATAAAATTACATGCTCCTTTTTCATAATCTAACATTTTCATATGTTTTTATGAGTAATTTTCATGAGTAAATAGAATGTATAACAGGAAATTAAACCTAACTAAAATTGTGACCTTTACATCAATGTATTGGTTTTAAAATACATTTTTATGACTGGACTGACTGACTTGAAAAGCTGGTCTGCACCCCCCCCCCCCCCCCAAAAAAAATGGCAAAAAGTTTCACTTTTTCAATGTTTACATAGGTGAAGGTGGATGACACACCATCTTGTGTATGTTGGAGAGATATACCGTACCCTGTGGAGACATGAACACAATAGAGACAAATTAGGGACTGAATAGGTCTCCACTAGGCAATTCTATGGGTTAGGTTGTCTCCACAAGGAATTTTGTGTACAAAGTCTATGGGGGTTTGCTTAAGTACAGGGACAAAGGGGAGAACAATGCCATGTCTCCACAGGGATGCAAAAACGCAGACAAATGATGTCCTGTTTGTGTAAAGCATAGGCAGCGGAACTTTTTCCACTTGAGGAAAATTCCCCCCTCCCCCCCCCCCCCTCCCCTCCCACCCACTTTTGGCAGTTCTGCACAAGAAAACATTTAAAAGGGCAGCAGCCGGCCGGCACCTGTTCAAATTCCACCTGCCGGGTCAGTGTGTTGATTGGGTTTTTAGGGTTTTCTTCCCACCTCTAAAACTGTACATTTCTTGATTACTTCCAATGGTTATTCATCAGGCTTTCAAGTTTCAATGCAATTTTAATTCAATGTTGAGAAATCTTTGCTTAGATTAAAAATTAAAATTAAAAAATAAATAGAATAAATAGAGCTAAGCACTAAATCGCAGAGGAAACACACACACAAAAATCACAAAATTGTCAAACACCAAGATTTCGGAACATTTCTGCACAAATCATCTGTTATGATCATATATTATGATCATGGTTGTGTTCATCAACATATGAATCCGAACATAGGAATCCAGCATAAATCAAAGGCATGGTCTCAAAAGGTAAAAAAAACAAAAAAACAGAGAACTTCCTGTTGGCAAAATATTTAAATTTCACCTCAGGAGCCCTTTCATGCTATGGAGTCCAAACTTTTGGACTTGATTTTTGCTTAACCCTAACCCCCCTCAATCCTCCAAAATCCTCATGGTGGTTTTTGAGGATTTTGGAGGATTGAGGATGAATGGTGATTGAAGCACAGGAGGATTTTGGAGGATTGAGGATGGTTCCAAGCAATAAGGACCTGGGGGTTAGGGTTAATGCTCATTATAGAAAGAGGGTTCTCCATTTGCATTCCTTTTTAAAACAAGAAAATCCTGCATAAAATATATATATATTGCTTGAATGGTTTGCCTAAGAAATTGTACCAAACCATAGGTACGGAGGAATGTCTGGAAATAAATTTAAAAAAAAAACTCCCCCACCCCCAAAAAACTAAAGTACTTAACAACACCAAGACCAAATTTAATGAATAAAATCATACGTGTGACACTGAGTGTTATTTTGTAGAACTATAAGAATATATGCTTCAAATGCAAATGTTCATCACTGACGCATACTTGAACCAAATTAAACAAACATTTGACAACTCTGATTTTCGACCAAAACAGCATGCTGGCAATTTTATTAAAATCACAACTAGGTAGTTAAATTTGGTGGTCAACAATCTTCCCGAACACAAACATTATCAAAACGCAATAAAATTCCCCAAAAAAGTGTAACTTCACAGAAAGTGCTGTGAGAAAAGAAAGACAAAATTGCCTTTTTCAAGGAAACAAACCAGTGAAAATGGAGGTTCTCCAAGATCAAATGTAGATAAAAAGACAACCAAAGTAAAATGAAACCCAAGTTATTAAAAAAAAATATACATTAAAAAACAAACAAAAACTTAATCTCTAGTTTACTATTAAAAAAAAATGAAAAAAAAATTAAAATAAAAAAAGTAATTCAATGACGATTAGCACCATGCAACATAATCAACCATCATGAGAATAATGAATAAAACATTGCAACAATCAACTTATTGAACACCATTCAACACAATTTACAATTATTACTCCAAGTTGATTGGCATTAGAATGATTCTTGTAACCTTTCCCATCCTCAGAAGGGCATGCTCAGTTCAACAAAAGATATTTCGGCACTTAAAACCATGATGCTGCACTCAGAGGTAGCCATTCACTTCCAGAGGATGAAAAACAATTACAGCTCACTGTCTTGCTCAAGGACACAAGCACAATTTCTATGCTAAATTTTGCCACAGCACGAGTCTAGTCAGTCTACCATCATTATGAGATCATGACAATCCCAAAATTGACCAAAATGTTGTGTTAAAGGCACACAATGCCCTGAAATTCCCCCAAATTAATCCCTTTGGCGAGTTACCTACCTTTCCAAGGTCCGAGTGTAAAAATTTGACCATAATGTGTAATATTTATAGAGAAACGAGGAATAAAAGCATTGACATCTGAGCATTCAGACATAGTGCAGCTTGCACACAACCAAAACGGTCCGACCTTTCCAAACCAAATCGGCATCCCTGAAATTATTTTTGTCATGGGAACTGCAATGTTCCCATTGCCAAAATTAGCCAAAACAAATGTGCATTTAACAAAACAAATTACTCCCAGGTTCAAACTCATTCACAAGAATGAAAGATAGGAGATGCTTTGGCGATTGGCACACAAGTGCCTATGATAAGCGCCGTATCAGGATTGGCCACCGGTTCCATATTTGGGGCAGGAGTCAGTTTAGCCCTGTACGCTAATTACAAAAAGTCCACATAACTAAAATGAACAATAACAAGAATAAAAAAAAATAATCACTTTAAAAAAATTAATAACTACAAACTGGGAGACATTTTCACACAGAATAACTATTATTATTTAAAACTTGTAATTTGACATCAGTGATCTAAAATGCTACGAGAATTAAGACCTGCATGAATGACTTTTTTGTACAGTAAAATACATCATTGATTGGCCATCACTTTAAAACAGTTAAGGTCTGAGAAAGATTTAATTGTATGTACATTTCGGCATACCCTTTTACTCAGAATTCACATTGAATCTATATAAAAAAAACACCAAAACAACAAGTATGAATAGACATGTTAAAGTTGGAGCCTGTTTTTGCACATTTCACTGTCTGCAAAAACCTTCACTTGTTAAAAAAAATTAACCCACCCATGTTTTCAAAGGTTTGTGGTTGCACTATATACATAATCCCTCTTTGTAGAATGACCAGTGGTTTAAAGGTCACAGAAATGAAAGCATGAAAAATGCTCTTCATATTTTAGAAATAATGATGAAGATATAGAAGATAAAGATGACGACATATTGTTTTGTTCATGATTTTTTTCTCTCTAGCATTATGCTCTTTGTCTACCAAATATGGTGATAAAAGCCCTTTTGGTTAAAGCCGTGTCCGCACTGGACTTTTTTTGTAAAACGTACAGAGACTGTTGTCAACTTGTCCAAATTAAGTCCAGTGCGGACAGCCGGTAAATTTCCAAATTGTCAAGTGTAGATGGTCGGTTGTCTGTTTATCCGTCCACAGCGGGAACTTTTACAGGGCCAACCGTGTAGTGGAAGAGTTACGTGGCAGTTTAACATCACTGAAAAGTCCAGTGCGGACAGCCACTACAATGTGCATTTTGATCAAGTGCTTTCCGTGTTTGACCACTGCAAAGTTTACGTGGCAAAGTTTACTTTCCACGAGCTGTGTAATCCAAGTGCGGATTCCCGGAAGAATAATCACAGTGGAATGTTAACAATCTTGCACGGTAACTTTTGACAATAGTTAGTCCAATGCGAACGCAGCTTAACACGGATATCATTTAACTTTAAGAACCAAGCCAATGTACTTATTTACAAAGCACAAAGCTTAAAATTGTGCTCAATCAAAATTAAGATTTCTAGATCAACACTGCTTCTAATTGGGGTTCAGACAATTTCCCCCTATCATTATTAAATTGCTGTTTATTACATGCATTGAGATTTTTGTAACAATACAATGTTAGAGGTGTAGCTGACAGAAGTCACACAGATATTCCAACAAAAATTTGTAAAACGTTGTGAAGTCTTGAATTCCCAACAACAAGATTCTATACAAGAGGGAATTTAATACACCTTAATTTGCATATTCATAAAATTCTGGATTAGAAATGCATATTTTAGCTACACGACTCAGGATAAGACATACATGTAAATGATGAGAACGTTTAATTTCACCAATCAATTATTGACTACACTGATTTGAGTAATTCCCACTGCAATACTGCTTAGATTTTGGTTTTACTGGCAAGCATGGAAGCAGCTCTTTGTTAATTGCTTTTCACAAATTCTTCTGCAACTTGTCAGAGGATTTTCAAGATTTGCTGACCTAATTGATGAGGAACACTTTTAAAAATGCTAGTGCAAATTTTTGTTTTTATTAAATAGATGTGCAAGTTGTGTTAAAGATATGTCACACTTGTTAACATATGAAGTAATCTGTTAATCTTTATCACAAGTGTCGAGCAAGAAGCCACAAGTTTTATTTTAGATTGGAATTGTATGCCATTCTACACCTAACATTAAACGTCCTTGTATAATGAACTGAAATATTCACAAACAGCAAGAACAATAACACAGAGCTGCATGGTAAACTCTTGTTTGCCTGCCACTTTCCAAGAAAAGTCACCAGAGGGCAGCCCAAGTGCAAACAAGAACCGTATGTAAATTTCACCACAGACTATGTTGGAGAGTGGTTCATAATAATTCTGTGAGAATAACAAATTCCCACAAGCATAGGCGGCTCATGGATACTGCATACGACTGCATACTGCCAACTCCCTATCCTTGCGTGATTTTGTGATCTCTACAAGGACAAGTTCCAAAGATAAGCTAACTTGGCTGCATATACTGAGTTTGTGACAATTTTGAAACCAAAATTCAAAATTGACTTCAGCATACGCTCAGGGTTACAAACCCATCTTGCCATATTTATACACAGCAAGAGAAAGCAGATAATATGGCAATACATATTTATGACAATGTAACATCTTACCATGATTTTTTCATGATTTGATCAGAGCAATGGCTACCCAAACTATCCCTTACAAACTCCAACGGCAGGTTGTGTTGAATTTTGATGGTTCAGGACTGTAGGCCTTGGCACCATTACTTTACATGGAGCTATGATGCCCCAATTTGTCCAAATAAATAGGTATATGGTCCATAGGTATATTGTCCACAGTGCCATAGGTGCACTGCACAGTGTTGGATTTTGACACTTCCTAGTAAAAATGCCTAGGGGGTTAGGGTTAGTCGTGTTCTGCCATTAAATGCAATGTTGCACCAAAATTACTTTATGAAAAATGCTTAGCACTTGCCTGTGATATGTATGTGTGTTGATCACTGGCAGATCTAGAACAATTGTAATTTTTGCTTTTTTTAGGGGGGGGGAGGGTAACAACACAGATCCAGCACCCCCCCCCCCCAAAAAAGTTCTGCCCACTAAGTAAAAAAGAACAAAAAAAAAAACACCACCCAAAAAATATTTCCAGACTGAATTCAGTCTGAAAACTTTGGAATAGGTTAGAAAGGGCTATTCGAATGTAAAAATATTAAAATCCGAAATCGACCTCTCATTGAAAAATTGCTGTTTCTGCTTTTAACTCAGAATGCCACTAACTTTCTGATCGTTTTGTTGTGTCAGAACAAATTTGGCCTTGTGGTAAGTCACACAAAAGTTTCTGCCATTGTTGATTATTATTACTATTATTATTTTGTGTAAGTTTTTGTTTTGACTGTTTTTCTTTGCAACCCTCCCCCCATTCACCAGTGATGTCTCTTGACTCTTATACTTCAGTCCCAGACCCAGATGCACATGCCGAGGGTTCTTGGTGTCTGCTCTCCTCCGGATCCTCGCCTAGCTCCCGAGCCTTCTTGTGACGGCTACGACGACCGCCCTTTGACCCCTGACCCCCGCCATACCTCGCCGGCAGGTTGTCAGGGGGTTTGGGTCCCGGCATCTGTCCCCGCCCCTTGCCCATCTTCTGTTTGTTCTTGAGAACGGTCAGGGAGACGTGGGGGTAGGTCTTGGTGATGCGGCCCACAGCTTTTGTCCGTCCCTCCCTGGGAATTCAAAGACAGCAAAAGCAAAATTGTGACCGGCTCTACAAAAATGGGTATTATGCCGCAAAATTTGAAAAATGAGTTATATACATAGTTGAATTTGTCACATCCTAAGCTTACTTTTGGTGTAGGTTTGACCCCTGTGGCATTTTGTGGTCCCGGGATATTTTGACATTTGTATACTCTTTATTTTTTTCAATTTAACGGAAGTGCGTTTCGAGATATAGCCCTTTAACCCTAACCCTGCCAGACGCAGCACAGTGCATCTGTGGTGACAGCTCCACTTTGCTGCACTCTGCACATAAGTCAATGTGACAAAGTATGCAATCTGATGCGTCTGGCAGGGTTTTCTAGTCAAAATACCCTGGAGGGTTAGGGTTAAAATACAAGAAGTGCAAAGAAATGAGATAGAAGTAATTTCTATCAACATTTATTTTTTTCATCAATATTAAAGTTTCTGAAAATAGAGATATAGCAGAAGCCAACAAACCTTAAAAAAAACATTTGGCAAGAATTTGTTCGCCCTCTTCACATAGAACAGCCCCGTGTGTGTTTTCACACGTAATACCCATTTTTTGTAGAGCGGGTCACAATGGAGGCTTGAGGCTTTGCATGGTTCTGAGTTGACATAGTGGTTCTTTCCTCGCCTTCCGCCCCGGTTTGATTCCCTAGGTGAGCTGTGAATTGGGTTTTTAGTCCCTACCTCATTGCATGGGTTTTCCCCAGGGAATAACTGTCTGGGGTTTACCTCCAGCTACGAAAACAGAAATTTACTTCGTCGTCTTTTCTCAATTCATGAGGCTGGGGGCCCTGAGGGAAAACAACCTGTTCAATTTGGAGGATGGCCATAGCTGTGGTTTGAATAAGACCACCTGATCGGTTGTCCTCCGTATGCGCATTTCTGCATGCGCTCAATCCATCCATGTTTCAACTACATTGTTCTTGAATGGGAGTGTGATGAATAGATGGAGCTTTTTCAAACAAAGCTTTCATTCACATGAATGGGAGGCTCCAAGTGCGATGAATAGGACCACTCTATTCAGTGTGGTGCCTATTGTTTGCGTTTAGGCTTGGCTGCACAGCCCATTTTTGGTATACCAGCCTTCCATCAATAACAGCCAGACACAAGGGGTTAAGAAATAACCTGCTGAAGAAAGAACTTGCTGAAGTTCGAAACGTTAGGCCAGCTAATTTGTTTGCTTTTGATTAAACGATATTTTAAAAAAGTATTGTATCTGTGAATGTTACAATGGCAACTCACCTAAAGACCATTCGGCTGTCTGCATGAAGATATTCCGGGTTTTTGATGAATCGGAAGCGAACCTGCGCCTTGTCCCCTGTTCTCAGGTGATCCTTACTCATGAAAATGATGGAGGCCGTTTGCCGGATGCTTCCAACATGAACTGACGGGAAAACAAAAATCAGTGATGGAAATAAACAATGAAATAAACATTCCTGAGGTGACTCTCAAAAACATCTGTAACACTATCAGAAGCATCTATCGGAGAACGTGTCAGGAAGCAGTAACTGGTATTTGGGTAGAATAGGTAATAAACTTTTATTTAAAATAGTAATCAATTTCAAAATTGAATTGCTAATTTTCTGGCGTTATCAAAGTTATTAGCAAACCCAGGAGAGCTTCAATTATAGCCAATTACCAGAGCACTAACTCCTCCTCCTTTCCTCACGCATATGGGTCATTCGAAAAATTTGGGGTCCCAAAGTGTGACATTTTTTTGGTGGAGAGATATTCCGTACCCTGTGGAGACATGAACACAATGCGAACAAAGGGACTGAATAGGTCTCCACAGGGCAATTCTATGGGTTAGGTTGTCTCCACAAGGAATTTTGTGTACAAAGTCTATGGGGGTTTGCTTAAGTACAGGGACAAAGGGGAGAACAATGCCATGTCTCCACAGGGATGAAAAAACGCAGATGTGTGTCTCTGTTACACCTCGATCACCTGTGTAATTTCCCATCAAGTAATCATAAATTTTTTTTACTTGTTTGGCAAAATCTTATACATGTCACTATGTACAATGATGTAACAGGGACACACAAAAAAACCATTGTTTGGGCCTTATTTCCACATGTGCAATAATTATTATTTTTTTATTGTCAAAGATGGTGTTATTCTCATATGGGTCATTCTATAAATCAGTGTTCCAATTTTGGTGTCCCTGTTACATCTGACATGTATAAGATTTTGTAATTCAGGACACATTCTTTAATGCTTTCTATCTCCAAGAGTGATTGTGTAAAGCAAAGTACCTGCCAAACAAGTAAAAAAATAGTGTGAAGTATATTTTAATGAAACTTGATGGGAAATTACACAGGTCAGGTGTAACAGGGACACCAAAACATGTCACACTTTTGGACCCCTAATTTATAGACTGACCCATATACGTACGTACACTACATTTTTGTTGTTCACACATGTATACAATACATATACAATGGACTCTGCTATCAGAGCTAACATGTCGAAGTGCAACAGGATTCTTACAGAACCAGTGGAAAAAATCATCCTTGTATCTCTGGGCAAAAAAAAGCAACTTTTCCCATTTTTTTTTCACTTGCGCAGGTTTCAATACTAAAAAGCAGTGACCCTCTCCGTATATTTACTAAAGAAACTTCAGAATTACGCAAACATTTAGTTTGATATGCTAATTAGTGAGAAGATTGAATTTGCATTCGGGATGATGTAAATCAGAAAAGAGACTTTTGCCCTTTTTCCAACGTAGTATATGAAGTACTGTGCTTTCCGAGACCCGGTGGGAAAAAATTCACGACCTCAAGCTTTGTGTCGAGTGGTTAAGATGAGTGGTTAACCCCTTGAGTACAGTAATCATAGCGAGGCGTCAGGGCGGCCTGTGCAGCCAAGCGAAACGGCCACAATGTGCTTGTGCAGTCAAGCGTAACATACACAATCCAACAATGGATTGAAACTACACAAATAGCAGCAAATGGCATCATCCGACCTGGTGCCACTGTTTTTTTTGCGCCATTTGGCATCATCCGTATGCAAGGGGTTAAGACATCTGCACTAGTAAGCAGGAGACAGTGGGTTCGAGTCTCGCCTGAGTAAACATGTACATTTTTTCCCATAGGATTTTGGAAAGCACTGAGCATACAGTGCTTTATATACTACGTTGAGAAAACGGGCAAAAATCTCTCTTCTAATTTATATGCTCAATACTAATTAGCATAAACCGCTCAGAATCCTGACGGGTTTATGCTGATATCATCACCTGCTACCGGTCCCTACATTTGACTTAACCCCTTGTGTCCGGCTGTTATTGAAGGGGGCTGGTATGATAAGAACAAGTTGAGCAGCCAAGCGTAAAAACAAACAATGGACACCACACTGAATAGAGTGGTCCCATTCATCGCATTTGGAGTCCCTCCTTTCATGTGAATGAAAGCTTTGTTTGAAAAAGCTCCATCTATTCATTACACTCCCATTCAAGAACAATATGGATGAAACATGGATCAAGTACGCGCAGGAATGTGTGCTTAGACAACAACCAGCCAGGTGGTCTTTTTCAAACCGTGGTTATGGCCGGCGTCCGTATTCAAGAGCTTAAGCGAGAAGAAAAATGTAGGGACCAGGAACAAGAATACTCACCCATGGCCTGGTAACGGGTGCTGATTGTCGTTGGGTGGTGCAACACGAGAATCTCCCCCTCAAACTCCCAGCATGCCTCTGGGTTGGAGTGCGACGACACCATTACCATACCTTTCCTGATGTGGGATCGTTTGATTTGCTGTAGAAAGAAAAATGGGAAAATTAGATACTCTTGAAAACCATTGAAGGAATATGGTATTTTCTGTAAAAATACACATAAGCTTTAATTTTAAGTATTGCATTGATGTAGCTCATTCCTAAGCTCCGCTATAATCATTTAAACCTAACCCCCAAGGGGTATTCTCTAGGCACCCTGCTAAATGCAACAGAATGCAACACAGCTGAATAAGAACCCTGCTAAATGCAACAGAATGCAACACAGCTGAATAAGAACCCTGCTATAAAATGCAACAACATGCAACAGTGGATTCTGTTGCACTGTGTAGGGTTAGGCTGGTATACCAACCAGCAAGCCTGCTGGGTGCAACAAAACGCATAAGACCAGGAGAAATGTGTTGCCTGCTCAATGCAACAACATGCTAACAGTGGATTCTGTTGCATTGTGTAGGGTTAGGCTGGTATACCAACCAGCAAGCATGCTGGGTGCAACAAAACGCATAAGACCAGGAGAAATGTGTTGCCTGCTCAATGCAACAACATGCTAACAGTGGATTCTGTTGCACTGTGTAGGGTTAGGCTGGTATACCAACCAGCAAGCATGCTGGGTGCAACAAAACGCATAAGACCAGGAGAAATGTGTTGCCTGCTCAATGCAACAACATGCTAACAGTGGATTCTGTTGCATTGTGTAGGGTTAGGCTGGTATACCAACCAGCAAGCATGCTGGGTGCAACAAAACGCATAAGACCAGGAGAAATGTGTTGTCTGCTCAATGCAACAACATGCAACAGTGGATTCTGTTGCATTGTGTAGGGTTAGGCTGGTATACCAACCAGCAAGCCTGCTGGGTGCAACAAAACGCATAAGACCAGGAGAAATGTGTTGCCTGCTCAATGCAACAACATGCAACAGTGGATTCTGTTGCATTGTGTAGGGTTAGGCTGGTATACCAACCAGCAAGCATGCTGGGTGCAACAAAACGCATAAGACCAGGAGAAATGTGTTGCCTGCTCAATGCAGCAACATGCAACAGTGGATTCTGTTGCATTGTGTAGGGTTAGGCTGGTATACCAACCAGCAAGCATGCTGGGTGCAACAAAACGCATAAGACCAGGAGAAATGTGTTGCCTGCTCAATGCAACAACATGCTAACAGTGGATTCTGTTGCATTGTGTAGGGTTAGGCTGGTATACCAACCAGCAAGCCTGCTGGGTGCAACAAAACGCATAAGACCAGGAGAAATGTGTTGTCTGCTCAATGCAACAACATGCTAACAGTGGATTCTGTTGCATTGTGTAGGGTTAGGCTGGTATACCAACCAGCAAGCCTGCTGGGTGCAACAAAACGCATAAGACCAGGAGAAATGTGTTGCCTGCTCAATGCAACAACATGCAACAGTGGATTCTGTTGCATTGTGTAGGGTTAGGCTGGTATACCAACCAGCAAGCCTGCTGGGTGCAACAAAACGCATAAGACCAGGAGAAATGTGTTGCCTGCTCAATGCAACAACATGCTAACAGTGGATTCTGTTGCATTGTGTAGGGTTAGGCTGGTATACCAACCAGCAAGCCTGCTGGGTGCAACAAAACGCATAAGACCAGGAGAAATGTGTTGCCTGCTCAATGCAACAACATGCAACAGTGGATTCTGTTGCATTGTGTAGGGTTAGGCTGGTATACCAACCAGCAAGCCTGCTGGGTGCAACAAAACGCATAAGACCAGGAGAAATGTGTTGCCTGCTCAATGCAACAACATGCTAACAGTGGATTCTGTTGCATTGTGTAGGGTTAGGCTGGTATACCAACCAGCAAGCATGCTGGGTGCAACAAAACGCATAAGACCAGGAGAAATGTGTTTGCCTGCTCAATGCAACAACATGCTAACAGTGGATTCTGTTGCATTGTGTAGGGTTAGGCTGGTATACCAACCAGCAAGCCTGCTGGGTGCAACAAAACGCATAAGACCAGGAGAAATGTGTTGCCTGCTCAATGCAACAACATGCTAACAGTGGATTCTGTTGCATTGTGTAGGGTTAGGCTGGTATACCAACCAGCAAGCATGCTGGGTGCAACAAAACGCATAAGACCAGGAGAAATGTGTTTGCCTGCTCAATGCAACAACATGCTAACAGTGGATTCTGTTGCATTGTGTAGGGTTAGGCTGGTATACCAACCAGCAAGCATGCTGGGTGCAACAAAACGCATAAGACCAGGAGAAATGTGTTGCCTGCTCAATGCAACAACATGCTAACAGTGGATTCTGTTGCATTGTGTAGGGTTAGGCTGGTATACCAACCAGCAAGCATGCTGGGTGCAACAAAACGCATAAGACCAGGAGAAATGTGTTGCCTGCTCAATGCAACAACATGCTAACAGTGGATTCTGTTGCATTGTGTAGGGTTAGGCTGGTATACCAACCAGCAAGCATGCTGGGTGCAACAAAACGCATAAGACCAGGAGAAATGTGTTGCCTGCTCAATGCAACAACATGCTAACAGTGGATTCTGTTGCATTGTGTAGGGTTAGGCTGGTATACCAACCAGCAAGCCTGCTGGGTGCAACAAAACGCATAAGACCAGGAGAAATGTGTTGCCTGCTCAATGCAACAACATGCTAACAGTGGATTCTGTTGCATTGTGTAGGGTTAGGCTGGTATACCAACCAGCAAGCATGCTGGGTGCAACAAAACGCATAAGACCAGGAGAAATGTGTTGCCTGCTCAATGCAACAACATGCTAACAGTGGATTCTGTTGCATTGTGTAGGGTTAGGCTGGTATACCAACCAGCAAGCCTGCTGGGTGCAACAAAACGCATAAGACCAGGAGAAATGTGTTGCCTGCTCAATGCAACAACATGCTAACAGTGGATTCTGTTGCATTGTGTAGGGTTAGGCTGGTATACCAACCAGCAAGCCTGCTGGGTGCAACAAAACGCATAAGACCAGGAGAAATGTGTTGCCTGCTCAATGCAACAACATGCTAACAGTGGATTCTGTTGCATTGTGTAGGGTTAGGCTGGTATACCAACCAGCAAGCATGCTGGGTGCAACAAAACGCATAAGACCAGGAGAAATGTGTTGCCTGCTCAATGCAACAACATGCTAACAGTGGATTCTGTTGCATTGTGTAGGGTTAGGCTGGTATACCAACCAGCAAGCCTGCTGGGTGCAACAAAACGCATAAGACCAGGAGAAATGTGTTGCCTGCTCAATGCAACAACATGCTAACAGTGGATTCTGTTGCATTGTGTAGGGTTTAGGCTGGTATACCAACCAGCAAGCCTGCTGGGTGCAACAAAACGCATAAGACCAGGAGAAATGTGTTTGCCTGCTCAATGCAACAACATGCTAACAGTGGATTCTGTTGCATTGTGTAGGGTTAGGCTGGTATACCAACCAGCAAGCCTGCTGGGTGCAACAAAACGCATAAGACCAGGAGAAATGTGTTGCCTGCTCAATGCAACAACATGCTAACAGTGGATTCTGTTGCATTGTGTAGGGTTAGGCTGGTATACCAACCAGCAAGCATGCTGGGTGCAACAAAACGCATAAGACCAGGAGAAATGTGTTGCCTGCTCAATGCAACAACATGCTAACAGTGGATTCTGTTGCATTGTGTAGGGTTAGGCTGGTATACCAACCAGCAAGCCTGCTGGGTGCAACAAAACGCATAAGACCAGGAGAAATGTGTTTGCCTGCTCAATGCAACAACATGCTAACAGTGGATTCTGTTGCATTGTGTAGGGTTAGGCTGGTATACCAACCAGCAAGCATGCTGGGTGCAACAAAACGCATAAGACCAGGAGAAATGTGTTGCCTGCTCAATGCAACAACATGCTAACAGTGGATTCTGTTGCATTGTGTAGGGTTAGGCTGGTATACCAACCAGCAAGCCTGCTGGGTGCAACAAAACGCATAAGACCAGGAGAAATGTGTTGCCTGCTCAATGCAACAACATGCAACAGTGGATTCTGTTGCATTGTGTAGGGTTAGGCTGGTATACCAACCAGCAAGCCTGCTGGGTGCAACAAAACGCATAAGACCAGGAGAAATGTGTTGCCTGCTCAATGCAACAACATGCTAACAGTGGATTCTGTTGCATTGTGTAGGGTTAGGCTGGTATACCAACCAGCAAGCCTGCTGGGTGCAACAAAACGCATAAGACCAGGAGAAATGTGTTTGCCTGCTCAATGCAACAACATGCTAACAGTGGATTCTGTTGCATTGTGTAGGGTTAGGCTGGTATACCAACCAGCAAGCCTGCTGGGTGCAACAAAACGCATAAGACCAGGAGAAATGTGTTGCCTGCTCAATGCAACAACATGCTAACAGTGGATTCTGTTGCATTGTGTAGGGTTAGGCTGGTATACCAACCAGCAAGCCTGCTGGGTGCAACAAAACGCATAAGACCAGGAGAAATGTGTTGCCTGCTCAATGCAACAACATGCTAACAGTGGATTCTGTTGCATTGTGTAGGGTTTAGGCTGGTATACCAACCAGCAAGCCTGCTGGGTGCAACAAAACGCATAAGACCAGGAGAAATGTGTTTGCCTGCTCAATGCAACAACATGCTAACAGTGGATTCTGTTGCATTGTGTAGGGTTAGGCTGGTATACCAACCAGCAAGCATGCTGGGTGCAACAAAACGCATAAGACCAGGAGAAATGTGTTGCCTGCTCAATGCAACAACATGCTAACAGTGGATTCTGTTGCATTGTGTAGGGTTAGGCTGGTATACCAACCAGCAAGCATGCTGGGTGCAACAAAACGCATAAGACCAGGAGAAATGTGTTTGCCTGCTCAATGCAACAACATGCTAACAGTGGATTCTGTTGCATTGTGTAGGGTTAGGCTGGTATACCAACCAGCAAGCCTGCTGGGTGCAACAAAACGCATAAGACCAGGAGAAATGTGTTGCCTGCTCAATGCAACAACATGCTAACAGTGGATTCTGTTGCATTGTGTAGGGTTAGGCTGGTATACCAACCAGCAAGCATGCTGGGTGCAACAAAACGCATAAGACCAGGAGAAATGTGTTGCCTGCTCAATGCAACAACATGCTAACAGTGGATTCTGTTGCATTGTGTAGGGTTAGGCTGGTATACCAACCAGCAAGCCTGCTGGGTGCAACAAAACGCATAAGACCAGGAGAAATGTGTTTGCCTGCTCAATGCAACAACATGCTAACAGTGGATTCTGTTGCATTGTGTAGGGTTAGGCTGGTATACCAACCAGCAAGCCTGCTGGGTGCAACAAAACGCATAAGACCAGGAGAAATGTGTTGCCTGCTCAATGCAACAACATGCTAACAGTGGATTCTGTTGCATTGTGTAGGGTTAGGCTGGTATACCAACCAGCAAGCATGCTGGGTGCAACAAAACGCATAAGACCAGGAGAAATGTGTTGCCTGCTCAATGCAACAACATGCTAACAGTGGATTCTGTTGCATTGTGTAGGGTTTAGGCTGGTATACCAACCAGCAAGCATGCTGGGTGCAACAAAACGCATAAGACCAGGAGAAATGTGTTTGCCTGCTCAATGCAACAACATGCTAACAGTGGATTCTGTTGCATTGTGTAGGGTTAGGCTGGTATACCAACCAGCAAGCATGCTGGGTGCAACAAAACGCATAAGACCAGGAGAAATGTGTTGCCTGCTCAATGCAACAACATGCTAACAGTGGATTCTGTTGCATTGTGTAGGGTTAGGCTGGTATACCAACCAGCAAGCCTGCTGGGTGCAACAAAACGCATAAGACCAGGAGAAATGTGTTGCCTGCTCAATGCAACAACATGCTAACAGTGGATTCTGTTGCATTGTGTAGGGTTAGGCTGGTATACCAACCAGCAAGCCTGCTGGGTGCAACAAAACGCATAAGACCAGGAGAAATGTGTTGCCTGCTCAATGCAACAACATGCTAACAGTGGATTCTGTTGCATTGTGTAGGGTTAGGCTGGTATACCAACCAGCAAGCCTGCTGGGTGCAACAAAACGCATAAGACCAGGAGAAATGTGTTGTCTGCTCAATGCAACAACATGCTAACAGTGGATTCTGTTGCATTGTGTAGGGTTAGGCTGGTATACCAACCAGCAAGCCTGCTGGGTGCAACAAAACGCATAAGACCAGGAGAAATGTGTTGCCTGCTCAATGCAACAACATGCTAACAGTGGATTCTGTTGCATTGTGTAGGGTTAGGCTGGTATACCAACCAGCAAGCCTGCTGGGTGCAACAAAACGCATAAGACCAGGAGAAATGTGTTGCCAGCTCAATGCAACAACATGCTAACAGTGGATTCTGTTGCATTGTGTAGGGTTAGGCTGGTATACCAACCAGCAAGCATGCTGGGTGCAACAAAACGCATAAGACCAGGAGAAATGTGTTGCCTGCTCAATGCAACAACATGCTAACAGTGGATTCTGTTGCATTGTGTAGGGTTAGGCTGGTATACCAACCAGCAAGCATGCTGGGTGCAACAAAACGCATAAGACCAGGAGAAATGTGTTTGCCTGCTCAGTGCAACATTTTGCAACAACTTTTTACCGTTGGTGCATTCTGTTGCATTTAGCAGGGTTAGGGTTAAGTTGTCTCGGAGTCTTGACCCATATTTTGCGAAAATTAAGCTCCAAGTTAGTAAACATGCATACTTTCATCAGAGTACCAAAACAAAAATACACAAAAAACACCCCAAACACTATTTGGAGACTGAGTTAGTTTTAAAACTTTGTGATATGATAGAAAAGGGTTTTTCGGATGTAAAAATTTTAAAATGCCAAAATTGACTCCCCGGTGAAAAAATGGCTGTGCTTCAAAACTCTGAATACCACGGTGCGATTTTTTGTCACAAATAATAGGAATTTTTAACCTTTTTAAGAGCGAAAGACGCCGTCTGTCCTCCTTTGACTACTCTGACAGGCATACGCTTTCGATGGATACTCTTGACTATAACTGGTTGAAAGTTTCCTTGGGGATCGGGGCCGAGCAGTAATGTGTCGTTTACACGGATCAGTCCCTTTAACGTTGTTCCTGATACCACGGTTCCAACACCCTGTGTGAAAGTAAATGTGTTCTTGTTAGATGTACGAATCTAAAATATTCAGTTCCCCCATCCAAACTTTCAGACACTCTACTCGCCTGGCTGTCTCATCACATCCTTTCACTGTTGTTGTTCCAAAGGCTAGTACTGTGAGATACTCTTCAAGTTTTTCCCCTTGGACTGCCTCTCTTTAGAACTCCTTGATTGATTGATTTTATTCGGTATTACCACATAAATATAAACAAATATAAATATATAACCACAAAAAAACCTACACTCCAAAACACACAATGTCGAAACAAGCAAAAACAAACAATACTTATATTATAGCTCAAAATCACAACCCAAATTACAATATTAGTTATCCCACGAGCGCCGAGTGGAACACGGAATAATGTAGTGCGTCTGTGTACCATATTCCACGAGGCCGAAGGCCGAGTGGAATATGGGACACGGACGCACTACATTATTCTGTGTTCCACGAGCGCGAGTGGGATAACGAATTTATCTTCAAGCAAACTTGACGCGCAGTAAAGATGGAACACGCACGGTGCTGTGCTCGAGACCTGTACCACATACACGCACACATCAATAACAGTCAGAAGAATTAAACAGGAGCTATCCGGGAAAAAACGTAACAAGTGTGCGCCGAAACAGACGTGATGATCCACATGGGACGCAAACGCGCAGCTTTTGAATTACCAATGGTTGTGCAGCACTGCGTTTTGCGTATCGCGCAATTCGTGGAATTAGAACAGCGCAATTCGGAGTGTGTATATGGGCCATGTGATATGGGTTTTTATCACCCTCTCAGCTGCCACGGATTGACCAATCAGGATCGAGGATTCAAGTTTGCTTGAAGATAATAGAACAAGAATGCATTCAATAAAAAAAATGGAGGATGTTTCATATAGGGCACCAAAACAGGACGTGGTTCGGGAAAAAATGGCTTCCAAATTTAATAAATTTAAGAAAATGTCAAACCCTTAAAACCCAACTGGATTTTTCTACCATATAGACCAATGACCTTTGTTTACATCTAAACATTCAAATGTGCACGCATCGTGTTTTGCATAAATTTGGTTAAGGATGAAATCAAAGGTCACATAATTCAAAGGCGATCTGACCTGCAACATCACTCCTAAGCCACATTTTATGCACAACACGATGCGTGCACATAACCGCGGGGCACATTTCAATATAAATGTAAAAACGAGACGTCAGAGGGTATGTCGATAAACAGGACAGTTTAGTCCCAAACTTTAAACGCAGTATACAACAGTTGCTTTGAAGGTAATTTTCAGAAATAAATGTATTGGGGGTTAGTAGTTTATAGCGTGCTAGCAAATACTGAAACACGGACCTGTTGAACGTTTTGCGTGCATAGATGCTGGGAAAAAGGAGAATTTGTTTGTTGTTCTAGTAGTCTGGTTCCCCCGACCATACTTTAGACAAAACGGAGCAATTTATAGAGTCAGGGAATTATCAGGTAGGGTAACTAGACTATTTCCAATGATTGTCGGCCGACAATTGTTGGAAAAAGATATAAATTTCCACTTTTCTTGAAAACGGCACCACATTAGGTGCCATGATTTCACAGGATGCTTGAGATTTCTCTTTACTTACAGTCTAGTACGGTATTTTGTAATAATTCAGTAGTTTTGTTTTTTGATGTTTGCAAATGTTGTATACTACTTTAAACTCTGACCTCATTCCCGATTGTTCTTGAATTTGGTACTTACTGGTACTGAATACGTCTCATCAATCTGAAACTCAGCCGGCTCGGTGATGTCACAGTGCATGCGGGTAGACAGCAGATTTAGGAAAGTCTTCAGCAGAGGAAGATTCTCACCAGTAACGTTGGACACTTGAAAAATCGGACACACCCTAGGGAAAAAGAAAGTGAGCTGACTAAAGCCTGGTTCATACTTCATGCGAATGCGAAGCGAATTTCATGACGTCAACAATTGAAGTTTCATTGTGACATTCTCCGTTACCTTAACAAATTCACTTCGCATACGCATTCGTATGAAGTATGAACCAGGCTTCAGCTAGAAAGAAAATTCATGGATACACCATGTGAAGTAACACACTCAAAAAAGAAAATGTGGCTCTCAGAAGAACAAGAGGTACGAGTTCACAGAACTCCTTTCCTGTGTTATCACACTGGACTGCATTGGGATGCGGTATCTTGTGTTTTCGTTCTTGCTTTTACAAAGTCAAAGTATGATGTTTGCTTTTGTTTACAGATAAAGAAGAAGCATAAAGCTATGCATGGCCTACTACTCGGCACAGTGAAAAACATTACGAGAAGATTTAGGAAGGCATAAATAATCTTCATCGCTATCCTTAAAAACAATTCAAAGCTATGCATTTCTTTTTAGATCAACAACTTAAGTTGAAGGTCAAACCATCTGAATGCCACATTTCAACTGTTTCACATGGATAAGTTTACAGAAACTTCTCTACAATTTTTGTTTTCCCCACTGCACTGGGAATCTATATCCTAGACTTCCACAAGTATACGAGCAGTACACATAGTCCTAAGAGCACCTGGGATAAAAAGGAGATTATGATAAAATTCCTTTCTACCTTTCTGAGCTGAAGTTGGTTGCAGCCATGATGACATCATCGTGGCTGTTGACCAGCACCGGGATCTTCCGGCAGCCAGGTGACTTGAGTATGCGTTGCAGTAGTTTCATGGTCTCCTGCAGGACGTTAGGCGGGCACATGTCAATCTTGGTGACCACGACGAAGACGGGGACACTCAGAGCAAGGGCCAGACCTAGATGCTCCTTAGTCATGCCGATCACCCCCGCGTTACTACCAACCTAATATTCAAACATGAAAATAATGATGAAATTATTTTTTACATTTTAGAGACATTGCCTTAGGCCGTGTCCAAAACGGGCTTCCAGAGCTACGGCTACGGCTATTGTCAGCATTTCTTCACGTAGTTGTAATGGGCGCACACCTAGACAATAGCCCTAGACAAGAGTTTCGGATGCGGCCTTAGACTTGTGCACATACATGTAGACTTGTACCCTGGAGGGTCCCAATTGGGCTACAAAAGAACATTTGACCTCAAATTGCTCTCGTTGGAAAGATCATTAAAAATTAGAATATAACAATGTACATCACTATCCCTTGAAAATGCACAATTTCCGGGATGAAAGTGTGGTTCAGAAAAGTTGAACTGTAGAAAACCGGATAGTATGTGAAGTTTTTCGTCAATGTTTTTTTTATCGTCAAACAATCCACAAGGGAAACTGACTAGGTAAATTTAAATAAATTTTCAAAATGAACAAAGAAACTGGCAGGAGCAGGATTCGAACCTGTGACCTAAGGAACACCGTACCGGTACAGTAACCCGGAGGTCGCAGGTTCTAATCCCGCTCCTGCTATCATCTATAAATAAAGTTGTTATTAGTATTATTACAGTATATTATAATTTGCTATGCATGCGCATTAGGAAATCTTTCAAGCAAAAATTGCTTTTAGACTTGCTGAAATAAATGGCAGAAGTTATAATGAATTATTTTAGCTGGGTTCAAACAGTTTTCTAATGAATTTCCATTTGTAACAAATATGGATCTCTAAAAAGCTATTCGTTCTTTTTCACAACATAAGTAAATGCAATATATGTAAAAACCTTTTTTCCATTTTTCTGACAACATTAAATCAAATATCAGTGTTCATATGAAAAGGACCAACAAAACCTATGAATTGACTGTAGATAGAAAGCCGAATGAAAAAAAATACACCCATTGAAAATGAACGACATGAAAGCCCTACACCGTACGGGAAAGGCAGTGTGTTTTGGGGTACTTAGTTAGAAATGACATCCAGTGATAATGAATGGGTCAAAAGCAAGAATTACCATCAGCATCCCGAAGTCAGGTGCATGCCCCGTCATTCCAAACACCGTTGTTTTCAGGTACTTTTCGTGACCTGCGAGGTCAATGAAGGTGATGACCTTGGAAGAGGTTTCGCATATTCGGACCCAGTCCAGATTGCCGCCTACCAACAAATGATAAGTATTGTACAAAAGGAAATGGTAAAGGAATGGTAAATAAAACTTTGTATTAGGGATGAGTATGAGGCTTCGTTTTACCCTCACCTCACATAAAGATACAAAATACTACTACAGTGGAACGCCTCTATAACAAACATCGCGGGATCCACAGATTTTGTTCGTTATAGCGATCGTTCGTCATAGCGATTTTCTGCCAAATGCCCATATTTCAACATGGTGTCCGTTCTTTTAAATAGCGCCCTCTTGCGTCATATTTGAAGTGCGCCCTCTTTTGACCATTGTCAGTGTACGAAACTACTGTCCATTCATCTTGGCAGCACGTCACCCTGCACGCCCTGGCGGTTGCTTTAGGACGACTTTGAACATGTGCCGCCCATTGAATCATGTAATTACATGTTCATACTTCTTAAGCTTACCGAATTCTAAAGCAACAGTTGGCTTTTCCCTTCTATTCCTTGGGGAAATAATAGCCACCTGTCACTCTTCAACATAAAGCTGCGGCCGTCCGTTGTTCGATAAGTTTTGTGCACACACAAAATTGGAAGCCAACGATTGGTGTTCGTTATAGCTGAATGTCCGGTGTAGCGGTGTTCCTTATAGCGGCGTTCCACTGTACTAGTAAACTGTAGTATGCAGTACTCTCACCAATTTGTATACAATTCTTGCATTAATTTTTAGTATTTGGTACTTTACCCCTGGTAAATCATGTAGTAATATGTAGTACTACTCTTTGCTGCTGGGGCTGGAGGGAAACTTTCTGTTATCATCTAAGGTTTTCAGAGATGCATACAAGTACGTATGTCCAGCTGAAGTCCATTTTTCCGAAATATCTACATGTACAACTGTACATCTCTTGTCCCATCAAAGTTAATTCCGACTGAGCTTTGTTTACCACAATGCACCACAGCTGTGATGCAATGTAAATAGTGGTTTATAATTGCACTGTCATCAATATGCTATAGCAGGTGATTTGTGGTATGTAACTACAAAGTACCAGCTGCAGTGTTATTATCAATGGACAATTTGTAGTGCTGCTGGTGAGCCATTCATTAACCCTAACAGTAACAGGTCCTCCTGTTTTAATATGATTTTCCATGCACCCTGGGGAGTTAGGGTTAAGCTGTGACATTCATGTGATGTCGATGACCATACTGGACTGCTTAGTGTAGCTCACACCCCACCCTAAGATTAAACACAGAATTTCTCTTTCCTTAACTCGCTAAGAAATAATCAGACATTTTAACCTGGACCTACCGTGAGTGTCTGGCTTATTCACGACATTCCCCTTGCTGTCAAATCCTAGGATGTCATTTCCTACACTGCTGGTTCGGCCGGACTCTACCTCGTGCTTGTGGCGGAAGAGCTTCTGCCTTGCCAGCCCTCTGCCGTTGTCCAGCTCAGCGTGTGTGAGCACACCCAGAAGTGTACTCTTGCCGGCGTCCACATTCCCTACAACTGCAACACTGACAAGAAAACGTTCACAATTCATTTGTGCAGTTTCACGGCTTGGTTAACCCCTTGACCCCGGGTTTTAGATGGCAGGCGCCGGGGCACCAGGTCGGGTTGTGCAGCCAAGCAAAACGGAAACAAGAGGCTTGTGCAGCCAAGCATAACGTACACAATACCCCAATAATGGATTGAAAGTGCAGAGATTGACACAAATAGAAGTCAACCGGCCTGGTGACAATTTTCAATCTGCACGTATTTGTGTCAACTGTACGCAAGGGGTTAACCCCTTGCGTACGGTTATTTACAGGAGGCGCCAGGGTGTCAAGCCCGGCTTTTGCAGCCAAGCGAAATGGCCACAATGTGATTGTGCAGTCAAGCGTAACATACACAATAATCCAACAATGGAATGAAACTGCACAGATAGCGGCTATAGGCGTCATCCGGACTGGTGGCACTGCTATTATTTTTGCACCATTTGGCGTCATCCGTATCCAAGGGGTTAATGTAACTACATGTACAACGTTTATAAACGTACTTGAACCCCAACGGTCCTGAATCCTCCAATTTCAATACAATTTTTCACACCACCTAGGGAGTTAGGGTTAATATAGGTTTTCCTATGGGTGTGCATTTACGGGTAGTACGGGAATCAGGTACCCGTTTGAAAACAAGCACAGGTACTTGGGTACCCGTTGAGAAAGCAATCCCAAAAAGAAAATCTTGGAAACTGCTGTTTGTACAGGTCCGCATGTTTATGACACCGCATCGGTGTATCAAAGCAAGAAGTGTGTACATGTACAGTGAGCTGTATAGCTTTATGGTGTAAATTGCATTTTCCCAAAAGTCATAGATGTTTTGTCCCCCGGTTTTCATTTTGAAAATTCCCTACAAATGGCATTTATAAACTTTCTTTTTCATTGTCTGAGAAATTACTAAGTAATATGTTAATTTGGTTATGGATACTGGATTCCACAATCTGGAACAGGTTCCCGACATTAGCGGTCGGGTACTTGGATACCCGGTTCGGATGCACAGCCCTTGGTTTTCCCGGCCGATTTCAAGAAAAGATTGTTCAATTTCATACCCGGCTAATTCAATTTTGTTTGAAAATTGAAGCTCCTTTACGTCGGCATTCAATCATCAAAAAGACTCATTCGATTTTAATAGTGGAGCATTCACTCGACAAATAGGATCATTCAAATTTAAATAGTCATTTACTTCATTTAATTTGTCAAAGCCACTTGCCAGAGGTTGCTCGAGGATTCAATTTCATCAATAGGCAAACATTTGTCACATGTTACATTCAAATTCATTTGTATTTGAGTACTGAAGATATTAGATTGAGGAACTGCTGACTAAATATAATTAGTAAATTTCATGTGGGTAACTACTAATACTTGATACTGATCACTCAAATAAATTTTGTATATGAAAAATACATGTTACTGCACAAATCATACTTTTTCGTTAATAAGGAAAGATTTTACTTGAATACTCCCACTGAAATTGGTCAGGAACAGCAAAATCTTGGAAAATAACCACCCATTTGTGTTCAAAATTGTACAAACACATGGCACAACCTTTAATTTTGAGAATTAAGTTGGGAAATTTACGTGCAATATAGGGGAAAAAAGTTTGTGTTTTCTGTGTTAGATGTTCTTGGCACAGTGTATGGTCACTCAAAGCGTTCACGTACATGTTGATTTCTGCCTCATTTTTTTACGGATTTTGCTGACATAAATCTTGAAAGAACAGGTTGTGCCACACAGACAGTTGTTATCAAGGAAGGTTCGTTATTTTCCAAGATTTTGCTGCTTTTGAACGATTTTGGTGGGGGATATTAAAGTATATGTAAAATATTCCCAGTTATTTTTGTTGATTTAAAGCATTGCTGACAATTTTATGGCATCTGAAAATGTCTTGTGAGTAGTCAAAGGAAAACGTTCATCAGTTAACAGCTCCAA
Source organism: Hippasteria phrygiana (assembly GCA_037893225.1). NCBI lineage: Eukaryota > Metazoa > Echinodermata > Asteroidea > Valvatida > Goniasteridae > Hippasteria > Hippasteria phrygiana. The sequence continues at coordinate 1,570,082 of JAZGUH010000056.1, forward strand.
ACATGCTAAATATATTATTTCTAAGAGCACATAATCCTTTCATTCAATACATTTGGGGCTCTAGTCAGTGTGACTCACATATCAGGACCGAGCTGAAATCTTTTTTAAGTGCAACTTAACCCGCAAAAGCCAGACACATTCACAAGCTGAAATTATCTGTTGAGCCCGTGTCAGTTCCAACGACTTTGGTATTGTGCAGGTGTACATGAATTCTTACATTATTACATTATTACATTATTCAAATATTGCTTCAAAAAAACACCAAAAAAATGCAAAAGTATAAGACGACTATTGCATAAACCTCAACATCCACATGCGACTCAATACAATGAAATAAATTTACGAAAAGCAACAAGCATGTCAATAAAAAACAGTGACGTACCGAACTTCAACAAAGTCTCGCTCGTCTGCTCGTCTTCTGACCAGGAAATCGGCAGAGAAGCCTGTCTCTAGGGAGCGCTCTCTGAGTAAGACCATGTCCGCCTCTAGGGACTTGGCGAGGCAGTCCAGGGTGGCGATGGAGGCATTCATGTCATCACGACTCAAGCCTCCTTCACTGCCATCCCCTAGCAAGAAAATGGAACAGTGGAAATGCATGAAAATGCATGAAAATGTATGTAAATAGAGACATGGGGCCAATTTCATAGAGCTGATTAAGCAAAAAATTGGCTTAGCACAAAAAAACACCTTGCTTAATAAAATCAGGTTACCAGCCAAAACTCCATGTTACACTGCTTGTGACTGGTATTTAGCTATTGTTTACTTAGCATTACAATCACACAGAGTTTTGGCTGGTAACCCGATTTTATTAACCCTAACCCTCCGGCTGTTTTTTCTAGGAACCTTCCCCAATCAGCCAAAATTCAACACTGTGTAGTAAACCAATGGCACATTCTTTGTACTTTGACAAAATCAGGGCATCAAGTCCCTTGCAAAGTGATGGTGCCAAGGCTCTACAGTACTCAATCACACAAAATTCAACACAATGGGGTGTTTGATTTTGGCAGGTTAGGGATGGTTAGGGTTAAGCAAGTTTGTTTGTGCTTAAGCAAATTTTGTGCTTAAGCAGCTCTATAAATTGACTCCAGTAGTTAGGTACAGCCACACCCCCTACCATCGGAATAAACTTAACCTCCCAAAAGGGTTTTGCTTTGCCAGTTTTCTTTGTTCACTTTGAAAAGTCAATTCAAAATTACCTAGTCAGTTTCCCTTGTAGTTTGTTTGACATTAATGACAGTTGAAGTCGTATCCTTATTGAGTGATCCCCACAATGTCGCTTCCCAGGTTGTATCGTAAAGTTGGGGCGTGATCCCTGGCTGTACAGCATTCTGGGTTTATGACTTCTGACTAGTGCCTGCCCCCCCCCCCCCCCCCCCCAAGAAATACACTGACAATTTGGGAGACTGCCAGCACAGGGCAAGATAGCTCAGTTGGTAGAGCACCGGTACGGTATTCGGGACACTACAGCATGGGGTCACATATCATACTGTACATTTGTCTGTCAGGTATACTAATTCTTTATAGGAGGCAATCAGAAGATTTCAAAGGATTGAGGATGCATCCTGGCCAAAAGTGTCTCGGGATTAAGGGTTAACGTAGCCTGTTGTAACCATGATAATATTCTTTCTTATTGTGAACAAAAGTGAAAAAAAAATTAAAATAAAACAAATAGTATGGTTTCCTTCTTTTCCACAAAATAAAAGAGAAAAATATCAAACAAATACTCAGTGTTATGTCAGGCCTTGATCCAACATTGCAATACAAGGTGCAATGGTTCAAGATGTTGATCGTGATGTGTCATACGATGGACTCACCGCCCTGTCCTATCTCATAGATCGTCTCCCCTTGGCCGTCATCCAATCGCTGCTTCAGCTGCTTCTGAAGAAGGTCAAACAACTCAGTGCTGGGGCTCACTAGCTTGTTCTGAATGGAGTAAGGAAAAATTACATTGTATCTGTCAATTAGGGCCGAGTTAAATCAAATAACTGAACATTTGAATATTCGACCTTGCATTTGATCAAATATTCAAATATTCGGTTGTCCGGACGGACAATTTTTGGGTGAACAAAGTATGTACATAATAGATTCTCACTTTTATTGCTATTGCCAGAACCAAGGAATGATTTAGTACACGTGCAAAAATGCAGGGGAATCCTCCAAAAACCTCTAGGGGTTTCTGTAAACACCCTAGTAACCTCAATCCTCCGAAATCAACCAGCATCAGATTGGGCCTGATGACCTGGATCCTCCATTTTCCTCCAGAGGCAAAATCCTCTTATGCCCTCAATCCTGCAAAATCCTCCGATGCTTCAACTTCAAAAGACCCTCAATCCCCCAATTTTCTCCTTTTGGCAAAGAGGATTTGGGAAGGTTAGGGTTAAACATTAACCCTAACCCCCTAGGCATTTTTACTAGGAAGTACAGTGGTGTGCAAAACTATTCGAACACTTGACATATCTGACGAAATTAATATTTAATGCCTTACAATGCCTGGTTTACATTTTTCACCTGTATTAAATAGAAAAGGTAATTGTTGTGAGCATCTTCTTTATCAAACTTTACTCTAATATTTGGTGTGTCCACCCTTGGCAGCAATCACTGCGGCACATCTTTCGGGCATACACTAGTGTATATTTCCTGAGAGTTTCTACACTAATGCTGTTCCAAATCTTCTGAAGTTTTGTGTTTTTTTCTTTGCCAGGAGCAATGTGATGCACTTGTATGATACGCGTATATTAACCCTAACTCCCAACATCATTTTTCCTGCATGTAACCTGAATCCTCCAATACTCTCCGATTTCAAAGTGCTCAAGCCACAAATAACCTGAATCCACCAAAATCCTCCAGTTTCAAAGTGAACAAAGTAAACTGGCAGGAGCGGGATTCGAACCTGCGGCCTCCGGAATACCTGCCAGACGCATCAGATTGCATACTTTGTCACATTGACTTGTGTGCAGAGTGCATCAAGGTCAAGCTGTCACCACAGATGCACTACCCTAAGTCTTAAAGAGCTCCAACAGTAGTGCCGGTTTCACACTATGCTCTTACCCGGGTAATTGCCGGGTTAACAACAGATTAAACCCGGCAATTACCCGGGTAATGTGGAGCGTTCCCACTACAATTCTCCGGGTTAGAAATTCTCCGGGTTAACTGCCCCAAAACCCCACTTACCCGGGTAATTTCTAACCCTGCTCGCGAGGTGGGTTAACCCACCAATCTCGGGGTTAACGACGACCTTGAGACGATTCCCTGGGTTACCATCAGTAGTGTGAATGCTCGCCGGGTTTTCTTCTACCCGGGTAGGTGGGTGGGTGCGTGCGCTTTGTCGTGTTTTAATCGGCCAACTTTGCGAAGGTGACGTAATTTATTAGTACGGCCGCCGTGGCTGGTACTTCGCCTTAATAAGTTTATTTTTACGTATACTTAATGAAAGGCACCAGTCTTCCGTAGATGATGCCTCGTCTTAATAAGTACATTTTACATACACTTAATGCAAGGCACCAGTCTAGACCGCACAGTTGAAGGATGACTAGACTTGAAATCAAGTCGGTAATTGGTCGGTATAGTCCGACTGCACCACCGCGTATTATAATACTTACTCCGCACTTTGCAGGGGTTACGTGTAGCGAGCGGTATAATAACATGTGGGAACGTTCGTGCAACCTTGGCCCCAAGATGCGTGTGTGTCGACTGTCCAATTACTGACCATGAAGGAAAGAAGACATGTCGGAACTTCACGAAAGGCGGGCATATTATTGCGTACCGCGCTGGTAAATGCGGCGCCCGCAGACAAAACACGACTGTCTAAACGACTTGTCTTCAAGACTAAAGGATGACGCATGCACGCTACATGTACCAATGCTGATCTGATTTTTTTTCAATTTGCATTGCATGCTCTCGCGCCGCTCTCACTTCGCTCTTTTACGCTGACAAAACAATGGCTAGGGCAGAGGTCAAGCAATGCACATTCTCCGGGTTACCATTCGCATAGTGTGAATGCGGCTACAAGTTACCCGGGTGCGCGCTGAAGCGGGTAAGCAGAATTGCAGGGTTAATTTTGTAGTGTGAAACCGATTCTCCGGGTTAGTTTCTACCCGGGTAATGACAACTACCCGGGTAATAAATTACCCGGGTAAGTTCAGAGTAGTGTGAAACCGGTATAGGTTGTGTTGAATTTTGATGGATTCAGGACTGTAGGGCCTTGGCACCATTACTTTACATGGAGCTATGATGCCCCAATTTGTCTAAGTCCAAAGAATGTGCCATATATGTAGGTATACTTCACAGTATTGGATTTTGACAGGTTGAGGACACTTCCTAGTAAAAATGCCTAGGGGGGTTAGGGTTAAGTTCGAAACGTTGGTCAGCTAATTTTGTTGACTTGCATATTTTGGGTCAATCCAGTCAGCAGTTTGCAGCAGTTTAATTCATTTTTATTTATCAAATAAAAGTGCATGTACATGTATACATGAATTCACCTTTTTGGAAAGTCCATTTACCAGGTCTGCATCCCCATTGGTCAGATCACAGCTCTCAGGGGCAAACAGGTGAGCACCTTCGGGCATGTCAGGCGTCGTTGGCGACTTGAGATTGTCCTGGCTTGGCGAGTCGGGCAGGAAATTGTTCACAATTGCTGCACACATCTTGAAATGTGTTGGTAGGGGTTTCTGCTGTGGAAACAAATTTTATAATTTTTACCAATATACATGTATTGTGCAAAAGTATTGATGATTAAACTATGGCAGTGAACGTACAATGTATGTACGCTTGGTCTAAGCTTCAAAGTATGACACCTTTACGCCTGCAAACCAGGTATAATCAGGTACAAGCAATTGGGTACAAGGTACAAGCAGTTGGCTCTAAGCTTCAAAGCACGACACCTTCATGCATGCAAACCAGGTACAAGTACATGTACACATACACATACACATACAAGCAGCTGAGGAAATCACCATTTATCATGAACTCAAATTGGCTGTAGTTTGTTGTACTAGTTTGCTGTGTTCATTCTAATAGAATATTTTCATTGATTTTGAGAAGCAAAACTGCCTAAAGTACATGTACATATGTAACTTCAATATCAGATTAATTCAACATTGGGATATTCAGTGTGCTGTCCAAAGCAGCAGTGAGCTTTACCCACTGTGACTGGATTTACTTGACTTCAAGCTTTCCTACTTTGAGACCATTTTAGCTCACATCGGCCTGTATAGATGTGGGCCGTGATTAGTGGTTCAGCACAATTACTGTAAGAGGCTGTGCTGCATTATAAAGATATCTACATGTATTGTTCATGTAATTTGTAAACATGGGTCAATCATGCAAACAAATGGTTGATCATGCAGGCAAGAGTTTGGGTCGTCTACTATCAATACAATGTAGTCTTTCAGGGCAGAATTTTGACGATTTACTGATCAATTAGGCCAGAATTTACGCAATGTGTAGATCAAGCAGTAACGGGTTTGATCTTCAGAAACAGGTTCACGATTGCCCAAGTTCCCTTACATGATACAAGTACATGTAGGTAGATGGTGCAAACTCCGGCCTGTGTTTGTGATGCTTGATTGAATGACAGAACATGTCAAAGCCTAGTCTTGGTTCCAAAACGTCCTTATCAGGCGGTGCGATGCAGCGCGCACAGCTGGGTCAATGGCTGTACAGCACCCTCTACACACGCACAAGATGTCCTTAGCGATGTGGCCTTGGTGTGCGTGTATAGAGGACACTGTACATTCATTAACCTGTGCGTGCTACATCGCACCGCTAAGGACGTCTTGGAACCAAGACTAGTCATAGCCTAGTGAATTTTCCCAATAAGCCAGTTCGGTATTTCAACTGCCCATGTGTACAATGACATTTTATCCCGAATGACCAGCATGACCTAACGCGTGCGTGTGAACGCAAAAGGTGATCGCACAACGCGCACTTGTTAAATTAAATGATAATGGGCATTCGTGACATTACGTCAGCAATTTGATCCCGAATAACCTTTGACCTGTGAGATACCATACTGGCTTAATGTATAGATCCACTGATAGTGCCCAACACAGATAGCACCACCACTACCACCAACTACATGTATATTAGCTAAGCGCAAATTGTCATTAGGCCTGCTAGAACCTTTTAATAGACCAGAAGTGTACAATAAAAGGTTAATATTGTCCCGAAATGTGGGACAAGTCACATCAACGGATGGGGATTTTTTGTAATTTAGTACACACTTTTCAAACAATGCAGCACAACATACACCTTTATTGCAGACTTCTGCAAGTTCTGGTCAGACAAGCTATCCGTAAAACTAAACGGGTACGTCAGGTGTCGTAGTGCACGAAACTGCACAGGAGGACCATGCCAGGAATTGCGGGTTTAGAAACATTCCAGACATGCGGACAAGGTATTGCTCCTCTTGTTTGTGAAGTCAGTGTTGTGTGGAGACGATTTTGAGCAGGAAATTTCTCCTTTTCTTGACATCTTTGAGGAATATTTCTACTCTTCATGAAAGATGGACTGTTGAACTGTTGGCAGAGATAATGCCAAGAATATTCTTGCAGGTGATTTCTAAACCTCAATTCCTAGCATAGTCCTCCTGTGCAGTTTCGTGCGCCATATCTAGGGCTGGGTACCGGGTGTACACTCACCGAGGTTATATGATGAATGTATTTTGCAAAGTACAAAGCATCCACAGGTACAATGGCAGAATTTCAAGTATTAACACATTATCTCATTCCTGTAGCTTAATTCTCAAATTCAATATAGTGCTACGATGTCCACTGGCTTGATGTCTGTTGTCTAATTCTCAGTCAAAGTTCCACATCTGATGACTAATTGCAATCGCTGGCATATCTTGAACTTCAAGTTGAAAAAGCTCTTACAAGTTACATATATACTGTCACATGCTAATTTCTTGCAAGTTGCAAGGCCTAAGTTATTCCAGGTAGGCCTGCGATGCAAATACTCACGTATTAGCACAGGGAAATGCAGGTAACTAAGAACATTCCCCCAAAATACACAATTTAACAAGCTGCAGTGGCGAAGAATCAATTCGTACTGAGTGCAACAACAAGATTAGCTTTATGTCCGTGACAATCGAGCTTTTGGTAAAAGAAGCATCCTCAATTTGAGGCTTGAACTGTCATTGAAGTCTTCTATATCCACCCATCAGATGATGCAACTCATCGAAACGAACAACATTCCCAGGGATGAATTGTAATTGAAAAGGATATTCCGGTGAGTAAACGCAGGAAAGGCTGACTTTCAAAACCAGATTGTGCGGTCGATCTGTTGTGTGAACGCGCAATACTTGGCAATAACGTCGCGGCAGTTTGCAGGACCGCTGAACTTTTGAGGGGTAGCGTTAAATTCAGATAAAATACGTTTTCGTGTATGACTTAGTAGTTACTTTTAAAATAAAAAAATAAAAAGATTTCTTCCAGTATTACAAAAAATATTCTTGCATAATGAAGGAAATTCTTCATGCATTTTCCCCCAATAGTTGAACATTTATCGTTCACAATTTTGGAACCTCTTTTTTCATAAGTGGTCGGTCTGAATATTCATCTCAACAGGTCAACTCTTGGAGGCGCTATAGCTGCAATGAGCGCGCTGATGATGTAGTGGTTGTGCAATTTTTGCTTGCCCTGTTCTTGTTCAGGAAGTGGACAGTAAAAAATGTTTTGTTTGTCGGCATTAGATTAAATGTTTTTGTTTTCGTTGTTAACATTTTGGAGTAATTGCAAAATACCCTGCAACCGGGAAAATGACCTTCGGCGAGTTGCACTTTGAAAAAATAAATTGACACAGTTGTATAAACACACGATGATGTGCATTATGCATATTAATAAACAATGGAAAGATTTTATTTTTATACCAAAATCCGGCGGTCAGGAACGGCAAAATCTTGGAAAATCACAATCCATTTGTGTTCAAAAATGTATAAACACTTGGCAAATCCTGCCACAGTTTACACAGTAGGAGGGTTCCCATAATTCTATTAAATCGAACTTAAAAAAAAATAGAAAAACATTTCAGTCCAGCTTTATCACCGGCAACCGTGGCTCTGCAGATCCGTAGCTGAAGTTGAATAGTGCAGAATAAATGTGCTATTTGTAAAAAAGTTTTGAGAATGGCTTCGCATCTAGTCAAAAGTCGTTTATGGGTAGGGCTGTGCGAATATTAAAATATTTATTCTCAAGTTCGAATAGCCTATTCGAAGGTGAAATGCAAAGGAATATAAGAAGGAAAAGGTTCAAGTTTGCATCCGTGACTTCGTGACTGGTTCCTGTCCAAATAATTGCGTGACAGCAGGCTATCTATCTGTGTTACAAACACGTAATGATGTTCTTACAATAGACTCCTAGAAAAAAGTTTTTCGTTTTATTCGAAGATGGGAATATTGTGTTTGGTTCCCACTGGCTTTGTTTTTTCGGGGGTTTACTTGTCCTTTCCCCTCCACCTTGGTTCCCTCCTTTTCTTTTTTTTCTTTCTTTTTTTGGGGAGGATTTTAAAATCTTCCCCCTCCCTGTGGTGGCATGTCACTGCCGTACTAGTGAACCATAAAAAAAAAATCACAAACGTTTAAAAAAATGACTACTAATTTTGTTTTAGGTGGAAAAGAGTAATTAGAAGGGAAAGGGAATTCTTCAACTTAAGCATAATGTACAGATATATATGCTTTTATTTTACTTGTAATATCATTATCATCCATAGGGCAAAAGGTTAAGTTGACATTCCCATGGGCGTCACCAGGATTTTTTCTAGAGGGGGCAAAGCACTGACCAGAAATCAACAAAGGGAGAAATCACCGGCTGTGGAAAAATTTAAAGGGGAGGGGGGTGCTTGACATCACTCGACGCTTTGTTTAAGACAGTGATACATAGGTCTGTTGTGTATAGCCGCATTTTATGCCCCTTTTTATCAGTAATATGAGTGTGCCTCGTCTTCTTTTTTACTTATAAAAAAAAAATGTTTTTCTAATTTTTTATTATTCCCGGGGGGGGGGGGAGGGAAGTTATCCCACCCTCCCCCTCGCGACCCCCATGCCCATTCACCCTCTTATGGGTGTGCCACTGCTACAGCTAATTTATGGGGAAATAGGAGCCTATTGAGGCCAAAGGCCGAGTGGTACACGTGGCACAGACCCACTACATTTTCCCGTTCCAAGAGCAGCATAACATATATCTTCCAGTAAACTTGATTAAGTAAAAATGTTATCTTCTGTTTATACGTTTTTAGAACTGAACAACTGATCGAAATCGACAGATTGCTAAAAAAACAATTTAGCACTTTAACCAAATGAGTTTAAAAGAAAGGTCTCATAATAGAAGTTCACTCAGTTTTTGTTTTTGCTGAGTAGATTTGGATAGCATTAGAGCTTTTATAGTGAATAAAAAGAACATTTTTGTTGTACTCCAAATAACACGCTCGACACGGAGTTGAATATATTTTCTTATATTCAATGGCCATTGAGCAGTCGGGATTGAGAATTCATGTTTCCTGGAAGATAAAGTGCGATATGCACTTTTCAGGAATCCTTAGTTTCAATATAAGGGGAGCGTGTAGGGGCTCAGTTGGGTTCAGAGCATGTCTGACAAAATAACATTTGGTTTGATGCAATATTACCATCAAAGTTTTTACAAAGTAGGATTTTAGCCGAGTAACATAAAGCTTATGAGAGATCAGTGTGCTAAAACAAACATTAAGAACAATTACAATAATTCTGATATTTAAAACCATTTCAATTCATGTTAATATTTATTGGTTGACCATCCTCATACCAAGTTCACGATTATAACACTCATAAGTGACAAATATTCATCTGCAATAAATTCAAATTTGTTGCTTTAAAAACAACACAATATCTGTCAGAAATTTTAAAATGATAATCTTTTTTTAATCAGAAATGATAAAAAGAAAAATATTTTGTTGGTTGGCAATACACACATGATACAAGATTAATAAAAAAAATAATATATGTACTTTAAAGTAGCCAACTTAAATTCACCAAACACCTATTAAAATATGTACATAGTAGTACACAAGCCAATACTAAAATTGATTCATGTTATCTTAATTTTGTCCCCTCATTTAGCAAGCTAAATTTCAAAACATTTTGAATGGGATATACTCTCATCGTTTGGGTGGAGACAACTAGAATTACTGACCATTCAAGATTTGATCCAACTCAACACTCAAATTAAAATAATAAACCGATTATAAAACTTAATAAACAAAACATAAATGAGTGTATCAACACACTAATACGTTTAAACTTTAATGTTTAAAAGCCTCCTATACATCAGTGGTTCTTGCCCGATACCTGAACTTAAATTTGTTTAAAGAGGATGTTGATTGCTGAGAGAAGCCGGCGTCATCTTGTAGTTTTATGTAGATTGCGTATTGTAAAATAAAACAGCCAATTATTTCTGCCATGAAAAAACAAAAAAGTGACTTTTGACAGCTATTATTATTAAGTCCCCTCGTGCGAAGCTTAGCCCGCTGATACCATTTGTCTAAAAGTCGTCGCTGAGGGCAGCAAACAAATCTGACATGTCTAGCACTAGACACAAAAGGTCTAGACACATGACGTCAGATTTGTTTACTGCCCGCAGCGGACGACTTAGACAAATGGTACCAGCGGGCTAGAGGGGACTTGATAAAAAACAGCTCTCTAAAGTCACTTGTTTGTTATTTCATGGCAAAAATAATTGTCTGTTTTATTTTACAATACGCAATCTACATAAAACTACAAAATGACGTCAACTTCTCTCGGCAATCAACATCATCTTTAAAACCACGGTGCTTAGACAGCTTTGCACACCAAACTGGTTGGTTAACCAACTGTTTGATTGACTGCTCCAGCAAAATTAAGAAACAATCTCAAATGAACAATTGCACTTATATAACAATGACTGAAGCAATGTTTTACAAATGCAATAAACCTTTGAAAAACAAACAAACATGAATTACTTTTGTTACTCTAAGCTGCGGCATTTGGATAAACAATGATTTTTAACACTTTGGCACAAATGCTCTTAAATGTTTAAATTGAAAAAGGCTTGTACACTTTTTGCAATGGAGATTAAAACAATGAATCTCACACACAGTAATACATTCAAGGTATAATGCTTGATGAACTTTAGGAATCACAGATTGCTGACCCTCCCTCCTCCCCCCCACCACCGGAAAAGTAGAACAGATAAAGATTTTTTTTAGAATCGTGTTTGTGACTGTTCTTTTTTCAATGGTTGTACTGTACAACATTTCTAATACAAGTATCTCAGTAAGGCCAAACAAAAATCTTGTGTTGCCCTTAAATGGGAAAAATCGGAAGGGAAGGGTCGGTCTTTTTTTTTTTTTTTTTTTTAACCATCCATGAAAACAATACTACATGTTGTGTAACTCAGAAGTCGGGGGGAATAAAGTACGCTTATTTAAAAGTGAGATTGTGAAATGCACGCTTGTGCTGTCGTAGCTGTATTTAAGGACAAGGATTTTAATTTTTTTTTAAAGGTAAGATAAAAAAAAAAACACGACCCAACTTTTGTGACTTTCACAGAGGGCAATACAACTTTTTGTTTTTGGCCCTAACTTTATTAAAAAAAAAAACCTATACAGTAAGTACACATTACAACATGAAATCACACTCGATGTACAACAAAGACATGAAATTCGGTCACTTTTGAATTTCGGGGGTTAAAAATCTTCCTAATTAAAAACAGCAATTTTGCTCTGCCTTGATTGGATAGCTCTGTAAACACCACTTTATTATAAAAAAAACAAAAAAAAACCAGGCTGACAGACGGCATTTTCACCAACCATGTATGCATTGTAAAAAATACCATTATTGCAAGAGTTAAGTATCCAGCCTGAAAGTCGGCTAAAACCTGCAAAGTCAGGCACTTTGTGAAAGTCACTTTACAACATGCTTTCGTTTGTCAGTGTCATCTCGGAACGAGAGGGAGAGTGTCCGCATTGTAGAGGGAATAATAGTGTTTCAAGTAAATAATGCAAATAATGTACTCAATCTTCATGTTTCAACTATATTGTTCTTGAATGGGAGTGTAATGAATAGATGGAGGTTTTCAAAACAAAGCTTTCATTTACACGAATCGAGGGCTCCAAGTGCAATGAATAGGACCACTCTATTCAGTGTGGTGCCTATTGTTTGCGTTTACGCTTGGCTGCACAGTCTGTTCTTGGCTTATACCAGCCCCTCATCAATAACAGCCGGACTCAAGGGGTTAAAGGTAGTATACATCATTTGCAAACCTCCAAAGAAAAAATTACTGAATTATTACGAAATACCTTACTAGACTGTAAGTAAATAGCAGTCTCAAGCACCCTGTGAAATCATGGTGCCTGGTGTGCTGTCGTTTCTAAGAAAAGTGGAAATTTAAATCGTTTTCCAACAATTGTCGCCCGACAATCAATGGAAATAGTCTAGTTCCCCGACCTGATAATTCCCCGATGTCTATAAGTTGCTCCGTTTTGTCTGAAGTATGGTCAGGGAACCAGACTACTAGAACATAATTTTTTCTCTTTACGCAGACTATGGTTTCCCAGCATCTAAGGTCAGCATCTAATGCACAAACTTTAAACAGGTCAGTGTTGCAGTATTTGCTAGCACCCTATATAATACTAATCCCCAAATCCATTTATTTCTGAAAATTACAGCAAAAGCAAATGGTGTATACTACGTTTAAGCATGGTCAACTGGTCATTGTGACCTTGTGAATGTACCATCAGCTCTGTTTGCATTTTAATCTGGAGTTGCTGTTTGGAAATCAGCGCAACATTGCAGAAAATAACTGAGAGAGCTAATACTACTGACCCAGACAAAAAAGCTGACAGATTTGGTGTTGTGAGGTCATGATGACATCATCAGGAGACCTAAAATGGAACTGAAATGATTTTGGCAAGAAATTGTCTCTTTTCACCTTCATGCAATTGAGACACACTGAAAACGCATCATGTTTTTACAGGTGTCAATTCTGGTAATTGAGAAATTCGGATTGTTAAGTTATGTGTTGTAATTATGTAGGACTTGGCAAACTTCATGTAAAGTAATAGACTTTTGCAAGGACATGTCTCAACTGCATTTACAAAATGCCGCAAGTAACTATTGGTACAGATGAAATTCAGACTTTATAACCCCTTTGACGTGATTCTGACACGACTAGTTGTGTGAAGATAAAACTGGTGCTGGCCATTATTGGTAAGTGTTGCATTGTTTTTCAGTGCCTTTGTTGTACCTCATAATCCATCGTAAGTAGGTGTTTCGGTCACCGGCTTTCGTCCGGCTACCAGTTTGTTGGTTTTGTTAAGACTAGAGCTCCGGGTCTGTTTCCTGGTTGGTTCATCCCTGAAGTTAAAAATGAGCAATAGCAGGGTCAGGTCAGGTGAAATTTAGGATTCAAAATTCATTGATCATTTGATTAAAACTTCCCAGTCAATATCCCTTGTGTTTTGCTTGATGATATTAGGCCTTTTCACAAATCTCTGTGTTGTAGACGGGTCCGACACGGATTAACTAGACTAACGTTTCACACTACAACATTTCAACATGGCACTGACACGTGTAGAGCGCTCAACCCGTGTCTAAACCAACCCTGCTCGGGAGGTGGGTTGAGAGCTCTCGACCCGTGTAGAGAACTTTGATCCGTGTTGAGAGTCCTAGTATGAACACCTCTGGGTTGAGTTCGACCTGTGTAACCGCGGATCGGAATGCACGTGCGTGCACATTCATCATCATCATCATGAATTGAAGCCGGTCACGCGCCATCAAATCACGTTTTACCCTTCGACGTAGCATCATTTTCCGACTTTGTATGTGCTCTGTACGGGCCCTTTTCTTTCGTAAGATACTTAAATACATAAACATCGCGAATATCTGATAAACTGAAGGCGCAGCCATGTTGGATCGACTGTAGAGTGACGCGCCACAATGCTATATGGGGGATTTTCCGATTTGATCCATGTAGAACGGACGGCCGTGTGTGTGGTGTGAAACAATCGCACAATACATGTGTCGAAACATTACACGTGCTGCGCAAATGCTGTGGCTGCGTTGAGTAGTGTGAAAAGACAGCGTAATTAACCCGTGTTGAAATTTTAAGAAGTCTACATGGGTTGGACCCGTGTAGAATTCAACACGGGTAGAACGTACAAAGTGTGAAAACGCCTATTGTACTGTTGTGAAATTACACAGTCTTTATTGCTTATTGATTGTTAGTACAGTGGAACGCCACTATACCGAACATTTGGCTATACCGAACACCATCCTTGGCTCCCAAATTTTTTGTACAAAACTTACCAAACATTGTTGTTGAAAAAAAAAGGCAACAGAATAAAAAAAATGTACTGGGTATTTGGGTTTTTGCAATTCCCAAACGGCCGCAGCTTTATGTTGAAGAGTGACAGAGGTGGCTATTATTTCTCCAAGGAATAGAAGGGAAAAGCCAACTGGTTGCTTTAGAATTTGGTAAAAGCTTATGAACATGTAATTACTAATTACATGATTTGAATGGCCAGCACATGTTTAAAGTCGTCCTTAAGTAACCGCCAGGGCGTGCAGGGTGACGTGCTGCCAAGATGAATGGACAGTGGTTTTGTGTCTCCGCGTGCGGGTGCGAGAAATGCTACTACACTGACAATGGTCAAAAGAGGGCACCGCTAATGTGAGAAAACCGCAAAATTTTGGGAAATATGTAGTACAATTGAATAAAACTTTCAATTACAATCAAAGAGGGCGCACTTCAAATACGATGCAAAAGGGCACTATTTAAAATAATGTTTGAAAAATAGGCACGCGGCGGCTGAAAATCGCTATACCGAACGATCACTATACCAAACAAAAATCTGTGGATCCCGCAATGTTCGTTATAGCGGCGTTCCACTGTACTCGTGAAAATGATGACAAAAATGGATGGCCCCTAATTGTCTCTGGCATATCAAACATTTCACATTTACTGGCAGAGGTCAGCTGCCGGCTGGTAAAAATACCCATTGGGATTGAAATGGGAACAGTAACTATCGTCGTGGGGAGTTTTACCCCCAAAAGTCCAATGCAAATATGTCTATACTCACATGAAGAAAGGCAAGACACTGAGGAGCCGTTCTTTGCAAGGGTTCTCAGTCAGTTCACTCGTTTTATCGACGTAGAAGTTGACCACACACCGGATATAATGCTGCAGTTTCTTCCTTCGCTCCTCAACAAATTTGGAATCCTAGGTCAGATGAAGAACAAATGATAATTTAAATTTGGAGTATAAACATAGATTGGGGGGGGGGGGGGGGGGTGGTGATCAAGTTTGAGGCAAAAAATCGGATGTGATTTTCTATTCAGAATACATGAGGATTAGGTGCATGTGATTTTAACCTCTTAAATCAAAAACGCCGGTTGTCATCTATACGCGCATTCCTGCACATACTCAATCCATTGTTTGCATTACGTTTGGCTGTACAAGCCGGTCTTCGCATACCAGCACCCCTTCAATAACAGCCAGACAGAAGGGGTTAACATGAGATCTCAAAACCAGATGCACAATGATAAACCTACCTTGTTTCCGACAGCTTTCTTAGGAGGAAAATTAAATGTGTTGACGATTGGGTTGTTCTTGCGTAGCTTCAGATGTAGCTCCCTAAATGCAGTATATCTCTTGTAGATATTCCACTCCTCGTCACGGATGCGAATATAAATCTTCAGAAAGAAATTGGTAAACGCAGAAGTTTATTCACCTGCATGAAGCTTGTTAATTGTGCATTCATAGATCCCAAAGACAGTTTACCCATTTCTATTGGTCGAGAGCCTGTCACGTAGGTGGTTTTAAACGGCCGATTAAAACACCAACTGGTTTTAAACACTTTTTCTGGTGTCACATGAAATTTAGACTCCTATGAAATTTGGTCTATTTTATTGGTTGAACACTTGCGCGGCCAGTCACTCTCCTTATTACACAAGCGCAATACTACCAATGATTCTGTGTTTAGAGTCCATACATTTACACTACACCAGTGCCACATCACGCCACATCGCACGCGTGTCGCGTGCCTCAATTTCCATATGAGGACATTTTTAGCACTACTCGCGTGAGGCACAAACTATTAATCAGCTAAAGCGGTGTTTTACAAAACATGGTAAAATTTTTGAACCAAATCATTGGAAATTTCTAATTTTCTGAGTTTTTTGCTGAATTATACAAAATGGTATTTATGAATGGGAATAAATATGTGCTGGGCCGGTTTTAAACAAGTAAATTTAAAACTACCCTGGGGCCTGGTCGCTGATAATGACCCTCGCCTTCGGCCCGGGTCATTATCAGCGTCCAGGCCCTAAGGTGGTTTTAAATTTACCCTTATTGTATAAAGTTCACAACGCTACCACTAGAACAATGAATTAGGAGTATAAATGACCATTGACATGTGCACACTGAAAGATTTGCTTCCATGTATGACAAGTCTGCTTTGAACACTTCTTAGAAGTGAACTAATCCAACTATGGACAAAAAACAAACAAAAAAGAAACAAAACTCTTGCACCGAGTTAAGTTATAGGGCACAGGACTAGGGCTGTTCATTTTTGAGTAATTTAGTATTCAATTATTCGAATCTGGGTTTGATCAAATATTCGATACGTGCTGATCAAGTTTTTCACGTGTCAGCTGCAACTGCATGCCGCGGCAGTAAAACGTTGCATGCAAAGCACGCCGGTGTTTTACGTGTGGCCGGCGATCGATACTATGGACTGCGCAATCGACATTTTTTGGGTGCGCCTGTTATATAAAGGGTATGTATAAAGGGGGAAGGTCAATGACCTTACCTGGTATACATGATAAGCCTCACTACCTCTTCCCCTAAGAAAGGCCGAAGGGATCCAGATGTTGACCAATGCTCGCAGACTGGATGAAAGAGAATCACTGCAAGACAAAAAAACCACAAAAACCTGAGAAGATGGAATTTGCGTCGTGGATGTTCTAAATTACGAAGACATTTTCTTGCCCTTTTCCTGATGCAGTATATGAAGCACTGTATTCTCAGTACTTTCCCACAGCCTGTATGAAAAAAATCACAGCCTTACTTGGGTGGAACTCGAACTACTCAACCACCGAGCTTTCTGGGGTCGGCTGGCCGGTTCGAATCCGATGTAGCAGTGGGTACCGCGCAATCAGTGAGAAGATGGAAGTACAGAGGTTTCGCAGTGTCACGAATACCGATACGTGTACGTATACGTCATCACTTTTAGAGCCTCTGTGATGTGTATCCGTAGTACGCATGTTTTGCACATCTGTTTTTGACGGATATTGGCAGCTATACACGTTAGTAGCAATACGGATATCATTTTCGTAGTTCTATTTCGCTTTTTTGATCGTGGATGAAAAATGTTCACCAGTGTGTTGTCCTCTGTGCTGTGTTGTACATGAGTATGGATCACAATTTTGCATTTGCAAGACGGGTGATTTGTGAACTCGTGGTCGTTCCAGGACTCGGTGACACGCTACGCATGTTGAAACTCGACATGCAACTGCTACTGGCTATTTTCTAGGTCGAAAATAAATGGGGATGGACGAAGATTTTCTTTATCATATTTTGTGTCAGGGAGAACCAGTAAGGTTCTGAAATTATGGGAGAGTTCGTCAAAGAAACCACAAGGGACCTGTTTGTTCTTGTTTTTTGAAAAAAAAAAAAAAAAACCAAACATGGTCAGCATAGTCAGATATTGTTTGGAAAAAAGTGCAGGACTCGGTTCCATTTAGACCTACATAGAGAACGGAAACACTTTCGGGACTTGTTATGCAAAACAAAGTTTGAAGTGCGCTTGACACGTATATGGTTACGGTAATCATATCTGTTGGTGTATCTGTAAACGTCAGCATGCGAAACCTCTCTATTGTCGGCCGACAATCATAGGAAATAGTCTAGTTCCCTGACCTGATAATTCCCCGACTCTATAAATTGCTCCGATTTGTTTAAGTAGCATCAGGGAACCAGACTACTAGAACAGAATTTTTGTCTCTCTTTTTTTACCAGCACACAAAACTGTAAACAGACAAAACGTAAAACAGGTCAGTGTTGCAGTATTTGCTAGCACGCTATAAAATACTAACCCCAAATCCATTTATTTCTGAAAATTACAGCAAAAGCAAATGTTTTATACTACGTTGAAAGATATTAAATGAAAACAACAATGTTTACAAGATCTAAATTTCTAAAATACTTCTTGGGATCTATTGAGAAGAAAAGCTGCTTGACTGACCACGATGGAAAAATAAGCCTGTTTTAGTTGTATTGAAACTATGCATGAACAGTTTTACACAGATGCCCGAAGACTTAATAGATCACGAGGGAATTAACAGAGGTGAGCCGTTGTTCAGTGGTTATACTGATCCAACTATTTGGGACAAATCTGAAACACATTGGGAGAAAGGTTGTAGTGTTTGTACTCACCTGTCATTACCACTACTGAATAATCCCGCAACACCCGTTTGATCACGAGGTAACTGTTAGGAAAAAATAAAATTAAAAGAAAAGGTTTGTGTAGCAGATTTGGTATTAGCTGACAAGAACTTCTGAGCAAGAATTCAGTCAACATGAAAGCCACTGATACAAATCAAGTCTGTTTTGATTGGTGAACTGAAGTTGATAACTGATTTTGGCCCTTCCTGATGTAGTGAATTAAGCACTGTATGCTTAGTGCTTCCGAGAGATTGGGGGGGGGGGGGGGGGGGGCGAGATCAGAGGTTACTGTGCAGGACTGAAACCCACAACTCGCTGGTTATTCTTCAACCGCTTCACTGGCTTCCTGTTCACAAATCAATTCTGTATCAACTATTACCAGGTTTTCAAGCAGACCCAGGTGAAAAAGTAGGAGAATAGCACATGTAGGATCAAAATTTCCATACACAAAAAAAGGGGGGAAAATAGGACTTTGGACTACAAAATCATGATAAAATTAAGACTTCTGTGGGCTTTCATGAGTAGTTTTTGTTGATACTCATCCACGTCCACAACACTTGCAACACTTGCTCCATCCTCAAATAAGCTCTTGGAAGTAAAGTTGCAGTACTCCTGCACTAAGCCCTTCATTGTGTGATTTTCATATGACAGTGTGTAATACTGTTATGTAAAATATTCAATAATGGAATTTCAAATTAGCCCCGTTTGCGCACTTCTGGATTGAAAGCGAGGATGTGAATGCTAAACAAAAACAGTGCTATTTAACAAATCCATTCATGAATCACTCCATAAATGGCAGCGCAGTGCACATTTAGCATAGCCAGCTGTTTACTTAGCACTGGGAGCCTCTTTAACCCGGAAGTGCCCAGATCAATGGTATTTTTGTCAATTTAGAATTTTATGAGATTTCATGAGATTATGAGATTTCATTTTTTGGGGTTGTGGGACAACAAAGTACGAAAAAAAATAGGAGAAGACAGGAATTCAAAGAAAAAAGTAGGAATTCTTGAAAGCTTGTATTACCTAAAAATGTATGAATGACAGCACGCCATCTTAGCTCACTGAACTTATACCATATCAACCTGCCAGCACACTGCTCCAGTTCGGATACCAGAATTTTAATTAAAAAAACCAACCATTTTCGTCACCAGAAAAAAGGTTTCTAAATTCGTCATGCTATTTCTTTTACTCAATTCAAAGCATCATTCAAAACTCACTCATTCCAGTCTTGAATCTTATAGGTTTCTTATTGTAAATTTTTTGATTTGCTTTTTTTCTATTTTGTGCAAGGAACCATTTTGTGTACATAGAAACCCTAAATTATAATATTATACTTGCCGGTGGTAGGGTAAATGGCATTTTAATGATTTTTATGTCAAACTCATAATGGTAATTGTCAAATCAGCCTTCACTTGAAAATGTTTAAAGAAAATACTGGAAACTGGAAACTGGAAACTGGAAACTGTTGCAAAAGTAGAAATTCAATGATAAAAGCTTGTCCACACTGGCTTTCTCTTTTTTTTTCAATTTCAGAATACTGTACATTTTGGAAACGCCGCACTGGTTCGGTTCTCAGGTACCCAAAAGTGGACCGTTCAGAAAAAGAAAAAAAAAACACTTTGTATGCTGTCTACATGTAGTAATGTCCTAAAAAAATGAGCTTGTAAAAAAAAAGAGGTAAATGTAGTGTGCGGCTGCTAAAGAAAGAAAGATTGACTTTCTACACGTGCGTACAGCAAGCTGGCCGTAGATCTGACTTGATTCCACGTCAATTGACTTCCGAGAAAATTGAAATTAAATGCAGTATAAAAGTAGATGCTGTTAAAAAAAATACCTGAAACTTGACATCGATGTCGCAATCGTTCCAGGCTTGTTATTAATCCGAGGAGGTATTAATCCTGCAGTGTTTATATGACTGGGCCTACTTACGAGTTACAATGTTGCAACAGCATTGGTATTTCGAAGGAGCCCTGACAGAGCCACACGTGCACTGCACACGGGGAGCGAGTGCCGTGTGCTGATTGTTTCTATTTATTTATTTTTGGTCTGAAATCTTACATTGAATTTTTCATCGTAAGTTTCGGGTACCCGAACCGGAAAAATGGAACCGGATATTGACGTAGGCATTCGGGTATCCGGATACCTGGATACCCGGCACACGACTAACCAAAACCATTACCATCTGCCTCAAAGCTTGCTGAGCTACCCTTTGTTATTAGACACATTTATCGACAAAAAGTAAGAAAGCTTGGAATATTCCAACAAGAACGCTTTTTATGGAAGTCGCCCAATACAAGGCTAAAAGCCACTCAAGTTAAAAGGTAACAGAGGCAGTGGGGTTGGCCACATTTTACGTTGCCAGCCCTACCACATCTCCCCCATGTAAAACACTGCCTGTTCCAATTTGGAAACAGCCATGCTGTCTCGTTTGAGGAATGTTGGTCTTTGGGTGTGCACGCTTTACTCAAGAATGGCCTGTTCCAGTTGGAACCGTGCCAAGAACATGGCACATTCACTTGTTGAGACGCTCCCTAAACCAGATGAAGACAGGTTGAATTGTGCCGTCTGACCAGAATTTGTGTTCCCAACAGTCATTGTGATCCAAATCACTGAATCTGATCTGTACCAATTGTGGAGTTTATTCCTCCCTCCAGAGTCACATAGTTTAACATTTTTTGAAATATTTGTTGGATCCCATGTGAACGATATAAATGCCAACTTGACCAAATTCAGACACCAAGAACAGAAAAAAAAGCCAGAGACCCAAACAGACATTATAAATAGGGGAAGAAAACAAACTTTCAAACAGACATAAAAAGAACACGAGGGAGACAATTGAAGTCTTTGATACCTTAGTACTGCCAGAGGTAAAATTGGCCAAAAAATAAAAATCCACAAAATCTGCAGTGTTTGGGGGTCGCCAAGGACCCCAGAGCAACGTACAATGTAGGGTCTAGGGTTTGTATTTGCCTAAAGGCACCACTTAAAATACCAGTTTCTATTTGTCTATATCTACACAGCTCAAAAGAGATACAATTTTACATGGTGTTACTGCAAACCTTCCATACCTTGTTCATGTCTACCATGCAAACCTACAAGTCTCATATCTACATGGATCGGACCATTGTTGCCATATCACATTCCATGCTGGTAGTAGAAACAGAGGGTGTCATGGGCAAAGTTCTTGTTGGAACGTTCCAAGCATTCTGACTTTTCAGATGCTTTTTAAAAGAAAACTCACAACTGAGTGTTTTTTCAAAGTGGGCGGGACCAGTGGCAAATATGGTGTGGGTGTATACTCACCGGTCCCCTGAGGTCGATCAGCTCGTCCTGTAGTCTCTGGAGGATGTTATCTCGCAGTTTGAGCTGCCTGCTGAGGTAGTCGTTGAATTCCATCAGTTCACCGTGCATCTCTGCTACCTGGATCAGCTTACGCTCGTACTGTTCCACTTGCTCGCTGCCGAATAAAATACAAGACTCAAAGTCTAATTTCAGTGTTGTAACAAGTCACTGAATTTTGTGAGCGCAGTTGAGTCGTTTTGCCTTCCGCGTGCATTAATAGTGAGCAATGCATCA
Organism: Hippasteria phrygiana; assembly: GCA_037893225.1. NCBI lineage: Eukaryota > Metazoa > Echinodermata > Asteroidea > Valvatida > Goniasteridae > Hippasteria > Hippasteria phrygiana. The sequence continues at coordinate 1,592,107 of JAZGUH010000056.1, forward strand.
GACGTTACAGTGATAGTGTGAACAAATGGAGATGTTATTGTCTGAGGAAGCCTGAACTAACATAGTGCTTGCATTGGATAGTCTGGTTTAGGGATAATAATTTATGTACTGATAGTACATGTATGTGTTATGGCCTATTTTACGTGTGCCTAGCAAGTGCAAGCCAGTTTTACAACTTGACATGCAGTACGTAAAACCATGTACATGTAACTTGTAAGTGGGTCTATCCACAGTTTCCACACTAATGACCCCATTTGGAGGGGAATTTGAGATTATAGTTATTATATAAAATAATTTTCCATTGATTTTTGTCACAATACATTCAGTACCCAATCAACATCTAACACAGTATTTAAGAATACATTTTCAAAGTGAACAAAGAAACTGGCAGGAGCGGGATTCGAACCTGCGACCTCCGGAACACCGTACCAGCGCTCTACTAACTGAGCTATCTTGCCCAGTATTTAAGAAGTTAGACCTGGAATCATCTTCAAGATGTTTATGTTTGTAACATATCAAACGTGTAACATTTCTGGACGGACATTTGTCACATAATGTCTGTCCATAATTTATATCACATCTTAATTGGTTAGAATACCCCAAAATTTGTTATAATTTCCACTGATAACAATCCTGACCTGACCAACATTTCGGATTGTTACTAAATTCCTCTTTCCTTTTTCCAGTCAATAATAAAATAATATCCGTCCATGTTACAAACATAATGTCTTGAAGATGACCCTCTAATTTCTTACATATCCAGAGTGTTGTCATATTTTTTTGTGTCAGTGTGATCACTAACAGCTCTGGAAAGCATCAGAAAAACATTTGGGCAAAATATGTGATTTGATGTCCCTCTTCCATTTTTACTCCCATTGCTATCTTATGATGCTAAATTGTCTCTTTAGTGTGGACAGACCCAAGTAGACATGGCAATTGTTTTCTCACATTTTTTATTCACTTGAATGCTTTTTAGCCTTTGACTCGAGCTGAGTCATTTGCTTACAATTGACTAGAGCCAAGTTGAGTAGCTGCTGAAATTTCAGTCAAGTAAACAGAAATTCTGACTTCAATTGGACGCGGCTGATTCACTGACTACAGTGAAAACAACACTTTTTAACTTCTGAAATTAATATCTTCTTGAACATTCAAATGGTACGACCAAGTTCTAGAGCTAAAAATAAAAATGAAATTTCTTCTGAAAATGAAACCTTAAGTCTGGGAATGAAGTGAAGGAAGTAATGTGTGGTGGGGTTTCCCATGCATTTACTGCTCGCTGTCAATATTGATTAACCCCTTGTGTGGGGTGCTGGTATGCCAAGAATGGGCTGTGCAGCCAAGTGTAAACGCAAACAATAGACACCACATTGAATACAGTGGTCCTATTCATTGCACTTGCAACCCCCCCCCCCCCCCCCCCCCTTCATGTGAATAAAAGCTTTGTTTGGAAAAAGCTCCAACTATTCATTACACTCCCATTAAAGAACAATCTAGTTGAAACATGAATGGACTGAGTATGCACAGGGATGCGCACATAGACAACGACCGGCAGGGTGGTCTTTTTCAAACGGCACCATGATTTTTAAATAAATGAAGAAAAAAAACACCTTTGGCAACTTCTGGCATAATTGAAATATATCTTCTTTGCAACCGTAAAAATACAAATTTACGCAAGTGGATTCAAGAATCCTGTCGTGCTATAAATACCTGCTTCCCGTGCCGGAATACACTTTCTGCGCATGATTTTAAAATAAATTTAAAAACAAACAAAGAAACCCAATTTTGGCAACAAATTTTATGAAATGCAAACAAATCTGAATCATTTTTGGTAAATTGAGATTTGAGTTAATTACCTGACTTTGGGTTTTTCTATTTTTAAATAATTTCAGTTACATATTGAAAAAAACAAAATTTCATAAAAGGACTTGAACAAGTTGAATACACGTTGGCCCCAATGTGTTGTGGACCACAATAGTGCACTGCTTTATATACACGTACATTTTTACATTATTTTCAGCAATTTTTTCCACGAAATTGGAAAGATTCTTCATTTTTCATAATTTTTTTTTCTTGGCAAGAAATTCCAGACCGGGTTGGCAGCATAAACAAATTTTTGTTTTCTTCGGTCGGGAGCCGAAAAATAGGGTCGGTCGGAAACGAGAACCAAAGAAATAAAAAGGGACGCCATATTAGTAATATAAAGAGGATCTGATCAAATGTCACAACAATATTTTGTCTGGGAGAAGTAGTAATGATTCACCTCTGATGCAATGCTGGCTTGGTTTCTGGAATAGGGGGCTGTGGCTCGGTAAATCGGATACCTGGAAGACCTGCACAAAACAAAGGGGATGCTATTCATGTATGGAGTTATTTGTGAATGTGGTCGATGTACATTGTATGTGGCGATGTACAACATTTCATCTATGAGGGCCCTTGCAACCTTAATTATGCAGAAATGAGTTCAGATTTCCTTTATCATACCATGTAAAGCTTCTTGTCAGGACAGATACATAGAGTTTTATTGACCCTAACCCCCTTCAGTGGTTTTTCATATGGCCCTGCTCAACTTATCCAACAATTTCCAACAAAACTGAAATGAGAAGCCTGCTATTTTAAATACAACCAAATCCAACAGGAAATTTGATAGGATTCTGCAGTGTACCACCTACACACCAGCCTTGGCATTTTGCAACGACCCTGCTGAATCCAACTACCATTTTACAACAAGTCTGCTTCCACCCTCCTAAATACGACAAAATCAAACAGGTATACGTAGCTGCTACCCTGCTGAATACAATATCCAACACACCAAGTGGTGTGTGTTAACCGCTAAATCCAACAAATTGCAACAGCTTTTTACCATTGTTGGATTTTAGTAGGGTTAGGGCTAAAGTGAACTTTACTAGAGCACTAAACTACCCATTGCCTCACACAGATAATTGGAAGCTGCCCTAGGCCTAGCCATAATTGGAGGGTTTGCATGCTGTGAGCACGATTGACAAACAATTTAAATTATATGAAAATGTCTACTATGAAAATTGGCTACCTTATGAAGACCAGGAAACAAAAGGATGAAAAGGTCTCCACGGGGAAATTTGAGATACCATAGCAAATAAACAAACAAATAAACAAACAAACAAACAAACAAACAAATAAACAAATAGATAAATAAATAAATAAATAAATAAGTAAACAAAGTCTACGGGGGAATGCTTAAGGACAGGAACAAAGGAAAGAACTAAGCCATGTCTCCACAGGTTTACATATTTTGGAATAGGCACTCAGCATGCATCTTTAACCCTAAACCCCTAGGCATTTTGACTAGGAAGTGTCCTCAACCTGTCAAAATCCAACACTGTGCAGTGCACCTATGGAACATTCTTTGGACTTGGACATCATAGCTCCATGTAAAGTACCTAACTGCTTTATTACCATAGGTTATGAATATACATGTACATTTCGTTGGTGTATTTATCTTGTTCTGTCTTGACCACTTTTGAGATCAGCAATGTTGAAACCCTTAACCCCTTGCATCCAGCTGTAATTGATGGGGTGCTGTTTGTGCAGCCAGGGGAATGCAAACAATAGGCACAACACTGAATAGAGTGGTCCTATTCAGCGCACCCAGAGCCCCCTTTCAGGTGAATGAAAGCTTTGTTTGAAAAAGCTCTATCTATTCATTACACTCCCAGTTAAGAACAATATCATTGAAACACGAATGGGTTGATTACACACAGGAATGTGCCTGCAGATGTCAACCGGCCAGATTGTCTTTTTCAAACTGCAGCCATGTCCGTCATCCATATTCAAGATGAAAATCACCACCAATGCAGATATACATGTACTATTACAGACTAATAATTTCAATATGTTTGTGCACAAAACATAGATGCGCCTTGCGGGATTTACTCAACATTGTACGTTGGTGCTGATTAAATAGCTTAATGGACTGATGACATCCAACTGGCAAATAGTGGATGGCTCATTATTTACAACAAAATGTAAGCAAAGTACCTTCTATTGGTTGGGTACCATCTCTTCTCAGCAACTGAACAGCACCAACATATTTCTTTAGCTGATGTTTTAAGACATCGTTTTCCCTGCACACAGAAACATTGGGGAAATTGATATGAACAAACATAAAAAAAAACATTTATACCGCTGGCCTAACTCTTGCCACTATTGAACAAACGTTAACCCTTTCAGTACCACCAGGCTTATCTTCCACCAGTACCACATTCTTTGTTCAGTCAAGCAGAAAAACATCCAAAGATTTCAACCTCAAGAATTGAATGAAATGTGTGCAAAGTTTGTTCCATGAGAATTACCCTTTCATATGGTGTAAAACTGAAAGTCATAGCTGCTAAAATAGCAAAGTTGTGGCTATTTTCTCTTCAGGCACACTTCACCAAACAGGAAACTTGTTTGTCACACGAACAAATGGAATTCCATACAAATGACTGTGGAAGAAACTTCTGATACAGTTTTCTAAAAAAATATTGTAATGGTGACATTAAATTTGATATCGCCATTAGAAAGATCTGAAAAGGCTCTTTCCATTGATACATGTATGAGTAAGTAGTATGGACAGCAAAAAACACAAACACTAGAGTTTATTGCCACATGGTGAGCATATACTGTTGTTTGGTTGCCTTGTTTGTGGTTTCCTCGACATTGGTAAGGACAGGGTTTAAAACACACTCACGTGGCAGGTTCTCAACCAGTTGTAGACATACAACTGTTTCAGTGGAGGTCTGCACACTGGCATAGTACTCGTGGGCATAAGTCAGCTGTGAAATCTTTTGAGTATGTGTGAAATGGCCACTGATTCTACATGGGGTAGTAAAAATTAGGTGTTGTTTGTACACATGTATACCTTATGAGAGCTCCTAGTTGTGTTTGTAGTTTCTCCTCCATCTCCAAACTGCTGCATTTCAGTTCTTCCAGCTGGCCTCTGATGTTACCAGTATGTTCCATCTCACTGTCAAGAAGACTCCTCAATGACCTAGAGATTGTAAGCAATAAACTCAATCTTTAGGAGACACAGGAGGACTGCTTGAGTGACACTGCTCTTTGCTGGCCATTTTTAGTGTATTAATTGCTAAATGTGGTTGGAGAAGATGTTGGGCTCTTCCTTACAATCACTCTCTCACTGGAGATCTGTTGCTAATCTTAGTCTGTTCTACAGATATTTTCACAGTAAATGTTCCACTGGCTTATCAAGCTTCGTCCAGTTAGGGTGTTTGAGCGTGAAACTTGGCTTTCCGCCTGTTCCCACCAATACTTTCTAGCTTTCTAGCTCTACCTAGATGTAGAACAAGCTATGCCAATATTTTTTTCCTTGTTCTGTATCTCTAGTTTTTGGTTTTTTTACTTCAATTTTTTTAGATCCTGTCAGGCAATATTTCAAGATGGTTTTTCCTGATATTGCTTCCCCCAAACCAATTCAAAACATCTTAAAAATGGACTGGGATGCATTTTCTCTCTTCCCTTGCATATTTATGGGGGTTGTTTTGAAGGGAAAAACATGAGGTGGCCTTGAAAAGTAGGTAGGGATGCTGAACACGTTTTCTAAATTTTGCCTATGAATATTTACAGAAAAATGTTGCAACTTCAAAATCCAGAATAAACGTTACCAAATGACTAATCTAGGTATAGGTAATCTTGGTTTTGGAACCTGACTCTTTCGTCAAGTGAAATATTTGAACCTGACTCTTTCGTCAAGTGTAATACTGGAACTTGACTCTTCCATCACATGAAATATTGGAACCTGACTCTTTCATCACATGAAATATTTAAACCTAACTCTTTCATTAAGTGATATACTGGAACTTGATGACTCTTTCATCAAGTGTTATATTTGAACCTTACTCTTTCTTCAAGTGAAATACTGGAACTCGACTCTTTCATCATGTGAAATACTGCAACCTGACTCTTTCATCAAGTGGAATACTGCAACCTGACCCTTTCATCAAGTGGAATATTGGAACATGACTCTTTTATCAAGTGAAATACTGGAACCCGACTCTTTCATCAAGTGGAATACTGCAACCTGATTCTTTCATTAAGTGGAATATTTGAACCCGACTCTTTCATCATGTGAAATACTGCAACCCGACTCTTTCATCAAGTGGAATATTGGAACCTGACTCTTTTATCAAGTGGAATATTTGAACCCGACTCTTTCATCAAGTGGAATACTGCAACCTGACTCTTTCATCAAGTGGAATATTGGAACCTGACTCTTTCATCAAGTGGAATATTTGAACCCGACTCTTTCATCAAGTGGAATACTGCAACCTGACTCTTTCATCAAGTGGAATATTGGAACCTGACTCTTTTATCAAGTGAAATACTGGAACCCGACTCTTTCATCATGTGAAATACTGCAACCCGACTAGATTTCATCAAGTGAAATACTTGGAACCTTACTCTTTTATTAGGTGGAATACTGGAACCTGACTCTTTCATCATGTGAAATTGTGGAACCTTACCATTTCATCAAGTGAAATACTGGAACCTTACTCTTTCATCAAGTGAAATATTTGAACCTGACTCTTTCATCATGTGAAATACTGGAACCTGACTCTTTCATCAAGTGAAATATTTGAACCTGACTCTTTCATCAAGTGAAATACTGGAACCCGACACTTTCATCATGTGAAATACTGGAACCCGACTCTTTCATTAAGTGAAATACTGGAACCTGATTCTTTCATTAAGTGAAATACTGGAACCTAACTCTTTCATTAAGTGAAATACTGGAACCTGACTCTTTCATTAAGTGAAATATTGGAACCTGACTCTTTCATTAAGTGAAAAACCTTAACCCGACTCATTCAAGTAAAATAATTTACCTGTTTTGCTCATGCAATTCATCATTTCTGTTCATCATGGCAAGTACTGCTTGTTTTAGCTCATCTATGACAAGATCAAAATACATTTGAAGAGAACAAAGAAAACTGGCAGGAACAGGATTTGAACCTGCAACCTCCGGAATACCATATATATATATACATGTACACATGCTCTACCAAGTAATAAGCTATCTTGCCCTATGTTGGCATTCTCCGAAATTGTCAGTGTCCAATTTCAATTATAAGTATAAAACTTCACATTTTTTGTATTTGACTTTTCAACGTATACTATCACAATGAATGATATAATCTCAATGTCTGAGGATGGGACTTACTCCTCACATGATGAGCGCACTGTTGTGTGCACCCAACGGCACAGTCTCAGCTGTAACAACGTGGCCACAAGTTTTAACAAAACAAATCATGATTCATATGGAAAATACAGACTGCTTGTTAGTCATAGCCTTGTTGCCATCTTGTGATTGGCTAGTGAGATTCTGTTTTCTTTGCTATGGGAGCTGCAAGGCTGGTTCTCTGACGTGTGAAAAACTTGATAAGCGAGTATCAAATATTTGAATATTCGCTTAAACCCAGTTTCGAATAATTGAATACTAAATTATTCGAAAATGAACGGCCCTAAAATACTGTGGTGGCATAAGCTGCATGAATTTCTTTCTGAATAAAAGAATTAACTCACCATTTGACATTGTCTGGTATGAGGACAGCGTATCTTCTGGTGTTCCTAGATCCATTGTGTTTTCCATACTGCAAAGACATTTGTAAAAGTTAAACACAGATTCTAATGGATTTTTGTTTCATAAGACATTGAAAGGACACGACAGAGGAAAGTTTTACGTGTAAGGAAATGACTAATATCATTACTGAATATTATTACCATATTTTCTGGTTATGAAGCCAAGGATTCATGCTGACAGACAGCAACATGTCCATGTAATGATTGTCAGGTTTAAGTGAAAGCGCAAGCAAAACTACATTTGCCCAATAAATACATACGCAGATGTCAGACTCTGTGGATTTACGTCTCATTTAAGCTGATATGCAAGGACACTTGAAAACAGATCATCACTGTAAGATAATGCAGCAGTACACAGACATGATGTGTAAGGAAATTAATTTATTATGATTACTATTGTTATTATTGAATATTATCCTATTTTATGTTTATGAAAACAAGGATTCCTACAAAAAAGCTCCTCAGCAGTGTAGCTCACAAGCTTGAAGACACATTTGAAGAGAATACAAATGTGTATGACAAAAAATCATTCAATTTTAGAGGTGGTAGGCAAACCCACTTAATGAAGTACTGTAGGAACTGAAATCCTGGTTCACCTGGTCAGCCTAGTAGGAAACTCAACGGGGGTTCTGTAGAGCTAGTGATAAAATCTAAAATGTGCTCATGTTCATACCATGATGGTTAGCTCCGGAGTTAGAGATGCAGCAGAGCTAAAAGGTCTCCAAATATGTTACGTAATATGTGTTAATGGGGGTGACAGTGCATGTACTTCCCTCAGTGTATGTCAGTTGTGTCCCAATGACAAATTATGGTGGGGCTAGTAAATGTAGGTCGTAAATTTATAGAAGTCCCACTGAGCTGAAGTGGGGCTAGCCCCACAAATTTTGGGCTAGCCCCGAAGCTGGCTACCAGTAGCCCCGAAGCTGGCTAATAAAGGGAGCTAAGTTGCGTTCCAATGACGACTCTTTTGTAGGTGGAGCTAGCCAGCTTCGTGGCTATCTCAAGAGTTAGCCCTCCATCTCAACGACACCTATAATCCTCCAAGATGTACATGTAAGAGCAGAATCCTCCCCTCCCCACAACTTTATTACCTGTCTGTCTTGCTCTATATAATCCTCCAAGATGTGGAGGCATAATCTTCCAAGATGTGGGGGAAGAATCCCCCTCGCCTCTGCTCCCCTACTTACAGAGGCAACTGCTTGGCAGATTGAACATGATGAGCAGTTTTAAGAAGGCATAATCTTTATGACCATTGTTTTATGCTTCTTTAGTTAGATAAATACATGTAAAACAAATATTGCAGGAAGTTAAAGCCTATAAGGTCCAACCATCAACATTTGATTTTTCCCTGAACTTTTTCCCACTGTACAACAAATGTATTTCCTGGTCACTGACAGAGTACACGAGTAGTACATGTACGTCTAAGAGAAAAGACAGCTTGGCTAGATTTTAGCGTATTACCTTTCCTTGAAGCTTTTCTGGGCTAGGAGTAAGCCGATGGCAGCATTCTCAGTCTCGGCACCAAATCCAAACATGCTGGAATCTGTGGACTGCGTGTCTACATTCAAACAAAACGTAAGCTTGTTCACTACTTCATGCAAGAAATAATAACGTGATCTTGTATTAAAATAAGCCAGTTCGGTATCTCAAAGGTTAAAGGTTATTCGGGATATAATTGCTGACGTATTGTCACGCCATGTTACACGAATGCCCATTCTGATATAATTTGACACGTGCGCGTTGTGCGACCACCTTTTGCGTTCACATGCGCGTTATTAGGTCATGCGGGTCATTCGGGATAAAATGTCATTGTGCACATGCGCAGTTGAAATACCGAACTGGCTTAATGTAGGTAAGTTACAAATAAGGAAATTAGTAACGTTAGATTGATAGACATGACAGATGTGTAATGGGGTTAGTTTTGTGCAAGAACAGAAAGTTATGGTTTATCAAGGGAGGATTTCAAGGACCATATTCACCCACGTAAGCAAAACCATCACGTGTATCGTATGTCAAACCACGTGCGGGCACATGGCACTCTTGACTGGCTTAATCCTAACTACCCCAAGCCTTGCAAATTCCAACAGCAGGTTTTGTCAAGTTTTGATGCGTTCAGTACTGCAGGGCCTTTGGCACCATTACTTTACATGGAGCTATGCCCCAATTTGTCTAAGTCCAAAGAATGTGCCACAGGTATACTGCACAGTGTTGGATTTTGACAGGTTGAGGAAGTTTCCTAGTAAAAATGCCTATGGGGGTTAGGGTTAATTGAGTAAGCACTTCAGTAGCATCACTACACTATATGGTCCATAACGAAACATGAAAAAGGTCTATATGCTTCATTTTGTTTTCTACATGTACCAGTACCAGTACCAGTACCAGTACCAGTACCAGTACCAGTACCAGTACCAGTACCAGTACCAGTACCAGTACCAGTACCAGTACCAGTACCAGTACCAGTACCAGTACCAGTACCAGTACCAGTACCAGTACCAGTACCAGTACCAGTACCAGTACCAGTACCAGTACCAGTACCAGTACCAGTACCAGTACCAGTACCAGTACCAGTACCAGTACCAGTACCAGTACCAGTACCAGTACCAGTACCAGTACCAGTACCATGTAGGTCTACCAAGTAAAATCTTTCTTACACGTAATTCAAGTCCATGAATAATGACTTTCATAAGGGTGGAGTGGTTAATCTGTGGTCAGGCCAGGCCCTTGAAAAGCCTGGCCAAGCCCCTGGAACGCCTGGGCCCTTGGGCTTCTATAATCCCCTGATTGTACACAATAAACTGCTCATTATTCTGGAGTCCAGCCGGCTCCCATTGTTCACCCAGACTTGACTGACAGCTGAGGCATCTTTTGATCCAACCGTGAATGGGTACAGATTAGTGTGGGAGGGGTTACAACCAGGCCTGGCCTGGCAGAGGCCGGGCTTTATTGATTAGTTGATGCTTTATTGTTAGGTGATTTGCGGCTCACAATAGCAAGAGTAAAAGCCTGAAGGCCCGGGCATGGCTGGGCTTTTCAAAGGCCTGGCCCGACCACAGATTAACCACTCCTCCCTAAGTTCAAATATTAAAGTAAGGTATACGAAATGCACTTTTTAATTTCTAACATATTGTTTTGAGGATTAGCAAACTAAAGACATTTTCCTGGTGATGTACATGTATATCAACAATGCTGAGAAAATGAAGTGAAAACTTAAATGTGAATGTTTTTCTTCTGGGAGATTGCCTGTAACTGATTGCCTGTGAATTGCCTGGTGTGACATTGCCCTAACCACTGGACCACCAAGCTTGTCTGTGTCGGCTAGCCGATTCGAATCCAATATAGCAGTGGATTTTTTTAAATGCAAGATCGCCCCGAACAAAGCTAAAACCCACTCAAGGTATGGAGCTAAAAAAGAAAAAAGAATCAAAGATACAAGAGGTAGGAATTAATATTCCTCTTGAAGCAGGAAAGATCATAAGATGAAGGGAAACATGCACCAGACAAAGAATTAACCATGCAAATATCTGTAGAACAGACTGAGTAGCAATATATCTCCGGTTAAAGAGTGATTGTAAGGATGGGAAAACTCATCTTGCATTGGGGATGGTATAAATTAGGAGAGATTTCTGCCCTTCCAGATGTGGTATTAAGCACTTAAAAAAAAGCAAGGCTATAAAAGCCATTCTAGGCAAAGGGCTTAGAAGAAGAAAAAATAAGGGGGGGGGGGGTCAGGAAAGCTGGAAAGTAGGAATTGATATTCCTCTTAAAACAAGCTACATGTAGATCATAGAATGGAGGGAAACACACTAAGCAAGGAGTTCCAACGAGATACAGCACGTGGGAAAAAAGCTCTTTGTTTTACATATTGGCACAACTAGAGTGTATGGGCGAGATAAAGCAGAGAGCCTGGTTGAATGCTCAAACACCCTGACAGGAGGAACCAAGTTAAACAGACTGGTGGAACAATTTCCATAGAAATATCTGTAGAACAGACCGAGGGTGGCTACAGACCTACGGTGGGAAGGGGTTGTAATGATGAGCCCAACTCTTCAACAGCCAGATTAATGATTCGCTTCTGCATCCAAACTGCATGCTCATCAGTGCTTTCTGAGAGCATGTGGTTTCAAATCCAGCTTGAGTAAGCCTGTGATTTCTTTTTCTTAACATAAAACAATTACCTGTATATTTGTTTATTCTTACCTTGCTGTGAGGCAGAGTCCTCATTCACAGGATACATAGCTGCTTCAGAATCATCGTCACCACCACCAATGACATGGAAGCTCTGTCGATTTGGATGCGCTCTGAGCTGAGCTTCGTCCTGAGCCTCAGAACTCTTGGGCGGAGTTCCCTCCACAATGTCCGTATCAAAGCTGCTGGAATCGGACCCCGTCTTAGGGGAGGTTTCCTGCTGCCGGAGTCTGTCCACAACGCTCTCCGCATCCAGGGTGCCCCTCGTTTGATCAAATGATGCATTGTTGGGTGTTGAGGGAGGGGTCTTGGCCGGGAATGATGTAGCAAGATGCTGGCCGGTCGCACTGATAATGTTGTTGTTTTCAAAGCCATAAGTATTGTTCTGCTGATCTGGAATGTTGGTTGCTATACTCGGGGCTGGGATTTGGCTCGGCACTGGAAGATTCTGGCTGGGACCGGTTCCAACGGGAATTGGCTGGCTCTGCTGTGCGAATCCTTTCACATTCTGATGAGTGGTCTGAGTTAAGTATACATGATGTCGACCGGAATGCGTCTGCTCAGTTCGACTGTTTTCAATTGGTAACGCTGGGTCCAAACTTGGAAGATTTTGTGGTGATTTGGTTGGAACAGTGTGATCCACTTCAGGACGTGAAGAAGTAATACTTTGAAGGGACGGCGAGCAGTTAGTACTGTTGCTTGAAGGCTGGACACCTGGCTTACTCGAATCATGCCCTGCAGGGGTCTCTGGTAATCCTCCGCTAGTCTGCGAAACCAACTGAGATTGGTTGGATGGTATATCAAATCCCACTGTTCTCTTGCTGATACTGTTTTGTGCACTCCCGTCTTTGTTGCCTGCCGAGTCCTTGCGTGGTCTGTGATGGTGATGCAAGTGAGATGGCGGGGACCCACACGATACGACAGTGCTGCCAGAGTCATCATCGTTGAAGGAGACAATGGAAACCATACTTTTCTTTTTCTTTCTCTTCTTTTCCTTTTTGTCATTGGCTCCTCCTGGAGTGGAAAAAGAAATATTACAAATTTGTCTAACCGTAAGAATAGCGCAAAACAATGTCATTAATTTCTACTCCCAAACATGAGTCTTAAACCTTTCAGTACCCTATACCCATGACCTGCCATGTGAAATAGGAGACCAGTATTGGCAGTGTCTATTATTGTTGAGACATAGGTTGTAATTTTCCCCCATGTAAATAAGTCCAGCATCATCACAACAGGTGGTTATTCTCTTAGAAATTAGCCATTAACCCCTTGCCACTGGTTGACACAAATATGTGCGGACTGCAAATTGGCACCTGGCCGGTTGACCTCTATGTGTGCCAATCTCTGCATTTTCAATCCATTAGTGGGGTATTGTGTACATTATGCTTGGCTGCATAAGCCTCTTGTTTCCGTTTCGCTTGGCTGCACACCCGACCTGGCACCCCGGTGCCCCCCATGTAACACCCGATGGCAAGGGGTTAACTTCCGCTGACTCAAGGTGCAGTTCTATGGAAAGCATGTGAAGAAACATGTGCGTGTACTCCCGGTCCAAATAATGCTACACTTGGGTCATTCCAGTGTGACATTTAGTTTTATTCAACGCCTGAATAAATCCCCGCCATCTGATTGGTGGATCGTCGATCACGTGCATTGAATTATTCGTCCCATCGCACGACGCAAACCTGCACCGCTAAAAAACGTTCTATCATATGGTTCTATCAAGTGGTACGCGTTTGATAGAACTTCCCTAATTTCATGGTCACTATTGGTGGCGCTACAACACGGCTGTCATTCACACAAAATAGCGGACGATCTTCGCGAATCACCGTTTGTTTTCCTAACAGACGATGAAATATAGGAAATCATAGGTCATGCTGACGCTGCTAACACAAAGAAACAAAATAAATACGCAGTTAAACGACTAGATGACTTTGCAAGACATGCAGGAACAACAATTGAGCTTTAACTGTTTCGGAACTGGACAACTTTTTGTTGCGGTGTTATGCGGGACTGGGAAGGGAAAACGGTAGGCCTATGTTGTACACAAAAATATCCATGCATGCAATTTGATGAGGATTTATTCAGGCGTTGCATAAAACAAATAATGAATGTTTCACATTAGTGCAACAGTAAGAATAATTTCATTCGGTGACAGATGGAATGTCTCATTCCACTCGGCTTCGCCTCATGGTATGGAACATTCCATCTGTCACCTCATGAAAATATTCTTACCATTGCACTCATAAACATTCTATATTTGTATAATATGTCCAGTTACATGCCACCTATCAACTGAATTATTTAAATATTTACTCATGATATTTGTCTTGGAAGTTGGACAGATTTGAGCAAGTTTTTTTTACTATTTGAACATTAGTTTCCTGAGAAATCTGACATTTCATGAAAAATTTAAGACTCGGATGTAACAGGGACACCGTATCTCTTTTACATCTTTTTGTAATGTTGCAAGATTTATTGTACAAACCTTCTCTGCATACTAAAAACTGGCCACAAAATGGAACCGTATGTATTTTTATAAGGTTATGGTAGATAAATTTACAAGGGATATGTTAAAAAATATGTTTCGACATAGCAAATGTCACACTGGGGTCCCAATATGGGAACCGTAACCGCGAGTCCAATCTTTTCAAGAACCGGGTACCCGCAATGCTCGGTTCCGGCTCCAAAAAAATCCGTTCCATAGTAAATTACCCATTCTCTGTGCACAAAGCCCAGAGCCGAGAATCGGTTTCATAGGAATTTAATCACGCGAAGGCAAGTCAAAACAAGTTTTAAAAAATGGCGGGGAAAACCACACAGACTTACACACAACACGTAGAGTCGAAGACAAACCGTTTGGCAGATGCAGAGCCACGAGGCCTTTAAACCCGATACTGGCCTTGTACCATGGATAATAAACGTATTGAATGACACAAAACTGGGGCGTGGGCATATTTGTGACTTGAATTGTTCGCTGGGAACTGGGTATTCCAGCACTCCAAGTACATGTATGCCCACAGTACAGCGGAGATTGAGTGTGGAGTCAAGCTTGCTCAACCGGTGCATTGAAGGCTGGGTACGTGTGCAGTGAATCATTCTATTCACGGTCGACAGTCGTCGCAGTAAATAAGATCATAGGCAAGGAACAGAAAATACAGTAAACGCTAAGTTTGCTTTTAATAACACAATCACCACAGTTTCACAGGAAAAAATGATACACATTTGAAACCAAATATGTAGTGAATAACATGTATTGCACGTCAAAATCCACGGAACACGGACCTTACCAGGTGACACCGTTTACTTAACATGTAATTTCAATGGCTTATGTTTTCACTTAATTTTCCGGGAGCCGGTTCCGACTCGGTACCGGTTCTTTTTAGAGAACCGGAACCGGCTCTAGAAATTCTGGAACCGCCCAACACTACCGTGTTCCAACTTGGTGGAATGACCCACTTCAAGATTTCTCTGGGGTTTTTTATCTCACCTGTACTTGTTGTGCCAGTGACATACACAGGTTCTTGGTCTTTTTCTGCCATACTGTGTGAATGAACAACTTCAGGGGTCTGGATCAAAGAACTCAAAGTTGGAACCTGGGCAAATACCAAAACAGGATGTTTCGAAATGAAATAATCAACATCTAATGGTGAGTTTGAGAACACTTACGGAAAATGAAAAGTCCTTTAACCCTAACCCTACTAAATCCAACAAAATCCCCACAAATGACAATAAAAAACTTTCTTTTTCAGTTTCTGAGAAATTACTAAGTAAAATTCGGTTACGGGTACTCGATTCCATAATCTGGAACCAGTTCCTGACATTAACAGTCGGGTACATGTACCCGTGTACCTGGTTCGGATGCACAGCCCTATATTGTAACAACTTCTGAGTGGTGTACAGTACCTTATTATTAAATTTGACTATGTACCGGTTCGTGTTTTCTTACATGAAAGGCTTCGGAATGCATGGAAAAAATATCAGGACAAAATACTTTTTATATCCCCTTCCCATGTCGCACTCCCACAGCAATTTGTTTTAGGAATTAGTGTTGACAGTCTGAGAACCTCATTTTCTGTTTCACTTCAAGTTCTGCCTAATTTACAGCAGTAAGAGATAAGAACACAATAGCCATTAAGATTTGAAATTTCTATCGAAAACAACAACTACAGTTTCACTTCTTTTGCACACATGTACAACGAGAAGCAGAAGAGCAAACTGGCCCACTTCTCGCAATACAATTACCTTCTAAGGGTATGGATTTCAATAGAAGCTGTTGTGATAAGGTTTTTTTTTCTCTGAACGAATAAGGTCAAATCACTGACGTAAGTACCACAACAGTGTCCTTTCATTTTGATAGAAACTAAACCAAAATGCACAAAAGTAAATCATGGTGCAAAGATCAAGGTGGCTATTTTTTGTTACTTACTGATAATTAAATGCTTAATTTAGTCTCGGTCGTTTACATGTACATGTACATCTACATACATTGTCAATGCTGAAATACATACATGTACAATCGTGCAGAATATACCACAGATTACACATTTACAATGTGGAAAATACATGTACCACATGCCCACTTATCTCAACACAATTATCTTTTAAGGGTATAGATTTCAATAAAAGCTGTTGTGAAATACTTTTTTGCTCTGAACGAATGTCAAATCTTTAATTACATCATTGACATAAGTACATGTGTACCACAACAGTCTCCATTTTGACCGAAACACAACTAAAATGCACAAGAGTGTATGTTGCAAACATTATTGTTATTTTGAGAAACTAGGTAGGGCTATCCCGAATATACCGAATATTCGATCATCAACCGAATATTAGAATAGCTTTTTAATATTCGAAAAAATTAAACTCTGCATTTGCACATACAAATGTGTTTTTTATAGTAAAGTTTCCTTTTTTTATTGTCGGATGCCACTTTTTTGTCCACGGTAACTTTTTATTTGTTTATTGGTCCATCTCTTTTGGGTAAAAGCCCCTTGATTATACACTACCGGTACTTACTGAAAAACACTCCAGCAGCCCATAATATCCATTGCTACATGCAAATTTATACTGCCGCACTTTTGTAGCACTTTGTATGCAACTTTTGGCCATGTTGCTAGCTGGCGAAGATGGCAGCTGCGGCTGGCGCGTGTAAAACTTGATCGGCGAGTTTCAAATATTCAAATATTCAAATATTCGGCCAAATCCAGTATCAAATATTCGAATACTAAATTATTCAAAAATAGACAGCCCTAAAACTAGTCTTTCAAAATATTTTGTCAAAAAATAACAGCTTTTCTATAGATTGGAAAAAGCCTTTTCCTGCATTTATATTTTTGTACTAATATATTAACTGTACTAATATTAATTTTTTGATAGGCTGTGATAGTTATAAGTATAGGAGGGTTAACTGCTCGTTTGCTTGAAGATAAATTTGTTATCCCACTTGTATTCATGGAACACGGAAAATGTTGTGTGTCTGCATCCTACATACCACACTCGGCCTTTGGCCTCGTGGTACATGTACAATGTATGTGGGACACAGACGCACTACATTATTCCGTGTTCCACTCGTGCTGGCGGGATAACTGATACTGCATGCTCAGTGCTTTCTGAGAGCCTGTGGGGAAATATAAATGACAGGCTTGCTCCGGTGGGAATCGAACCCATGACCTCCTGCTTAATAGTAGTTAATATTAGTACAGTTAATATATTAGTACAAAAATATAAATGCAGGCAGAGGCTTTTTACAATCTATGGATAAGCTGTTATAAAACAAATATTAAGTGTTCTCAATTGTGACACAGTAAAACTAGCCTCCCATGGACATTCCCAGATCATTTTATTTACCTGGGGCCCAGAGGAAACATTGCTTTGAACAGTGCTACTTCTTTTTGTTGCCAGTACGTGCATGCTCTACCCTTTCTGTAGGAAAACTGCATCTTTTAGAGGGTTAAACCAACCAACACTGCATGCGGTTTGTGGATTATTGAATATTTGATAGCTGTGCTCATGTTACAAACTGGATATAGAAGAGATTTTTACCTTTTCCAGGAATAGTGTATTAACCCTAACGGTTCCAAATCATCCAATTTTAATATGATTTTGCATGCACTCGAGGGGTTAGGGTTAAGCACTGCTCAGTGCTTTCCAAGGAAAACAAATTCACAGGCTAATTACGACCTCCTGCTAACTAGTATTTACTCACTTGATCACTGAGCTTGCCGGGGTCAGCTGGCCAATTTAAATCCAGTATGGCAGCAGGTACCACACAATCAACATGATAATGGAATTTTTGCATCGCGGATGATGTAATTAAATGACATTTTGCCCTTTCCTGACGTAATGTACATAAGGGCAAAAATCTTGTCTAATTATATCATTCCCGATGCAAAAATTCCACCATCACATTGATTTTGCTGTACCCGCTGCCACATTGGTTTCGAATCATCTAGCCGACCCCGGCGAGCTTAGTGGTCGAGTGGTAAAGACATCTGCAGAAGGTTGAAAGTGGGTTAGATCCCCACCCGAGTAAGCCTGTGAAATTTTTCCCACAGGCTCTCGGAAAGCACTGAGCATACAATGCTTCGTACACTATGCCGGTAACAGGGCAAAATGTCTCTTGTTTGCCCTTTGCAAAACTTTCATCATCACAAATAGGATATCTTTGTATAATTCCAAATGGAGGTTGGTTACTTTATACCAGGGCTCGAAATTCATGGACGAGTCTACTACTTTAGGCTTGGTCTGGCAGACTCCAAGATCAACAGACCAGTGGACTGCTGGTTTTTACTCTTTCTTCTACATGAATTCACACAAGTTTTGAATGAAGTATGTCTTGTTTATATTATTCATTAACCCTAACCCTCCTCAATCCTCCAAAATCCTCATGGTGGTTTTGG
The DNA here is from genome assembly GCA_037893225.1 of Hippasteria phrygiana. Taxonomy (NCBI): domain Eukaryota; kingdom Metazoa; phylum Echinodermata; class Asteroidea; order Valvatida; family Goniasteridae; genus Hippasteria; species Hippasteria phrygiana. The sequence goes on from JAZGUH010000056.1 coordinate 1,610,805, forward strand.
AGGATTTTGGAGGATTGAGGAGGAATGGTGATTGAAGCACCGGAGGATTTTGGAGGATTTTGGAGGATTGAGGATGGTTCCTAGCAATAAGGGCCTAGGGGGTTAGGGTTAACTTGTCTGGGCTTGATAGACACAGATTTAAAAAACTACTACGGTCTAGTTTATTACTTACATCAGTAATGGAGTGGTCTGGTTGATATTTACATGCTAATTCAAGATCAGTATACACATGCACATAACTGTACATGACATGTTCATGACTGTAATTTGAACCCATAGTTTGTATTTTATCAAAAGCATATCATGACATTTCAGAATCGTTTTGTGCTTTGACTGCATTCACAAAGTCCAAGAGACACAATTTTATAGTATGTGTCATAAAATGAATGCAATGGGGGCAAGCACTACATGGGTTAAATTGAAGAGGTCTTGTGACTTTAAGTACATGTACTGCACGTAACTGATTACAAACTACATTGTAGTTGTAAATTTATTTTTTAATGGGAAAATGACAAGCCATGACTGTTTACAATGGGCATCAGAATCAAATTGAACAATCTGTTCTTGTAGTCACATGTGAGCTGGTCATACCAAACAGGTGGAAAGTAGTAATTTTAACTTACAAACTGAGATTATGGTATTTCCTGAAAGTACATGTATGCAACAAGCCTAAGCTTTAATTTGATGCAATGTGTGTTGCTGTAACTCATTTCTAGACCCTTCTATAATTATCCCTTTGAAGCTGTTGGAGTCTTGATCTCTTGTTAGTGAACTGTGCAGTGTGCACACCCTACATACATGTACATGTACATGTACATGTACAATGTACATAGTTCCAAAAATACCCCCCCCCCAAAAAAAAAAAAAAAAAAAAAAAAACACAAGAGTTTTAAAAAACTTTGGGATATGATAGAATAGTGATTGCTATCTGTAAAGTTAGTGATATTTGTATTAAAAAAGGACACACTTTTTAGACCATTGGGACTTGAAAACCACAAGACCAGCGGTCCAGTGTGTATTTCAAGCCCTGATACATTCGTACACTGGTTGATAAAAAGATTGTGGTGCCATCTTACCTGTTTAGTTCCATTGAGTTCTTCCTTATCAATGTTTATGGCAAACAGTATGGAACCCAGACCTCTTGCCATTGTGGGAGTCATACTGGAGCGTTCCTCGTCAAGCAGAAATGCCCAGGGCTCATAATACTGCCTGCCATTGTGGAGAGAAAGGACAGACATTTATATTTTTGCATTGAACACTCAATTCTTGAACAATTTTAAAGTGCACACTTGTAACAGAGTAACCAGATGAAAAGTATACTCTGTGTATAAATATTTTAACAAAATCATACAAAGAAATTTAAAAGGTGCAGGTATATACATATAGGAAGAAATAAAGGTGATATAAGTCGCGCTATGCATTTACGTGTAATGGCCCTTTCAACATTGAGAGGGTGAAATTGTTCGTCTTTCATTTCTTTTCTTTAATGACATCTTAAATATCTAAATGTTCAGGTTTGGTGCACAACAATGTTGATTTCAGTGAATAAAGTGAATAAATAACCTTTTAAGAATGCATTGTTCCATTGCATCACCTTTGAACTAGCTATTTCAAAGCCCGTTTTATCTGTTTGAACTCCATAGAACTAATTTATATGCAAAAACGCCATATCTCCAGAACGAAAAGGGCTTTGGAGCTCTATCGTGTACTAAATGAAAGCTTGCAATGCGGGCTTTCCAAACACACATAGAACGATTCTTGAATGTGCCATGTATACACTTAAAAAAAGACAAGTAATCCTGCAAAAATAAAGTAAATTAAAATTACCCAACTGATACCTCTAAAAAGTGCACAAGTACACTTGTTGAAATGAGCAATTGATAATATTGAGCTTGATTCACAACAGCTCAAACAGAATTACAAATTCTCTTCGTCGAGTCCTTGTGGATTTCCTTTTAGCGAAGACATAACGATCCTTCTTCTATTTGGTAAAAATGGTAGCCAATCAAGATGTATGTGTCCGTGGATAGCAATGATTTTTGTGTACAAGTACACAAGCTACGCGTTGAGTGCGGGACCTGTTATGCAACGGGTCAATGTGAATAAATTACCACAGGAAGTGGCAGGTCAGTTGCATTCCAACGGAACTTCACGGCTCAATGCCGCAGGGGGAGATCGTTATATTTGGTGCAACTATAACGCTAAACCACCACTTTTTGCGAGTTTATCTTTTGCACCGTTTATCTTTTGCACTGCACATGACACAGCCCTAGAGTGCAATATAAATATTAAAGGGGGTACTATAATCTACATGTACCACACTGTCTGTGGACTAACCAAGCAGTATGACAGATTCAAGTTTGCTTGAGGACAACACACGTAATAAGCCAGCTCAGTGAAATAAACATTATGCTTTTGAGAAAGAACTTGCTTAAAGGTAGTTTACAGCTGTACATCATTTGCTTTTGCTGTAATTTTCAGAAATAGATGGATTTGGGGGTTAGTATTTTATAGCGTGCTAGCAAATACTGTAACACTGACCTGTTTAAAGTGTGCATAGATGCTGGGAAAACAGAGTAGTAGTCTGGTTCCCTGGCCGTACTTTAGACAAATTATGGAGTCAGCTAGGGAATTATCAGGTCGGGAAACTAGACTATTTGCAGCGATTGTCGGCCGACAATTGTTGGAAAATGATATAAATTTCCACTTTTCTTGAAAGGTGCCATGATTTCGCAGGATTACTCACAGTAATTTTGCAACAATTCAGTAAGTTTTGTATTTTTATGTTTGCAACTGTTGTATGCTACCTTTAAGTTCGAAACATTTGGCAAGCTAATTCTGTTGACTTGAAAAATTGGAATCGAAACAAAAAGTGTATCTACATTCATCCAGGCTGTTATCTGTATTTTTATCAGTATACTCCATCTTTTCTCAAAATATTGCAACAACTTTATTTTTCTTCTGTGCATTTTATAACTGCATTGAAAAGTTAACCTTTGTTCTGGCTTTATTGTTCTTCTTCGCATTATATTACCTTTTTCATGGAAAAGACACTGAAATGAACCAAAGTAAACAAATGTGAGGACCATTTATGCTGAGGAAAAAAATATAGACTGATAAACACAAAGACATGCAAAATGTATTGATTTAAAAATGATACTATACAAGATTTACTGCCATTCTTTTGGTGATTTCTCATTTTTACAAAACATTTGAACCAAACTAGAACCATAAGACAAGTTTAGAGCTTATATTAAAATCAAAGTTACATGATTTTAACCCCAACCTAACCTTAAGCTACAAAATACTGCTAGTAGTAAACTGTAGTATGCCATACTCTTACTACACTGGCATATTAGAAATTATGTAGTATGTTGTAGTATACTGTACTTTACCGCACATGAATGCCTAGGACGTTGGGGTTAATACAATTTTGTTTACAATTCTGTAACAATTTTGAGTAAAACTGTCATAGGTTTACCGGTTAAATAGAGAAGGTTCCCATACTACACCACTAATACATTTACAAAATATAATAAATTATTGGGACAATGGTTTTTGTGGGACAAATTTGTTTGTATTTATTTGAAGGCTATGTAATCTTCACACAGCACCACTCGTTGAGTGTAGTTTATGTTCATTTCACTGCATGGCTTTACTGCTTGGTCTTATGCCTGAAGTCAAGAGGCCTTGACAAAAAGGCTGGGCATGGATAAGACTAAAGCCTGGTTTTTCCGAAGAGTCCCTTGGTATTTAAAAAATCTGAACTTAAAAATCGTATTTTGTTTGCCTAGAAAAAAAGGCATAAATTACCAAAGTGTCTGGATTTTTCTTTGAAAGCCTGCAGTGATTACCAGATGTGTAGCTACACGTACTGCGAGACTTCGCTATCAATCATTATTCTGTAGGCATAAAACATCACTGCTTGATTGGCACAAAGCTTAAATTTGGTCTTGCTCCAAAAAATGTAGTTCTAGAAAAACTTCTTGTGGCAGACTGAAGATATTCCAGTGTGAAGTGAATTTAGTTTTCTTTCAAAAGGGTAACAACCGGTTCAGACAGGCCTTCCAGAGTCGCGCCGAACCAAATTAAAGGCAAGATTTTAATTAAGTACATGAAAAGTTTGACGTCTGAAACAATTAGGAGTGACTAGATGTGCTAGACGGCGAAAGATCGACTGTTGGAGTCGTTAGAGCGACTCAGGAGCGACTTGGTTTCAAGTCGCTCTAGTCATGAGCCAAACTCAACGCAAATTTATGTTAATCATGCGTTAATGTATGGTAATTAGCAAATTTGACCTTAAGACATCCCACAATCCATCGGTACCTTTACCGCACGCAGTATCGGACGACAGTAACAGACGTCACAATGGTCAAAAGGGATAGTGGGAAGGAAAGGCACAAACATTGCCCTTTTTTCCCCCGCAATCCCTTTTGACCATTGTGACTACGCAACCAGGCGGTATTTGCAATAAGGCTTTAAATATGAGAAGAGTCACGAAGCAAAATATTTATGATTCGCCTTCGACTTGCAGCAACGAAGTATATATAAGTAGTTTCAGTCTCCTCCTTTGCGTTTTAAATTTTCCTGCGCCTGCGGAAGCGCATACGTCAAATGTTCAATAATTTCAATTTGTCCGACTTCGTATGTGTACGAACTTTCAAATCTTTTCAGAATTTGCAAGTCACATGCAAACTTTGTTTGCGCACTGTGTGTCTTTTTGCGCATTGAGGACTGCTATAGCCTACCAATGAGCTACGTACGCGCGGCTTGAATTAAGTTCGCCTGTCTGAAACCAAAATCTATTTGGGTCGACTCCGAGTCACTCCTAATCAATTTGATTGGGCGCGACTCTGGAACGCCTGTCTGAGCCAGGTGTAAGACAACCATACGTCCTGTCATGGAAATCAGGGCTAGTGTCCGGCTTGCTATATACATGTATGTCCCTCTTTGATTAGATTCAGCAGCATGTTTTAAATCTGGTCGGTCAGGACCTGGTATCTTCCCTGGAACCCATTCCGACGCTCTATTGCTTCATTGAGCCTCTTCTATTGATACTATCATGGAAGGTGTTCCAGTAGCCTTTCATCATTAGTTCCCCCTGCCAAACTTTCAGACACTCCACTCGCCTGGCTGTCTCGTCATATCCTTTCACTGTTGTTGTTCCAAAGGCTAGTACTGTATTAAGATACTCTTCAAGTTTTTTCCCTCTTACTGCATCTCTTTGGAACTCCTTACCTGTAACCTCCTTCACTTCCACCTATAATCTTTCACAATTCAAATGAAATGTGAATAGATACCTTCTATCCTTGTGATTTCTGTCTTTTCTTGTCTTTTGTAGCTCGCACCTTGTGTGGCCTTTTGGCCTTTTGTTGGGTGACACTTATAAAAAGAAAAGCAGGAACCAATCCATTTTTTTCTAGCAAGCAAGGGCATAGTAACTTGAATTCTTCCTTACCTGAGCATGTCCGGTACACCCAGTATGGAATGCAAGTATCTCTCCAGGGACTGCTCATTGAGGGTGCTTCGTAGCCAAGCTCTAGCCCTTCCTGCATCGGTGGTGATATGCTTCAGGGTCATGTAGCGCTGCAGTTCATGTTTTGTCAGGTTCTCGTGGACAACAGGCCAAAATGCTGCAATCAAGGCCCAGCAAAATAAACATTACATTAAATTATTAATATTAAATTAATATAGTGTTAAATACGTTTGTTACTATGTGCGGGTTTGCATGCTTCCGAGCAACAGTGATTAGATTCGGTTTTGCGGTCCCTGACCCACATAATCGTTTTCTATTGAGATTTACATGTGTCTTGTTGGTTATTGTTTACCTCATAGGGAAGCCTAGCTTTCATTCAAGTGCATGCCCTCTACTTCATGATTATCGGTATTTTTTTTATTATTACATGTTTATACGTTCCTTTGTTGTTGTTTAATTTTTTTATTTTTCCATCCTACTTTATGTGTTTTTTTTTCTGTTTTGTATCACAGTTTGTATTTTCTTTGTTGAGGTCAAATAAATAATAATAATACTTTAAAAAAAACAAAAAAACATAGAGCTATATTACTGGAACAAACTAAGGGAACATGTGCCGATGGCATGATTAAAATGGTATATGGAACAGAGCCAAATAGCGTGCTATCCAAAAGCATGTGAACTATTGAAATTCACAGAAACATACTGATGTCAATGGACCTATGAAGGAATGACATTTATCTCGTTGAAATTGTGCAGTCAGGTGGGGACAGAACAGCACACTGTGGTATCGCACTTCTGGCATTTCAGTACATACAAGTTGGGATCATGTCAATTTTTACCCGTTTTTCCGGCAAACGCTATGGTACCTAAGACGAAGTAAAAAGTAATCTTCAAAAGCATCTACTTTATATATACAAAGTACATTTTGTTAGAGAAACTGTATAGTACATGTACATGTACGACATGCTAATATTTCCACATGCCCTCACTTGTCAAACGTAGTAAACACGGTGTGACATCATTGCCTCGATATCATTCTATTTACAAAAACTTTCAACTGTCAAGTTCACCAATCAAAACCCGAGCCGAGCCGAGCCAAGCCACGCCAAGCCACGCCAAGCCACGCCAAGCCACGCCACGCCAAGCCACGCCAAGCCACGCCACGCCAAGCCACGCCAAGCCACGGCAAGCCACGGCAAGCCACGCCAAGCCACGCCAAGCCACGCCAAGCCACGCCAAGCCACGCCAAGCCACGCCAAGCCACGCCAAGCCAAGCCACGCCAAGCCACGCCAAGCCAAGCCACGCCAAGCCACGCCAAGCCACGCCAAGCCACGCCACGCCACGCCACGCCAAGCCACGCCAAGCCACGCCAAGCCACGCCAAGCCACGCCAAGCCACGCCAAGCCACGCCAAGCCACGCCAAGCCACGCCACGCCACGCCACGCCACGCCACGCCAAGCCACGCCAAGCCACGCCACGCCAAACTATTAAAAACCCTAGTACCAACCTTGGTCACTATCTGGTTTTATCAAGGGTATACTTGAAACACCAAGTCCAGTCATTTGCCTGTGTTGCAAAAAATTGATAAATAGCGTTAAGCACATTCTAAAAATATCTACCCAAAACTAAACTACTAAACGGTCTTCAATGTTCAAATCAACAAAATTCCTTAGCTTTATAATGAAAGTTCATTCCAAACAGATGTCATGTATAAAGATTGTTTATGTATTTGGGGGGCATGATCGAGCTGTCATACAACTGTAGCACTAGAACTACTATGAACAAGAATGGCACATAATTTTTTTTTAAATGCATTTCAAGTCCAAAACATATTCATGGCATGGCTTTTTTAACATTATGGCATGGCTTTTTTAAGTAAAAGGAAAGTAAAGTCTGACATCAGTGCCATGACAGACATTGGCTTTCAAGATAGCTACAGAGTAAAAAAAAAAAAATAAATAAATAAATAAATAAAAAATAAACAAAATAAAAAACACAGAGATGTCGTTCAGTTCCGATCCGAGTCTGATGCAAAAACGTTGAAAAAGTGGACTTTTTAAACATTCTTTCTATGCAAGTTTGCCCTGAACAAGGCTACAAGGAAAAAAGAATCAAAGATGCAAGAGGTAGGAATTAAGATTCCTCTTAACCCTAACCTACCTAAATTCATCAAAATCCAAACACTGTTTTGGAGGATTTTGGCGGATTCAGGATACCTCCATATTGAAAACTGGGGGATTTTGATGGATTGAGGATTGTAAGCCTAGCGGTACTGCAGGATTTTGACAGATTCAGGATACCTCCCCATATTGAGCAAAACTAACTTTTTGTGCATGACAGAATAGGTGGATTTTGGCGGATTCAGGATACTTTCTAGTAAAGTTACCCAAGGGGTTAGGGTTAAAGCAGGAAATATCATAAGATGAAGGGAAACATGCGCCAGGCAAAGAATTGCATGGAGATACAGAACGGGGGAAAAAGCTATTGGCATAGCTTTTGTAGTCTATCTATGAGTTTTTCATGGTCCGAGTACGAGTACATAAACAGTCAAGTATGGGCGGAGTACGAGTACACCATAAGAAACAAAAATGCCAAGTTATCTTCTGAACATTATTATAAAGTACAAAGGTACCTGCAAGGCTGCATCATCAAGAGTCCAACAATTCAGGACACTGACTATTTCACTTAATTCCTTTATTTCCATCACATGTAATTGAGCCAGAACTGTTAATGTATGTGTACTTTCGAGTCTGAAGGTGCAGTATCAAAAAATCTATTATATTTTTGAGTACGAGTATCGAGTACTGAGTACAAAATACCAATTCCATGTACAAGTCAGAGTACAAAAAGCCAAGTACATGTCAAGTCAAGTTTTTCTCAAGTACTGAAAATTGAGTTTGGGCCGAGTACGCAGTTGTACTCGAGTTGTATGAGTATGAGTACTCCAACACTGTCCAAAAGTATAAAACGAGCTGAAAACTGGACTTGGCTGAGCCCTGGCTAAAATTTCGAACTTGAAGCTGGAGTTGTGGTCCTGGAATCATGCCTGGACTCAGCTGAGACCATTATAATATTACAAATGTACTTTATAATCCAGGTTTAATTCTATGTTTGAGCCAAGACTCTAGCCAAAGTCAGATTTCAGCTTCTTTTCTTGTTATAGTTTTGGACTCCCGGTGGATTTGGACTAAAGTTCTGGCATCGGATTCACATCAGGACTCTAATAAAAAGATAACTTCTGAAAAAAAAATCTAAAAATGATAAAATTATTACTTGAGGGCACTGAGCGGGTTATTTGGGCTTCGTTTCAGTCCATGCACCAAAACAGCCTCAAATTGTGCACACAAACAGGAAACTCGACTGTCACTGTCGGTAGCCAGCTCCGTGCGGCCTCCAAAGCGGACTTGGCACTGCTTGACTGCATCGAGAAGCCTATCAAGTAGATGCTGGCGCTCCTGTGCTAGGTGCTCCATGTCCTTTTACAGCTAAGAGGAAAATGAAACAAATAATTCAGGATAGTTGTGATAATTGTAGCCCCAGGTCCATAAAGATAGTCCTTCACTGGGTTACGAACAATGCTATTCATATTTCTTGTTCATCCACTCATTGAATTTTACCATATCGTAAATTGTACTGCCCACAAAAAAAAGTGATTTCTTTTCAAATTTCTGAGATAATTATAAAATAGAAACTAACGGAAAGAGTTTACTTTAATACCTCCACCAAAATCAGTCAGGAACAACCAAATCTTGCAACCAACCCTCCAAGTTGATCACTTGTGCACAAAAAATCCTGACTAAAGTCATCAAATTACATGTTGTGCCAAGTGTTTATACAATCCTGAAAACAAATTGATGGTTATTTTCCAAGATGTTCTGTTCCTTTCAGTGGGCGGTATTAAATTTTAAATAAACTCTTTCCTAAACCATTTAAAACTAACAAGCAAACATTTAAATTAATAGCAGCAATAAACAAATCGCTCTTTCCACCCTTACGTTATGCCGGCAGTCTGCGGTGGAATTTTGCTTGCGAACCGCTAACTACAGTCCATGAAGTTTTGAACTAATGAAGCTGCATCACTTTACATGTTTCACCATGGTTCAACCCAGTGATACTATATACCGGAAAAACACCGGAAAACTACCGGAAAACATACTACATACCGGAAAACACACTAAACACTGGAAAACACAAACAAAAAAACTAAATACCAGAAACACCAAAAAAAATAAATAAATACCGGAAAACACACTAAATCCCGGAAAACACCCCAAAATACACTACATACTACTTACTAGAAAACACTAAAATACCGGAAAACACCCCAAAAAACGCTACATACTAAAAAACACCCCCAAAAATCCCACTTACTGGAAAACACAAAAACCCCACTTTTTTGTGTTTTTCGGTATTTATGTTTTCCAGGATTTAGTGGTTTTTTGTGTGTTTTACGGTATTTAGTGGTTTTCCGGTAGTTTTCCGGTTGTTTTCCGGTTGTTTTCCGGTAGTGCAGTGTCACCCGTTCAACCATTTCAACAAAGAACACGCAGAACTCCAGTAATTTTTCTTATCGTTTCCTTCCAACTAAACGTTTTTTTTATAGTGGGTAAAACTTACAACACGATGCGGTCAGTCTACAGTAACACCTGTCAGTGGTACGCACACGAGCATGTGGAATGGATTTCAGGGCAAGATGACAAAAAATGAGTGATTATTCAGCTCATGTCACTGTTGAAAGGGGAGTTCCCACGATAAACAACAAGCTAGCCGCGAATTGGGCCCGATTTCCCAGCCGCGAACTCAGCCGCGAACTCAGCCGCGAACTCAAAAAAACAGAACACATGCAGCAGAAGGAGCTGCAAAAAATCAACAGATTCTGGAAATACTTTTTTGGTACAGCCAACGAAATTATCTAAATCTTCCACTAAACACAGGTTTTTAGGTTATACATTCCCAACCAAGATCATACAGCACACTTTAGTACCAAAAGAAATGAATTTACCTATTCAATCTTCATGAGGTAATTGTTTCAAATGAAGCAATTTCGTAGTAATTGGTTTAAAGAAAATATTCAATTTCATGAAAAGACAGTACCTTTCACTAAAAAGAAAGTGTACCGCACATATTCCAAATATTTAAAAATTTTATTTGATAATTTAAAACAACATACCCCTGGGCAGACTTAATTTTGGATAGAGCTAATTTGGCAAACTAATTAGTACTGAAATCGTCATTTAAATTCACGTCATTTTTAACATAATCTGAACGTATTGTAATTTACCAGACTTGAGTATGCGTCTTTAACAAAAAATGTACCGCACATATTCTAAATATTTCCCAATTTTCTTTCATAATCTAAAAGAACATACTACTGGCCACACTTAATTTTGGATAGAGCTAATTCAGCATACTAATTCATACTCAAATGGTCGATTAAAGTCACGTCATTTCCACCCAAAATGAATGTATTCAATTTACCCGTACTTGAGTATGTCTCTTTAACAAAAAGTGTACCGCACATATTCTAAATATTTCCCAATTTTCTTTCATAATCTAAAAGAACATACTACTGGCCACACTTAATTTTGGATAGAGATAATTCGGCTGAGTAATTAGTACTCAAATAGTAGATTAAAATCACATTATTTTCCCTACAGGACGAATGTTTTGCAATTTACCCGTACTTGAGTATGCCTCTTTAACAAAAAGTGTACCGCACATATTCCAAATATTTCCCAATTTTCTTTCCTAATCTGAAAGAACATACTCATGGGCAGACTTAATTTTGGATAGAGCTAATTCTGTTGTCTAATTAGTACTCAAATCGTCAATTAAAATCACATCATTTCCCACCCAATATGAAAATATTGTAATTTACCCGTACTTGAGTCTGTCTCTTTAACAAAAAGTGTACCGCACATATTCTAAATAATTCCCAATTTTCTTTCATAATCTAAAAGAACATACCACTGGCCACACTTAATTTTGGATAGAGCTAATTTGGCAAACTAATTAGTACTCAAATCGTCATTTAAATTCACGTCATTTTTAACATAATCTGAACGTATTGTAATTTACCGGACTTGAGTATGCCTCTTTAACAAAAAATGTACCGCACATACTCTAAATATTTCCCAATTTTCTTTTATAATCTAAAAGAACATACCACTGGCCACACTTAATTTTGGATAGAGCTAATTCAGCATACTAATTCATACTCAAATGGTCGATTAAAGTCACGTCATTTCCACCCAAAATGAATGTATTCAATTTACCCGTACTTGAGTATGTCTCTTTAACAAAACGTGTACCGCACATATTCTAAATATTTCCCAATTTTCTTTCATAATCTAAAAGAACATACTACTGGCCACACTTAATTTTGGATAGAGATAATTCGGCTGAGTAATTAGTACTCAAATAGTAGATTAAAATCACATTATTTTCCCTACAGGACGAATGTTTTGCAATTTACCCGTACTTGAGTATGCCTCTTTAACAAAAAGTGTACCGCACATATTCCAAATATTTCCCAATTTTCTTTCCTAATCTGAAAGAACATACTACTGGCCACACTTAATTTTGGATAGAGCTAATTCTGTTGTCTAATTAGTACTCAAATCGTCAATTAAAATCACATCATTTTCCACCCAATATGAAAATATTGTAATTTACCCGTACTTGAGTCTGTCTCTTTAACAAAAAGCGTACCGCACATATTCTAAATATTTCCCAATTTTCTTTCATAATCTAAAAGAACATACTACTGGCCACACTTAATTTTGGATAGAGATAATTCGGCTGACTAATTAGTACTCAAATAGTAGATTAAAATCACATTATTTTCCCTACAGGACGAATGTTTTGTAATTTACCCGTACTTGAGTATGCCTATTTAACAAAAAGTGTACCGCACATATTCCAAATATTTCCCAATTTTCTTTCCTAATCTGAAAGAACATACTCATGGGCAGACTTAATTTTGGATAGAGCTAATTCTGTTGTCTAATTAGTACTCAAATCGTCAATTAAAATCACATCATTTTCCACCCAATATGAAAATATTGTAATTTACCCGTACTTGAGTATGCCTCTTTAACAAAAAGTGTACCGCACATATTCCAAATATTTCCCAATTTTCTTTCCTAATCTGAAAGAACATACTCATGGGCAGACTTAATTTTGGATAGAGCTAATTCTGTTGTCTAATTAGTACTCAAATCGTCAATTAAAATCACATCATTTTCCACCCAATATGAAAATATTGTAATTTACCCGTACTTGAGTCTGTCTCTTTAACAAAAAGTGTACCGCACATATTCTAAATATTTCCCAATTTTCTTTCATAATCTAAAAGAACATACTACTGGCCACACTTAATTTTGGATAGAGATAATTCGGCTGACTAATTAGTACTCAAATAGTAGATTAAAATCACATTATTTTCCCTACAGGACGAATGTTTTGTAATTTACCCGTACTTGAGTATGCCTCTTTAACAAAAAGTGTACCGCACATATTCCAAATATTTCCCAATTTTCTTTCATGATCTAAAAGAACATATAGATGGGCAGACTTAATTTTGGATAGAGCTAATTCAGCATACTAATTAGTACTCAAATGGTCCATCAAATTCTCATCATTTTTAACATAATATGAACGTATTGCAATTTACCCGTACTTCAGTATGTCTCTTTAACAAAAAGTGTACCGCACATATTCTAAATATTTCCCAATTTTCTTTCATAATCTAAAAGAACATACTACTGGCCACACTTAATTTTGGATAGAGATAATTCGGCTGACTAATTAGTACTCAAATAGTAGATTAAAATCACATTATTTTCCCTACAGGACGAATGTTTTGTAATTTACCCGTACTTGAGTATGCCTCTTTAACAAAAAGTGTACCGCACATATTTTAAATATTTCCCAATTTTCTTTCATAATCTGAAAGAACATACTCATGGGCAGACTTAATTTTGGATAGAGCTAATTCTGTTGCCTAATTAGTACTCAAATCGTCAATTAAAATCACATCATTTTCCACCCAATATGAAAATATTGTAATTTACCCGTACTTGAGTATGTCTCTTTAACAAAAAGTGTACCGCACATATTCTAAATATTTTAAAATTTTCTTTCATAATCTAAAAGAACATACCACTGGCCACACTTAATTTTGGATAGAGCTAATTTGGCAAACTCATTAGTACTCAAATGGTCAATTAAATTCACGTCATTTTCCACCCAATATGAATGCATTGTAATTTACCCGTACATCACTATATGCCTCTTTAACAAAAAGTGTACCGCACATATTCCAAATATTTCCCAATTTTCTTTCATGATCTGAAAGAACATATAGATGGGCAGACTTAATTTTGGATAGAGCTAATTCAGCATACTAATTAGTACTCAAATGGTCCATTAAATTCTCATCATTTTTAACATAATATGAACGTATTGCAATTTACCCGTACTTGAGTATGTCTCTTTAACAAAAAGTGTACCGCACATATTCTAAATATTTCCCAATTTTCCTTCATAATCTAAAAGAACATACCACTGGCCACACTTAATTTTGGATAGAGCTAATTCAGCATACTAATTCATACTCAAATGGTCGATTAAAGTCACGTCATTTCCACCCAAAATGAATGTATTCAATTTACCCGTACTTGAGTATTAGTTGGGTCCAGAATCTCAGTTCCGTGACCATTCTCTGGCTAAGATGTTTTGACGATTGATTTGACTTCTATGGACCTTTTATAAAACATTTAGCCCCCAGGTCCCTCCCAAAAATCCCGGCATTTTTCGCTAGAGGGCCAAATCCAAGATGGCCGCCGGCGCCATCTTGAAAAATTAACTTTTGAACCAGAGCACCTAGAATCATGTATGAAGACACTTTTTCAGGAAATTCGACCACGAGAAATCCGATTCTGACATCGGTTTGACGTAATGACATCATTTTGACCCAGAAATCGAAGATGGCCGCCATCCGGCAGAGCAAAAACGTAACTTTTGAGCGGGAGTACCTAGGATCATAAATGAACACATTATTTTGGCTAAATCGATGCGCTGATGCAATTTTTGAAGGTCCTGATGGACCTATCTAGTATAAAGGGAGTGAGAACCCCGTAGCCGGACATGGTGAATAATGGTTCTAGGAGTGAGCTCCTAAATGGGATGATGGCCACATAGGCCGGATTTTTATGAGGGCACAAACTTGTTTAGCACAATGAAGGTCTGATTTGTTTTAACGAAGCACACTTGCCTTTCAGGTTATGTCCCCGCTGACCACGGTAATCATCATCATCATCATCATCATCATCATCATCATCATCATCATCATCACTACATAATTGCAGTGTTGGCACAAATTGTTCTCTATTTTTTTATAAATGCATATCACACACATCTGATACTTGTTTCTGTTATTGTTCCCGGGTATGGGCGAGCGTACAAGACTGTGACGCTGTAAGGTCGGTGTTTTGTGATGTGAATTGAGAACATACTGATTCCATTACCTCAATTGAGAGGTGAGAACATCTCAAGAAAAAGGCACTGTTATGGAGGGATCTTGACAAGTTTGGAGACGTCCACGCAACTGTTGATTGAGATAAAGGTCCCGTTGGACAATGTGTCCATGAAACATCTAGGTTGACCTTATGGAATGCCAAGAAACTGGAACAGGCCAACAAAAGACAGAAAAAAACAAGAGATTGATGAATGCCAATCTCAGTCTTCGTCTGTGTCTGATGTCTGTTCCCCAGATGCAGCTCCAGCTGCCAAGTGGCTGCAATCGAGTCTAGGGCCGATACATGATAAAACAAAATGTGTCTGGTGTTGTAAGACGGAGTCGGCCAAGCACCCAGAATCAAAGCTGGTCCTAATTTCGTACGATCATGCATGGGCAGCTTTCAAGAGCCACACGGTGGTCCTAGAAGATCAGAGCATGTGAGACAGAATCAACTGTCTGATCGATTATGCAGCTGATCAGCCCTACGCACTTGAGATCAGATATCACCTCAAATGCTGGTTAAAATATGTGCGTAGCTACCAGATGAGTGAAGATGACAAACTACCACGCATGCACAATGTCACACTCCGTGAGGTTCAGACTTCGTTCATCTTCTTCGACCACATCAGAACTGTTATCTTTAAGGAATATGAGCTAAGGTCACTGCAGAGCCTCCTGCGAGACTACAGCTATATCCTTTCTCGGTACGGCTTCCCAACATCTGGGGTCAAGTCATCCCATATCAAAGACATCCTGACCCGGGAGTTTCAGGGCAAGATCGGCTTCCACTCCCGCCCTCAGAGAAACCAGAGCGACCTAGTCTATGACACGTCTGGGGGTGGTTCGTATGTCGAAGCAGCGCTCTCCTCCATCGATGTCAGCAGTGAGCAACTGGTGCGCAACATGGCTGAGCGGCTCAGGGATGACATCAACTCAATCGCCGCAGGTCGAGGAGCTAGAGGAAGAGAAAGAGCTCTCCCCTCTCATGATGCAGCTGCTATCTGCTTTGCGGGGAAGAAGGGGGTAGATCTGTCTCCAAGCACACTCTTTCTCACCTCTTTCATCACACAGTATGTCATAAAGTGACCCACCACTACCGCCATAAATGCCACCATCACCCTTCACGGGATGACTCGCAGCAAGGAGCTTGTCGACTCCTACTACAAGCAGGGCATGGGGATCAGCTACCCAAACGTGCTTCTCCTGCGTGACGTCTGGACCATGCATGACCTCGAGCGGTGCTCGGTCTGTCCTGAGGAGATCGTTGATGGAGAACCAAGCATCAGTATCACTGACAATGACGACTTTCTCAAAGACACCTTGACAGGAGGGGGTACTGCACACCGCTGTGACTGGATGTTTCTGCAGCGTTTAGAACGTCTTGTACGGGAGAATGAGGCAAACATCCAGGATGAGCATGCGCGCATCAAAGACGCCAAGACTGTGTCGCAGGCACTGACTGAGAAGGCATCTGAGATGCAAGCAGTTACGCCATATAGGACCATACAGCGTGGTGAGCCTCCCATCCGCCCTAAGCCCGCTACTTTCTCGTCAAGTACAGAGCCTCAGCGCAAGCGGAGCATTATTCATGCTCTTGCTCGCGCGGACGTGAATTGTGACCGCCCTGATGCAGCCAAGCAGACTATCCCTTCCTACAGCGTGTTTCAGGCTGGCTTGAATATGGAGCAGGGGAGAGCAAAGCTTATTTTCATGTCTTACAATCGACCACCCAACAAGTCAGTTGTGAATGATGTCATGGACAAGCTCTCTACCATCAGCGCCACTAAGCGCATGCCCTTCGCCTTCTTAGTGGGAGATCATCCCGTGTACGTCATTATCACCCTGCTGAAGGCTGAGAACCTAAACAAGTACCGTGACATTGTGCCCTTTTTTGGTCCATTCCATACACAGTGTGTAATGATGAGCGCTATCTGCAAGCACTATAAGGGGAGTGAGCTTGGTGAAGTACTCGTGGCAGCCGGAGTTATTGCCGAGGGCTTCGTCGATCATGTGCTGAAAGGCAAGCATTACAAGAGGGGGCTGCGTTGCTTGAGGCTCATGTATGAGGCGCTCGTGAGTCAGCTGGTGCAGGGGAGGCTCACGCCGACCTGGGTGATGGGATGAGGGAGAACATTGAGATTCTGAGAGATACTAGTCTCTCCCAAGAATCCCGCACTGCTGCTCATGCGGCACTGGAGGATGGTGCTGACCTCGAGAGCCTCATCACCAAGTCATTCACTCAGGTGGAGGCCAGTGACATGGCGGAATACTGGAGGGACTTCCTGTCCATGACGGACGCGCTTATGCAGAATGTGCACGCAGTCCATATCTGCATCTGGGACGAGTACGTCAGCTCTCTGCGCGCCATGCTGCCGTGGATGGTAGCGTACGACAACAATAGGTACGGCAGGTGGCTGCCTGACTTCTGGGCGATGCTAACAGCTCTCCCTGCTGATCAGGTCGACTTTATTCGTACTGACTTCGCTCAGTCCATAACAGGCAACCCCTACTCCAACATGGCCTGACACATGTGGATCGAGTGTACCATGAACAAGGGCAGCAAAATGAAGTCTGGCTGGCTCTCCATCCTCCAGAATGAAAAACAGGTGCTGGTTGCCCAGATTCGAGCAGCTCATAACGCCATGGCCAACCGAAAAGAAGCCATGAGGAAGTACATGGAATGCGGCCCAAAATGAATGCGAGAAGATGAGCAGTGCGTGCGTGACCTGGTCGCATGCATGCATGAGTTTGACTGCTTCCCATTCGAACCAGCCTCACCCACCGTCCGCACCCTACAGTCAGCTATGCCTGCTTCTGATGAGCTCGTTGCGGACTTCAACTCAGCCCATGCTGCGGATGAGGAGAAGTTGACCAGCTTTTTGCGAGAGCGGGTGTTCATTAAGAATACCTCCCTCCATGCAGCCGTCCCTCTGAGCAAATGCTTGACGTTTGCCAATTAGGGGCCAGGCACGAAGAAGCCCGGGGAGGACCTCAAGGCGAGAGCTGCTGCGATGGAGCGGAGCGCTCTCAAGGCAGTGATCAACCGGGTTGAGGTCAGTCAACTTGTGGACCTCCCCGAGTTGCTTAGACATCATGTTGTCGACGAGTGTGTGGCCTTATTCAACTCTAACGGCACATACAGGAAGACGCAGAAGAGCAAGCTCGTCGAGAAGCTCTCTCTGCACTCTGTAGATCTGCAGGAACCCTACATTGCTCTCGTGGACATGTGCATGATCTGAAGGATGGCAACTCCATCAGCAGAAGATCGGAAGACGCCAGATGGCACCCCATACAAGTGGTCGGACTACGTCCACAAGTTGTCATCCATCATCCTTGCCCGCCATCGTGGTGCTCACTGTATCATTTGTGTGAACGACCCGTACGACACAGCACACAGCATGATGATGTTGAGGAGGAAGATTATGATGTACAGAGGAGGAGGGGGGATTCATCGGAATCTCTGATAATTCAGAATCTAGTGCCGCAGAATGCTCTGATTCGGACAGTGTCATATTGATTCATCAGTTACAATGTCATAACAATGTATAATTGGTGACTTCTAAATGTGTTTTAGATCAGTTATGGTGTCATTTGTCTAAAAAATACCCAAAAAGTTAAATT
Organism: Hippasteria phrygiana; assembly: GCA_037893225.1. Classification (NCBI taxonomy): domain Eukaryota; kingdom Metazoa; phylum Echinodermata; class Asteroidea; order Valvatida; family Goniasteridae; genus Hippasteria; species Hippasteria phrygiana. The sequence continues at coordinate 1,629,426 of JAZGUH010000056.1, forward strand.
TTCAGGGTAAAATGATTTTGTAATAATAAATGTTTTAAGTGGTTTCATTTGATAACTATTCAAGTTACTGCTATTACAAGAAGCTTATTTTGAAGTACAATTAGCTCTATTGTAATACATTTATCTATTATTGTACTGCAAGAGATCTATATGGAGGTAGTTTGCTTATTAACAAATTAAGCAGTACTAGGTAAAATGGGTTTTGACGTTAACATTTTTGAACTGAACATAATTATGAAATGATCCCCAAAACATAAATTGTCATTACTAAACCATACATGTTTGGTAGTCATGAATTCATAATTCTAATAGCTATAGTTTACAAGTATTGTTTTTCTCCTTCCTTACATGCTGTATAAATGGAAAACCCCAAACCCTACATCTTTCCTTCCCAGTATTACGTTTTGTTTATTTGCCGACGATACAAGTCTGCTGTACACTCACAATAATGTAAATGAAGCTATTCGAAACCTTAATATGGAACTTGAAAAAATCAGCACATGGCTCTTAGCAAACAAATTATGTATTAATGTTCTTAAATCAAATTACATGATTTTTTGTGCTAGTCAATACAAGTATATACAATCTGTTCCTCTGATTCTAAATAATGCAAGGCTTAATCAAGTTAAAAAAACTAAATTCCTTGGGGTAACTATTGATGAAAATCTTACTTGGAAAAGTCATATTGATGAGCTAGCAACAAAAATATCCACGAATATTGGAATAATGAATCGGTTAAAATTTTACCTCCCCAGCAGGATTTTATTAACATTATATAATTCATTTGTTTTGCCATATTTAAATTATTCAATCCTGACTTGGGCCAGTTCCTCATCTAAATGTAACAAATTACTAATTTTACAAAAACGAGCGGTTCGTGTAATTTTAAATGCTGGTTACCGTGATCATTCTGCTCCATTATTTGCCAAATTAAATTTATTACAATGTAATGACTTATACCAGCTTAATTTGGGAAAATTCATGTATAAATTTACGCATAATGCACTCCCTCCCTGTTTTAATTGTTGTTTTACTTTAACATCTGATGTTCATGTATATAATACTCGAAGTAGTGCTAGGGGAAATTTGTTCGTCCATTTCAATAGAACGTCAATGTCTAAAGATAGTGTTGTTCATCGAGGCATCTCATACTGGAATAGTTTAGAAAATTTTCTCAAAACATCACCATCTCTGTCTGTCTTTGTTAAAAATTTAAAAGCTCGATTCCTCGAGTCGTACTTGTAATCTTATTCTTATTAGTGAACTAATCATTTTGCCTTGTCTCACACCAGTTTGTCTCTACGTATGTTGTGTTTTGTTGTCCTTTGTCTGGTTCCCTGGTTGTATGTTTGTCTGTCCATAGGTTAGGGCACAAAAGCGTTTTACGCTTAACCTTATACCTAAATGTTGTCACTTAACTTGTTGCTTCTTTATTATTTAACTTACTGTATACATAGTCTCTATCAAATATATTATTAAATTCCTTGGTAATTTCTATATGATTGTAAATATTGTAATGAATGACAACATTGAAATAAATGTTACAACAACAACATTCAAAAGTTACGTTTTCGCACTACCGGATGGCGGCCATCTTGGATTTCTGGGTCAAAATGATGTCATTACGTCTAACCGATGTCAGAATCGGAATTCTCGTGGTCGAATTACCCGAAAAAGTGTCTTCATACATGATTCCATGTGCTCTGGTTCAAAAGTAAATTTTTCAAGATGGCGCCGGCGGCCATCTTGGATTTGGAATATGTGCGGTACACTTTTTGTTAAAGAGGCATATACTGAAGTACGGGTCATTTACAATACATTCGTCCTGTAGGGAAAATAATGTGATTTTAATCGACCATTTGAGTATTAATAAGTAAGCTGAATTAGCTCTATCCAAAATTAAGTCTGCCCAGGTATATGTTCTTTCAGATCATGAAAGAAAATTGGGAAATATTTGGAATATGTGCGGTACACTTTTTGTTAAAGAGGCATATAGTGATGTACGGGTAAATTACAATGCATTCATATTGGGTGGAAAATGACGTGAATTTAATTGACGATTTGAGTACTAATTAGAGAGCCGAATTATCTCTATCCAAAATTAAGTGTGGCCAGTGGTATGTTCTTTTAGATTATGAAAGAAAATTGGGAAATATTTAGAATATGTGCGGTACATTTTTTGTTAAAGAGGCATACTCAAGTCCGGTAAATTACAATACGTTCAGATTATGTTAAAAATGACGTGAATTTAAATGACGATTTCAGTACTAATTAGTTTGCCAAATTAGCTCTATCCAAAATTAAGTGTGGCCAGTGGTATGTTCTTTTAGATTATGAAAGAAAATTGGGAAATATTTAAAATATGTGCGGTACACTTTTTGTTAAAGAGACATACTCAAGTACGGGTAAATTACAATATTTTCATATTGGGTGGAAAATGATGTGATTTTAATTGACGATTTGAGTACTAATTAGGCAACAGAATTAGCTCTATCCAAAATTAAGTCTGCCCATGAGTATGTTCTTTCAGATTATGAAAGAAAATTGGGAAATATTTAAAATATGTGCGGTACACTTTTTGTTAAAAAGGCATACTCAAGTACGGGTAAATTACAAAACATTCGTCCTGTAGGGAAAATAATGTGATTTTAATCTACTATTTGCGTACTAATTAGTCAGCCGAATTATCTCTATCCAAAATTAAGTGTGGCCAGTAGTATGTTCTTTTAGATTATGAAAGAAAATTGGGAAATATTTAGAATATGTGCGGTACACTTTTTGTTAAAGAGACATACTCAAGTACGGGTAAATTACAATACGTTCATTTTGGGTGGAAGTGACGTGACTTTAATCGACCATTTGAGTATGAATTAGTATGCTGAATTAGCTCTATCCAAAATTAAGTGTGGCCAGTGGTATGTTCTTTTAGATTATAAAAGAAAATTGGGAAATATTTAGAGTATGTGCGGTACACTTTTTGTTAAAGAGGCATACTCAAGTCCGGTAAATTACAATACGTTCAGATTATGTTAAAAATGACGTGAATTTAAATGACGATTTGAGTACTAATTAGTTTGCCAAATTAGCTCCATCCAAAATTAAGTGTGGCCAGTGGTATGTTCTTTTAGATTATGAAAGGAAATTGGGAAATATTTAAAATATGTGCGGTACACTTTTTGTTAAAGAGGCATACTCAAGTACGGGTAAATTACAAAACATTCGTCCTGTAGGGAAAATAATGTGATTTTAATCTACTATTTGCGTACTAATTAGTCAGCCGAATTATCTCTATCCAAAATTAAGTGTGGCCAGTAGTATGTTCTTTTAGATTATGAAAGAAAATTGGGAAATATTTAGAATATGTGCGGTACACTTTTTGTTAAAGAGGCATACTCAAGTCCGGTAAATTACAATACGTTCAGATTATGTTAAAAATGACGTGAATTTAAATGACGATTTCAGTACTAATTAGTTTGCCAAATTAGCTCTATCCAAAATTAAGTGTGGCCAGTGGTATGTTCTTGTAGATTATGAAGGAAAATTGGGAAATATTTAGAATATGTGCGGTACACTTTTTGTTAAAGAGACATACTCAAGTACGGGTAAATTACAATATTTTCATATTGGGTGGAAAATGATGTGATTTTAATTGACGATTTGAGTACTAATTAGACAACATAATTAGCTCTATCCAAAATTAAGTGTGGCCAGTAGTATGTTCTTTCAGATTATGAAAGAAAATTGGGAAATATTTATAATATGTGCGGTACACTTTTTGTTCAAGGGGCATACTCAAGTACGGGTAAATTACAATACGTTCATATTATGTTAAAAATGACGTGAATTTAATTGACGATTTTAGTACTAATTAGAGAGCCGAATTAGCTCTATCCAAAATTAAGTGTGGCCAGTAGTATGTTCTTTTAGATTATGAAAGAAAATTGGGAAATATTTAGAATATGTGCGGTACACTTTTTGTTAAAAAGACATATCCAAGTACGGGTAAAATAGAATACGTTCATATTGGGTGGAAAATGATGTGATTTTAATTGACGATTTGAGTACTAATTAGTTTGCCGAATTAGCTCTATCCAAAATTAAGTGTGGCCAGTGGTATGTTCTTTTAGATTATGAAAGAAAATTGGGAAATATTTATAATATGTGCGGTACACTTTTTGTTAAAGAGACATACTCAAGTACGGGTAAATTACAATGCATTCATATTGGGTTAAAAATGACGTGAATTTAATTGACGATTTGAGTACTAATTAGTTTGCCAAATTAGCTCTATCCAAAATTAAGTGTGGCTAGTGGTATGTTATTTTAGATTATGAAAGAAAATTGGGAAATATTTGGAATATGTGCGGTACACTTTTTGTTAAAGAGACATACTCAAGTACGGGTAAATTACAATATTTTCATATTGTGTGGAAAATGATGTGATTTTAATTGACGATTTGAGTACTAATTAGACAACATAATTAGCTCTATCCAAAATTAAGTGTGGCCAGTAGTATGTTCTTTCAGATTATGAAAGAAAATTGGGAAATATTTATAATATGTGCGGTACACTTTTTGTTAAAGGGGCATACTCAAGTACGGGTAAATTACAATACGTTCATATTATGTTAAAAATGACGTGAATTTAATTGACGATTTTAGTACTAATTAGTTTGCCAAATTAGCTCTATCCAAAATTAAGTGTGGCCAGTGGTATGTTCTTTTAGATTATGAAAGAAAATTGGGAAATATTTAGAATATGTGCGGTACACTTTTTGTTAAAGAGACATACTCAAGTACGGTTAAATTACAATACGTTCATTTTTGGTGGAAATGATGTATCTTTAACCGACCATTTGAGTATTAATTAGTTGGCTGAATTAGCTCTATCCAAAATTAAGTCTGCCCAGGTATATGTTCTTTCAGATTATGAAAGAAAATTGGGAAATATTTGGAATATGTGCGGTACACTTTTTGTTAAAAAGACATATCCAAGTACGGGTAAAATAGAATACGTTCATATTGGGTGGAAAATGATGTGATTTTAATTGACCATTTGAGTACTAATTAGTTTTCCGAATTAGCTCTATCCAAAATTAAGTGTGCCCAGGGGTATGTTGTTTTAAATTATCAAATAAAAAAGTAAAATATTTGGAATATGTGCGGTACACTTCCTTTTTAGTAAAAGGTACTGTGACAGTCTTAAACCAATTACATGTACTACAAAATTGCTTCATTTGAAACAGTTACCTTATGAAGATTGAATAGGTAAATTAATTTCTTCTGGTACTAAAGTGTGCTATAGGATCTCGGTAGGAAATATATAACCTAAAAAACTGTGTTTAGTGGAAGATTTAGATAATTTCGTTGGCTGTACCAGAAAAGTGTTTCCAGAATCTGTTGATTTTTTGCAGCTCCTTCTGCTGCATGTGTTCTGGTTTTTTGAGTTCGCGGCTGAGTTCGCGGCTGAGTTCGCGGCTGGGAAATCGGGCCCAATTCGCGGCTAGCTTCCGACAGGTGTATAGTCCCTATGGGCAGCACGAATAAGCCTGGTGCCGAGTTTATTTCACGCATAATCCTATGCAGGTACAGGGACTCAGACCTGACAATCCCAGTGTAGTATAACCTCGTCCCCAGATCCTGAAACCAAGAGAGAGTTCTGTTTGTATAATTGAAGGTAAAATATATTTGGGATCGCTCCACGTGAAAACGAAGTTAGCACATTTTTGGTGAGGATGGCTGAGAGTGAGAGTGAGAGAGGTGGAGTTTCCAAGATAAAAAGCATCGAAGAATTGCTGCAAGATGCAAGCGGCGCTTTCGTGGAGAAGTTTGGTAGCAAGCCGAGTGTTGCTGCCTGCGCCCCGGGGAGGGTCAACCTAATTGGGGAGCACACAGACTACAACGATGGATTCGTTTTTCCAATGGTTCGTTGACGTTGCACGTCACGGTCAGTCTATTCATGGAGTGTTTTCTTCCTCCATGGTCTATTAAAGGCCAGTGAAGTAGCCTTGTGAGCGCGCCCCCCGGTGGTTGGTTAAGGGGCCGGTTGGTTGGGGGGGGGGGGGGGGGGGGGCGTTGCGTTGCGGCAGGGGGGGGGGGGGGGGGAGGTTGCCGGCAAAAATGAATATTCGGAAATATACTCCTTGCAGACTGTAGCATGATTGCCTGGAAGGAAAGTATTCCATATCCGGACATCACCTTTTTTTCCCTTAATATGACTTAAAAACTACCAAAAAGTGTAAATCTGATGAAGAAACACGCATTTAGGGGGGAAACATTTTCAACTTCTTCTTTGATTTAATACTTTGACTTTTTCTGTCATGGCCCATAGACTTTGTGCACGAGGTATAAGTGATGTCCGGATATGGAACTCTTTCAGAATATTCTTCTGAAGAAAGGTCCAAATTTGTTAATGCTTAAAAAGAAAAATCACCTATAATCATTTAGTTCTTCCAGAACTGTAAGGTTTTTACAAATGTTACATTGTTACAGAGAGACACATAAACTGCTGTGGAAGATTTTTACCCTTTTTTTTATGATCCATAACTCTCGTCATGAAATTTTCTGCCACAACATTTCATATGCCTTTGGCTATATGTACACAGTCAGGTTCAATTCCTTGAAATGTCACTGAAAAAGGTGAAATTGTATGAAAATTTCGCTTTCCAAGACCATCGCCACTTGGCAGTTTTTGTCAATTGAGGGCGCCTTAACGCTCTTGACTAACCACAGTGCGGCTTTCATAGCAACGCATGAGGCGAAGAAAAAAATCCTTGGAAACAGTTGTATAAATATTTAGGTTTGTACAGCATATTCTAGCAGCTGAAGCAAATATTTATTTACTGCAAAATATTTATTGACTGTTTACTGCAAAAATAATCAGGATTTTTTCACAAACCTTTCAGTTCTGGAATAAGTTCCAAAGACAAATGTCCTACTTTTGGCGATGGTGTAGTTATATACCATAGTACAGGCCCCTTTTTAGATTTGGTCCAATTCGAGTCGAGGGTATTTTTATATTTTTAAAATGACTTTTTTGACCTAAAGTACGTTTCTCAATTCTAATGACATCATTTTATGTAATTTTGAACAGTTTCTTGTGGTAGAACATTTTCTTAAGCGTTTTGTAGTTGATGTAGGCAAAGAATTCCATAGAGATACACGAGGGGAAAAGTTACATGTATTGGCATAGCTTTTTGTTTAGGTAGAACCAGAGTATAATTATTGGTGGGAACAGGTGGAAAACCAAGCTGGACAAGCCGGTGGAACATTGACCATGAAAATATCTATAGAACAGACTAAGAGTAGCAACAGATCTCCGGTGAGAGAGTGATTGTAAGGATGAGCCCAACTCTTCTCCAACCAAATTAACAATGCATTTATGTTCTCTATCTGTACAAAATTACCATCGTTACATTTGCTTTTTAAAAAATCATATACATAGGCTTTACCACAAGTTACGGTACTTGTGGGTAACAAGACAGTGACTGGAGTATGTCGAATTGCAACTTTGGCTGAGAAGGCTGACGAACCAAAGAGCATTGAATTCAAGTTGCCTACAGTTGAGTGTCCCTTGTTGCCAGGCTACCCAGCATGGGCCAACTATGTCAAAGGAGTGGTGCAGTATTACAAAGGTATGGGGTCATACGCAATTGTTCGCATTCAACTTTTTGTCCGTAAAACTCAGTGAGATAATGCTTATTTTCCCATTTCAAGTCCAGTGCGAATGCGAACAGGCCTGGAAATGTTTTTCTTGGTTATTTGTTATCAGTCCGGTGTTACTTTTACCAGCAACCCCTGCCCAGTAAAACTAAACAGGTCAGTTTTGCCGAGACTGTAGTCCAGTGCAAATAGTGAGTCATTATTAAACTTAAGGATGCTCCTTTTGCAAGCTTGGTTACCTTTAGCTTTTCCACAGTCAAACGTCCAAGTGTGAATACTGGTAAGACTGAAATATTTGAATTGGTACTGGTCGTTTTGGTAAATGTTACCAGCTGGAAGGAAGAAAACAGATTACCATTGGATGTAGAACCCTCTGAATTTGTAATGTATATTTTCTTCCCAGGTTCCCTGTCCTCATTTGATGCAGTCATTGTCTCCTCCGTCCCCCTTGGAGGCGGGGTCTCAAGCTCCGCCTCCCTTGAAGTTGCTACCCATACTTTTCTGGAGGCGATGGACCCAAACGGACCGACGACGGACCTGAAAGTCAAGGCGCTCACTTGCCAGAAGGCTGAGCACGAGTTTCCCAAGATGCCTTGCGGCATCATGGACCAGTTCATTTCGGTGATGGGGCAGGAGGGACATGCATTGCTGATTGATTGTCGGTATGTGCTGCTCATTCTTACGTTTCACAGATGAAATTCACCCATAAATGAAGTAGAAGAATCCAACTATACTCATGATATATAACTATTAATTTGGAGTGAGTAAAAATCCCAATTACCTAGGCCCAATTTCATGGCTCTGCTTACCGTTAGCAACAAATCCCCGCTTACTGTAGCATAAAATTCTGTGCTTACGGCAAGCGTATTTCACACGTTAGCGAGGAATTTTGGCTCCTGAGCATGCGTACATCCCGTAACTAAGGATTCTGTGCTTACAGGGTTAGCGCAGAATTTTTTCGCTAGTGCTGTTAGCGCAAAATGGTTATCGTAAGCGCAGAAAGCTGTGGTTAGCAGAGCCATGAAATTGGGCCCTGCTTAGGATTTAAAATGGATTGCAAGTACGAACCTTTTATTCCAGTGTTAAAGGCAGTGTACGTGATTGGTCATAGTTGCAATTTTTCAGGAATGGGCGGATTTGGGGTTAGTATTTTATAGGAAATATCGTTCCACTGACCTGTTTAAAGTTTTGCGTTGTTGGATGGCGAAAAAAAACGAGAGAAAAATGCCGCTCGTTTTCAACCGTCGGGCGGATGATAGCCTTTAGTCAAGGTGCGCGTGGCTATCTGGGCGCGTGACTCGTCCGGGTAGCCACGCCTGCCTTGACTGAAGGCTATAGGGCAGATTTCCAATGATTTCCAGATATGTGCACATAGGCGAGAGCACAGGTTGGCCCCAAAAGGTACAACTTTTCTGCTTACCATTAACCCTACCCCTTTGTGGCACTTTCACTGGGAAATCATCTCAACCTATCTAAATTGAACACTGCGCAGTGGCACATTCTTTGTACTTGGACATATTGGGATATCATAGCTCCATTAAAAGTAATGGTGCCAAGGCTCTACAGTCCTGAACCCATCAAAATACAACACAACATGGTGTTTGGATTTTGGTGGATTTGGGATGTTTAGGGTTAATCAGTTCTATGAAATTGGGCTGAGAATGTTTTTCAGAACTGGAAGTTGCCAGTACACTGTAAATAGTTCATGATTTGAGTATTGAGCTCAAGAACCAGGCGAAACAAACTGACTCAGTATAGCGTGAAATTTTACGACAGCTCGGTGGAATCCAAGCTGGTACCCCTTGCAGATCCCAAGCTGGTTGTGATGGTCACCAACTCCAATGTCCGGCATGAGCTAACCGGAAGTGAGTACCCGACCCGACGCAGACAGTGTTATGAGGCAGCAGCTGCACTGAAAAAGGAAAGCCTTCGGGATGCCACAATGGAAGAATTGACAGGTGTGTAACATTATTTCATTCTGCATTAGTTTAAATTTGCAGCTTTAAAAAACAGTAGCGGTGGGAGAAATTGAAGATTTCAAAATCCTGTTATCCTAATCTTATTTCTGATTTCACTGAATTCCCATCTAATCTAGCTCATAGTCATGCCAACGAGTGACGAGGTGCCGCATGAAATGCCCTCCCAATGACTGGATGTAATTTGCAGGCTTCAGTGACCACTGGGCCTTTACAGAAACACTCCAGAGCTGTATTGTTGAAAACAAATGGATGGCTTAATTTGTATTTAAGGTTGCGTTCAAATATCTGGTTAAAAAAATCCGGATTTATATCTCACCACTACAAACAGCATGAATTTAGCTGTACGTGTCAGTTTAAGAGTTATTTATGTGAAAGCGTAAGTCATACGCTGTCTTTTAACACTACCCCACTTCAATGTTCTTCGTATGGCCCTACAAAATCCAACAATTTTCAACAAAACTGAAACGAGAAGCAAATTTTGTTGGATTCTGCAGTGTACCACCTACACACCAGCCTTGGCATTTTGCAGCTACCCTGCTGAATCCAACAAAATACAACATGTATGTGTTTGTATGAGCCCTGAAAAATCTAACAAAATCCAACAGCTTTTAACCATTGTTGGATTTTGTTGGATTCAGCAGGGTTGTGGTTAATTCAAAATAAATCCAGTTCACCCAAGTTGTTTATGATTTATTGACTTTTCAAGAGGATTATAGTGTTTTCAGACTTTATCTGGTTGTGCCATTCAATGTTGGACGTATTATGAGTTTATTTACAAAACTAACTATTCCAGGCTGGCCATGTACATGTACATAAAATTTGTAAGTTTGTTTAAAAGTATATTGGGAAAATGAAAACGGAGATAAGTCAAACTAAATCGTGGAAGTTATTTTTGTGGTTTTCTAAAAACGATGAGCCGTACATGTTATGGTGATGTCGCGGACAACCTCCTAAAAAGGGTCTTAGTTGAAAAGTCAATAACTCGCCCACAATGTGAGTTTTTCTAAAAACTTCAAGAAAGCTTTAATATTACTTGTGGTTGTGCATGCATGTATATTGGGAAATGGTTGGGTTAATATTTTTTTTGACTGTGTTCACAAACTAGCATTTGTCATCTACAGCCAATGAAGGCAGCATGGACAAAGAAGTCTTCCGCAGAGCTAGGCACGTGATTGGTGAGATACAACGAACCACCGAGGCTGCTGAAGCACTGGAGAAAGCAGACTACGCAACGTTTGGAAGGCTAATGGTTGAAAGCCATAATTCTCTACGGTAAGTGGCCACTTGGAAGGTCACGAGGGTTTGGCAAACTAAATTTGGTGTTGGCAATAACCCTATGTATTGATGACGTTACGTGTTGTTTACCGCAATGAATCACGGTGGAAAATGGGGGTCACCGCTAAGCCTGTTCGATATGACGATATTTCCCGATATTTCGATATTGTTTTCATATCGAAAATCGTATCGGCCCCTTTAAAAATAACCGGAATATCGGGGAATTCGATATACCGAAGAATATCGCGATATATGTTCTTTTTGGCCGCATTACGTGTGGATTTGTCCAGTTTACTTTGCTCGAAATTCCAGTTATTTCCAATTATTGGACGGTAGAATAGTATATAATGTATCATGATGTACCATGGAGGAATAAAAAAATACATACATGCACTAAATGTGTCTTTCTTTGACCATTTTCTAAACCCCGACATGACATCTCCGCTCCGCGCGATTTACCTTCCGAGCGATTTACCCTCCGCGCCGTACGTTGTCAAGTGCAAACAACGTCTTATTCCCAGTGTACAATGTACGTACGTACCTACACGCTTGCGATCTCAGCTTGAGATCGAGGGGTATGGCAATTGTTTGCAATAAGGTCATCAACCCCTGTAGCGCATCTGCGCATGCGCGTTGCTTTGTTGCTAGCCTTGGTCAAGTGCAAGCAACCGCACTGAATGCCACCGTCTTTCCCCAGTGTACAAGGCACACATAGTTAGGTGTAGTTACGTGTAGCGAACTGCGTCGCGTCTTGAGAAAAGATTAAAACACGTGCCGCGCATCCATTGTACATTGTGCAATGTCATGTCGTCTTCACAAAATATACGACACGATCGTTTTTATCGATGGTATTATCATCTGTGTTACTAATCAACAATGCTGAAATAGAAACAAACGCTAGTCTTTCTGGAGTGCCATAAAGTAGCCAACTGAAGGTAAATGTCGTAAAACTCCAAATACTCAACGAGCGAAGGGAAGCTTTGTCAAACCGGCCCGCCGTTCCTGCCGCTCGATCCCGGCAAGCCCGATCCCGGCGGTGGCCCCGATCTTATGATGCCGTGGTGACTTCCGTCATGTATTTTTTTATTCCTCCGTTCTTCCGGTAATGAAAAAGTGACGTCATCACGATAATATCGAATATCACGATATTTTTCTGCCGATATTTCGGTATCAAAATAAATGGATATCGAACAGCCTTAGTCACCGCCATGGCTCGTATACGATTTTTACATACACTGACATTTTCCACGCTCATTTTTCCACCTTGTGGTTCCCGAGGAAAATCCCTGCACAAGTCATCATCTTTTATAGTTTATGGCGGTGTGTTATCTTCCACGACAGATAGGGCTACAACTGCACATTTGACTGGTCAGTCATTTGGTCGAAAACCGATCGTACGTCGGCATTCTGCACGTAAAAGTATAGCGAGCGTCGAACGATGACCCCCACTAAAAACTGCAATGTCCTGCGGTAAACACTGATATGTCATCAATACATAGGGCTATTGTTATTTACAACATTACGCTGGCTGGGACTGAAATTTGAGCAAAATATATATATTTATTATTTATTACATTTCTTTACCCCGGGTATGCCCAAACAGTTTAAAAACTGGTTTAATTTCCATTGGGGCCCTGCAGACATTTGTAATTAAAAACGAATATTTACATTTGTAAATCTATTTCCACCTTGCAGTGCTGACTACGAAGTAAGCTGCCCTGAGCTAGACCAGCTCGTAGAAGCAGCAATGGCGGTGGAGGGCGTGTATGGATCACGGATGACAGGGGGAGGGTTTGGAGGCTGCACGGTGACGCTACTCAGGCAGGATGCCGTGGAGAGAGCTGTGACATACATGAAGGTATCACATACATGTAGCAATATCTCCTTTACACTCTGCTCATTCATGCATAACAGTAGGTATGGGCTAGTCAGTTTCAGTATTTGTTCAATGGGTCCCACTGATGATCTCCACCAAGGTTAATCCTGTGTCCATCTTAGGAAATATAAAGATTAATTTGGGGGGGATACTTTTGTTAAGGTGTTTATTAACATTTCGTTTGAATTGTGAACGATTATATAGGTGGAGGGGAAGCAGGTTACAGGTAAGGAGTTCCAAAGAGAGGCAGTACGAGTAGATTATCTCACAGTACTAGCCTTTGGAACAACAACTTACAGTGAAAGGATGTGATGAGACAGCCAGGCGAGTAGAGTGCCTGACCTTGAGCTAATTTGGAACATTCACAGTGCCATCTTTTTGTTTCCTTAGAAGTACCCCGGAACGGCAACATTCTATGTGACAGCTCCATCCAAGGGCGCTCAGATACTTACTCTTCAGTAACAGGGAAGAACTATTTTTGATTCAGTCTTCCTTTTTGACATTAATGGTGGCCTTGCAATGAATTTCCCTGTCATGTGACAGGCATTTTTGGTTTAACCCAATACTTCTTCGGTGTTTTTCGTTCAGCCCTGCTTAATCCAACGATTTCCAGCAAAACTTAAATGAGAAGCCTGCTATGCATCAAAATCCAACAGCGAATTTTGTTGGATTCTGCAGTGTACCACATGTACACATCCTTGGCATTTTGAATCCAACAAAATACAACAGGTATTTGTTTGTATGAGCCCTGCCAATTCCAACAAAATCCTTCTAAATACAACAAAATCCAACGAGTACGTTCAGCTTCCACTTTGACAAATATGACAAAATCCAACACACCATGTAGCTTATGTTTTATCATTGTTGGATTTTATTGGATTTAGCAGGGTTTAGGTTTAATAGAAAAAAACATCCAGTTCACCCAAGTTGTTTTGGGAACTATTGACTTTTGAAGAGGAGCAGTGTTTTGAGACTTCATTGGGTTGTGCTAATGTTGGACGTATTGGGAGTTTTTACTAAAGCATAGACCAGCGTTGTCATTTTGCAGCTACCCTGCTGAATCCAACAAAATACAACAGGTATTTGTTTCCGCCCTCCTAAATATGACCAAATTTATTTAGGTATATTTAGCTGCTACCCTGCTAAATACAACCAAAATTCAACAGGTATTTAGCTTCCGCTACATGTATTTACCCCTTGAAAAGTTTTTTTTTTATAATGAGGTGCCAGGGCGGCCTGTGCAGCCAAGCATAACGTACACAATATCCCAATAATGGATTGAAAAAGCAGAGATTGGCATGTATAGACGTCAACCGGCCAGGTGGCTATTTTCAATCCGCACGTGTGTGTCAACCGGGCGCAAGGGGTTAACCCCTTGAGTACGGTATTTTACGGGAGACGTCGGGGTGCCGCGGCGGCTCTGGCAGCCAAGGGATTAAGAAAAGACAGGTTGTTGTTGGTTGGTTTTGTTAAGCCAATGGATCAAGGTAATAATGATAATGTGGTGCTTATGTAGCGCTTTATACAAATTTCTCAATGCGCTTCACAATTATTACCCCTGGTCATCAGGCCATGAGATCAGTTCTATGCAGCAGTTCGAAATTATTTTTGTATTAAATAGGTTTGTAAAGTCAATTCATTCTCTATCCTCACAGGTACCCATTTATACTCCTGGGTGGAGAGAGACAACTGTGTCTTGCCCAAGCATAGCACAGATCTTGACATACATGTATGCATCCTTACGGGGTCCCACTATTGTCCACCTCCACTTACCTACTTTTGTTCTCCTTTGTTCCTATTGAAATATCAAACTCCACGGCGTTTTCCTTTATACAGTTGTATTTATTGTGGAATGAGGCATGCTATTACATTTTATCTTCAAGCAAACTTGAATCCTCGATCCTGATTGGTCGATCCGTGGCAGCTGAGAGTGTGATAATAACCTATATCACATGGCCCATATACACACTCCGAATTGCGCGATATGCAAAACGCAGTGCTGCACAATCCATTGGTAATTCAAAAGCTGCACGTTTGCGTCCCATGTGGATCGTCACGTCTGTTTCGGCGCATACTTGTTACGTTTTTTCCCGGATAGCTCCTGTTTCTTCTGACTGTTATTGATGTGTGTGTGTATGTGGTACAGGTTTCGCGCACAGCACCGTGCGTGTTCCATCTTTACTGCGCGTCATGTTTGCTTGAAGATAAATTCGTTATCCCACTCGCGCTCGTGGAACACGTGGAATATGGGACACGGACGCACTACATTATTCCGTGTTACACGAGCGCGAGTGGGATAACTTATAGTATGTCTCGTCGAGGCTCTTTATCCATACCCAGACTACAAAAACCACAACCGGTAAATTCCCTTTATTGTCAATTTTCCTGAGCGTCATAAACATGAAATCTGTGCTGGTTTCCCATGTAGTCGGGTTTTAATTTTCAACATTCCCGACAAATAATATTTGAAACCTTTCCTTTTTCATTTTCTGGGAAGTTACTATGCGATAATGTAAAGTTGTACGGTTACTCGATTCCATAATCTGGAACTGGTTCCTGACATGAACGGTCGGGTACCCGGTTCCGATGCACACCCCTAAACCCACATGCCATCGCATGTGAGTTAGACATGGTAACTATTGGACCACGGTGCCCAGCACTATAAGAGGTGACTACCGGTACAGTCGAGTACTGTTAATACAATATCCTGCTTATAACAAGGAAAAAACTTATATAAGGAAAAATAGGTCTCGAGTCTTTGTTTTTCTTTGTTTTCTATTACTGATAATACAAGGTACCTGTTATAACAAGGTAAATTGTAAAGTCCCAAGGACCTTGTTATAAAGGTGTTTGACTGTATATGAAGTTGAAAATGAATGAGGCTGTTTTAAACTAAACTGACCCGAAATATACAAATCAACAAAATTAGCTGGCCTAATAACGTTTCAAACTTTAAATGAGCAAGTTCTTTTTCAAAGGCAAATGACAGTGGTAAAAGAAACAAAAAGTGTAGGGGTGGATGGAGAAACACAAAAGAGAGATCAGGGACCAAGGACAAGTGGCAGTGGGTGAACTTTATAGGGACTACAAAAGATAACAAAGGAGTGTGGTTTGGGCGAGGATGAAAGAAGTTGGGGAGTGGAACAAAAGGACTGTGGCAAAAATGGGCTGGGGGTGAATAGGAGGTGGTAATTGGGCAATGGTAGGTTTAGAGAGATGTGCAAGGACAAACCCAAAAATTAGGTCTTGGAAATTGCTGTTCATATTGTTCGCTCGTTATATACTATCACCGGAATCGGTGCAGCAAGATGCAAAAAGTGCGTATGGTGTAAATTGCATTTTCACAAGCGTCATAGACAATGTGTTTTGTTTTCTATGTACCCTGGTTCTCTATTTTGAAAATTCCCCACAAATGACATTCAAAAACTAGTTTTCATTGTGTGAGAAATTACTAAGATTCCTTAATCTGGTACTCGGGTACCCAGTTTGGATGCACAGCCCCATGCAAGTATGTCATATGCCAATAAGCTGCCTATGTACTGCACACGGGACAGTGGATGTACCCTCTTGTTTTAAGTGTAACTCTGTTGGTCACTACAATCTAGGGGTGTGCATTTACGGGTAGTAAAAGAACCAGGTACCCGACTGAAAAAAATACAGGTACCCGTTAAAGAAAGCCAACCCAAAACTTCCAATCCCAGAAGTTGTAATAATGTCTCTCTGAGATTCAAAAAGTCTGATTTCAGACAAAAGTCTGAAAAATCTCATGCCTCACATGATCACTTCTCCACCTTTGCGTGTGCCAGCACATGCATGCGCCGGGATATCAAAAGACGGTTGTCCGGAAGCTTTATACATTTTTATTTATTGTGGAATAAGGCATGCTATTATGTCTCGTCCAGGCTCTTTATCCATACCCAGACTACAAAAAACATGACCGGTAAATTTCCTTTGTTGTCAACTTTGGCGAGCATCATAAACGTGAAATCTGTGCTGGTTGCCCATGTAGTCGGGTTTCAATTTTGAAAATTCCCGAAAAATAGCATTCAAAACCTTTGCTTTTTCTTTGTCTGGGAAGTTACTATGCGATAATATTAAAGTTGTACGGGTACTCGATTCCATAATCTGGAACCGGTTCTAGACATGAACGGTCGGGTACCCGGTTCCGATGCACACCCCTACTACAATCCTGGTAGTCAAATAGTGCCGGGAGCTTTCAACTACATGTACTTCACTGTTAGTTTTGTATGTTCTTCACCAATTTGCAGCTTATGTTAATTTGCTTCTAGGGCTGATAGTGAGTTACAATATCAAATAACTGTATGAGGTTCAATTATGAGTCTGTGTGTTGAGTACTTGTGTTTATGAGAAGAGATACATGCAAATAAACACTTACACGGTAATATGTGCCATCTTGTTCACGGGGCAAAAATAACACTCGAGTGCATGACGACTTGGAAGCACAACAGTTTCCGATCGATGATGCGTACACAGCAACACGCGTAAATTTGCCCTGTAAGCAAGATGGTGCATTTTACCGCGAAAGTGCTTATTCAAGTACATGTATAGTACCACACTACATATTTCATTGTTTTCTGATGGTGTCATTTTCTAGAGCTCTATTCACTATGTGTGCTTTTGTCATTATTTGCATCTTGTATTAAGAAAAATGTGATGAAATATTCCTTGAACATTCCCTATTTTCCATAGCTGTATAATAATTTGGATCAATTCAGTTCATATGGGCATCTGAGCCAGGCATTTTGAAATAAAAACAAAGCACGACAAGTACAAATTGTCTTCTGTTTGTTGGCTAATTTATTAGAGTTTATACAATTTTTTTTATAGACTTACAAGACGAAAATGATTTAAAGAAATAAAATGACAGATTTAATAAGAATTCAACTTTCAAAGATAGGAAATATGATAAAACTTCCACCTCAGTGCGATACTTTTTTGTGTGTACATATCTTTAAATACATCTAAGAAAAACGTTAACTTAAGAATGAATGAACATGCACTGGAAAAATGAAAATTAGAGATCTGATTTTTGTCTTGAAAAGAAAACAACTTCTTATTTATAACTTCATTTGAAAATAGAAATTAACAAATTCTCATGCAACCTTGGAACAAAGATCAAGTTAGTTGGTCGAATTTGAAGCAGCATGATAGAGCAAATCAATAATTGTGTGCACAGTCCATCTTGAGGTACAAAGAATGTTTCAAATCGCATACACATATCAAATTAGTGCCTCGATTTCATTTTTTTTTTTAAATGAAGTACACAGCTTGCACAGCTTCTCACATGACGTAAGAAAGTCTATTGTAAATTATTTGGTATAACCTGCAACATTAACCAATAGACAGAATAATAATGTGGCTCAATCGTCGGAAGTTGCCAAAAGCTGTTTGTATGAGTTACACACAGGCCCACAAGATGGTGTGTACAATGGAAATTGTCAAATTAAAGTGTGCCGTCAGTTGGCATGATGACTGGTTCTAAAACTTATTGCAAAAAAAGGTAACACCATCACTTTTGGTAATCTATGATGTAAAGATTTCCCCCAAGATTTTACTCAATAAAATGCTCACACCTCAAACAGAAAAATTTGGTTTTCTGATTGGACACCTTTCTTCACTTACATATTGTTCATTTTTTCAAAGCATGCTTTCTGCAATAATTATGTTCAAACTTTGTGGACCAAAAACAAACTTAATTTCTCTAAAAACCGAGAAAGGCGATGGCTCCATGACACACAAAGCGAAGGCATATATACCATTTTACACAACGCCTGAATAAATCCGGGCCATCCGATTGGTGGATCACGTGCATTGAATTATTTGTTTCATCGCACGCCGCGAGAAGTTACATCACACGGTAGGCGTGTGATGTAACTTCGCGAAAGGTGTTCCAGTGGTATTTCACCATAGTTCCCCCTGTCCGAACTTTCAGGCACTCTACTGACTTAGCTGTCTCATCACATCCGTTCACTGTTGTTCGAAAGGCTAGTACTGTGAGATACTCTTCAAGTTTTTCCTTCGTACTGCCTCTCTTTGGAACTTCTTACCTGTAACCTGCTTCCCTTCCACCTATAATCTCTCACAATTCAAACGAAATGTGAAAAGATACCTTCTATCCCTGTGATTTCTGTCTTTTCTTGTCTTTTGTAGCCCGCACTTTTTGGCCTTGTGTTTGTATTTGGGGGGCATGATCGAGCTGTCATAGTATTAGAACTACTATGAACAAGAATGGCACATACATTTTTTTTAAATGCATTTAAAGTCCAAAACATATTCATGGCATGGCTTTTTTAAGTAAAAGGAAAGTCAAGTCTGACATCAGTGCCATGACATGTACAGACATTGGCTTTCAAGATAGCTACAGAGATAAAAAAAAAACAAAAAAAGCAGAGATGTAGTTCAGTTCCGATCTGAATGGACTTTTTAAACGTTCTCTCTATGCAAGTTTGCCCTGAACAAGGCTACAAGGGAAAAAAGAATCAAAGATGCAAGAGGTAGGAATTAAGATGCCTCTTAACCCCAACCTACCTAAATCCATCAAAATCCAAACCCTGTTGTGGAGGATTTTGGCGGATTTAGGATACCTCCATATTGAAAACTGGAGGATTTTGATGGATTGAGGATTGTAAGCCTAGCGGTACTGCAGGATTTTAATGGATTCAGGATACCTCCATATTGAGCAGTCACCAAAACCAACTTTTTGTGCATGACAGAATAGGTGGATTTTGGCGGATTCAGGATACTTTCTAGTAAAGTTACCCAAGGGGTTAGGGTTAAAGCAGGAAATATCATAAGATGAAGGGAAACATGCGCCAGGCAAAGAATTGCATGGAGATACAGAACGGGGGAAAAAGCTATTGGCATAGCTTTTTCATCAGCTCATGTCACCGTTGAAAGGGGGATCGAGTTCCCATGATAAACAACAATAAACAAGCATTCATAAATGCCTCAGCGAGTTTCACTATCCCTATTGGTTGAGAGCCTGTCACGTGGGTGTGTTTAAACGGTTGTTGTAAACACGGCTGGAAGTTGTTTAAACACGGCGCGTCATAACCAGCTGTTCTCAGCCGATACGCAACGGGGAGAGTGTAGTAGGTGCGCGCACAAGATGTACTATACTGAACGCTAATGCACGCGTATAAAACGCTGCATCTCGTGCGTGTGCGTACGCGCACGCGACAGACAGGCGCGGAGCGCCTTCACGTGTGATGACCCGGTCTTTACCACGTCAATAATAACCGAGGAGGGTGTAACGCGCCATCGCGCTACCTAAGGTTCGGATGGCCACCGGATTAAGGATTAAGTCTTACTCATTGGTTACATTATTCGGATGATTGGTTTATTCCAAATATGTACAACTACCACGGCCAGTCGGCCATGATGAAGAGCACACACAACACATGCTATTTCCCATCATGCACTTCGGGAGCACTATGGATTAGACTTAACACTAGTCCCTAAATCGGTGTATATACAACATGTACAATAAACGTGTATAAAGACTGGATAGTCCCGTTACACTCCTTCCCCCTAAACTAGGCGTGGGTGAAAAGGTTGGGGGTACACATTTTAGCAATAACCAAAACACTATCAATCAAAGGTTTGACTGAAATCAAAGTCTTCAGGCAAGTTTAAGCAAAAGGTCACTTCAACACGTTCAGGACATCATGGCATAAATACTCTGAACACGACTTGTGTTTTGTTCCTATAATCAATCAACATGGTGGGTGATCAATTACAAAACCTTAAATTACCTTTACTTTTAGGATAAGCACAAAAACACTTGGCTGCAACAAGTTACAGAACTCAATCATTCTTACAAGAATCATCTGAAGGTCAGACATGTCAAAAAGTAGCAAAAGTATAGGCAGACAAATGCTAACAACTCGCTACAAATCACATGAAAATCATGAGGTGATACAAAAATATCACAACTACGACAATGTAAATAGCAATAAACAGTCAATGTAGACGACAAAGTTTACAGTCAATGTAGACGACAAAGTGTTCACAGTCATTGTAACGTTAGACAAGAAAGTTCAGTTGCAGACGAAATTGTACACAGTCAATGGAATACATCACAGGCACGAAGAGCTGGTGCTCCTCCCTGGGCGAAGGGTTGTCGCAAATGTTGCCGAAGAGATCTCCAGGACTCTTCCCCTGCAGTGATCAGCACGATACAAGGTTGACGCAAACATGCTCGAAGAGTGTTCTCTTCCCCTGGGCGAAGGTTGTTACAAACAACTGACAAGTAACAACGTTAGACATCAGAGTCAGACAGTTTCAGGAAAACTCAGTAGGGACTGATGACGATCATGGTGCCGGCAATTGGAAGACATGCTTAGCATGATCCGACATGCATCACACAAAAAGTCAAACAAACAGTTAGGTTGGCACGAAGAGCTTTTGGGGCTCCTAGGTTCTGGGTTGGCACGAAGAGCTTTTGGGGCTCCTGGGTTCTGGGTTGGCACGAAGAGCTTTTGGGACTCCTGGGTTGGCACGAAGAGCTTTTTGGGGCTCCTGAGTTGGCACGAAGAGCTTTTGGGGCTCCTGCAGTCCTGGGTTGGCACGAAGAGCTTTTGGGGCTCCTCCCCTGGGCAAAGGGTTTTCGCAAACGTTGCCGAAGAAATCTACAGGACTCTTCCCCTGTGGCAATCAGTGCAGCACAAGGTTGATGCAACTTTGCTCGAAGAGCTTTTGGGGCTCTTCCCCCGGGCGAAGGGTTGTTGCCAGACAAACCCGGTCATTGCCGGTGTTGACAAACTCCGTCCTGTGAAACAGGGACATGACACGGCATGCTCGCCTTGCATTTCACGCAGACATGACGACAAAGTCAATGAAGACAGGAATGGCGATTCACAGCAATCACCGTCACACAGTCAGACATCAGGACGACTCGAAAATGTTGACAGTTAGCTACATACAGCATGGATACAGTCATGGCGACAAGCGATGGAAGACATAGTGGCATGCTTCAACACGCGTCGTTACAGTGCACGCACGAGGACGTGACGACGACAAACTTAATCCGCAAAAATCACATTTTCTCCGGGACCATCCTGCCGACTACGCCAGTGTAACGCGCCATCGCGCTACCTAAGGTTCGGATGGCCACCGGATTAAGGATTAAGTCTTACTCATTGGTTACATTATTCGGATGATTGGTTTATTCCAAATATGTACAACTACCACGGCCAGTCGGCCATGATGAAGAGCACACACAACACATGCTATTTCCCATCATGCACTTCGGGAGCACTATGGATTAGACTTAACACTAGTCCCTAAATCGGTGTATATACAACATGTACAATAAACGTGTATAAAGACTGGATAGTCCCGTTACAAGGGGCGTGACCGCTGTTAATGGACCGAGCCGAAGGCGAGGTCCATTAACAGTGGTCACGACCCTTCGAGGTTATTATTGACTGGTAAAGACCGGGTCATCACATTTTTATCCCCATTCTAAATGCCTTCTTACGAAAAATGCAAAAACCTCCCGTAAAAAGGACAAAATGCGAAGCTTTTTCACCCCACTTTTTCTCCCATTTGTTCAGTACAAAACTCATGCGCGTGAAGGCGCTCCGCGCCTGTCTGTCGCGTGCGCGTACGCACACGCACGAGATGCAGCGTTTTATACGCGTGCATTAGCGTTGTCTTACATTATGAAGGTAAGTACATCTTGTGCGCGCACCTACTACGCTCTCCCCGTTGCGTATCGGCTTAGAACAGCTGGTTATGACGCGCCGTGTTTAAACAACTTCCAGCCGTGTTTAAACAACCGTTTAAACACACCCACGTGACAGGCTCTCGACCAATAGGGATAGTGAAACTCGCCGAGGCATTTATGAATGACGCTGTAAAGACAGCGGGTCATCACACTTTACACGGCTGGAAGTTGTTTAACACGGCGCGGTTTTAAACATTTTTTCCGGTGTCACACGAAATGTAGAGTCCTACAAAATATGGTCCATTTTATTGGTTGAACACTCGAGTGACCAGTCACTATCCTAATAACGCAAGCGCAATACTACCGATGCGTCCGTATTTAGAGTCCATAATTTCACACTACACCAGCACTGCTGCGTTCTGCACATTGATCTCCATTATAATGGAGATCAATGGTTCTGCACCAGTACCTGGCGAGCGCGTCAATTTCCATATAAGGACATGTTTACCACTACTCGCGCGTGGCACGAACCATTAAATAGCTGAAGGGGTGTTTTACAAACCAATGTAAAACAAATTAAACAAAATCATTGGAAATGTATAATTTTCGGTGGTTTTTGCTTAATTATACCATGATTATACAAAAAGGTATTTTATGGATGGGAATAAATATGTGCTGGGCCGGTTTTAAACGTACGTTTAAAACCGCCTTGGGGCCTGGACGCTGATAATGACCCTCGCCTTCGGCTCGGGTCATTATCAAGCGCCCAGGCCCCAAGGCGGTTTTAAACGTACGTTTAAAACCGGCCCAGCACATATTTATTCCCTTATTCAGTGTGACATGATACCGTATGTCTCCTGTAGCTAGTATGGGCAGCACGAATAAGTCTGGTGCCGAGTTTATTTCACGCATAATCCTATGCAGGTACAGGGACTCAGACTTGACAATCCCGGCGTAGTATAACCTCCTCCCCAGATCCTGAAACCAGGGAGAGTTCCGGCTTGTAAAATTGAAGGTAAAATATATTTGGGATCGTTCCACGTGAAAACGAAGTTAGTATAGCACATGCACTTTTTGGTGAGGATGGCTGAGAGTGAGAGTGAGAGAGGTGGAGTTTCCAAGATAAAAAGCATCGAAGAATTGCTGCAAGATGCAAGCGGCGCTTTCGTGGAGAAGTTTGGTAGCAAGCCGAGTGTTGCTGCCTGCGCCCCGGGGAGGGTCAACCTAATTGGGGGGAGCACAGACTACAACGATGGATTCGTTTTTCCAATGGTTCGTTGACATTGCACGTCACGGTCTGCTAAGCTAGCTATGTATTACGAACTAGTACTAGTAGTAGTAGTAGTAGTAGTAGTAGTAGTATTAAACTATTCCTAAGGCCAGTGAAGTAGCACTACCACTAGCATTGTGATCCCCGCCCGGTGGTGGGGGGGGGGGGGGGGGGGTTGCCGGCAAAAATGAATATTCAGAAAGAGTTCCATATCTGGACATCACTTATTTTCCCTGCTTAATATGACCATGGAGGAGTTCTTCATCCATGATTGATATGACTTGAAAACTACCAAAAAGTGTAAATCTGATGAAATTTTCAACTTATTCTTTGAAAATACTTTTTCTATCGTGGCCCATAGACTTTGTGCATGAGGTATAAGCATGGAGGAAGGAACCCTTCCTCCATGGTATAAGTGATGTCCGGATATGGAACTCTTTCCGAATATTCTTCTGAAGAAAGGTCCAAATTTTGTAATGCTTAAAAAGAAAATCACCTATAAGTATAATCATTTAGTTCTACTTCCAGAACTGTGTAACTAGGTTTTCACAAACCTTAAACATTTCATGCACAACATTTCATATGCCTTACATTGTATCTTGATAATTGGCTATATGTACACGTTGGTCAGGTTCAATTCCTTGAAATGTCACTGGAAAAGGTGAAATTTTATGAAAATTTCGCTTTCCAAGACCATCACCACTCGGCAGTTTCGCATCGTTTTTGTCAACTGAGGGCGCCTTAACACTCTTGACCAACCACAGTGCAGCTTTCATAGCAACACATGAGGCAAAGAAAAAAAATGCTCGGATTGTTTTCGCAGGAAACAGTCGTATAAATATTTAACTTTAGGTTTGTACGGCATACTCTAGCAGCTGAAGCAAATATTTATGAGACTGTTTCCTGCGAAAACAATCCGAGCATTTTTTTCACAAACCTTACAGTTCTGGAATAAGTTCCAAAGACAAATGTCCTACTTTTGGCGATGGTGTAGTTATACTTATAAATCCCCATCTTTAGATTTGGTCCAATTCAAGTCAAGGGTATTTTTATCATTTTTAAAATGACTTTATTGACCTAAAGTATACGTTTCTCAATTCTAATGACATAATTTTATGTAATTTTGAACAGTTTCTTGTGGTAGAACATTTTCTTAAGCATTTTGTGGTTGATGTAGGCAAAGAATTCCATAGAGATACACGAGGGGAAAAGTTACATGTATTGGCATAGCTTTTTGTTCTACAACTAGGTAGAGCAAGAGTATATTGGTGGGAACAGGTGGAAAGCCGAGTCGCCCTAACTGGAAGAACCAAGCTGGACAAGCCGGTGGAACATTTTCTAAGAGTAGACTAAGAGTAAGAGTAGCAGTGCCACACATCTCCGGTGAGAGAGTGATTGTAAGGATGAGCCCAACTCTTCTCCAACCAAATTAACAATGCATTTATGTTCTCCATCTGTACAAAATGACCATCGTTACATTTGCTTTAAAAAAAAATCATATACATAGGCTTTACCACAAGTTACGGTACTTGTGGGTAACAAGACAGTGACTGGAGTATGTCGAATTGCGACTTTGGCTGAGAAGGCTGACGAACCAAAGAGCATTGAATTCAAGTTGCCTACAGTTGAGTGTCCCTTGTTGCCAGGCAACCCAGCATGGGCCAACTATGTCAAAGGAGTGGTGCAGTATTACAAAGGTATAGTCATACGCAATTGTTCGCATTCAACTTTTTCGGTAAAACTCGGCAATTTTTTTTCTTCTATTTTCCCATTTCAGGTCCAGTGCGAACAGCCCTTGAAATTTTTCTTGGTTGTTTTTGCCGAGTCCAATGGTTACTTTTACCAACAACCCCTGGCCAGTAAAACTGACCAAGTCAGTTTTGCCGAGACTGTAGTCCAGTGCAAATAGTGAGTCATTATTAAATAATGCTCCTTTTGCAAGCTTGGTTACCTTTAGCTTTTCCACAGTCAAACGTCCAACTGTGAATACTGGTAAGACTGAAATATTTGAATTGGTACTGGTCGTTTGGTAAATTTTACCCAAAATTTTTAAAAGTCCAGCTGGAAGGAAGAAAACAGTTTACCATTGGATGTAGAACCCTCTGAATTTGTAATGTATATTTTCTTCCCAGGTTCCCTGTCCTCATTTGATGCAGTCATTGCCTCCTCCGTCCCCCTCGGAGGCGGGGTCTCAAGCTCTGCCTCCCTTGAAGTTGCCACCCATACCTTTCTGGAGGCGATGGACCCAAACGGACCGACGACGGACCTGAAAGTCAAGGCGCTCACTTGCCAGAAGGCTGAGCACGAGTTTCCCAAGATGCCTTGCGGCATCATGGACCAGTTCATTTCGGTGATGGGGCAGGAGGGATATGCATTGCTGATTGATTGTCGGTATGTGCTGCTCATTCTTGCGTTTCACAGATGAAATTCACCCACAAATGAAGTAGAAGAATCCAACTATACTCATGATATATAACTTTTAATTTGATGTGAGTAAAAAAACCAATGACCTGGTTAGGATTTAAAACGGATTGCAAGTATGAACCTTTTTTTCCAGTGTTAACATACTGAATATTGAGGGTTGGTGAGTTGGTCTTACCAACAGTGAAAGTACAGGTCTGAAAAGTGGGATAATTTCTTTGGTATCTATTGGTATCTTTTGGAGATTTATTCTCTATTGAGATCTGGACCCAGGGAAAGCGTAAGGGTGGTAGGGCTGGCAAAGCGCTCAATAGAATCTCTTATCGCAAAAGTTGATTTCTAGAATTATATACACCATTGGAAAGAACACACCATAAGCTTTAAAATGAAAAAAATTATTATTAAAATTGGAGCAGTATTAAAGAAGTTATGATAGTTTTAGTTTTATTAGATGATCCAGCGCTATTGTAGAAATCAAGCGATAAAGTTTGTCCTTCATTTCCGCAATGCTGAACGGCTCACGATTAGGGGGTAGCCTTGATCTCCTAAAAGTGTCTCTCATTGGTTATTTGTGGAAATATCGGTCAGATCTGCAAATCAATGAAGAGTTTAGATCACAAGTTATAAATTGATACCAAGTTAAGGTCTATTACAAAATGCAAAAATCGTGACTAAAAAGGAATCTGAAAACCAGGAATAATCTGTTTAAATGAATCTTTGTTTTGCTGTGGGCTGCCACAAGAAATCAAGCTGTGAATCAGCTACTGCCACAAGTTCATTCCTCCCAGACATGCCACAGTGTGATGAGGTCTGACAGACATGCAGTACTTCTAGAACTACATGTAGCAGGCACATGGAAGACTGCTAGTTCTAGAAGCAGCTGCTCATGTGGAAAAGCCACTTAAAATAATGCTTTCGAGATGAGGAGTTCCAGTGGCATTTCATCATTAGTTTCCCCGTCCAAACTTTCAGACACTCTACTCGCCTGGCTGTCTCATCACATCCTTTCACTGTTGTTGTTCCAAAGGCTAGTACTGTGAGATACTCTTCAAGTTTTGTTTCCCTCGTACTACCTCTCTTTGGAACTCCTTACCTGTAACCTGCTTCCCTTCCACCTATAATCTTTCACAATTCAAACGAAATGTGAATAGATATCTTCTATCCCTATTTCTGTCTTCTTTTTTTTTAGCCTACACATTGAGTGGCCTTTCGGCCTTGTGTTGGGGCGATACCCATAAAAAAGTATGGATCTCCT
Source organism: Hippasteria phrygiana (assembly GCA_037893225.1). Lineage (NCBI taxonomy): Eukaryota > Metazoa > Echinodermata > Asteroidea > Valvatida > Goniasteridae > Hippasteria > Hippasteria phrygiana. Next base: position 1,656,855 of record JAZGUH010000056.1, read on the forward strand.
ATCTTCAATGCATCACAATATGGACAGATGTTTGTCTCTCTCTCTGAAGGTGGGGAATAAGATCAAAAGAGCTGGGCCCAGTTACATAGGTTTTACTCAGCACATGATTTTCTGCTAATGGAACACTCGCGTATTTCATGGGGAATATAAGCAGCAGGCAGAGTGAAGAGCTCGTTAACGTCGGAAGCAAAATTTGTAAAAATAGTAATTTCTATGTGCACACGGGCGAGAGCACAGGTTGGCCCCAAAATGTACAACTTTTCTGCTTACCATTAACCCTACCCCTTGTGGCACTTTTACTGGGAAATCATCTCAACCTATCCTATGTACTTCGAGATATTGGGATATCATAGCTTCATGAAAAGGAATGGTGCCAAGGCTCTACAGTCCTGAACCCATCAAAATACAACACATGGTGTTTGGATTTTGGTGGATTTGGGATGTTTAGGGTTAATCAGTTCTATGAAATTGGGCTGAGAATGTTTTTCAGAACTGGAAGTTGCCAGTACACTGTAAATAGTTCATGATTTGAGTATTGAGCTCAAGAACCAGGCGAAACAAACTGACTCAGTATAGCGTGAAATTTTACGACAGCTCTATGGAATCCAAGCTGGTACCCCTTGCAGATCCCAAGCTGGTTGTGATGGTCACCAACTCCAATGTCCGGCATGAGCTAACCGGAAGTGAGTACCCGACCCAACGCAGACAGTGTTATGAGGCAGCAGCTGCACTGAAAAAAGAAAGCCTTCGGGATGCCACAATGGAAGAATTGACAGGTGTGTAACATTATTTCATTCTGCATTGGTTTACAGCTTCAAAACAGTTGCGGTGGGAGAAATTGAGGATTTCAAAATCTGGTTATCCTAATCTTATTTATGATTTCACAGAATTCCCATCTAGCTCCTACTCATGCCAACGAGTGAGGTGCCGCATGAAATGCCTTTCCAATGGGCCTTTGCAGAAACACTCCAGAGCTGTAAAAATGGATGGGCAGGCTATCCATATACCAAGAAGACCACTAGCGAGTGAATGCAGTTACAATCAGAGACCATGGAGCAAATTGGAAAATGTTCCAGTTGTTTCTTTAGCCTGTGTTACCACAAAAAATGGAAGGCTTAATTTTTTATTTAAGGTTGCGTTCAAATATCCGGTTTCCAAAATCCAAACCGAATGTTAAAAAAATCCAGATTTATATCCCACCACTACAAACAGCATGAATTTAGCTGTACGTGTCAGTTTAAGAGTTATTCATGTGAAAGCGTAAATCATACGCTGTCTTTTAACACTACCCCCCTTCAATGTTCTTCGTATGGCCCTGCAAAATCCAACAATTTTTAACAAAACTGAAACGAGAAGCCTGCTACATGTAAATACAACAAAATCCAACAGCAAATTTTGTTGGATTCTGCAGTGTACCCACTACACACCAGCCTTGGCATTTTGCAGCTACCCTGCTGAATCCAACAAAATGCAACAGGTATTTGTTATGAGCCCTGGCAAATCCAACCAAATCCAACTGAAATTTTACTAGAACTCTGCTTCCAACCTCCTAAATACAACAAAATCCAGCACACCATGTAGTTCGTGTTGACTGCTAAATCCAACAAATTACAACAGCTTTTAACCATTGTTGGATTTTGTTGGATTCAGCAGGGTTGTGGTTAATGCAAAATAAATCCAGTTCACCCAAGTTGTTTGTGATTTATTGACTTTTCAAGAGGATTAGTGTTTTCAGACTTTATCTGGTTGTGCCATTCAATGTTGGACGTATTATGAGTTTATTTACAAAACTAACTAAAGCTAGACTTGTACTAACCTTTTTGTAAAAAGAAATTCAGTATATTGGGAAAATGAAAACGCAGATAAGTCAAACTAAATCATAGAAGTAATTTTTGTGGTTTTCTAAAAACGATGAGCCGTACATGTTACGGTGATGTCGCGGACAACCTCCTAAAAAGGGTCTTAGTTGAAAAGTCAATAACTCGCCCGCAATGTGAGTTTTTCTAAAACTTCAAGAAAGCTTTAATACTACTTGTGGTTGTGCATGCATGTATACTGGGAAATGGTTGGGTTAATATTTTTTTTGACCGTGTTCACAAGCTAGCATTTGTCATCTACAGCCAATGAAGGCAGCATGGACAAAGAAGTCTTCCGCAGAGCTAGGCACGTGATTGGTGAGATACAACGAACCACCGTGGCTGCTGAAGCATTGGAGAAAGCGGACTACGCAACGTTTGGAAGGCTAATGGTTGAAAGCCATAATTCTCTGCGGTAAGTGGCCACTTGGAAGGTCACGAGGGTTTGGCAAACTAAATTTGGTATTGATGACGTTATGTACTGTTTACCGCAGTGCATCATGGGGGAAAATGGGGGTCACCGCCGCGGCTCGGATACAATTTATACCTAGGGTTTGCCCAAACAGTTTAAAACTGGTTTCCACTGCGGCCCTGCAGAGATTTTTAATTAAAGAATGAATATGTGACTGGCTCTCCAAAAAGGGCACATAAGTCGCTGTAAACTTTTACGCGTAATGGGCTGTTCTATGTGAAGAGGGGGTGAAAAATTCAGACAAGTGATTTTTGAGAGAGGGAATGTTTTTCCCTCCCTCAAAAATCACTTGTTTGAAGAATTTTTCATCCCCTCTTCATCACATAGAACGGCCATTACGCATAAAAGCTTACAGCGACTTATTTGTAAATCTATTTCCACCTTGCAGTGATGACTACAAAAAGAGCTGCCCTGAGCTAGACCAGCTAGTAGATGCAGCAATGGCGGTGGAGGGCGTGTATGGATCACGTATGACAGGGGGAGGGTTTGGAGGCTGCACGGTGACGCTACTCAGGCAGGATGCCGTGGAGAGAGCTGTGACATACATGAAGGTATCACATAGCAAGCTTAGATCTTCAAGAGACCAATTGGTCGAGTTCCGCTTCATGGCGTGTTGACCAATCACACCTGGACTTTGCATGCAGATTGTTTTCCACAATACAAATTGTATTCAGGACACACTCTACAGAAATTGGTTTAATCCGAAATTTTTCCTCTGAGCGCAAGATTGACTGCAAGACGATCCTCCTCTGGGGTTGTGACTTTGGGTCGGCCGGTTCTTGGCAAATCTTGGACAGTTTTTGGACTGCTCCGGTTAATTTGAACTTTATCACGCAATTTTCTTATTGCAATTCGACTCACTCTCATTCTACGGGCAACTTGCTTTACTGGCGTACGAGCCTCCAGGAGGCCTATTGCAATTGCCCTCTCTTGGATTGACAGGCGAGGCATTCTTTTACTTAACACAGAGCTGGAACTGTCGTTTGACACTGATAAAGTCAAACTGACTGTTGAATTATGCCTGCACTGGACACACACCATTCTGCAATGATTAAAGTGTGTCAATGTCACCTTTAGACTCTGCTCATCCATGCATAACAGTAGGTATGGGCTAGTCAGTTTCAGTATTTGTTCCATGGGTCCCACTGATGATCTCCACCAAGGTTAATACAAATCCTGTGTACATCTTAGGAAATATAAAGATTCATTTAGGGGGGAGGGATACTTTTGTTAAGGTGTTTATTAACATTTCATTTGAATTGTGAACGATTATACAGGTGGAAGGGAAGCAGGTTACAGGTAAGGAGTTCCAAAGAGAGGCAGTACGAGTAGAGTATCTCACAGTACTAGCCTTTGGAACAACTTACAGTAAAAGGATGTGATGAGACAGCCAGGCGAGTAGAGTGCCTGACCTTGAGCTAATTTGGAACATTCACAGTGCCATCTTTTTGTTTCCTTAGGAGAAGTTCCCCGGAACGGCAACATTCTATGTGACAGCTCCATCCAAGGGCGCTCAGATACTTACTCTTCAGTAACAGGGAAGAACTATTTTTGATTCAGTCTTTCTTTTTTACATTAATGGTGGCCTTGCAATGAATTTTCCTATCATGTGACAGGAATTTTTTGTTTAACCCAAATGTCTTTCGGTGTTTTTTTGTTCAGCCCTGCTTAATCCAACGATTTCCAGCAAAACTTAAATGAGAAGCCTGCTATGCATCAAAATCCTGTTGGATTCTGCATTGTACCACCTACATGTACACACCAGCCTTGGCATTTTGAATCCAACAAAATCCAACGAGTATGTTAAGCTTCCACTTTGATAAATATGACAAAATCCAACACACCGTGTAGCTTGTGTTTTATCATTGTTGGATTTTATTGGATTTAGCAGGGTTTAGGTTTAATAGAAAAAAAAATCCAATTCACCCAAGTTGTTTGGGGAATTATTGTTAAGATCGGTTTTTAAATTAAGGCAATTTATTTATTCACACCCCTGACACAAAATGGTTTCACACATATTCCCGCGCTGATTTCGCTAGCCAATGCGTCCCCGTTTAAATTTCCCACGAACCGGCGTCACAACTGCTGGTAAAATCCCCGATCACGATAGGGACGCGCTGTCACGATCCTATGTAACTCCACTGGCCATGGTTATTGTTAAACCATAAACTAAATTCGTGTTTTTGTTTACATCGGGCGTTTTCCCACGGATTTGCTTTTGTTCGTATTCATTAGTTGCATTTCGAGTGTAATGTAAAGAGGGTGAGAGTGGGGGAGAATGTTTTTTTTGATCGTCAATCTGTTAACATCGAGGGTGTGTGAGCTGAGAATTTCTTGCGAGTGACCGGTACCAACTTTCCTGAGGTCCCTGAAGCAGCAGGTGACGATCAGCCGGAGAAATTCAGTCCCGGTATGATCGGATCGGCAAAATCAGAGCCAGTAATACGATCTCTCAAAAACCGGTCCCCACTTTTGCAACACTTGGCCTACAAGACACCAGTTTAAGCCTGATGAAGGAAAATAACCATGGCTGCAACCTTGGGTTGAGATTCCATTACAGTCCCGCACCTTGTAAATGAGTGACGTCCGTCGTGGTGGCCATTTCCGAGTACCGAGCCTGTCCTTGAGAGGAGACTACATTGGCTCAGCCACTTCACTTTGCCACACATTCATATGATGAGGGGACCGTATTCACCCTGGCATATTTCAGTTTGAGGGAGTACTCATCCAGTTTTTTTAATAGTTATTAATGGACACTATTTGGCCTCATTTCCACTTTATTATTGGGTGCAATTTAAAGTTCGGTTGAGCAGGATAAAATTAAGTAAGTTGACCATTTCATTCACTATTATCTGTTAAGGGTCGAATAAGATTGAGAATTAGTCTACTCAGAATCCCTAAAATCTAATTTCTATTTTCGAATTAATTGTCAATTACAGAATTGTTAATACAAGGGATTTGGATTTATAAAGTACATGGTCTCTTTGTCATTTTATTTAAGTTGGTCTGGCTGTATATTTAGAACCCGGAGTCATCACATAGATTATTCATAGAACTAACAGACTTTTGGATGGTGGTGACAATTATTGACTTTTGAAGAGGAGCAGTGTTTTGAGACTTCATTGGGAGTTTATTTACAAAACTTACTAAAGTATAGACCAGCCTTGTCATTTTGCAGCTACCCTGCTGAATCCAACAGGTGTATTCTATTTCGCTGCTTGTTGGATTTAGGAGGGTTAGGGTTGTCAGTTTAGGCCATTTAAATGTGTGCAAATGCTTAGGCAAAAAAAAAAAATTGTTCTGCTTCCGGTTATCGACCCTAACCCTAAAACATTTTCGGGAAAAATCTTTACCCCTTGAAAAGGTCTTTTTTATAATGAGGTGCCAGGGCGGCCTGTGCAGCCAAGCATAATGTACACAATATCCCAATAATGGATTGAAAAGGCAGAGATTGGCATGTATAGACGTCAACTTGCCAGGTGGCTATTTTCAATCCGCACATGTGTGTCAACCAGGCGCAAGGGGTTAACCCCTTGAGTCTGGGAGATGTCGCGGCGGCTCTGGCAGCCAAGGGATCAAGGTAATAATGTGGTGCTTATGTAGCGCTTTATACAAATTTCTCAAAGCGCTTCACAATTATTACCCCTGGTCATCAGGCCATGAGATCAGTTCTATGCAGCAGTTCAAAATTATGTTTGTAAGGTCAATTCATTCTCTATCCTCACAGGTACCCATTTATACTCTTGGGTGAGGAGAAACAACTGTCTTGCCCAAGCATAGCACAGATCGTATCAAAAAGAAGTATACACTCAGAAAAATGTCTCAAATGAACTTTTCAATATTTTTGGAATGGCACAAAACCTTTCAGGCTTTAAAATGACACCATGATCATTTGCAAACCTTGTAAAAAACGGCTTGTGCAATCCTTGTAGTGCCGGGAGCTTTCAACTACATGTACTTCACTGTTATTTTTGTATGTTCTTCACCAATTTGCAGCTTATGTTAATTTGCTTCTAGGGCTGATTATGAGGTTCAATTATGAGTCTGTGTGTTGAGTACTTTATGAGAAGAGATACATGCAAATAAACACTTACACAGTAATATGTGCCATCTTGTTCACGGGGCAAAAATAACACTCGAGTGCATGACGACTTGGAAGCACAACAGTTTCCGATCGATGATGCGTACACTTTCCCTGTAAGCAAGATGGTGCATTTTACCACGAAAGTGCTTATTCAAGTACATGTATAGTACCACACTACATATTTCATGGTTTTCTTATGGTGTAATTTTCTAGAGCTCTATTCATTATTTGCATCTTGTATTCAGAAAAATGTGATGAAATATAATTTGGATCAATTCAGCTCATATGGGCATTTTGAAATAAAAACAAAGCACGACAAGTACAAATTGTCTTCTGTTTGTTGGCTAATTTATTAGAGTTTATATAATTGTCAATTTTTTTTATAGACTTACAAGACGAAAATGATTTAAAGAAATAAAATGACAGATTTAATAAGAATTCAACTTTCAAAGATAGGAAATATGATAAAACTTCCACCTCGGTGCAATAATTTTTGTGTGTACATATCTTTAAATACATCTAAGAAAAACGTTAACTTAAGAATGAATGAAAATGAGAGATCTGATTTTTGTTTTGAAAACAAATTCTCATGCAACCTTGGAACATAGAGCAAATCAATAATTGTGTGCACAGTCCATCTTGAGGTACAAAGAATGTTTCAAATCGCGTACACATAAAATTAGTGCCTCGATTTCATTATTTATTTTTTAATGAAGTACACAGCTTGCATAGCTTCTCACATGACGTAAGAAAGTCTATTGTAAATTATTTGGTATAACCTGCAACATTAACCAATAGACAGAACAATAATGTGGCTCAATCGTCGTCAAATTAAAGTGCGACTTCAGTTGGCATGATGACTGGTTCTAAAACTTATTGCCAAAAAAAAAGGTAACATCACTTTGGTAATCTATGATGTAAAGATTTCCCCCAAGATTTTACTCAATACAATGCTCACACCTCAAACAGAAAAATTTGGTTTTCTGATTGGACACCTTTCTTCACTTACATATTGTTTATTTTTTTCAAAGCATGCTTTCTGCAATAATTATTTTCAAACTTTGTGGACTAAAAACAAACTTCATTTCTCTAAAAACCGAGAAAGGCGATGGGCTCCATGACACATTAAACGAAGGCATATATACCATTTTATACAACGCCTGAATAAATCCCGGCCATCCGATTGGTGGATCGTCGATCTCGTGCATTGAATTATTTGTTCTATCGCAAGCCGCGAGAAGTTACATCACACAGTAGGCATGTGATGTAACCGCAAATTTCACGGTCATTATAGGTGGCGCCCTGTATTGTAAATTGTCCCTATTAAAAAAGAGGTCCGGTTTATCAGAGCATGGCATTAAATATCTGTTAATTAGCATTGGACCTTGAAAGTTCTGTCCTTCAAAAATCCATTTTTTTAATACTTGAATGCATACAATTGAATGCAGTAGAACTTCACTATAACGAACACTGCTATAACGCACATTTGGCTATACCGAACACCATCGTTTGGCTCCCAAGTTGATTCAATACATACCATTATACATTATAACGAACGAACACTTTCTGTGCATCCCATAAAGATGTTTGTTATAATGGCGTTCTACTGTATAACCAAAGACTGGAAAACAACCACAATTTTTAAATATGCCATGAGTTTGTGCACATTTGCACTGAGGCACTGTTAAAATTAAATGTAGTTGTCTACATCGCAGTTGACATTAAAAAACTCCCTTACTGAATTTTTTGGGAAAAGGTAATGAAGATAAACATGGCACTGCAACAGCTTCGGTTTTATAATATCAGAGCGATGTGACAGTTTGTTAGAACATTTTTGACAATTTTTATCAACACTCTGTCGTGTAAACAAAAATGCCTGCGCTGTGCACATCTTGTATCAACAGCAAATCTCCATGTAAAAAGAAAATCTGCATAGCTCATTGACCACTGCATAAACAAATGAAGCCAGCAGCCACCATATTACCACTCCCATTGTGTGGGGGTGTGTGTCCGTATCAATACAGTGATTAGTGTGTACTTGGCAATCAAGTTTTTTTTTTTATACAACGCCTGAATAAATCCCGGCCATCCGATTGGTGGATCGTCGATCTCGTGCATTGAATTATTTGTTCTATCGCAAGCCGCGAGAAGTTACATCACACAGTAGGCATGTGATGTAACCGCAAATTTCACGGTCATTATAGGTGGCGCTACGACACGGCTGTCATTCATACAAAATGGTGGACGATGTTCCCGAACCACGGCTAACAGACGACGAAATATTGGAACTCTTAGGTGATGCTGACGCTGCTAACACAAAGAGACAAATCAAATATACAGTCAGACAGATTCGGAACTTGACAACTTTTTGTCGCGATTTTATGCGGGACTGAGAAGGGAAAACGGCACGTTGTACACAAAGAAATCCATGCATGCAATCCGACGAGGATTTATTCAGGCGTTGTATAAAACAAATAATGAATGTTTCACATTCGTGCAATGGTAAGAATAATTTCATTCGGTGACAGATGGAATGCCCCATTCCACTCGGCTTCGCCTCATGGAATGGAACATTCAATCTGTCGCCTCATGAAATTACGGTACTAGTACAGAATTGCAGGCCGTTAGCACAAAATTCTGCATTACAGATTCCATGAAATTGGGCCTGGTTACATATTTAAGTATCTGCATTTTCTCATTGAAAAGGTTCATAAGAGGTCAGCTTTGCCCATAAGAGGTCAGCTTGGCAAATGCTAATACTTGGTCCAGATCCAAACATAAACAAAAAATCATTGTCGAGTCCAAATGCAGCTTTTCTTTAAACTAATTGCAAAAGTACTCTCTCTGTATAATTATAAAGTTACATATTTGCCCATAAAATTAAGAGATGGCATTTTAGCCAATTCGGCTAATCTGCTGTACAGTGCGTCGCCAAGAGTTTGTCACGGAGAGGCTATGTTTCACATTGTGCATTTGAAAAGGTCAAACAAAACTGTTACTGTGATAAATGCAAACGTGGACGTGGTTTGACTTTTTGACGAGTGGTTATTGCATATATTTACCAGGCTTTCAAATGCAATATTACTATCCTGAAATATCCCGAAAAATGCCCTTGGATCGACGATGTTGTATGGGTCTACCGCGCAGTTTGAAAATGGCATCTCCGATGCAATGCTTGGTGGCGCCCTGTATTGTAAATTGTCCCTATTAAAAAAGAGGTCCGGTTTATCAGAGCATGGCATTAAATATCTGTTAATTAGCATTGGACCTTGAAAGTTCTGTCCTTCAAAAATCCATTTTTTTAATACTTGAATGCATACAATTGAATGCAGTAGAACTTCACTATAACGAACACTGCTATAACGCACATTTGGCTATACCGAACACCATCGTTTGGCTCCCAAGTTGATTCAATACATACCATTATACATTATAACGAACGAACACTTTCTGTGCATCCCATAAAGATGTTTGTTATAATGGCGTTCTACTGTATAACCAAAGACTGGAAAACAACCACAATTTTTAAATATGCCATGAGTTTGTGCACATTTGCACTGAGGCACTGTTAAAATTAAATGTAGTTGTCTACATCGCAGTTGACATTAAAAAACTCCCTTACTGAATTTTTTGGGAAAAGGTAATGAAGATAAACATGGCACTGCAACAGCTTCGGTTTTATAATATCAGAGCGATGTGACAGTTTGTTAGAACATTTTTGACAATTTTTATCAACACTCTGTCGTGTAAACAAAAATGCCTGCGCTGTGCACATCTTGTATCAACAGCAAATCTCCATGTAAAAAGAAAATCTGCATAGCTCATTGACCACTGCATAAACAAATGAAGCCAGCAGCCACCATATTACCACTCCCATTGTGTGGGGGTGTGTGTCCGTATCAATACAGTGATTAGTGTGTACTTGGCAATCAAGTTTTTTTCGGCTAATTCTTCACACGTTGTCACCGTTGTAACCTCAGTATTATAACAAGATCGAATGTCAACGCTGTATCGTCTGGGGGGAGGTCGTCTGAAATAATTACTTTCCCCAAAAATTTGGTCACACAAGCATATTTCATTCTAAAGGTGCCACAGAACTGGCAATAATGAGATCAAATTCTTGAAAATATCATAGTACTCGTTGCTTTCTACTATTGAGAACAAGGATAAAAGTAAACCCTGGGGACAAGGTTAATAAATATATTGGTTTGGGAGTGGTGATATGGTGGATGGCAGCTTCAAACTCACACTGCTAATGCACTCTCCTGTTTGATCTGATTATAATTAAGGGGTATCATCGAATACCCACGAGTGGTTCTCACGGGTTGTTCTAAAACCCCCTCGACTTATGCTCATAAACGAAGCACACACATGCGCATGATTAACCAGTCAATGTACAAACTGTTTCGCAATGCATGGCGCATGGCCAGCCCGAGCCAGAATCAGATTGTATCCCAAATGAGAACCAGTCAAATTCCTGTCGTGTCCGTTCCTTCCTCCATGTTCAGTAAAATACAGTGTGTGCAGCATGCATTCTAACTGGGGCCGTATTCCAACTCCGGGTTTCAATTTGGGATACGATCCGACTCACAGAACGTACCTCGAGGGGTTGTGGGGGTCTTAGAACAACCTCACTGCTCTGCCACACAGTGCCCTCAGAAGCTGTGCATGAAGCCAATGGTAGTCACAGAAACCATGCATGAACTTCTGCCACAAAGAATGGCCACAAGAAGAAATCACCCGCAAAGAATTTTATTAACCCTCCTATTTAAAAGGTCAAAATCAGTCAAAATTTCCTTCCACCTCCCCTGCTATACTTTTACACAGACATGATCAGATTACATGTGGTTTTGTACTATGGCAGGAGGGTCAAAAACAATCACCTTGACTGATTTTGACCCATACAACAACATGGCTCAGAATGTATGTTTGCATAGGAGGGTTAAGGTCAATCCTAGAATTCACCTTTCATGAATAGAGTATATTAATTACAAGAGGGCTAACTCCTCGCACGGATACTTTGAAGCCCTCCTGGGTAGGGCCATGATTGGAGGGGAGTGCATGTTATGTATGTGGTTGAACTTTTTTGCTATTTCATGGCAAAAATAATTGGCCGTTGTATTTTACAATACGCAATCTACATAAAACTAGAAAGTCAACTTCTCTCAGCAATCAACATCATCTTTAAACTTTGGGATATGATAGAATAGGGCTTTTCAAATGTAAAAATGAAAAAAATTGACTTTTGGGTGAACAATTATTTTGTGCTGCAAGATTACATATTCACGCACCCAACAGGCTTCACTCCATACGGCGAGTTAGCACTATAGTAATTTAATACAGTAGAACTTCAGTATAACGAACACCACTATACCGAACAATCACCTTTTAACCCCTTGAGTACGTGTTTTTTCCCGGGAGACGTCGGGGTGTCGCGGCGGCTCTGGCAGCCAAGCGAAACGGCCACAATGTGTTTGTGCAGTCAAGCATAACATACACAATAATCCAACGATGGATTGAAACTGCACAAACAGCGGCAAACGGCGTCATCCGGCCTGGTGGCACTGGTTTTTTTGCGGCATAGGACGTCTTCCGTACACAAAGGTTAAGAGCAGCCTCTTTGACTCCCAAATGTTTATAGTAAATGGCCGGTATACAGAACATTTTTAAAGATATACTGTCTGTGCTCTTAAATTATTAACAAATTATCAACTTGCATGATATATTTTAACAAATAAAATAAGGGTACGGTAACCCGGAGGTTGCAGGTTCGAATCCCGCTCCTGCCAGTTTCTTTGTTCACTTTGAAAATGTAAAATAACTAAGGCTACACGGCACTACAACCACCCCCCCCCCAAAAAAAAAAACACCAAAGACATTGACAACTTGGGAGACTGCCAACATAGGGCAAGATTGGTAGAGCGCCAGTACGGTATTCCGGAGGTCGCAGGTTAAAATCCCGCTCCTGTCAGTTTTCTTTGTTCACTTTGAAAATCCATTCAAATTTACATAGTCAGTTTCCCTTGTGGTTTGTTTGACGATATTTTATTTTGGGCATTCGTGACCCTCTGAAAAAAAAGCTTTTACGTTTTGTTACCTATTATGCACAGAAAGGTCCACTCAGCAGGGAACTGAATTATTGTTGGGCTGCAAATAATAAAGAACTTTCTCAATACTGTGTCTCATTTTAAAGTAAATAACTTTTTAAATGCTAGAAAAAAAAAGCAATTTAAAGACAAACTTATTTTTCATTTTTCATTTTTTATGGATATCGCCCAACACAGCCCAAAAGGCCATTTAAGTTGTAGGTTACAAAAGACAAGAAAAGACAGAAATCACAGGGATAGAAGGTATCTATTTACATTTCATTTGAATTGTAAAAGATTATAGATGGAAGGGAAGCAGGTTACAGGTAATAAGGAGTTCCAAAGAGAGGCAGTACGAGGAAAAAAACAACTTGAAGAGTATCTCACAGTACTAGCCTTTCGAACAACAACAGTGAAAGGATGTGATGAGACAGCTAAGTGAGTAGAGTGCCTGAAAGTTCGGACAGGGGGAACTAATGGTGAAATACCACTGGAACACCTTCCATGATAGTATCAATAAAAGAGGCTCAATGAAGCAACAGAGCGTCGGACATGAAGGGGTTCCAGGGAAGATGTCAGGTCCTGACCAACCGAAATTTGAAACATGTCGCTGAATCTTTAAAGGAGCACAGACGGTATTCTTTAAAGGATCCCATGACATTCGTTACAAAGGAGTTGTGTTCTAATGAATAGCTCTATTATTCTCCACCAACAGAAACCCTCTACTTTTTCCCACCACCCCACCAGCCTTTTAGGAATCCCGTTAAGCCTCCGCCAGCCGGCTTCTGCTCCAGCTTGTCCTCCAGGGACGGCAGCTCGATTTGGTTCAGGGCGATATCAAAGAACAAGGGCTTGCAGGGGACCGGCTGGAAGTCCGGTGGGAAGGGCACCAGGTTGGGCTTGCCCGCGGCCAGCTCCGGCCCGTCCTGGTATTTGTTCAGCCGTTCGCTGACCGCTCGCTTGTCAGTGGAGACTTGTAGTTGGGCCATACTGTCCGTGACTTCCTCGGAATCTGTCGGCGGAATTTTGAAAAATGAAAGGTCATTATACAGATTACCTTTCCAGTCCGGGAAACCAGAACTTAAATTTCATACCAACAGCTACTACACCATCAGGCTAGTGAGTACAAGTTATTCACTAGATCAGACCATTTTTTTGTCAAGACTTTTTTCCATGTTTTAGGGCTGTTCCGAATGTAAAGAAAATTCGATCGTCAACTGAATACTTGAATACCTTTTTGCTGGTTTGAATATTCGCAAAAAATGAAAAAGAATTTATGCATGTACAGATACGACTGATGCTATTGTAGCTGGTTAATTGTTCCCGTCCACAAAACCCTTGACACTTATAAAATAATTACTGCAAAAACAGGCTGGAGGTTTTTCTGTATGTTTTTGTATGTTATCTTGATACAACAGGCGCATGCAAACAAATTCAATCAGGAGGTCCATAATATCGATCGTTTTGCGTGGAACTTTTTACAGTTGCAGCTAAAGCATTTCGAATAATCGAATACTAAATTATTCGAAAATGAACTACCCTAGTAGGTATGCTGTCAACTATAATTTACAACTGGAGTCCCCATTTGGTAAATTAATTTGTCAAGTGAATGAAAACATTAAACATGGCAGACTTTATTCATTCAGCGTGCAAAATCTGAGATTCATTTTTACAAACGTCAAGTTATTTGATAGAAAAATCACCTGTTCTCTGGCCTCGTTTGGTCTTGGTGTCTGAGAGACCAATACCTTAATTATCCGACTTGCTCTACCGGCCTGGTGTGAACTACGAGTTGTGAAACACTCCCAAGAACCAACTCCTCACAAAAAATACCTCTATTTATTTTCTGTTGACTTTAACCCTAACTACCCCAAGCCTTACAAACTCCAACACCAGGTTTTGTCTTCTAAATTTTGATGGGTTCAGTACTGTAGGGCCTTGGCACCATTACTAAACATGAAGCAACAGTGGCCCAATTTGTCTGAGTATACAATGCTTCATATATTACGTCGGGACAGGGCAAACAAGAAAACTTCTCTGTTCTAAATTAGGTTGAGGATACTTTCTAGTAAAAATGCCTAGAGGGTTTGGGTTAAGGGAACATTTCATATTGTCCAGATGCGGTATTGATTGTAGTACCGCTGTTCCTCTTTGCGGTGCAGCATTCCATACCTCAAACCTTGCTGATGAATGGGAAGCCAGGCGGCTTGAATACATGAATAATCATGAGGTCAAAACTGACGCTTGGAGTTCATTAAAGCCCAGTCAGCTTGTCAAAGATTTGCAGCGGTCAGACCATGGACAAAGAACCCTATCAGTGGAGGTCTTGCTGCAAAAAATGTTTATTAAAGAGCTCTGGCTTGGAACACCAACCCCCCATTGCCCACCAAGATGGGTTAACCAGAGAGCCAGGAGACTAGTGATGGCGCAACCGGATTCTTTGTAAAGCAGGCGCAGCGACAGGATCACACACTCCTCATGAACATTGCGGTGACAAAACTGTCTGTGTGCACTGACCCATACAGAATGAACTCATTATGTCAGCCAGCTGGGACGTTAATGCTGGTACCGCAATAAAAACAGCGGTACAGCTATTGCAACTGCTTTCAGACAATATGAAATCATCCCTAGCTTGCGTACAAAAACTACGCCACTGTATCAAAAGACTGGGAGATTACGGAACCAATGAAGGCTGTAAACGTCTTGATTACAAAAGATTATCAGCTCACTTAGTGCTAAAGTAAGGTGCCTACCGAGAATTGACAATGCTTGGGCGGAGTACTTCAAACCATTCACTGTTTGGGTGAGATCCTTCAGCACCGACAATTCACTCTGCAAAGAAAAACGTTTTGTTTTAAAAACTGAAATCAACGGCAGGCTTTCAGGCAGACCCAGGTGGAAAAGTAGGGAAATAGTGGCATACAAAAAAAAATATCAGGATAAAAGTAGGATTTTTGCGGGCTTTCAGGAGTAGTTTCTGTTGATATTCATCCATGTCCACGGCATCACAAGCCTCATTTGGCCATGTTCTGTACTCACAACACTTGTCCTCCATCCTCAACTAAGTTGCAGTACTTCTGCACCCAAGCCCTTCATTGTGTGATTTTGATACGACAGTGTGTAACAATATTCAATGAGATTCCATTTTTCGGAGTTGTGGGACAAAAAAAGCAGGACAAATTGTGATTTTTTTAGGACAGAGTAGGAAAAGTAGATTACTTGAAAGCTTGCAAAGGGTGAAACAAAATATAAATAGGAGTTGGTATGCAGTGCCCGAGTGAAAAGTCCAACCTGCGTCCATTGCACAAAGGAAAAAATAGTGTGGAAACTGAACAGGAGAAATTTGGACAAAAAACATTATCCACAGTGGAAAGTAAAGCTTCGATCACCGAACAAAAACAATTGTCCTGGAACAGAACCCCCGAACTCGGAACATTCCAATGGTCAGGATGTTACATTTTCTTTTGAATACAATTTCTTTATCCAGCTCAAAAAACTGAAGTTGAACAAACCCATTTTACTGGTGTGGCTAACTTTTACTATTAAATGAACAAATTGAAGTTCATTTCCGAAAAATCTTACAAGACAAACAATAACACCAAGAAAGTCCACCTCAGGGGTGGGATTGGCCAAAAATGAAAAATCCACGAGGACCCCAGATCAACATATAGTTTGTATTTGCCCAAGGACACCCCCTTAAAATATCAATTTTTATTGGTCTATATCCACTTTTACAGGTCAAAACACCTTTAGGACAACACCTCAGGAATTCCAGATTGCAAAACAGATTCTTTAAAAATTCTGAAATCCCGACAAAAAAAATCCTGAAATCAGGAACAAATCCTGACAAATCTCACCCCTGCCACCTACCTTTGATTTGCCTTTTACTTTCCTGAATTCCTTGCTGGCAGTCTCGATGTGCTGTAAGACTCGCTCGTACAGAGCAGAGGCCTCTCGCCACTTCTTGGAGGCAGTGTAAGACTGGGCCAAATAGAAACACCTGCAAGAGACAGAGGCTACAAAATGTATGGACTCTGTCGACACGATTCACTTCAGTTAATTCACAATACAGTGTTCCACCCACAGTTTGTCCCGGAAAAGTGCTGTTGCCTCGTGGCTTATTGAACTCAAGATCTCAGTGATACTGTAGATTGTGGGTTCGAGACCGGCTGGGGTCATGGTGCTTGTGTCCTTGAGCAAGGCACTTTGTCACAAGTTGTTTCTCTCCACCCAGGAGTAAATGGATACCTGTGAGGGCAGTGATGGTTATGTGTTTGATTAGCCCGTGTGCGCTTAAAATAGCAGCCGGGGCTGTATACTCCCCAGGGAGCTGAGGTTTCAGGAATGATTAATGGGCCCGCAGGGGTAATAATATTTGTAAAGCAGTTTGATCTTGCTAAAAGCGCTATAGAAGTACCTGTATTATTATATAATTATTAAAAGCCACTTTTGTGCACTTTGCAATGGAAAAGGTCGACATATAAACCAGAGCTGCCAACCTTTCCAAACTCATTACAGTATTCAGAAAGCAAAAAAGAAAAATCACAATTTTGTTCAGAAATCCATATTTTTCATGAAATTGAAACTTGAACTGAAAATCAGCACAGCATAGTCCGCACCGCTGAAACGGCAACGGTTCTTCATAGTGAGAATGAAATTCGGCTATGTACTTACATGGATCTCATCAAAAATGGGGACAAGCTGTGTGCCTGTTGAGTTTAACGAACAAATGCTGGATGGACCATCTCCTTATTTTTGGCTTTTTAAAGTTGAAGCTGCATCCTTTTGGTTGGGATCGCAATATTGAGGAAATTCATCTGTATGTGCTGGGCCGCTAGGTAAAAAGTGCTTCGGAAGTATCCATTTGCCAGAAATGTATGCACTTATAGGCCAGTTTGCACTACATTAGCCCTACAAATTGTGTCGTTTTACTGTCACTACGATGACAGTAAAAAGGCAGACGTTTAAAGGGAATCATTTACAGCCTCATTTGTAGGGCTAGCACCACGTGTACATTGTGCACAAATCCACGTACGTGTGCGATGCGCGGCCGGCCAGCCAGCCTTTCGTGTTCTAGTAGTGACGTCACAGGGTCACGTGATGCATTACATCATCCTTTTGCAATTTTCGAGCGGATAAAGTGGGAGGCTCGAAAAGTGGTAGACAAATCGTGTAAATGAGCCAAACAAATCACAATTAAGAGAAAAAACAACAGACATGTATAGTAACAGACATATTTATTAAGACCAACATTGTTTTCTATTTCAGTGACCCTTTAAGTTCAAAACGTTAGGCCAGTTATTTTTGTTTTGAAATATTGAATTGGATTGAATTGTATTCAATAAAAAAAATGACTCGGCCTTTTCCCCATCATTCAACACATGCAAGGTGATGAGAAAAACGTCTAAATTAATGCACTGAAAAATGGATTCATATCTAATCTCAACAGCAAAGACAAAGCAAAAATAACATTTGTACATTAGTAGGGTCTCTCTTCCTCCTTTATTCGCTCGTTCTAGTTATTAAATAAGATAAGAATGGCCCCTGCTGTATTAAGAAAATCAACAAACAAGTGGATTAAATCTTGAATTTGATTACCCCGAGTTCTCAAATATAAAAGGTGCCTTGTACTAACCTAAATGCCTTGTACTTGGATGACTTAGCTGCTATCTCCTGTCGGAGGTTGTCATCGTCTTCTAATCCAGCAAGCTGTGGGATCTCTGCAAGATTCTGTAAAACAGATGTAGGACATACTAAGCAAGATGAAGCTTTGTAGTGCATACAGTGCTCCAGAATCCACTATGTCTGGAAAAGGGCAGAAACCTCTAAGCCACAGAGAAGTAATATGAACTGAAGACTGGATGGCCCCCTTGATTGGAAATGTAGTTTTGGCTGTGTTCCACTAACAGAACTATGTGTGATTTTCATATGAACAATGCGTAACACTTATGAACAATTTTCAATGAGATTAAATTTGTCCGAGTTGCTGGACAAAAAAGTAGGAAAAGTAGGAGCAAGGTAAAAAAAAAAATGAGAAAAAGAAGGAAAAGTAGGAATACATTTACGAAGAGGATTATTGTGGATAGGCCCATTTGTATGACTGACCTGCAATATAGTGTCGTATATTCTAATCAGATCCTGAGGCTTGGTGACCTTCTTGTTATTGGTGCTGCCCGGCGTCATTGTCGCTGTCGGCACGGCAACGCCCGCTTCCGGCAGATTCTCTTTGAGTGTGTCCACCATGAGGATGTTGCGTTCTATCGTCTTGGTCAGGCGGATGTACATGAGGTATGTGTAGAGATACTGGGAGCTTGGGACGGGGCCGTCGGATTTCTGAGATCGCTGCTTCACAGCCTGAAAGGAATGGAAATGGAAATTTAAACATATGGCAAGAAATGGAAGATCCAAGTCATCAGGCCCAATCTGATGCTGGCTGATTTCGGAGGATTGAGGTTGCTGGGGTGTTTACGAAAACCCCTGGAGGATTTTGCAAGAATCATGCAGTGGTCCCCATAAGAGGATTTTGGAGGATTTAGGTTACATGCAGCTTTAACACTTTGAAATCAAAGGATATTGGGGGATTCAGGTTACTTTGACGAAAATGATATAGGGAGTTAGGGTTAGGGTTAAGACAAATGAAGTATTTTTTTGCTACAAACCACCTGCTAATTGGCAAATCCCGAAAGATATAATTGATAGAAGCATGGCCTGCTAGGATCAAAACGTGGTTTTTTTTCTCCATTTTCTGCAATAGTAGGCACAAATTTGGAAACATACCCCTGGTAATGGAGGGTCAAAAGACAAAGGTCAGCTTACCGGGTCGGCCTTGACTTCGTCCCGGAGTATCTGTAGGGCATCTTTACACTCCATGAGTAAACTCTCATAGATAGACATCTGGCTCTCGGGATCGCTGGAACTCTTCAGTTGTTTCTCATTCTCCTCACAACTCAGCAGAAACGCTCGCACCTATTCACAATAAAATATCCAAACAAGGAAGGCACTCAACCAGATACATGTAGACAAATGACACGACAGAAAGATCGTTTGATCACAACTACAGAAATTCTTGGAATGATGAGGTTAAAGATAAACACAAATCAAAAAAGGAAAAATTGTATTTATGGTTCAGAAATGATGTTAAATGTACAAAATCATCCAGATTGTGATGTATATTTGTGGTTCAGTAATTTATTGAGACTTGGTACAGACAAACAAACTCATGGGGCAAGCGATGTACTCAGTAGTACAAACATTGCTTGCTACAGATACATGGCTCTAGACATCAAAACAGGTATTTTTTCTGTGGAATATATATATGATTCATTCTAAGCTTCTAGCTAGGAAATGAGACCTCAAATGTCAATAAAATAGCTTAACCTGATCGAAATATATTGAACCAAAGTATTAGTTTGGCTTTCAGAAAGTTTAAAACTACCAAATAATGTCATTTTACCAAGAAGGTTTTGGCGGGTTTGGATGCCATTTTGGGTTTATTTTTTTGGGGGTGGAATGACATCATGAACTGTATTTGCCCTGGCAGTCTGTGACTTGCCGTCTTATGTGCTGTGGGTGTTCATTGCAACTAGTATAGATGGAGGGTAAAGTGGCGCGTCGTCTAACGTGGCACATTTTCAGTTTATTGACCTGCTTCAAAGTTACAAAGAAAATGTAATTTTTGACACTATTTCCCGATTTTATTTTTAAGTGATTGGTGAACCCTTTTCAAACGTGCCGAAAAGTCAGAAAGTAATTTTCTGACAAAATGAAAGTTGGGTATTTTAACTGAGATAGTGATTGAATTTGTTCAAGTGCGCCACGTTAGACGACTGCCGGCCAAATTTTGCACCCCACATTTTTTTTTTTTACTACTGCACTAAATTTAAAGATACTAAAAAAAATCTCAAATGAGTTGCGAAATAAGTTTTATTACAAAAGGTAATAGTACCAATATTCAACTGAATGAGTTTGAAGCCTATCAACAATGAAGTTTGTCAAAACTATCTGACAAAAGTCAGGAAGAACATCCAAGTGTGCCACATTAAAAGACTCCACTGTGTATGGAAACTTATGCTTAAACGTACATTCTGCCTGGTATTAATGCTTTACAGTTGAAGCAGATAATCACCTGTTCATTCTTGACTGGTACAAGGCGTCCTCTCCAAGTCACTTCACTCAATGTCAACGCCTGTCTCTCTCTTGTCTGAGCTAGAAGACTCTGTGCAAAATGACAGAACAAAAAATGATCAGATGAACAAAGAAATCAGACTCTTTGGTATCTATAGAAGATTTATCCTCCATTTAGATCTAGACCCAGGAAAACCGTAAGGGTGGTAGGGCTGGCAACCTAAAATGTGGCCAACCCCACCACCTCTGTTGTAGCGTTTACCTAGAGTGGCTTTTAGCCTTGTATTGGGCCTTGTATTGGGCTTTCTAAGCCTCAAATCATGTAGTTTAACCCTAACCTCCCCAAATCCTCCAAAATCCCTTTTTGCCAAATAGAGGAATTTGGAGGATTGAGGGTCTTTGGAAGTTGAAGCATCGGAGGATCTGCAGAATTGAGGGTATCAGAAGATTCTTGCCTCTGGAGGAAAATGGAGGATCCAGGTCATCAGGACCAATCTGGTGCTGGATGATTTCAGAGGATTGAGGTTACTAGGGTGTTTATCCAAAACCCACTGGAGGATTTTGCAGGATTTAGGCCGTGTTCTTCAGTAACAAACATTGTAGGATTTTTGAGAATTCAGGTTACATGTAGGAAAAATGATGTAGGGATTTAGGGTTAAGGCGCCTTCGAAAAAAGGTCGCCGCGTTTTGACCGATGCGGTCACTGCGGTTTATCCGGGTTCCTAAGGATCGTGCAAACCGCAGTTTCACCGCACCGATTTCACTCATGTGAAGGGAAGTTAATGAGGTACGCGTGGAACGCGGTTACGTTAAATCATGAATATGCATTTGCATCCGTCCAGAACGCGGTGACCGTGTTGAACCGTAGGTTTACGTTAATGAAGATCGCGGTGGCTGCGTTGTCTGAATAAATGTGCATAATATACGGAGGTTTGCAATTTGTTTCGGACGGGAAAGTGCGGACAAATATTCAATGAAACAGACATTAAATTTCGGCTCAAAACCTGCGATAGAATGTGTTTAAGGGACAAGACCAAAACTATTTTAATTAGTTGTTCTGTGCACTCGCTCTCAAAAGTAAATAACAAGCCCTTCACTGCGATCTCTTTTCGACATTGAAATTGTTCTTCGGCTAAAATTTGACATAAAATTAACGTGGTTCACAAATCAAGTCATTTTGTATTCCCTCAATTTGAAAGTGTTTTCGTCAGGTTTACTGCATGATTCATGCCGTCGGGGTCTCTAAGCCTCGACTAATTTTTCTGTTCCGTAATTGTTAAAATTGTATTAAAAAGGAGGAGCTTCGTTCATATTAGAAAAAAATCACGGAAAGTAGTGAAATTGAAGAAAACCAAGATTAGATTTGTCAACACAATGCGACGTTATTTCGAAGTCATGTTCAGGTGTTGACTGTAAATTTGTTTAACGTTCCCATTATTGATACTGATTGACAGAGAGTCACATGTATATTTTTCCCCCCAAGAATGCCTTAATTGATTTCGAAACATCTTTAATTCAGACGAAAGCACACATTTTGGTAAATATTACAAACATAATCCAGGTGACTATTAATAGGATTTTCACCGATTGCTCATATTATTCTTTTCAATGTTACTTTAATTTCCATACTCTTATGAAATATCATTATTTTAGACAACCGGAATAAATACACGACAAGGTGTAAAATTGTGTAAAAATCAACAAACACAAGTCCTGGGTAAAATAAAGTGGTAAACAATAATGTGATACGCTGTAATTAATATGTTGTAATGAACAGTTTACGGTAGGTCTACTTTTTTTGCATTGCATTACAAAAATTTCGAAGTATTGATAGAAAATTAGGATGAGAAGCTATTGTGTATGCTGTATAATGACGTGAAAAATCTTTTGTACGACGATATTTATAAACCATATAAAAATAGGTGTAGGTGCTGAGAGTGTAACTATACAAGTGTGAACCTAGGCAGAAAGCTTTTAATTAATTTACAAAATTGAAAACGATGATAAATCGGGGAGAATATTTAAGCAAATTGTCTCGTACATTTTAAACGTATAGGCCTAGCAATTGTTATTATCATTATGCGCATACGTCTTCCACAAGGTTGCCTAGCGATACTGTAACCATGGAGCTATTAATGCATGTCCTGTGAACCAATCCACGTGTTTGGGCGGTCCTCTAGAGAATCAGCTTATTGGTGGAGTAATCTCGTTGTCATGACGACCTACATGTAGGCCCAGCGGTTTGTTCTGCGCTAGAACAAGTTCCCACACTCATTCTTGGCTTTGAGCCAAACTAGCCCCAGACCTTGGCGCGCCCTTAGAGTTGCCAACGGCTGTTTACTTTGCACAATGTAGACATGGAAAGGTTGACATTTTGCTAGACTTTGAAATTCGGCCAGATAGGGCAAAAATTGAAAGAAAAACTATCAAATGTCCTCAAACTATTATTACATTGCAAAATTGTCTACTTGACTGTTAGCAATCTGTGTTTTGTTTATTATCACATCAGATATCAGTTTGGGTTTTTATAAAAAATAATGTTGACGCATTAAAAAGATAACTTTACAAACGACATGAAATGAGTTTTACAGGTTAAGTTGATGTCAAGATCATAACAAAACAAGTATGTTTTTTAAATGCTGATAATAAAACGGCAGCTTACGGAAAAGTAAAATGGAATAGTAAAATAATTGGAAGTGTCATGATAAATCTATTGTCAAGAACGAGAAAGTCCAGGTCCATGAACTGTGCAGATTATGGCTCCATGTGCTAGACGGGGCCGACCGTGGCTGCACCAGTTTCCCGCACACGCAGTCACGAGTCCAAATTGATCTTCATCAGCCCGTTATCCATCGTTATCAAACGTGAACCTTAGTACCTCCATCTTAATCCTCGAACTCTACTTGTACCTGAGGTGGCGTATCTAGTATTTGTGTGGCCATTGTAAGGGTGAAATCGGATGCTTTTGGAAATGTTTTTGGAAATGTTTTCGGAAAAACCACTTTGCGCGCAGGGCATTCTTGGACCCTACTATCGCCAGATCATGTGCAAATGTTATTTAAAAAGGCGATAGGCCTAAAGGGTCTAAGTTATTCGGACTAGCGAGTGTATATGTAGCGCCCGGCCGCATGACCCATGGAGGAAGGAACACAAACACCGACCGTGTACCATGGGGCAGCAGCCGCTGTACTATGCATGGCGCATACGCATAATGTCAACTTATGTCAACTTGACCCGAGACTTAAATAGCCGTCGTGCACACCTGTTCACGTGTACGTGTTTACAAGACTCAGAAGAGTCTGTGGAAAATCCCCACCACGTGCGTGCGAGTCATATAGGTGCGAGTGTGCGACACCATTCAACTCGCCGTATCTATGCAACGGAACTGCCATGGCAACAGAACAGAAGTACAAATTTTAATGACAATGATATGTAGGCTCATTGTAATTTTTGTCAACTGCATTTTCCTGGGAATATTTATTTATGGCATTTCAACAAATGCTATTGCAACTTTGATGGAAGCTGTTATATCTGGACAGTGAACAGAGTATGGTCCCTAGGGCCTATACCCTCACCCCCACCAAAAAAGGAGAACGGCGCTGTGTTTGACGAAAAATATATAAAATGCAGGATCGAAAAAAAGTTCCTATTTTTGTTTAATTGTCATCTTCACAAAACGCGGCTGTATAGGCCTAGAATCCACCATGCTAAATGTATTTTTGTCAGCTACATTTTCCTGGGAATATTTATTTATGGAATTTCAACAAATGCAATACAACTTTTATGGAAGCTGTATATCTGGACAGTGGACAGAGTACAGTCCCTAGGCCTACCCTCACCCCCACCAAAAAAGGAAAACGGCGCTGTGTTTTCCTTCCTCCGTGGTTTGACGAAAAATGTATAAAATGCAGGATCGAAAAAAAATATTCCTATTTTTCTAATTGCCATCCTCTTAAAACGCGGCTGTATCTCCATGCTAAACCTACACGGGCACATACATTTAAAACACATTTTTTTTGCCCCGACAGTCTAGAGGAGCTCGCCTCCCCAAACAATCAAACAAACAAACAAACAAAACAGTCCCACACACAAAACTAAAATACGCTCGGCCAAGAAAGAAATAAGCTAAGTAAATTGAGAAAGAACTGTGCGCATTACACCGAAACTTATTTATTATATATGCCAAGCCCAATCACGAGGTGCTAGCGCTGTAGTCAAAAAATACTTTGCGACATGCGGAAACCCTTTTACTACCGTCATTGCCGAATGCCGCAATTCAGGCATCATCCGCCGTGAGCATACACTGAAGTTTACAACTTTCAAATAAAACATGACGTACATGTAGGCATTTTTTAATGGTATCGGCACATCGCCCTCCTGAAAAAGGACCCACCAGATATCTTTGGAATGTAAACTCGGCGGCCGCAGTCGGCAGCAAAGCCTCTGTAAAACCGGCCGCGTTCACCGCACACTCAACCACAATCACCGCGTTCCGAGTGAGATATATAATCATTCGTACAGTTTGTAAAAACCATGAAAATACGCGATAGTGCTTCTTGGGAATTCGAATCCTAAAGCCGCGCTGAACACCTTTCGGATTTTACCAGTTCACCGGATTGCCATTACGTTTTTTGTTTACAATTGCGGAATTTCCCGGCCCAGCACATGTACATGTCCGATTCCGTTCCAATGGCCAAATGAACCGGTAAAATCGGAAAGACGTGTGGCGGGTTTTTATAATAATATAAAGTTGACCTCGGCGAATTCGAATTCGCCAGAGTTGAAATGTGTTCAACTTTTTGCTTTGGAATACTTCCGGTGTCGTTCCAAAACAAATCCAGTTCGAGTTCAACTTCGCGCAGAGTAACGTATTTATTTTTTTTTTCCTGATCAACACTAAAGTTTACAATATCAAATACACCAAGACGCAGGCGTTTTTGTTTTTTTGTATTGCGAATTTGTCAAAAGTTCCTTGGCATTTTTTTTAATTTACCTCAAGGTTTGAACGACGATAAAAACAACAAAACTACAATAACTTTTCACGTACATGTATACCATAACTCTCATCAAATATTTCACAAAACTACAAAATCAAAGACCACCCCACCCGGACTTTACAATTGTAATTACTTCCTATTCAACAACTTGTTCAAGAAATAATGGAGTCGGCATACTGGTCTCCAGAAAAAAGGATCAAGATATCTTTGGAATTTAAACGCGGCGACCGCAGTCGGCAGCAACTTAAAAAAGCCTTTGTGCAGTGGGCCGCGTTCACCGCACGCCCAAACCGCGATCACCGCGTTCTGGACGTATTACAATAACAATGCGATCTTTTCTTAGTCAGTTGCATTGATATGTAAAGGAGGCAGAAGAGCTCGATCGTTGGCTCGTAACTAGGGTTTGGACAAACCGCGATCAATCCGGTCAAACCGCGGTTTCACCTTTTTTCGAAGGCGCCTAACAAGATTTGGGACTCACATCAATATTGGAAGACATTATGCCACCAGACTTGAGCCTCATCTCAACCAGGTCTTTGATTGCACTCTGGTCCCCAATGTTGTAAGCACAGTAGCGTATGTTGGGGGTGATCTCCTCGACACGCTGAATGTACAGGAGGCGTTGCTCCTCGTTGAGGGCGCTAGCTAGTTTCTCGTAGATATTTCTTGGAGAAAAGGTTTTTAGAAAAAGTGAAAGCTACAGGTAAAATTGCTTCGTTCAATCTGGCACAGATATGTTGTACTGCACTGAAATGGCAAGATTGAACATTGGTAAAAAAAACAGACTGGTTTGTGTCAAAGCCCTGGCATTAAAAAATGGAAAATGGTATTAATTAACCCTAACTCCCTCTAATTTTGTTTCATATGACCCTGCTACATGTACATCCAACAATTTCCAACAAAACTGAAATGAGAAGCCTGCTAAATACAACACTTCTATCATGGTTGTTCACCACTAAGCCTTGTTACAATGGTTTTCTTTTGCCATCACAAATTTAAAACGTTAACAACCAGTCACATATTCAAGAAAAGTCCAACACCCAGTACCACTACCTATTCACTGCATTGAACCACCCCTGTGTGCCCCCACCTACCCAAAGTCCAACACCCAGTACCACTACCTATTCACTGCATTGAACCACCCCTGTGTGCCCCCACCTAACCGAAGTCCAACACCCAGTACCACTACCTATTCACTGCATTGAACCACCCGTGTGCCCCCACCTAACCGAAGTCCAACACCCAGTACCACTACCTATTCACTGCATTGAACCACCCCTGTGTGCCCCCACCTAACCGAAGTCCAACACCCAGTACCACTACCTATTCACTGCACTGAACCACCCCTGTGTGCCCCCACCTAACCGAAGTCCAACACCCAGTACCACTACCTATTCACTGCATTGAACCACCCGTGTGCCCCCACCTAACCGAAGTCCAACACCCAGTACCACTACCTATTCACTGCATTGAACCACCCCTGTGTGCCCCCACCTAACCGAAGTCCAACACCCAGTACCACTACCTATTCACTGCATTGAACCACCCCTGTGTGCCCCCACCTAAGAAAAGTTCTAATGGTGCTATC
The DNA here is from genome assembly GCA_037893225.1 of Hippasteria phrygiana. Classification (NCBI taxonomy): domain Eukaryota; kingdom Metazoa; phylum Echinodermata; class Asteroidea; order Valvatida; family Goniasteridae; genus Hippasteria; species Hippasteria phrygiana. The sequence goes on from JAZGUH010000056.1 coordinate 1,684,062, forward strand.
AAATTTATGTTTCACAATATTTTGAGCAAACTGTATCTGAAGTTTCTTCCACAGTCTTTTGTATAGAGTGCCATTTGTTCGTGTGACAAACAAGTTTCCTGTTAGGTAAAGTGTGCCAGAAGAGAAAACAGCATTAACTTTGCTATTTTAGCAGCTGTGACTTTCATTTTTATAGCATATGAAAGAGTAATTGTCACACAATTACTCTTTCATATGCTTTCATTTGCACACAAACCTTTTACATTTCAATCAACTCTTGAGGGTGAATTTTTTGGTTGAAAATACAACCATTCACTAAGCAGTTGGATGCATTTTCTGCTTGAGTTGTTCACGCTTGACTGAACAAAGAATATGGTACTGGGGGATGATAAGCCAATAAACAATGTGGTAATGAAAGGGTTATTAAAATACAGCAAGAGAAGATAGGCTAGATAAAAGAAAGCCTTACTGTGCAGTGCTAAACATCTTGATGCATTCTTTCCACTGTTCTTGCTCAAAGTACAACGTCCCTTTCATCCATGCACAATATGCCTAGGGAAAACAAATATTGTAGAGACTTTTCAATCCTGGTTGCATCAATCATAACATTGGCAGATCTGTATTCAAAAACTATTCAGGGATACCAGCAAGGTTCTTGTCTGAAAATAAGCTAAGGGAAACCTTAGGATACAAGGCCTACAATTAGCTGACCAGTTTAAAGTCAGGCTTTTGCCTAAAAACTGGGGGGTGGATGGGTGGTTCTAGCTGACACTACTTGAGCCGTACTCGACTCGAGACGTTGTGCCATCCAGCCCGATCCTGGGCGGCATGAACAGCCTGAACGTGTTGAAGGCCGATGGAGTTAAGGTCGTCTATGATCTGTAAAATGTAGGTACGGCGCAGGCCCCCACCCTGTCAGAAAGGTTCTTATGGTTGGTTTTGTGGGTTCAAGAAGACAGCGAGAGGGTTCAAGAAGACCACTGGAACATTCAATGCTCAAACTCTTTTGGGGGGGGGGGGGGGGGGGTTGGAATACAGGGAGGGAGAATGTTTAACAAATTTTCGCTATCATGAAATATTCTTGCATCTGAGCTGTATACTGATTATTCTACTGTCATTTGATATCTGCTTGTCTGGTTCCTAGTATGCGTAGTATATTTCCATTTCCAATATCTGGAAAAAAAACTGGCATTTATAAATTAAAACCCTTACATCTTTCATTATCTTCAAGCAAACTTGAATCCTCGATCCTGATTGGTCGATCCATGGCAACAGTGTGATATTATACTTTGCGTATTGCGCTATACACAAATCATAGTGCTGAACAAAAGGAAATTCAAAAGTGGCACATTTGCGCCCTTTGTGGATCGTCACATGCGTATACATGTAGATGCACATTCATTATGATACGTTTCCCAGCTCGCTTTCATTTTCTCATGTTTTCAGTCACATTCTGGTTTCGTGTACAGCATGGGTGTTTCATCTTTACTACGCGTCAAGTTTTCTTGAAGATGGTTATCCCACTCACGCCTCATGGTATGTGGGACACACATGCACTACATTATTCTGTGTTCCACTCCGCGCTTCTGGGACATTGATGGGTAAGGCCTGTCTAAATGGGGACAAAGCTTACCTGGGCTTCTAGCTTAGACCTGGCATCGCATTTCTCACTCTGCGACAATGTCTCCAGCTCTTCGGCATATCGGACGGCCTTCAGCAGCCTAGCCATCAGATGGAATCGCTTCCTAAGCTCGGTGTTGGATTCTTGCTTCAGTTGCATCATGTAAGCCCAGCAACGCTCAGCGCATATAAGAGGAAGGTACAGAAACCTATCCAAAAATTGATACATTCTTTATTTAGGTAGTGCAGGGAGGGGGAGGGGGCAGGGGGGAGGCATGGGTTCAATATGGATGGATGACATGGACTGCACGGAGTTGTATACGAGTCCCTGCAAGTCCTTTCACAAGTCCTTTCACAAGCCAAGTCAGAAGCCCTTTCATAAAGCCGGTCACAAGTAACTGGATGAACAATGACAAAGGAATGCCTTTGTCAAAGCTCATTTGAATAGCTTGTGATTGGGATTAGGACAGGAGGGCTTGTGATGGACTTGTGATGGACTTGTGATGGACTTGTGATGGACTTGTGATGGACTTGTGATGGACTTGTGATGGACTTGTGATGGACTTGTGATGGACTTGTGATGGACTTGTGATGGACTTGTGATGGACTTGTGATGGACTTGTGATGGACTTGTGATGGACTTGTGATGGACTTGTGATGGAGTCAAATACATCCCTGGGACTGCATATATGATACATTCATTATGCTTGCCACACATGAAGTTCCAAAAATGTACATATTCTCAGGTGAAAAGTAAGAAAATTGAAAGATCAAATTGTTTTAAATAACAGGATAAAAGCATGACTTTGGCACGCTTTTAGATGTAGTTTTCATTGATATGTCCACAGCATCACAAGCCTCATTTGGCTTGTTCTGTATTCACAACACTTCATCCTTAACTAAGCTCTTGAAAGTAAAGTTGAAGTGCTCCTGCACCCAAGCCCTTCATTGTGCGATTTTTATACAACAGTGTGTAACAATGTTGTGAAAAATATTTGATGAGATTTCATTTTTCGGAGTTGTGGAACAAACAAGTAGAAAAAAGTAAGAAAAAAAAGTATTTCAAGAAAAAACGTAGGAAAAGTAAGAGCAAGGTTTAAAAATAAATAGGAAAGAATAGGAAAAGTAGGAATACCTGAAAGCCTGTATACTTACATGTATAGTATTCCCGCACAAACAAGGAGGGCATAGGTCCAATGTAGAAAGCTAATTATGCAAACATGCTATCTTGTGTTCAGCGAAAATGAGGAAGTTACTGTGCGATATACACTATTGAGGAATCCTTGGTTTTATTACCTGAAACAATTTAAATAAAGTAAAGTAAAAAAAAATTAAAAATGATGCATTTGATACTCACTTTACATCTGTGACCGTCTCCTTTTTGATTTTCCGGGAGATGTATTTGTTTCTGTTGCCATAAGAAAACTTGAGAGACTTTCGTATTCTTCGTAGCCTCCGGGAACAGTAACTTCTGCACATAGTAAACAGAATATGGGAAATTTCTGCTTTATAAATGCTATATAAATGTTCACATAAATCAGCATTTTTTACTCTTTGTTTTCCTATCCCCTATACACACTAAACTTGACACAGGTCAGTGTTACAGTATTCTTAACAAAAAAAACACTTATTCCCAAATCCATTCATTTCTGAAAACTACAGCAAAAGCAATTGTTGTATACTACCTTTAATTAACCCTAACCCTAACCCTCCAGGGCACATTTTGGCTAGAAACCCTGCCAGACGCATCAGATTACATAGTTTGTCAAATTGACTTGGTTGCCGAGTGCAGCAAGGTGCAGCTGTGCATTTTGCTGCGTGTGGCAGTCAAGGGCATAATTATGGTGTTTATCAGTGGTAGTGCAAGTGCCTTGCAAATTGCATCAATGTGCACCAGAGCTAGGCATCAAAGTTGCTGGGAAGCTACAATGTAGGTGGTTTGCCCAACCCACAACAATAGCTGGTTTGGCCTCAATTTCCATCAGTTTTGCTATGAACCTCACAACAGTATATATAACTGACTGCATTTTGCATTAAAAATGCACCAGACTTTTTAACCTGATGCACTGTGCTACGTCTGGCATGGTTAGGGTTTTAAACAGCTTGTATCAACTCTGTTTAATAGTCATGTACATGAAAGTAGCCAATAATTCTTCAAAACTATATTTTGACAGACTGAGTTAAGTACTGTTCTTATGCTCTTTTGAGAAATTCCTTGTTCTACCAAACAAAAATAACACCCTGTTGCATAAACTGGTGGAATGATTTCCTATAAAAACCACCAAAGTTCTTTTCACGAAAATGAAAACAAGAATTTTGATCGTTTATATTTTTGTATTAAACACATTTTTATAACAAGTTGAACTCGATATCCATTGCACGTTTCCTTCAAATGTCTGCATAGTATTGATAACAGACAAAGGCAGAGGGTATAAACACATTTAACAAAAAAAAACCAAGCAGATGGCATGGATGGAGAACACGTCTAAGATTTAACTTTTCAATATGAACAAAGAAAACTGGCAGGAGCAGGATTCGAACCTGCGACCTCCGGAATACCGTACCGGCCACTCTACCAACTGAGCTATCTTGCCCTATGTTGGCGGTCTCCCAAATTGTCAGTATCTTTGTTCAGGTGCGCTAGTCAGAAGTCATAAACCCAGAATGCCGTATAGCCAGGGATCACACCCGATTTTACGATACAACATAGGAAGCGACATCCTCGGGATCACTCATGAGGATACGACTTCTTAACTTATAATTCGTCCAAAAAAGAACCACAAGTGAAACTGACTAGGTAAATATGAATCAATTTTCAAAGTGAACAAAGAAAACTGTCAGGAGCGGGATTCGAACCTGCGACCTTCGGAATACCGTACCGGCGCTTTACCAACTGAGCTACATTTATCTTGCCCTATGTTGGCGGTCTCCCAAATTGTCAGTTTTTCTTTGTTCAGGGGCGATAGTGAGAAGTTCACTTTGAAAATTATTCAAATTTGCCTAGTCAGTTTCTCTTGTGGTTTGTTTGACGAATAAGATTTAATCCCAACTCCCTAGGGTGTATGGAAATTCATATTAAAATTGGAGGATTCAGGACTATTAGGGTTAAAGATACATCTACATGTAGACATAAAAAAACAAAACTACTGAATTATTACACTACAAGGCTCATTTTCGATGACCTTTGTCAATACTCTGAAAAACTTAAAAAACGATCAGCCACTATGTGGTCGATCCTTGTCATACCTGTATCTTTGGTAGTCTCCATGTCTCAACCCGTGCTGCTGTTGAGATTCTTTGATTATCTGGAGCACTGTTCATGTCAAAGAGTTAAGGAAATTGTTCTTTTTTCTAAAGGGTGATATCTGGAATCAGGTTCTCTAGACTTAAAATGACATGTTTTTAATTAACAATTTGAAAAGGAATTAATTAATCCTCCTATGTTCAAATTACTTGTATGAAGAGTCATTGTATGAATCAAAATAAATCAACTGACTGTATTTGATTGATAAAAAACAAACGGTGCCCCTGTGGTACTGATGATATGTTTTGATCACCAATACCTGCTGTAGTAAACGTGCCAGGTTTGGTTGCTGGTAGGAGACTAAACATTTTTGCATCCATTGAACAGTCATGACAGGAGAGAGTAGGGCTGTGCATCCGAACCGGGTACCCGGCCGCTAATGTCAGGAACCAGTTCAAGATTACGGAGTCGAATACCTGTAACCAAATTAACATGTTGACATAGTAATTTCTTAGACAATGAAGAACAAAGTTTGTGAATGTAATTTGTGAGGAATTATAAAAATGAAAATTGTATTAAAACAATGTGAGGAAAATTATAAAACAAAACAGATGAATGTTTCCGACGCTTGCGAACATGCAATTTACACCATGAAGCTATAGAGCTCACTGTACAATGTACACACTTGCATCTTGCTGCACCAATGTGGTAGTAATAACGTGCACAACTTTACGAATTTCCACAAATAAAGTTTTGGGATTGGCTTTCTTTAACAGATAATTATAATATAATTATAATTATAATTATAATTATAATAATTATAATATAATTATAATTTGGAAGGCTAATCATCCTTACTCAGAGCTGGGATGCTGAATTGCGAAGGATGCAGCTACAACGTGGTCGAGTCGCTGGCACGTAAAGGCGCCTCTGGCCACATCGACCCATATATGATAACGGAGCACAGCCAGAGATCGAAAGTGTTTGATTTTTCGGGAGGGAGGAAAGCCGGAGGAAAGCCGGAGGACCCGGAGAAAAACCCTCGTGGTACAGGGGAGAACCAACGCACAACTCTACTCACATATGGTTAGAGCCGGGAATCGAACCCGGGCCACATTGGTGAGAGGCGAGCGCTTTACGCACAAGCGACCCATGCCACCCAGACTTTTCTTCAATTGGATAACCCATTCCCGAACTACCCACAAATGCAAACCCCGCGAGGGGGGGGGGGGGGGAATAACCCATGGGAACTCTTATCCCCTCTCAATTGTTCCGTTTTTCTTTTTTTTTTTAAGAATTTGTTTACATGATGATGGCCTGTCACCTGTTGTGTTTATATGTGTTCAGTTTGGACATGTAAAGGCTATCGAGAATGCCAATTGCCAGATTACAACATATTCTCAACACACTTTTAAACAAAAATATGTAAGAGGTCAATTTTTGAGTTATTGGTATATTAGTAAAATATAGACCTTGCACTTGACAATGCCGTTTTCTTTTTCTAAATCGGATATTCCAAAGCGAAGTTATTAAGATTTGAAATCGGACTGTCCGAAACATCAAAACTGAGACAGTAGCCTTTTGAGAAATAGCCCTTTCAGGTCGGACTTTAAACAAAACAAGTGGGTCAACAATGTTACCTTAGCAACGGGAATGCAGCAGCAAAGAAAATGGTCTATGGTTGATTTTCAAAGCAAAATTCATTTCCAAGCAAAATCTTGATTCTTGAACAAGGCATCATTTTGTGAAATTAACATGCCTCTCTAAAAGTGTTTCAAAAAATACTTTGTCGATGAAATATCAGTTAGAAACTTTTACACAACATTTTAAACATTTGTAGCATCATACATTGTATATTTCCAAAAATCTCAAAATCACCAACAATCACCACCAAGGCATTTTTAAGCTGTTCCCCCGTTCGTAGCTTTGCCCAATTCTGCCTGGTTTTGACATACTGCGTCACATATGATGCTAACAATCGGGGTAAAAGCTTGACTTTCCCCCTATTAATAATAGCCACACTCCCAGACCACTGATTAGGGCCGGACTTCGCCACTGAAGTCACTTTGAATTGCAAAGTCTGAATTTGAAGTTGTTCTTTTCTGGCATAAATGCTTCATAAACTGTCTACAATTGTATAGCCCATAAAGAAGTAACACATCAAGTGACAATCCCTTAGTCTTTGGGCTTTGTGCCATAACCATGACAACATGAATTATAGAAACAGTCTTCTCAACTCATGGTAGGGTTTCTATCAACAACAGAGTTGATTGCAAACTACCAATATTGCTCTCTGCTGTACCAGAGGACTGGTTTCTTTGTTTTGCTATTTAATAACACAAGATCAATTTCTAAGAGTAGACAGACTGTGTCATGACAAGTATGAAAGGAAATTACATCTCGCCTGAAATTTTTAAGAAAGACGCTATTTGGATATTAAATGCATACACCCAGCCTTTCCAGTCTTAATTCATCACAGACATTTTTGGGTAAAACCTACGGAGACTGTTGTCAACTTAACCAAATTAAGTCCAATGCGGACAGCCGGTAAACTTGCCAAATTGTCAAATCGTCGACCGTTAACTTTAGCGAATGCTGAGCCGCATTTCTGCCTTTTTCTGCTATTTTTTGATCTACATGATGGGGATATATCCTAGAAATGATCAGGAGTTTGATTGTCGCTTCATGTTTATTCGGAATAAAACACAAATGGCACTGGCATACACAATGAAATGCATGTAAATTTAGCGCGATCTTCAAAACCACAGAGGACATGTCACTGCATAGTTTATCTGGCCAAGGACTTTCCGCGAGCCGTGTTATCCAAGTGTGGACGCACGGAAGAATAACTATAAGAATGTTAACAATCACGTACGGTAACTTTTGACAATAGTTAGTCCAATGCGAAATGTAGTGTACACGATTGGTAATCCTCCAATTTGTTTTTACTGAATTATTACAAAATACCTTACTAGACTGTAAGTTAATAGTAGTCTCAATCATCCTGTGAAATGATGGCACCAGGTGTGCTGTCGTTGTCAAGAAAAGTTGAAATTTATATCGTTTTCCAACGATTTCAAGCTGGAAATCTTTGGAAAACTGCCCTGTAGCCTTTATTTAGTCAAGGCGCGCGTGGCCACCCGGGCGAGGAGGGCGCCCTGGACATGCTGGCATTCGGGGTGCGTCACACGTCCAGGTAGCCATGCGCGCATTTACTAAAGGCTATCATCCGCCCGACGGTTGAAAACGAGCGCCGTTTTTGTCTCGTTTTTGTCTCGTTTTTTCCGCCATCCAACAATGCAAAACTTTAAACAGGTCAGTGGAACGATATTTCCTCTAAAAATACTAACCCCCAAATACACCCATTTCTGAAAATTGCAACAATGACCAATCATGTACACTACCTTTAACCGGCGATTTTGATGTTCGTCATCAAACGAAGAGTGAGACTTTATAGTGAAAACATAAGTTATTTGTTCAATCAATTAATCATCCCGAGACCAGAGGCATAGGGGCGCCGTGACAGACAATTTGGCAGTCAGTGATCTCCACACCTCTCTGTCCTCGGACATACACAACAGGGCAGAGTGATTGAGTCCAGTCCAGGCTTTCAAGTTGTCCATCCAGGACTTTTTCTGTCTGCCATTGCAACGTCCTCCTCTACTGTTGAGGTTGACATAAAGGGAATTTGCGAACATCGAAAATTTCTTCAAGAAATGTTCTTGCAGATCATGTTTAGAAAAATAGAGTTTTGCTAATGAAGTGAGCTGACATATGTGTACCACATGGTAACAAAGTTATATATAATGTAGGTTCCGTTATAAAGGATTTGGAAAACGGATGTGGATATTTTCTTACTTTGAAGGTGTTAATGTTACATTGGTAACAAGAAAGCTTTGTTCAAATACTCTGACCAACTTCTTCAATTGCAGTAACAAGCTACGAGACAATATGAATGTAACGAGTTTGAGCACACCTGACATCATCGCTGATGTGCCATTAACAACTCAACTGGACCCTGGCAACATTTTTGCCATCGTCCTGATAACACTCAACATCATTCTGGATGTCATTCTGAATCCACTATGCCTTGCTGCCCTTCATCGTGCCAGTGGCATACAAGAGACTACCAAGATATTCATGGCTTCGCTCACTGTTTCAGATCTCATTACAGGGCTTTTTGTTGCAGTCCCATGGTTGACGGAAAAGCTGGCCAGACGATGGCTGCTTGGCAATTTCCTGTGCACGGTGTACGTTGTTTTGTCCCCAACATTCTTTTCAATCAGCATTTTTTCCCTTTTGCTTTTAACAATTGATCGTTTTATAGCTATCGTCCACCCACTGCGATACCCAAGTCTGATGACACCACAAAGGTCGAAGGTTATTGCCACTCTCACATGGATTGTTACATTTGTGGTATTTATCACTTTGCACGGAATAATTACAAATTCAACAGTATCAAAGCAGGGTATATGTACCACTGAGTGTAAATTTTGTACAATCGTTTTCTGCCTGCTCATAATTTCCCTTGCAGTCATCTTGATACTTTATCTACACATCCTACAAGTTGCTCGCTGTCAGGCCCGCCGCATTGCTGCTCAGAATTATGCCGGCAACCCTCCAGATGGACAGAACGTTCCGCAGCCAATCAGAACAAAGTCTGCAACGACCGTCCTGATCATAACCGCAGCCGTGTTCGTCTGCTGGACTCCTACGCTAATCGCTCTCATGTTACTCTTGCAAGAAACCATCCAGATTAACCACAGTTTTTCCAGCATCGCAGGCTCAATCTTTTTCACCAACAGCTGGCTGAATGTTGTCATCTATTACTGGAGGAATAGGGAGCTTCGGCAAGCATTGCACAGCTTGGTATCCTCATGCTGCAACTAACATTCACTCAATGACCAATCTGATCTGAAGAAGTTCAATTGCTGAATCAGCAGAATGCATAGAAGTACTAGGGCTGTGCATCCAAACCGGATACCCAAGTACCCAACCGCTGATGTCAGGAACAGGTTCCAGATAGGACTGTTCATTTCCGAATAATTTAGTATCCGATTATTCGAGACTGGGCTTGACCGAATATTCAAATATTCGATACTCGCCGATCAAGTCTTTCAGGCATCTGCTGCAACTGCATGCCGTGCCAGTAAAAAGTTGCGCACAAAGTACGCTGATGTTTTCTATGCGGCGATCGATATTATAGACCACCCGATGGACATTTTTTGCATTGTAACAAGATCATTATGAGTAAGTACATGTATAACGTTCTGATAACAAGAAACCAAACTCCAGCCTGAGTTTTTGCAATAACTATTTTAGAAGTGTAAAGGGTTTTTACGGTCAGGAACAATAAACCTCTGTCCACAAAAAATGCACCATTTGACACTGCTAAGCGCCATAACTTTTCTATTAAAATAGCATCAGAGTCGTATCTGAACGTGCATATACATTTTTTTTTATATATTCGAAAGGGCAAAAAGCTATTTAAATATTCGGTTGATGATCGAATATTCTAATATTCGCTATATTTGGGACAGCCCTAGTTCCAGATTATGGAATCAAGTACCCATTACCGAAGTAACATATTACTTAGTAATGAAAAAAAAATTGTTCCATGTCATTTGTTGGGAATTTTGAAAATGAAAACCAGGGTACATGTACATGGAAAAAACAAAAAAACAGATTAACGTCTACGATGCTTGCAAAAATGCAATTTACACTGTACACCGTAAAGCTATAGAGCTCACTATACAACCTTGCATCTTGCTGCATTGATTTGGTAGTATCAACGGGCGACCTTTACGAAATATGTATACATGTATGAAAAGCAATTTCTGAGACTTTCCACAATTTTGCGAAAAAGCCTTTGTTTTTGCTCCAATAATTTTTTTTTTAGCTTTTCCGCAAGTTGCAGAAAAGGTATTGTTTTTGTTAACAGAAAACAAAGTCGTATTCCAATATAAGTTGACATCAATGTAGATGAAGGCCTCGTAGTGAAGATGTGTCCGAACATAGACGTCATGATGACGTCATCAGGGGTCACGTGACGTCATCTTATATGTGCGTTTTAGAAGGGCCCATATCTAGAAGTGTTGTAGGTCTCGAGACCTGGTCTCGGTTTTGAGACCGTCTCAAGACCTTTTTTTTTTTTATCGGTCTAGGTCTCGTCCTAACAAAGTCTCGGTCTCGGCAGGGCTTGTCTTGGTCTCGAATGCTCGGGTCTCGGATGCCACGGTCTCGGGTTTTACCCTCGAGACTACAGCAAAAATACGTGCGATGCACCACACAAATCTAGTCTTTATTCCAAACATAAACGACGTTTAAGTGCAAGTTTTAATGCCGAAGAATTAGATTGAAGCTGGACCAGTATATGCGGATTGTCTATTTGGAGTACTGGACTACTGGTACCCGCGGATGTGCAGCGCCCATTTTTTTCACTGGTGCACATCGTAGGGGCTTTTGACGACAAACTTGCTTTTACTTTTAGCGCTTAATCGCACGTGTGCAAATAATTATAGACGCACTAGCCCTACATGTACATTCACGACGCATGCAGATTTTTTTTACGACTACGGAAAATCATGGTAAAATCAAGTTCAAAACACGCCCCTGCCATGTCAAATAAATCGACGTTTGTGCTGTTTGGTTTTAAGAACCACAAGGAATTGTCGGGTGGCGGAAAGAAGAAGCACTGTGCAGAATACAAATTTTGCTCGAAGATAATTTCAGAGATATGTGGGAAAACTTCTGCCTTCACTCACAACTTGAAACGGGTACACAAACAGAAGTAAATGCGATCGAAAGCAGGGCACAACACCCCATCGTCTCGGTCTCGGAAGTTGTGGTCTCGGTCTCGGCCTACAAAAGTCTCGGTCTCGGAAGTGTTGGTCTCAGTCTTGAAAGCCTTGGACTTGGTCTCGGACATGAAGGTCTCGACTACAACACTGATATCTAGAGAACCGTAGGCCCGATTGAGTTCAAAGTTAATATGTGGGTGGGCCAGCACGTGTTATAGATGAAAATTTATGTGACGTCAAAGTTTTTGGACCTTTAAGCCATATCCCATCAATGGAACATGCTAATATCAACATTCTTTTTGTAATAGATTTGTTGGGTCATACATGTAGATACTTAAATGTACATTTTGGCCTACATATAAATGTGAAATATGTATAAAGTCATGATGACATCATCAAAATGTGCTTTTTTGAAATGCATATGAGTAGGTCCGATCGTCATGAAAATTGGTGGGTAGGTAGATACAGTGTGTACATGTATTGTCATGCAAAATCCGAAGTGATGTCATGACGTAATCGGCTGATTTTCTATGAATGTTTAAATGTTTCAAATCTCATTGTACTCTCAAAATTGTACAGTCATTGATCAGATTGACTTCAATCTTGACCCAGGCCAAGACCATGTCGCAAATATTTGCTTTCACAAGTGCTGTGTTGATGACATCATCAAGGGTCACGTGATATCATCTTAAAGGTGTATACTTTTAGGTCCTATATCTAGAGAACCGTATGTACGATTGTTTTGAAAGTTGGTATATGGGTAGGCCAGCATGTGTTATAGATAAAAATTGATGTGACGTCATGAGGACATCATCGTATGATTTTATAGTAATTTTAAGTTTTTGAACCTTTAAGCTATGGATATCCCTTCAACACAACATGCTAATTTCGAAAATCTTTTTGTAATAGTATTGTTAGCTAATAGATGGTTACATATAACTGAAAAAAATGTGTGACATCATGATGAAGTCATAAAAAATGCTGCTTTTAAAACACGCATAAGACAAGGTCCGATTTTGACAAAACTTTGCAGAGCTCTATGTTAAATGTCAGCTGGAAATGAGAAATATAAAGTGATGTCATGATGACGTTATCACCTGATTTTTATGTAATTTTAAACAATATTCTTAATATATCAGTATTCAATAGCAATTTCCCGGAAAAGCATGTTGCTCTGTCATAGACAGACAACACGTCTAGTTTTTGGATGGGCTTTCTTTAACCCTTACCTCACATCAAGCTACTAAATACTAGTATGCAGTACTCTCACCTATATGTGTACAATGCTTGTAGTGATTTTAAGTATTTTTAGTAATATGTAGTATTACTGTTTGTTGCTGGGGTTCGAGGCAAAATGTCTGTTTTCATCAAGGTGGAAACAAAGCATGAACTACTGGTTTTCAGAGATGATACAATTTATTATCTTACCCATCCAATTCATTGACACATTCACATGTATAGAATTTACCCAACTACATTTGTATTAAACTTAACTGTTTTACATAGAAGTAGTACTCTGTAGTTGCAAGTATCCTGACTGCTGTCATGATACACTCAATCATCAAAGACAGAGAGACTCAGTGCTACGGAATACTAAGTAGTATTTCATTGTACACAGGTCTTCACCCCAAATGAATGGCTAGGATGTTAGGGTTAAAGGGTTAAAGGGTTAATGGATTAATGGGTTAATGGGTACCCAGGTACCCGTGCTTGTTTTCATCGGGTACCTGATTCCTGTACTACCCGTAAATGCACACCCGTAAGAAGTACAGAACTCTTCACTGCTGTTCGCCAACTTTTTGATGAGGTGTAGCTTTATTTTTATTTTGCACTTAAATTTTATAAGCTCACATTTGACTTGAGAATTCACTAAAAAGAGTTGGGACCTGCATTTTTAGAAAATAGGTACTACCAAAGTATTCACTCACAAGCAGAGAAAGTTACTACATGTACATGTATATAAACAATTATCATTAACACTAACCCCCTAGGCATTTTTACTAGGAAGCTTCCTCAACCTGTCAAAATCCAACACTGTGCAGTATACCTATGGCGCATTCTTTGGACTTGGACAAATTGGGGCAACATAGCTCCTTGTAAAGTAATGGTGCCAAGGCCCTGCAGTACTGAACCCATCAAAAGTTGACAAAACCTGCTGTTTGAGTTTGCAAGGTTTGGGGTAGTTAGGGTTAAGCAAACTTGAATCCTCGATCCTGATTGGTCGATCCATGGCAACTGACAGTGTGACAAATAATGAATGTTTATGAGTGCAATGGTAATAATAATTTCATGAGGTGACAGATTTAATGTTCCATTCCATGAGGCAAATGAAATTATTCTTTCCATTGCTTGAATGTGAAACATTAATTATTTGTTTTATATAATGCCTGAATAAATCCTCGACAGATTGCATGCATGGATTTTTTTGTCTACAACGTGCCGTTTTACCTTCTCAGACTCAGTTCCTGCATAAAACCCTGACAAAAAGTTGTCCAGTTCGGAATCAGTTAAAGCTCAATTGTTATTCCTGCGTGTCTCACAAATTCATCTAATCGTTTGACTGTGTATTACTATTACATTTGTTTCTTTGTGTTAGCAGCGTCAGCATCGCCTGCGAGTTCCAAAATGTTGTTGTCTGTTAGGAAAACAAACCGTGGTTCGGGAAAATTGTCCGCCATTTTGTGTGAATAACAGCCTAGACTGGTTCACGGTCCCGATATGTATATAATATACATTTGAAGCATGAAGGACAATGGCGGGACCAGTCCAATGACAGCTGTGTTGTAGCGCCACCAATAGTGACCGTGAAATTAATAAAGTTACATCACATGCCTACCGTGTGATGTAACTTTGCACCGTGCGATGGAACAAATAATTCAATGCATGTGATCGACAATCCACCAATCAGATGACGGGGATTTATTCAGGCGTTGTATAATATCACACATTGCATGGTCTACAAAGCGTATATCGCACTCCACGTATTGCACTATACACAAAACACAAACTGGTTTTGTGTACAGCTTGCGTGTTCCATCTTTATTGTGCATCAGGTTTGCTTGAAGGTAAATCTGTTGTGCCACTCGCGCTAGTGGAACAAGAAAAATGTAGTAAGCACGTGTCCCATATGGGACACGGACACACTACATTTTGTACATGTTCACTCGTGCTTGTGGGATACAATTGTATTGTACAATGTAAGTTATACTTGTGAATTAGACTTGATAATACAGTAAAATCACGATAAGTCAAACTCAGATAACTCAAATCTCCGCTTATTTCGAAGCTACACTACATTCCCGGTAAAAGAATAGGATATTGTGTACATAAATAGTCCGGAAACTCGAATTGACGGCACCGGTGAAATCGTTTAACTCAAATTTTGTTCAGCCAGTCTAAAAAAAACCGCTGTCAAAAAAGTCACAAAGAAGTGTCAACCAAAGGAAACTTTTTTTCATGAGTCATAATTGCTATCGCCTTTGTCTTTTCAAGATGTAGACAGTGTGCGCGTGCCATTGTGATCAATTTGGTGACACATAAGCATATAACAATCGACCAAAACCGCAACCAATCCTTGTTTTCGTTCTGACCTGATTACTACAGCTTGCCCATTGGTTGCCCGCACACCGACAGTCGAATCGCTGGCTCTTGGCGGTGTGCAAATGACCGCATTGAAAACCTTTGAGGATGCCGCACGCACCTTGCTTTCAAGCTGTCTGTCCAATCAGAGGCAGAAGCTGGCTTAGGGCAGTGGACATGTGACCGGATAGTAAACCCAATCACTGGCTCAGTGCAGTGTCCACATGACCGCATAGAAATTTCTGAGGATGCGACGCTCCCCGAAATCGAAGCCTAAAACTTTAAACAAGGCATCATTTCTTTGAGATTTCTCAGTAGTAAGACACTAGTAAAAATTTCCGATAAAAAAGATGAAAAAAGATTATAAAAAAGATGAAAAAAATATGAAAAAAGATAAAAAGGAAAACCAAAAACAAGTGAATGTACGGATCCGTGAAAACTCACAACAGTGCGCCCTTTGTCGGTTGAGTAATGATCAGTCATGTGACTGCCCAAGTGCATGCAGATTGCATGCAGAGTTTCTTAGACCATAGACGTGACACGGAATACAGACTTTTTCTATAATGACATTTGGTGGTTTATTGTCATGTTTAGAGATACTTTTAGCTAGGAATATGAAATTCGAGTAAAGTGATGATTTTTTATTGGGGGGAAAATGTGTAGCATACAGGAAATTGTTTCAAATAGCGAGTTACGTTGAAGCCATCCATGTAAATACACATACGTGTACGCGTAGATGATAGGACTGTTAAAAATATCGGGACCTCGCTTAAGTCGAATTCCGGATATCTCGAATATTTTGCCCATAGATTCCCTTGAGCTTCGACATCGTGATTTTACTGTCCATTTACATGATGTCAGGCAGACGTTGACAAATTCAAATGTCCCCGTATACAACAGAATGTACCTCGCTACTGTTTCAAATACACATGACTGCCGATGTGTACATGTACAAGTAAATGGTTGGAGCTGCATTGAGGTAGATTTTGTTGTCATAAACATGGCGCCAATATGCGAAGCAAAGTGTAGTCATCTGAGCAAAAACAAAACATGTACCATAACCAAAAGCTTGAATCTGAAAATGGTTTTGTACAGGCTGATATGTGTCCTTTATTTGACATGTTTGAGTTTTTCTTTTGTAACATGTTTAAAGTTAAATACATGTACTGTCCAAAATTGTACAAGACTTGGGTCCAAAATTAACACAATTATAAAAAGGCAACATCCACTTAAAAAAAGTTTACTTCAACCCTAGGCAATCATTTGGGGTAAAGTACACAATTTATCATACGCCAGTGCAGTAAGAGTACCTCATACTACAGTTTACTACTACAGTAGAAGTATTTTGTAGCATTAGGTGAGGTTAGGGTTAATACCCATTATCTATTCTGTGTTTATTTGTGTTCAGATGTAAAAGGCTTTTGAGAACACTACCAGTAAAACAAATATGCTAATAATCGGGCTTTAATTGACTTGCCCACTGTTAATAACAGTATTGTAGTTGAGACCAGATAGACCGAGACCGGATAGACTGAGACCGAATAGTCCGAGACCGGATAGTCCGAGACCGGATAGTCCGAGACCGGATAGTCCAAGACCGACACCTTCAAGAGAGATTGAGACCGAGACCTTCAAGAGAGATTGAGACCGAGACCTTCAAGAGAAATTGAGACCGAGACCTTTAAGAGAAATTGAGACCGAGACAAAGACAGTCCGGGACCGAGACCACAGATAATAAATAGAATACAGAAAAAAAAATAATAAATGAATAAATAAATTAATATAGACGTTTAATTGAATTTGTCAGAATTTAGCAAGGAGCAAATTACATAAAAGAACAAATGTGGCCTTTCGCACTGCAGTGATAACTACATTGAAAACGAGATCAAAAATCAGAATAATGTTGGTCATATGTGACCCGCTCCAGAAAAAGGTGATATAAGTCGCGCTATGCATTTACGTGTAATGGCCCTTTCAATGTTGAAAGGGTGAAATTTTTCGTCAAAATTCATTTTTGTTTTTTGTCTTTAATAACATCTTAAATATCTAAAATTTCAGGTTTAGTGCACAACAATGTTGATGTCAGTAAATAAAGTGAAAAAATAACCTTTTTAGAGTGCATTGTTGCAATGCATTGTATTAGAACTAGCTATTTCAAAGCCTGTTTTCTCTGTTGTGCAATTTGAACTTCATAGAACTAATTAATATGCAAAAACACGTTATCTCCAGAACAGAAAGGGCTTTGGAGCTCTATCATGTACCAAATGAAAGTTTACATTGCGGGCTTTCCAAAGATACATAAAACTCACTTTTCATATTTTGCGACATAATATACCTTTTTCCAGAGCGGGTCACATATGACAGTGGTCAAAATGGAAACGACAACAATATCAATATTCCAGTGTCTACAGCCACATGATTTCTACATGTATTAAACAAATTTTTCCTCTTGATATCTACACGTATCTCATTCTAATCTTTTCATTGCAGCAGTGTGACCAAATACAACTTGGCGGCAAATTGTTCTTGTGGCTGGAAATAGAAAAATATAACGTGATATGCCAAGCGGCCGGCGTGACGTTTTTTGCTCTATGTACATGACAAATTCCAGCTTATTTATCTCCCCTGTCAGTGAAAAACCTCAATAGAAACGGCCCCAACAGATGTCAAACTCCCATTGCTGAGATTGGTTAAAATAAACGTTTGAACAATTCGCTCCAGATAAAGCTGCGTGACATTGAGATTTTGAGATTTGTTTTTACTTACAATGTACTTGATTTGTGTAAGTTCTGTTGTTTGTACTTCCCCACATTCTCTCGCCGCTTATCCCCGGCGCTGAGATTTGTTTAAATTTAAATACAAAATGTAGTAGGCACATTATATCGTGCAAATGGTTACATCATTGACCTAATATGGAACTTAAGGGCGTGGTTACTAGATGATTGGCACGCATAATGCAGCAACCACGAATGTAGTGAGAATTTGGCAAAAACACACATATCGTATACGTGCAGTGCAGTCGGTTGACACGTTGTCAACGTACTGTACTTGTGTTGGGGATTCTTTACAAGGTACAGTCTGCACCAGCAACAAAATAAACAACTCATTAACGAGGTTGATAACATGAACTGCCGGTTAGCAGTGACGCGCCAAATGTTTATCTTAACCAACAATACTGAGCAAAGACAACAAATGCAATGTACAGTAACCGAATTATGACCGATAGAAGCTGCATATTGCTGGTCTCAAATCGAGATCAGCCAAAATATCAAGACCACAGGGTGCCGAGACTGAGATCAAGACTGAGACCACAGGGTGCCGAGACTGAAATCAAGACTGAGACTACAGGGTGCCGAGACTGAGATCAAGACTGAGATCAAGACAGACCACAGGGTGCCGAGACTGAGATCAAGACTGAGACCACAGGGTGCCGAGACTGAGATCAAGACTGAGACCACAGGGTGCCAAGACTGAGATCAAGACTGAGACCACAGGGTGCCGAGACTGAAATCAAGACTGAGACCACAGGGTGCCGAGACTGAGATCAAGACTGAGATCAAGACAGACCACAGGGTGCCGAGACTGAGATCAAGACTGAGACCACAGGGTGCCGAGACTGAGATCAAGACTGAGACCACAGGGTGCCAAGACTGAGATCAAGACTGAGACCACAGGGTGCCAAGACTGAGACCACAGGGTGCCAAGACTGAGATTGTAGTTATTATATAAAACAATTTTCCATTGATTTTTGTCACAATACATTCAGTACCCATCAACAAGTAAGTTTTAGCAAAATAATCAACATCTTAAGGAATATTTAAGAAGTTAGACCTGGAATCATCTTCAAGATATTATGTTTGTTACATATCAAACGTGTACAATTTCTGGACGGACATTTGTCACAAAATGTCCGTCCATGTTTGAACATAATTTATATCACATCTTAATTTGTTAAAATACCTAAAAATTTGTCATAATTCCCACTGATAACAATCCTGGCATTGTTAGAGATGTAAACTGCCCAACATTTTGAAATGTTACTAAATTCCTCTTTTCTTTTTCCAGTCAATAATAAATAAAATTCCGTCCATGTTACAAACATAATGTCTTGAAGATGACCCTCTAGTTTCTTATATATCATGAGTGTTATCCTATTTTTATGTCAGTGTGATCACTAACAGCTCTGGAAAGCATCAGAAAACATTTGGGCAAAATACTTGATTTGATGTCCCTCTTCCATGTCTTACTCCCATTGCTATCTTTTGATGCTAAATGGTCCCTTTAGTGTGGACAGACCCATAAAGAGGCAGAATTTCAAAAGGCACAACAAGTGACAATCACAGAGTCTTTGGGCTTTGTGCAGTAACCACGACAACGTGAATTCTAGAAACCGTCTGCTGAAATGGTGGGGTTTCTATCAACATGAGAGTTAATTGCAAACTACCAATATTGCTCTCTGCTGTACGAGAGAGTGGTTTTTGGTTTATTATTTACAGTTGTCATGGCAGACTGCGCCATTACATATACATGTATGAAAGGAAATTACATCTCGCCTGAAATTTTCAAGAAAGACGCTTTTGGATAAATGCATACACCCAGCCTTTCCAGTCTTAATTCATCACAGAACTTAAATGTTTGCATCCAGACCGACAGACAGTTCAGAATTTCTCAACCTGCGATTTTGATGTTTGACATCAAACTAAGAATGAGATTTTATAGTGAAAACACACAAGTTATTTGTTCAATCAATTAATCATCCCGAGACCAGGGTCGTAGGGGTGCCGTGACAGACAATTTGGCAGTCAGTGATCTCCACACCTCTCTGTCCTCAGACATACACAACAGGGCAGAGTGATTGAGTCCAGTCCAGGATTTCAAGTCGTCCATCCAGGATTTTTTCTGTCTGCCTCTGCAACGTCCTCCCTCCACTGTCGAGGTTGACATAAAGGGAATTTGCGAACATTGAACATTTCTTCAAGAAATGTTCTTGCAGATCATGTTTAGAAAAATAGAGTTTTGCTAATGAAGTGAGCTGACATATGTGTACCACATGGTAACAAAGTTATATAAAATGTAGGTTCCATTATACAGGATTTGGAAAACGGATGTGGATATTTTCTTGCTTTGAAATGTTAATGTTACATTGGTATTAAACAGGAAAGCTTTGTCCAAATACTCTGACCAACTTCTTCAATTGCAGTAACAAGCTACGAGACAATATGAATGTAACGAGTTTGAGCACACCTGACATCATCGCTGATGTGCCATTAACAACTCAACTGGGCCCTGGCAACATTTTTGCCATCGTCCTGATAACACTCAACATCATTCTGGATGGCATTCTGAATCCACTATGCCTTGCTGCCCTTCATCGCGCCAGTGGCATCCAAGAGACGACCAAGATATTCATGGCTTCGCTCACTGTTTCTGATCTCTGTACAGGGCTTTTTGTTGCAGTCCCATGGTTGACGGAAAAGCTGGCCAGACGATGGCTGCTTGGCGACTTCCTGTGCACGGTGTACTTTGTTTTGTCCCCAACATTCTTTTCAATGAGCAAATTTTCCCTTTTGCTTTTAACAATTGATCGTTTTGTAGCTATCGTCCACCCACTGCGATACCCAAGTCTGATGACACCACAAAGGTCAAAGGTCATTGCCACTCTCACATGGATTGTTACATTTGTGGTATTTATCACTTTGAACGGAATAATTACAAATTCAACAGTATCAAAGCAGGGTATATGTACCCCTGAGTGTAACTTTTGTGCAATCGTTGATTTCTGCCTGCTCATAATTTCCCTTGCAGTCATCTTGATACTTTATCTACACATCCTAAAAGTTGCTCGACGTCAGGCCCGCCGCATTGCTGCTCAGAATTATGCCGGCAACCCTCCAGATGGACAGAACGTTCCGCAGCCAATCAGCACAAAGTCTGCAACGACCGTCCTGATCATAACCGCAGCTGTGTTCGTCTGCTGGACTCCTACGCTTATCGCTCTCATGTTATTTTTGCAAGACACCATCCAGATTAACCACAGTTTTCCCAGCATCGCAAGCTCAATCTTTTTCACCAACAGCTGGCTGAATGTTGTCATCTATTACTGGAGGAATAGGGAGCTTCGGCAAGAATTGCACAGCTTGGTATCCTCATGCTGCAACTAACATTCACTCAATGACCAATCTGATCTGAAGAAGTTCAATTGCTGAATCAGCAGAATGCATAGAAGTACTAGGGCTGTGCATCCGAACCGGATACCCAAGTACCCAACCGCTAATTATAATGTCAAAAACAGGTTCCAGATTATGGGATTGAGTACCCATTACCGAGGTAACATATTACTTTGTAATTTCCCAGACAATTAAAAAAAAAATTTCAATGTCATTTGTTGGGAATTTTGAAAATGAAAACCAGGGTACATGGAAAAGCAAAACAGATTGACACTTGCAAAAATGCAATTTATACCGTAAAGCTACGCATGTATAGAGCTCACTGTACACACTTGCATCTTGCTGCACCGATGTGGTAGTATTGATAATTAACAGATTTCAGAGATTTAATTTTTGGATAGGCTATATTTAACTGGTACCTGGGTACATGTGCCTGGGTACATGTACCTGTGCTTGATTTCAGTCGGGTACCTGATTCCTGTACTACCCGTAAATTAGGGCTGTCCCAAATAATCGACTGTCAACTGAATATTCGAATACCTTTTCGCCGGTTCGAATATTCGGAAAAAATATGCAAGTTACAGATACGACTCTGATGCTATTTTAATGGAAAAGTTATGGCACTTAGCAGTGTCAAATGCCTCATTTTTATCAACAGTAACTTTGTGGACGGAGGTTTATTGTTCCCGTCCGTAAAGCCCCTGACACTACCAAAGTATTCACTGACAATCAGTGAAATTAAATGTGTAAACAAATTATTTTTTGTGCAATGTACATAAGCTATACTTGTGAATTAGACTGATTAACCCCTTGCGTACAGATGACGGAATTTGCAGCAAAAAGGCCAGTGCCACCAGGCCGGATGACGCAATTGGCCGCTGTTTGTGCAGTTTCAATCCATTGTTGGATTAAACAGTGCCACCAGGCCGGATGGCGCCATTGGCCGCTGTTTGTGCAGTTTCAATCCATTGTTGGATTATTGTGAATAGGTTACGCTCGACTGCACAAACACATTGTAGCGGTTCGCTTGGCTGCCAGAGCCGCCGCGGCACCCCGACGTCTCCCGTAAAATACCGTATTTAAGGGGTTAAGTTTAATAATACATGACGTCGGGGAGCTGTTGACAAAATCAACCAGCCCTGCATACTGCTAAAGATACACAAGACTGCCGATGTGTACAAGTAAATGGTTGAAGCTGCTTCAAGTACATGTACATGTACATACATGTAGATATTATTGATATTGACAGAGTTTTTCTTGTTTAACATGTTTAAAAGTAAATATTGTAAAAAAAATTAGTAGATTTGAGCGCAAAATAACAATAATAACTAGAGGTAGATGTTTGTGTTATTATTTGGGCGGGTACATTAACCCTAACCCACTAGGCCCTTTTGGCTAGGAACCTTCCTCAATCCTTCAAAATCCTCCAATTGCTCCCCCAAAAAAGTTGCATTCACCCTCAATCCTCCAAATTCCTCCAAAATTTAGGACTTGTGTTCTGATGCATGTTCCCCATTTCCTCAATCCTTCAAAATCAACCAGTGTACAAAACCTATGAAGTTTTTCCCAAAAAGTTAAAGTATAAACAATAGGAAAATGTATATGGTGGGTGATGCTGTACTAAATCACCATTTCTCCTCAATCCTCCAAAATCAACCGGTACTAAATCACCATTTCTCCTCAATCCTCCAAAATCAACCGGTACTAAATCACCATTTCTCCTCAATCCTCCAAAATCCTCCAAAACCGCATAGAGGATTTTGGAGGACTGAGGGGGGTTAGGGTTAATATGTAGAACAACATTGTCATTTCATGTACTTTATTAATTGTTGGCCTTTAATTTGAAATTACAACTTGTTTCTTCCCCTTGATGTTTTAAAATGGCCATATGGTATGACGGTTCACATTGGTACCAAGTCTAATAGGATCCCGTACATGCTCAAAATCTGTGAAATAACAGGTTGGGCCACATGTTTAGACAGTTGTTATCTTACTTTATACCCCCACTAAAATAGGTCAGAAACAGAAAAATATGAAAAATAGCAAACCCTCATTGATAACTGTCTAAACATGTGGCAAAATCTGTAATATATCAAGATTTATCTCCTCAAAATCGTCAAGTCGTACCATCAATGGTATGAAATGGTACGGGCCGTAACTGATTGATGTGCTTTGATATACTTTTTGCTATTTAAGACTTCGCTAGACAGGGAACGTAGGCTCCGTGAGAAGTGAACTGTAGATATTTAATCATAAAACTACATTGTACATGTATTTTTTGGTTACAAAAGATGACTAGGCACCACACTATTGTAAAATATCTTTGGGATGGATAAGATTTGAAGTTTGCATGGTGAAGGTAACAATATGGTAAGGATTAACAGTAACACCATGTGAAATCGTTTCTCTTTTGTGAGTTTGTGTGGTTCTGAAAGGAACTGGAAAAACAACTTTTCTAAAGTATGCTCTGTCCGTCCTCAAGAGACGGAGCGTGTGGTATTTCCAACAGGTTGCCCGTCGATGTTTGGGTGTTTGCATGTGCGCGTGGTGGGTTTTAAGTCGCAGAATGTGTGGCATTACCGTGCAGGGTGACCCGGTCAGGTATATGGTGGCATGCACCGTTATGCACGGCGAGCACGACGCCGGGACCCAGCGCGGTGCAAGGCCCGCGAGAGTGACGCGGCATGCAAGGTGCAGGTGGTGCGGCGCACCATGCACGGGCAGCCGTGCCGGCATTTATCACTGCACCGATGCGGTAATAAGCCGGTATTCTTAAACATGTCAGTTGATGATGGTCAGTGTAGCGGCAAGATATTAAATTTGTTGATTCCAAATTTGTCCAGGGTGGATCCAGAACACAATTTTTTTTTTTTTTGGGGGGGGGGGGAGGCAAAATAAAAAAGAATTTTCCCCTGAAAAAGGGGGTCCAAAAAACCATGCACAAATCACAGATAAAACGTAGGGTTTTTGCTTCCATTTCTTTTACTTTTTTTTATTTTGTTTTACTATTTTCTCATCATTTGGGTTACGGATTTAGCTCAAACTTTCATACTTTTTGTGTCAATGTCGAATGACACAAAGCTGTCTGCAGTGGAACAGGCGCATGGTGTATCATACCTTTCAATGACGAGCAGGAAAAAAACATTTTGCGAACACCACTGGTGGCAAAGTACTCAATGAACTAGATGACGCTGAAGTCCTAATCACTGTCGCACGATGCAACACTTGCTCAGACTGAAGTGGGGCAAACGCATACACTGCCAAAAATGGTTTTCTTAAAATGAGAAAATTATCTTATTTCAAGACAACTTTTCTTGACTCACTCCCTAGAAAAGTTTTCTAGGGAGTGAGACAAGAACATTTTTCTTGAAATAAGAAATATTTTCTTATATTAAGAAATTAAGAAAATCATTTTTGGCAGTGTAGACGAATTTGACGAACAGCTATAAATCACGCTCTCCCACAGATACAGATTGCGTGATTACAAAAGCGCCAGAAATGTATGCACTCCTAAAGAGGTAAGCTAGCTGGGTCATTAGGGAACAAAGCACCTGGCTGATTGTGGTCGCCGAATTATGCTGCATTCCAATCAACTTGTGAACTTGTGGTCAGTGAGAGTTATCCTGACTTCGAGAAAATAAAATAAAGATGCGGCAGTGGCGGCAGGTCATAGAATTTTTTTTCTTGAATCATATCTAGTATTGTTTTCAACAAAATACATTTTTTGTGGGTGGGTGTATGCAGTGGCTGCCTTTTTGCGACGTCAGTAAAAACAATTTTTTTTAAATGGTGTGTTGACAAACACAAATGCCCCGCCAAGTGGAATTCCCCTTTTTAACTAAAGACTGATCTATTAAAAAGAAAAATGTGTTAATATGACAAACATGCATCAAAGGAAAGTGCAAATGGCTAGCATCAGAGGTTATGGATCTGCTTTACTGTATCTGCAACATTTCAGATTAAAGCAAGTTATTGTGTCTCAACCATTTCTATTGTTTTAAGCATAATGGTCTTGAACTTTGGCCTATGGGGGTCAAAATCAATAGGATTCTGGAAGACCCTAAGACCAACCCACATACCAAATAGGAAGTTGATATGCCAAATCCTTCTCAAGTTATCATGTCCCAACCATCCACACAGACACTAGCAGTCATGTTTTACCATACCCATGAATAGACCTCTTCTTTTGTTCCCTTTGTTTGTACTCCCATAAGGTTTGTACACCAAATTCTCCCAAGGACTCAGACCAAGTCTTCGGTTGTATTGTTATCCCTAATCCCCCATTGTCCCAAGTCCTTAGTTGTAAAGGATAACCAACCCACACACACAGTCATACTTTCCCAATACTTCCGAGGACAATGCTTTGTGTATCCTATTGTTCCTTTAATTAATATAACCCCATGTAGTGTAGATATGAGCACGTATTTTTACGTCCGAGGACCGACTTCAACAAAAGACCTACTTGCGAGGACAAGAAAGTTTCCTTTGTTTTTCTTTCTCCTCTTGTCCTCGGAAGGACATGTATTCTGGTTCCAAACATTGCATTGATTGAAGTCATCACTTTGGTACTCTATGGTGAGTTATATATAATGTATAAAGAGAAACCACCCTAATTCTAAAATGGTATAGGCCTATTCATCAATGTTCCCCAGTACACAATGGAGTTGGTTCACCATACAAAACCTTGCACCTGCCAGCAGACACAGCATGTACAACCATACAAAACCATACAGTGCCATACAGAGGTCAAGTTGATTTACCATTCATCACCTTACATACTTCAGTACAGGCAAGTCTTTTGACCATACAAAACCAGACAGCTGTCAGGTTTTGTATGGTAAACCTGCTGTACACTCTGTGACTCACTGTATGGTTTTGTATGGTGAATAAACTTTCTTATAAATTGCCTACGTTAAACAAATGTTAGCCTTTGGTATCTATGTATATCTCATTCGAATCTTTTCACTGCAGCAGTGTGACCAAATACAACTTGGCAGCAAATTGTTCTTGTGACTGGGAATAGAAAAATATAACATGACATGCCAAGTGGCCGGCGTGACCTTTTTTGCTCTATGTAGATGTACATGACAAATTCCAGCTTATTTATCTCCCCTGTCAGTGAAAAACCTCAATAGAAACGGCCCCAACAGATGTCAAACTCCCATTGCTGAGATTGGTTAAAATAAACGTTTGAACAATTCGCTCCAGATAAAGCTGCGTGACATTGAGATTTTGAGATATATTTTTACTTACAATGTACTTGATTTGTGTAAGTTTTGTTGTCTGTACTTCCCCACATTCTCTCGCCGCTAATCCCCGGCGCTGAGATTTATTTAAATTTAAATAAAAAATGTAGTAGGCACGTTATATCGTGCAAATGGTTACATCATTGACCTAATATGAAACTTAAGGGCGTGGTTACTAGATGATTGGCAAGCATAATGCAGCAACCACGAATGTAGTGAGAATTTGGCAAAAACACACATATCGTATACGTGCAGTGCAGTCGGTTGACACGTTGTCAACGTACTGTACTTGTGTTGGGGATTCTTTACAACGTACAGTCTGCACCAGCAACAAAATAAACAACTCATTAACGAGGTTGATAACGAACTGGCGACACGCCAAATGTTTATCTCAACCAACAATACTCAGCAAAAACAACAAAAGCAATGTACAGTAACCGAATTATGACCGATAGAAGCTGCATATTGCTGGTCTCAAATCGAGATCAGCCAAAATATCAAGACCACAGAGTGCCGAGACTGAGATCAAGACTGAGACCACAGGGTGCCGAGACTGAGATCAAGACTGAGACCACAGGGTGCCGAGACTGAGATCAAGACGGAGACCACAGGATACCGAGATCGAGACCAACAAAAAGTAGTCTCGAGACCACAGGGTACCGAGACTGAGATCAGGACTGAGACCACAGGATACCGATAATGAGATCAAGACTGAGACCACAGGGTGCCGAGACTGAGATCAAGACGGAGACCACAGGATACCGAGATCGAGACCAACAAAAAGTAGTCTCGAGACCTACAACACTGGTTAATAGACCTTTATCATGCTGTCACCATCTTTGTCTTGTTCCCTGTATGCATTAGCAATTATGAATAGTGATTCCAATTATTAAATGAAGGTGCCAGGCTATTTTTCCTTCCAGCCTCGGTTTGGTTACATTGATTTTAATACGAGAAAAACAAAATGGCTGTGCTATGATAAAGGTCTATAATAGTGTCCCTTTTTCCCTCCCCGAAGCACCAAATGGAGCCTGCCTTTGACAGGTTGCTGTAATTGCAAAGTCTGAAATTGAAGCTTTTATTTTATTTTATAAATTATTTGTTTACTGTCTAAACTGTATAAAGAGGCAGAATTTCAAAAGGCACAACAAGTGACAATCACAGAGTCTTTGGGCTTTGTGGACTAACCACGACAACGTGAATTCTAGAAACCGTCTGCTGAAATGGTGGGGTTTCTATCAACATGAGAGTTAATTGCAAACTACCAATATTGCTCTCTGCTGTACCAGAGAATGGTTTTTGTTTTATTATTTACAGTTGTCATGGCATTCAAGATTGAGATTCTATGAGTAGACAGACTGTGCCATTACATGTACATGTACATATACATGTACATGTATGACAGAAAATTACATCTCGCCTGAAATTTTCAAGAAAGACGCTTTTGGATAAATGCATACACCCAGCCTTTCCAGTCTTAATTCATTACAGAACTTAAATGTTTACATCCAGACCGACAGACAGTTCAGATTTTCTCAACCCACGATTTTGATGTTTGACATCAAACTAAGAATGAGATTTTATAGTGAAAACACACAAGTTATTTGTTCAATCAATTAATCATCCCGAGACCAGGGTCGTAGGGGTGCCGTGACAGACAATTTGGCAGTCAGTGATCTCCACACCTCTCTGTCCTCAGACATACACAACAGGGCAGAGTGATTGAGTCCAGTCCAGGATTTCAAGTCGTCCATCCAGGACTTTTTCTGTCTGCCTCTGCAACGTCCTCCCTCCACTGTCGAGGTTGACATAAAGGGAATTTGCGAACATTGAACATTTCTTCAAGAAATATTCTTGCAGATCATGTTTAGAAAAATAGAGTTTTGCTAATGAAGTGAGCTGACATATGTGTACCACATGGTAACAAAGTTTTATAAAATGTAGGTTCCATTATAAAGGATTTGGAAAACGGATGTGGATATTTTCTTGCTTTGAAATGTTAATGTTACATTGGTAACAAGAAAGCTTTGTCCAAATACTCTGACCAACTTCTTCAATTGCACTGACAAGCTACGAGACAATATGAATGTAACGAGTTTGAGCACACCTGACATCTTTGATGTGCCATTAACAACTCAACTGGACCCTAGCATCATTTTTGGCATCATCCTGATGACACTCAACGTCATTCTGGATGCCATTCTGAATCCACTATGCCTTGCTGCCCTTCATCGCGCCAGTGGCATCCAAGAGACGACCAAGATATTCATGGCTTCGCTCACTGTTTCTGATCTCTGTACAGGGCTTTTTGTTGCAGTCCCATGGGTGACGGAAAAGCTGGCCAGACGATGGCTACTTGGCAATTTCCTGTGCACGGTGTACTTTGTTTTGTCCCCAACATTCTTTTCAATCAGTAGTTTTTCCCTTTTGCTTTTAACAATTGATCGTTTTATAGCTATCGTCCACTCACTGCGATACTCAAGTCTGATGACACCACAAAGGTCAAAGGTCATTGCCACTCTCACATGGATTGTTACATTTGTGGTATTTATCACTTTGAACGGAATAATTACAAATTCAACAGTATCAAAGCAGGGTACATGTACCCCCGAGTGTAACTTTTGTACAATCGTTGCTTTCTGCCTGCTCTTAATTTCCCTTGCAGTCATCTTGATACTTTATCTACACATCCTAAAAGTTGCTCGCCGTCAGGCCCGCCGCATTGCTGCTCAGAATTATGCCGGCAACCCTCCAGATGGACAGAACGTTCCGCAGCCAATCAGCACAAAGTCTGCAACGACCGTCCTGATCATAACCGCAGCCGTGTTCGTCTGCTGGACTCCTACGCTTATCACTCTCATGTTATTCTCGCAAGACACCATCCAGATTAACCACAGTTTTGCCAACATCGCAGGCTCAATCTTTCTCACCAACAGCTGGCTGAATGTTGTCATCTATTACTGGAGGAATAGGGAGCTTCGGCAAGCATTGCACAGCTTGGTATCCTCATGCTGCAACTAACATTCACTCAATGACCAATCTGATCTGAAGAAGTTCAATTGCTGAATCAGCAGAATTTACAACTTGTTTCTTCCCCTTGATGTTTTAAAATGGCCATATGGTATGACGGTTCACATTGGTACCAAGTCTAACAGGATCCCGTACATGCTCAAAATCTGTGAAATAACAGGTTGGGCCACATGTTTAGACAGTTGTTATCTTACTTTATACCCCCACTAAAATAGGTCAGAAACAGAAAAAATATGAAAAATAGCAAACCCTCATTGATAACTGTCTAAACATGTGGCAAAATCTGTAATATATCAAGATTTATCTCCTCAAAATCGTCAAGTCGTACCATCAATGGTATGAAATGGTACGGGCCGTAACTGATTGATGTGCTTTGATATACTTTTTGCTATTTAAGACTTCGCTAGACAGGGAACGTAGGCTCCGTGAGAAGTGAACTGTAGATATTTAATCATAAAACTACATTGTACATGTATTTTTTGGTTACAAAAGATGACTAGGCACCACACTATTGTAAAATATCTTTGGGATGGATAAGATTTGAAGTTTGCATGGTGAAGGTAACAATATGGTAAGGATTAACAGTAACACCATGTGAAATCGTTTCTCTTTTGTGAGTTTGTGTGGTTCTGAAAGGAACTGGAAAAACAACTTTTCTAAAGTATGCTCTGTCCGTCCTCAAGAGACGGAGCGTGTGGTATTTCCAACAGGTTGCCCGTCGATGTTTGGGTGTTTGCATGTGCGCGTGGTGGGTTTTAAGTCGCAGAATGTGTGGCATTACCGTGCAGGGTGACCCGGTCAGGTATATGGTGGCATGCACCGTTATGCACGGCGAGCACGACGCCGGGACCCAGCGCGGTGCAAGGCCCGCGAGAGTGACGCGGCATGCAAGGTGCAGGTGGTGCGGCGCACCATGCACGGGCAGCCGTGCCGGCATTTATCACTGCACCGATGCGGTAATAAGCCGGTATTCTTAAACATGTCAGTTGATGATGGTCAGTGTAGCGGCAAGATATTAAATTTGTTGATTCCAAATTTGTCCAGGGTGGATCCAGAACACAATTTTTTTTTTTTTTGGGGGGGGGGGGAGGCAAAATAAAAAAGAATTTTCCCCTGAAAAAGGGGGTCCAAAAAACCATGCACAAATCACAGATAAAACGTAGGGTTTTTGCTTCCATTTCTTTTACTTTTTTTTATTTTGTTTTACTATTTTCTCATCATTTGGGTTACGGATTTAGCTCAAACTTTCATACTTTTTGTGTCAATGTCGAATGACACAAAGCTGTCTGCAGTGGAACAGGCGCATGGTGTATCATACCTTTCAATGACGAGCAGGAAAAAAACATTTTGCGAACACCACTGGTGGCAAAGTACTCAATGAACTAGATGACGCTGAAGTCCTAATCACTGTCGCACGATGCAACACTTGCTCAGACTGAAGTGGGGCAAACGCATACACTGCCAAAAATGGTTTTCTTAAAATGAGAAAATTATCTTATTTCAAGACAACTTTTCTTGACTCACTCCCTAGAAAAGTTTTCTAGGGAGTGAGACAAGAACATTTTTCTTGAAATAAGAAATATTTTCTTATATTAAGAAATTAAGAAAATCATTTTTGGCAGTGTAGACGAATTTGACGAACAGCTATAAATCACGCTCTCCCACAGATACAGATTGCGTGATTACAAAAGCGCCAGAAATGTATGCACTCCTAAAGAGGTAAGCTAGCTGGGTCATTAGGGAACAAAGCACCTGGCTGATTGTGGTCGCCGAATTATGCTGCATTCCAATCAACTTGTGAACTTGTGGTCAGTGAGAGTAATCCTGACTTCCAGAAAATAAAATAAAGATGCGGCAGTGGCGGCAGGTCATAGAATTTTTTTTCTTGAATCATATCTAGTATTGTTTTCAACAAAATACATTTTTTGTGGGTGGGTGTATGCAGTGGCTGCCTTTTTGCGACGTCAGTAAAAACAATTTTTTTTAAATGGTGTGTTGACAAACACAAATGCCCCGCCAAGTGGAATTCCCCTTTTTAACTAAAGACTGATCTATTAAAAAGAAAAATGTGTTAATATGACAAACATGCATCAAAGGAAAGTGCAAATGGCTAGCATCAGAGGTTATGGATCTGCTTTACTGTATCTGCAACATTTCAGATTAAAGCAAGTTATTGTGTCTCAACCATTTCTATTGTTTTAAGCATAATGGTCTTGAACTTTGGCCTATGGGGGTCAAAATCAATAGGATTCTGGAAGACCCTAAGACCAACCCACATACCAAATAGGAAGTTGATATGCCAAATCCTTCTCAAGTTATCATGTCCCAACCATCCACACAGACACTAGCAGTCATGTTTTACCATACCCATGAATAGACCTCTTCTTTTGTTCCCTTTGTTTGTACTCCCATAAGGTTTGTACACCAAATTCTCCCAAGGACTCAGACCAAGTCTTCGGTTGTATTGTTATCCCTAATCCCCCATTGTCCCAAGTCCTTAGTTGTAAAGGATAACCAACCCACACACACAGTCATACTTTCCCAATACTTCCGAGGACAATGCTTTGTGTATCCTATTGTTCCTTTAATTAATATAACCCCATGTAGTGTAGATATGAGCACGTATTTTTACGTCCGAGGACCGACTTCAACAAAAGACCTACTTGCGAGGACAAGAAAGTTTCCTTTGTTTTTCTTTCTCCTCTTGTCCTCGGAAGGACATGTATTCTGGTTCCAAACATTGCATTGATTGAAGTCATCACTTTGGTACTCTATGGTGAGTTATATATAATGTATAAAGAGAAACCACCCTAATTCTAAAATGGTATAGGCCTATTCATCAATGTTCCCCAGTACACAATGGAGTTGGTTCACCATACAAAACCTTGCACCTGCCAGCAGACACAGCATGTACAACCATACAAAACCATACAGTGCCATACAGAGGTCAAGTTGATTTACCATTCATCACCTTACATACTTCAGTACAGGCAAGTCTTTTGACCATACAAAACCAGACAGCTGTCAGGTTTTGTATGGTAAACCTGCTGTACACTCTGTGACTCACTGTATGGTTTTGTATGGTGAATAAACTTTCTTATAAATTGCCTACGTTAAACAAATGTTAGCCTTTGGTATCTATGTATATCTCATTCGAATCTTTTCACTGCAGCAGTGTGACCAAATACAACTTGGCAGCAAATTGTTCTTGTGACTGGGAATAGAAAAATATAACATGACATGCCAAGTGGCCGGCGTGACCTTTTTTGCTCTATGTAGATGTACATGACAAATTCCAGCTTATTTATCTCCCCTGTCAGTGAAAAACCTCAATAGAAACGGCCCCAACAGATGTCAAACTCCCATTGCTGAGATTGGTTAAAATAAACGTTTGAACAATTCGCTCCAGATAAAGCTGCGTGACATTGAGATTTTGAGATATATTTTTACTTACAATGTACTTGATTTGTGTAAGTTTTGTTGTCTGTACTTCCCCACATTCTCTCGCCGCTAATCCCCGGCGCTGAGATTTATTTAAATTTAAATAAAAAATGTAGTAGGCACGTTATATCGTGCAAATGGTTACATCATTGACCTAATATGAAACTTAAGGGCGTGGTTACTAGATGATTGGCAAGCATAATGCAGCAACCACGAATGTAGTGAGAATTTGGCAAAAACACACATATCGTATACGTGCAGTGCAGTCGGTTGACACGTTGTCAACGTACTGTACTTGTGTTGGGGATTCTTTACAACGTACAGTCTGCACCAGCAACAAAATAAACAACTCATTAACGAGGTTGATAACGAACTGGCGACACGCCAAATGTTTATCTCAACCAACAATACTCAGCAAAAACAACAAAAGCAATGTACAGTAACCGAATTATGACCGATAGAAGCTGCATATTGCTGGTCTCAAATCGAGATCAGCCAAAATATCAAGACCACAGAGTGCCGAGACTGAGATCAAGACTGAGACCACAGGGTGCCGAGACTGAGATCAAGACTGAGACCACAGGGTGCCGAGACTGAGATCAAGACGGAGACCACAGGATACCGAGATCGAGACCAACAAAAAGTAGTCTCGAGACCACAGGGTACCGAGACTGAGATCAGGACTGAGACCACAGGATACCGATAATGAGATCAAGACTGAGACCACAGGGTGCCGAGACTGAGATCAAGACGGAGACCACAGGATACCGAGATCGAGACCAACAAAAAGTAGTCTCGAGACCTACAACACTGGTTAATAGACCTTTATCATGCTGTCACCATCTTTGTCTTGTTCCCTGTATGCATTAGCAATTATGAATAGTGATTCCAATTATTAAATGAAGGTGCCAGGCTATTTTTCCTTCCAGCCTCGGTTTGGTTACATTGATTTTAATACGAGAAAAACAAAATGGCTGTGCTATGATAAAGGTCTATAATAGTGTCCCTTTTTCCCTCCCCGAAGCACCAAATGGAGCCTGCCTTTGACAGGTTGCTGTAATTGCAAAGTCTGAAATTGAAGCTTTTATTTTATTTTATAAATTATTTGTTTACTGTCTAAACTGTATAAAGAGGCAGAATTTCAAAAGGCACAACAAGTGACAATCACAGAGTCTTTGGGCTTTGTGGACTAACCACGACAACGTGAATTCTAGAAACCGTCTGCTGAAATGGTGGGGTTTCTATCAACATGAGAGTTAATTGCAAACTACCAATATTGCTCTCTGCTGTACCAGAGAATGGTTTTTGTTTTATTATTTACAGTTGTCATGGCATTCAAGATTGAGATTCTATGAGTAGACAGACTGTGCCATTACATGTACATGTACATATACATGTACATGTATGACAGAAAATTACATCTCGCCTGAAATTTTCAAGAAAGACGCTTTTGGATAAATGCATACACCCAGCCTTTCCAGTCTTAATTCATTACAGAACTTAAATGTTTACATCCAGACCGACAGACAGTTCAGATTTTCTCAACCCACGATTTTGATGTTTGACATCAAACTAAGAATGAGATTTTATAGTGAAAACACACAAGTTATTTGTTCAATCAATTAATCATCCCGAGACCAGGGTCGTAGGGGTGCCGTGACAGACAATTTGGCAGTCAGTGATCTCCACACCTCTCTGTCCTCAGACATACACAACAGGGCAGAGTGATTGAGTCCAGTCCAGGATTTCAAGTCGTCCATCCAGGACTTTTTCTGTCTGCCTCTGCAACGTCCTCCCTCCACTGTCGAGGTTGACATAAAGGGAATTTGCGAACATTGAACATTTCTTCAAGAAATATTCTTGCAGATCATGTTTAGAAAAATAGAGTTTTGCTAATGAAGTGAGCTGACATATGTGTACCACATGGTAACAAAGTTTTATAAAATGTAGGTTCCATTATAAAGGATTTGGAAAACGGATGTGGATATTTTCTTGCTTTGAAATGTTAATGTTACATTGGTAACAAGAAAGCTTTGTCCAAATACTCTGACCAACTTCTTCAATTGCACTGACAAGCTACGAGACAATATGAATGTAACGAGTTTGAGCACACCTGACATCTTTGATGTGCCATTAACAACTCAACTGGACCCTAGCATCATTTTTGGCATCATCCTGATGACACTCAACATCATTCTGGATGCCATTCTGAATCCACTATGCCTTGCTGCCCTTCATCGCGCCAGTGGCATCCAAGAGACGACCAAGATATTCATGGCTTCGCTCACTGTTTCTGATCTCTGTACAGGGCTTTTTGTTGCAGTCCCATGGGTGACGGAAAAGCTGGCCAGACGATGGCTACTTGGCAATTTCCTGTGCACGGTGTACTTTGTTTTGTCCCCAACATTCTTTTCAATCAGTAGTTTTTCCCTTTTGCTTTTAACAATTGATCGTTTTATAGCTATCGTCCACTCACTGCGATACTCAAGTCTGATGACACCACAAAGGTCAAAGGTCATTGCCACTCTCACATGGATTGTTACATTTGTGGTATTTATCACTTTGAACGGAATAATTACAAATTCAACAGTATCAAAGCAGGGTACATGTACCCCCGAGTGTAACTTTTGTACAATCGTTGCTTTCTGCCTGCTCTTAATTTCCCTTGCAGTCATCTTGATACTTTATCTACACATCCTAAAAGTTGCTCGCCGTCAGGCCCGCCGCATTGCTGCTCAGAATTATGCCGGCAACCCTCCAGATGGACAGAACGTTCCGCAGCCAATCAGCACAAAGTCTGCAACGACCGTCCTGATCATAACCGCAGCCGTGTTCGTCTGCTGGACTCCTACGCTTATCACTCTCATGTTATTCTCGCAAGACACCATCCAGATTAACCACAGTTTTGCCAACATCGCAGGCTCAATCTTTCTCACCAACAGCTGGCTGAATGTTGTCATCTATTACTGGAGGAATAGGGAGCTTCGGCAAGCATTGCACAGCTTGGTATCCTCATGCTGCAACTAACATTCACTCAATGACCAATCTGATCTGAAGAAGTTCAATTGCTGAATCAGCAGAATTTACAACTTGTTTCTTCCCCTTGATGTTTTAAAATGGCCATATGGTATGACGGTTCACATTGGTACCAAGTCTAACAGGATCCCGTACATGCTCAAAATCTGTGAAATAACAGGTTGGGCCACATGTTTAGACAGTTGTTATCTTACTTTATACCCCCACTAAAATAGGTCAGAAACAGAAAAAATATGAAAAATAGCAAACCCTCATTGATAACTGTCTAAACATGTGGCAAAATCTGTAATATATCAAGATTTATCTCCTCAAAATCGTCAAGTCGTACCATCAATGGTATGAAATGGTACGGGCCGTAACTGATTGATGTGCTTTGATATACTTTTTGCTATTTAAGACTTCGCTAGACAGGGAACGTAGGCTCCGTGAGAAGTGAACTGTAGATATTTAATCATAAAACTACATTGTACATGTATTTTTTGGTTACAAAAGATGACTAGGCACCACACTATTGTAAAATATCTTTGGGATGGATAAGATTTGAAGTTTGCATGGTGAAGGTAACAATATGGTAAGGATTAACAGTAACACCATGTGAAATCGTTTCTCTTTTGTGAGTTTGTGTGGTTCTGAAAGGAACTGGAAAAACAACTTTTCTAAAGTATGCTCTGTCCGTCCTCAAGAGACGGAGCGTGTGGTATTTCCAACAGGTTGCCCGTCGATGTTTGGGTGTTTGCATGTGCGCGTGGTGGGTTTTAAGTCGCAGAATGTGTGGCATTACCGTGCAGGGTGACCCGGTCAGGTATATGGTGGCATGCACCGTTATGCACGGCGAGCACGACGCCGGGACCCAGCGCGGTGCAAGGCCCGCGAGAGTGACGCGGCATGCAAGGTGCAGGTGGTGCGGCGCACCATGCACGGGCAGCCGTGCCGGCATTTATCACTGCACCGATGCGGTAATAAGCCGGTATTCTTAAACATGTCAGTTGATGATGGTCAGTGTAGCGGCAAGATATTAAATTTGTTGATTCCAAATTTGTCCAGGGTGGATCCAGAACACAATTTTTTTTTTTTTTGGGGGGGGGGGGAGGCAAAATAAAAAAGAATTTTCCCCTGAAAAAGGGGGTCCAAAAAACCATGCACAAATCACAGATAAAACGTAGGGTTTTTGCTTCCATTTCTTTTACTTTTTTTTATTTTGTTTTACTATTTTCTCATCATTTGGGTTACGGATTTAGCTCAAACTTTCATACTTTTTGTGTCAATGTCGAATGACACAAAGCTGTCTGCAGTGGAACAGGCGCATGGTGTATCATACCTTTCAATGACGAGCAGGAAAAAAACATTTTGCGAACACCACTGGTGGCAAAGTACTCAATGAACTAGATGACGCTGAAGTCCTAATCACTGTCGCACGATGCAACACTTGCTCAGACTGAAGTGGGGCAAACGCATACACTGCCAAAAATGGTTTTCTTAAAATGAGAAAATTATCTTATTTCAAGACAACTTTTCTTGACTCACTCCCTAGAAAAGTTTTCTAGGGAGTGAGACAAGAACATTTTTCTTGAAATAAGAAATATTTTCTTATATTAAGAAATTAAGAAAATCATTTTTGGCAGTGTAGACGAATTTGACGAACAGCTATAAATCACGCTCTCCCACAGATACAGATTGCGTGATTACAAAAGCGCCAGAAATGTATGCACTCCTAAAGAGGTAAGCTAGCTGGGTCATTAGGGAACAAAGCACCTGGCTGATTGTGGTCGCCGAATTATGCTGCATTCCAATCAACTTGTGAACTTGTGGTCAGTGAGAGTAATCCTGACTTCGAGAAAATAAAATAAAGATGCGGCAGTGGCGGCAGGTCATAGAATTTTTTTTCTTGAATCATATCTAGTATTGTTTTCAACAAAATACATTTTTTGTGGGTGGGTGTATGCAGTGGCTGCCTTTTTGCGACGTCAGTAAAAACAATTTTTTTTAAATGGTGTGTTGACAAACACAAATGCCCCGCCAAGTGGAATTCCCCTTTTTAACTAAAGACTGATCTATTAAAAAGAAAAATGTGTTAATATGACAAACATGCATCAAAGGAAAGTGCAAATGGCTAGCATCAGAGGTTATGGATCTGCTTTACTGTATCTGCAACATTTCAGATTAAAGCAAGTTATTGTGTCTCAACCATTTCTATTGTTTTAAGCATAATGGTCTTGAACTTTGGCCTATGGGGGTCAAAATCAATAGGATTCTGGAAGACCCTAAGACCAACCCACATACCAAATAGGAAGTTGATATGCCAAATCCTTCTCAAGTTATCATGTCCCAACCATCCACACAGACACTAGCAGTCATGTTTTACCATACCCATGAATAGACCTCTTCTTTTGTTCCCTTTGTTTGTACTCCCATAAGGTTTGTACACCAAATTCTCCCAAGGACTCAGACCAAGTCTTCGGTTGTATTGTTATCCCTAATCCCCCATTGTCCCAAGTCCTTAGTTGTAAAGGATAACCAACCCACACACACAGTCATACTTTCCCAATACTTCCGAGGACAATGCTTTGTGTATCCTATTGTTCCTTTAATTAATATAACCCCATGTAGTGTAGATATGAGCACGTATTTTTACGTCCGAGGACCGACTTCAACAAAAGACCTACTTGCGAGGACAAGAAAGTTTCCTTTGTTTTTCTTTCTCCTCTTGTCCTCGGAAGGACATGTATTCTGGTTCCAAACATTGCATTGATTGAAGTCATCACTTTGGTACTCTATGGTGAGTTATATATAATGTATAAAGAGAAACCACCCTAATTCTAAAATGGTATAGGCCTATTCATCAATGTTCCCCAGTACACAATGGAGTTGGTTCACCATACAAAACCTTGCACCTGCCAGCAGACACAGCATGTACAACCATACAAAACCATACAGTGCCATACAGAGGTCAAGTTGATTTACCATTCATCACCTTACATACTTCAGTACAGGCAAGTCTTTTGACCATACAAAACCAGACAGCTGTCAGGTTTTGTATGGTAAACCTGCTGTACACTCTGTGACTCACTGTATGGTTTTGTATGGTGAATAAACTTTCTTATAAATTGCCTACGTTAAACAAATGTTAGCCTTTGGTATCTATGTATATCTCATTCGAATCTTTTCACTGCAGCAGTGTGACCAAATACAACTTGGCAGCAAATTGTTCTTGTGACTGGGAATAGAAAAATATAACATGACATGCCAAGTGGCCGGCGTGACCTTTTTTGCTCTATGTAGATGTACATGACAAATTCCAGCTTATTTATCTCCCCTGTCAGTGAAAAACCTCAATAGAAACGGCCCCAACAGATGTCAAACTCCCATTGCTGAGATTGGTTAAAATAAACGTTTGAACAATTCGCTCCAGATAAAGCT
This sequence comes from Hippasteria phrygiana, assembly GCA_037893225.1. NCBI lineage: Eukaryota > Metazoa > Echinodermata > Asteroidea > Valvatida > Goniasteridae > Hippasteria > Hippasteria phrygiana. Next base: position 1,723,621 of record JAZGUH010000056.1, read on the forward strand.
GCGTGACATTGAGATTTTGAGATATATTTTTACTTACAATGTACTTGATTTGTGTAAGTTTTGTTGTCTGTACTTCCCCACATTCTCTCGCCGCTAATCCCCGGCGCTGAGATTTATTTAAATTTAAATAAAAAATGTAGTAGGCACGTTATATCGTGCAAATGGTTACATCATTGACCTAATATGAAACTTAAGGGCGTGGTTACTAGATGATTGGCAAGCATAATGCAGCAACCACGAATGTAGTGAGAATTTGGCAAAAACACACATATCGTATACGTGCAGTGCAGTCGGTTGACACGTTGTCAACGTACTGTACTTGTGTTGGGGATTCTTTACAACGTACAGTCTGCACCAGCAACAAAATAAACAACTCATTAACGAGGTTGATAACGAACTGGCGACACGCCAAATGTTTATCTCAACCAACAATACTCAGCAAAAACAACAAAAGCAATGTACAGTAACCGAATTATGACCGATAGAAGCTGCATATTGCTGGTCTCAAATCGAGATCAGCCAAAATATCAAGACCACAGAGTGCCGAGACTGAGATCAAGACTGAGACCACAGGGTGCCGAGACTGAGATCAAGACTGAGACCACAGGGTGCCGAGACTGAGATCAAGACGGAGACCACAGGATACCGAGATCGAGACCAACAAAAAGTAGTCTCGAGACCACAGGGTACCGAGACTGAGATCAGGACTGAGACCACAGGATACCGATAATGAGATCAAGACTGAGACCACAGGGTGCCGAGACTGAGATCAAGACGGAGACCACAGGATACCGAGATCGAGACCAACAAAAAGTAGTCTCGAGACCTACAACACTGGTTAATAGACCTTTATCATGCTGTCACCATCTTTGTCTTGTTCCCTGTATGCATTAGCAATTATGAATAGTGATTCCAATTATTAAATGAAGGTGCCAGGCTATTTTTCCTTCCAGCCTCGGTTTGGTTACATTGATTTTAATACGAGAAAAACAAAATGGCTGTGCTATGATAAAGGTCTATAATAGTGTCCCTTTTTCCCTCCCCGAAGCACCAAATGGAGCCTGCCTTTGACACTGGTTGCTGTAATTGCAAAGTCTGAAATTGAAGCTTTTATTTTATTTTATAAATTATTTGTTTACTGTCTAAACTGTATAAAGAGGCAGAATTTCAAAAGGCACAACAAGTGACAATCACAGAGTCTTTGGGCTTTGTGGACTAACCACGACAACGTGAATTCTAGAAACCGTCTGCTGAAATGGTGGGGTTTCTATCAACATGAGAGTTAATTGCAAACTACCAATATTGCTCTCTGCTGTACCAGAGAATGGTTTTTGTTTTATTATTTACAGTTGTCATGGCATTCAAGATTGAGATTCTATGAGTAGACAGACTGTGCCATTACATGTACATGTACATATACATGTACATGTATGACAGAAAATTACATCTCGCCTGAAATTTTCAAGAAAGACGCTTTTGGATAAATGCATACACCCAGCCTTTCCAGTCTTAATTCATTACAGAACTTAAATGTTTACATCCAGACCGACAGACAGTTCAGATTTTCTCAACCCACGATTTTGATGTTTGACATCAAACTAAGAATGAGATTTTATAGTGAAAACACACAAGTTATTTGTTCAATCAATTAATCATCCCGAGACCAGGGTCGTAGGGGTGCCGTGACAGACAATTTGGCAGTCAGTGATCTCCACACCTCTCTGTCCTCAGACATACACAACAGGGCAGAGTGATTGAGTCCAGTCCAGGATTTCAAGTCGTCCATCCAGGACTTTTTCTGTCTGCCTCTGCAACGTCCTCCCTCCACTGTCGAGGTTGACATAAAGGGAATTTGCGAACATTGAACATTTCTTCAAGAAATATTCTTGCAGATCATGTTTAGAAAAATAGAGTTTTGCTAATGAAGTGAGCTGACATATGTGTACCACATGGTAACAAAGTTTTATAAAATGTAGGTTCCATTATAAAGGATTTGGAAAACGGATGTGGATATTTTCTTGCTTTGAAATGTTAATGTTACATTGGTAACAAGAAAGCTTTGTCCAAATACTCTGACCAACTTCTTCAATTGCACTGACAAGCTACGAGACAATATGAATGTAACGAGTTTGAGCACACCTGACATCTTTGATGTGCCATTAACAACTCAACTGGACCCTAGCATCATTTTTGGCATCATCCTGATGACACTCAACATCATTCTGGATGCCATTCTGAATCCACTATGCCTTGCTGCCCTTCATCGCGCCAGTGGCATCCAAGAGACGACCAAGATATTCATGGCTTCGCTCACTGTTTCTGATCTCTGTACAGGGCTTTTTGTTGCAGTCCCATGGGTGACGGAAAAGCTGGCCAGACGATGGCTACTTGGCAATTTCCTGTGCACGGTGTACTTTGTTTTGTCCCCAACATTCTTTTCAATCAGTAGTTTTTCCCTTTTGCTTTTAACAATTGATCGTTTTATAGCTATCGTCCACTCACTGCGATACTCAAGTCTGATGACACCACAAAGGTCAAAGGTCATTGCCACTCTCACATGGATTGTTACATTTGTGGTATTTATCACTTTGAACGGAATAATTACAAATTCAACAGTATCAAAGCAGGGTACATGTACCCCCGAGTGTAACTTTTGTACAATCGTTGCTTTCTGCCTGCTCTTAATTTCCCTTGCAGTCATCTTGATACTTTATCTACACATCCTAAAAGTTGCTCGCCGTCAGGCCCGCCGCATTGCTGCTCAGAATTATGCCGGCAACCCTCCAGATGGACAGAACGTTCCGCAGCCAATCAGCACAAAGTCTGCAACGACCGTCCTGATCATAACCGCAGCCGTGTTCGTCTGCTGGACTCCTACGCTTATCACTCTCATGTTATTCTCGCAAGACACCATCCAGATTAACCACAGTTTTGCCAACATCGCAGGCTCAATCTTTCTCACCAACAGCTGGCTGAATGTTGTCATCTATTACTGGAGGAATAGGGAGCTTCGGCAAGCATTGCACAGCTTGGTATCCTCATGCTGCAACTAACATTCACTCAATGACCAATCTGATCTGAAGAAGTTCAATTGCTGAATCAGCAGAATTTACAACTTGTTTCTTCCCCTTGATGTTTTAAAATGGCCATATGGTATGACGGTTCACATTGGTACCAAGTCTAACAGGATCCCGTACATGCTCAAAATCTGTGAAATAACAGGTTGGGCCACATGTTTAGACAGTTGTTATCTTACTTTATACCCCCACTAAAATAGGTCAGAAACAGAAAAAATATGAAAAATAGCAAACCCTCATTGATAACTGTCTAAACATGTGGCAAAATCTGTAATATATCAAGATTTATCTCCTCAAAATCGTCAAGTCGTACCATCAATGGTATGAAATGGTACGGGCCGTAACTGATTGATGTGCTTTGATATACTTTTTGCTATTTAAGACTTCGCTAGACAGGGAACGTAGGCTCCGTGAGAAGTGAACTGTAGATATTTAATCATAAAACTACATTGTACATGTATTTTTTGGTTACAAAAGATGACTAGGCACCACACTATTGTAAAATATCTTTGGGATGGATAAGATTTGAAGTTTGCATGGTGAAGGTAACAATATGGTAAGGATTAACAGTAACACCATGTGAAATCGTTTCTCTTTTGTGAGTTTGTGTGGTTCTGAAAGGAACTGGAAAAACAACTTTTCTAAAGTATGCTCTGTCCGTCCTCAAGAGACGGAGCGTGTGGTATTTCCAACAGGTTGCCCGTCGATGTTTGGGTGTTTGCATGTGCGCGTGGTGGGTTTTAAGTCGCAGAATGTGTGGCATTACCGTGCAGGGTGACCCGGTCAGGTATATGGTGGCATGCACCGTTATGCACGGCGAGCACGACGCCGGGACCCAGCGCGGTGCAAGGCCCGCGAGAGTGACGCGGCATGCAAGGTGCAGGTGGTGCGGCGCACCATGCAAGGGGAAACGTGCCGGCATTTATCACTGCACCGATGCGGTAATAAGCCGGTATTCTTAAACATGTCAGTTGATGATGGTCAGTGTAGCGGCAAGATATTAAATTTGTTGATTCCAAATTTGTCCAGGGTGGATCCAGAACACAATTTTTTTTTTTTTTGGGGGGGGGGGGAGGCAAAATAAAAAAGAATTTTCCCCTGAAAAAGGGGGTCCAAAAAACCATGCACAAATCACAGATAAAACGTAGGGTTTTTGCTTCCATTTCTTTTACTTTTTTTTATTTTGTTTTACTATTTTCTCATCATTTGGGTTACGGATTTAGCTCAAACTATCATACTTTTTGTGTCAATGTCGAATGACACAAAGCTGTCTGCAGTGGAACAGGCGCATGGTGTATCATACCTTTCAATGACGAGCAGGAAAAAAACATTTTGCGAACACCACTGGTGGCAAAGTACTCAATGAACTAGATGACGCTGAAGTCCTAATCACTGTCGCACGATGCAACACTTGCTCAGACTGAAGTGGGGCAAACGCATACACTGCCAAAAATGGTTTTCTTAAAATGAGAAAATTATCTTATTTCAAGACAACTTTTCTTGACTCACTCCCTAGAAAAGTTTTCTAGGGAGTGAGACAAGAACATTTTTCTTGAAATAAGAAATATTTTCTTATATTAAGAAATTAAGAAAATCATTTTTGGCAGTGTAGACGAATTTGACGAACAGCTATAAATCACGCTCTCCCACAGATACAGATTGCGTGATTACAAAAGCGCCAGAAATGTATGCACTCCTAAAGAGGTAAGCTAGCTGGGTCATTAGGGAACAAAGCACCTGGCTGATTGTGGTCGCCGAATTATGCTGCATTCCAATCAACTTGTGAACTTGTGGTCAGTGAGAGTAATCCTGACTTCCAGAAAATAAAATAAAGATGCGGCAGTGGCGGCAGGTCATAGAATTTTTTTTCTTGAATCATATCTAGTATTGTTTTCAACAAAATACATTTTTTGTGGGTGGGTGTATGCAGTGGCTGCCTTTTTGCGACGTCAGTAAAAACAATTTTTTTTAAATGGTGTGTTGACAAACACAAATGCCCCGCCAAGTGGAATTCCCCTTTTTAACTAAAGACTGATCTATTAAAAAGAAAAATGTGTTAATATGACAAACATGCATCAAAGGAAAGTGCAAATGGCTAGCATCAGAGGTTATGGATCTGCTTTACTGTATCTGCAACATTTCAGATTAAAGCAAGTTATTGTGTCTCAACCATTTCTATTGTTTTAAGCATAATGGTCTTGAACTTTGGCCTATGGGGGTCAAAATCAATAGGATTCTGGAAGACCCTAAGACCAACCCACATACCAAATAGGAAGTTGATATGCCAAATCCTTCTCAAGTTATCATGTCCCAACCATCCACACAGACACTAGCAGTCATGTTTTACCATACCCATGAATAGACCTCTTCTTTTGTTCCCTTTGTTTGTACTCCCATAAGGTTTGTACACCAAATTCTCCCAAGGACTCAGACCAAGTCTTCGGTTGTATTGTTATCCCTAATCCCCCATTGTCCCAAGTCCTTAGTTGTAAAGGATAACCAACCCACACACACAGTCATACTTTCCCAATACTTCCGAGGACAATGCTTTGTGTATCCTATTGTTCCTTTAATTAATATAACCCCATGTAGTGTAGATATGAGCACGTATTTTTACGTCCGAGGACCGACTTCAACAAAAGACCTACTTGCGAGGACAAGAAAGTTTCCTTTGTTTTTCTTTCTCCTCTTGTCCTCGGAAGGACATGTATTCTGGTTCCAAACATTGCATTGATTGAAGTCATCACTTTGGTACTCTATGGTGAGTTATATATAATGTATAAAGAGAAACCACCCTAATTCTAAAATGGTATAGGCCTATTCATCAATGTTCCCCAGTACACAATGGAGTTGGTTCACCATACAAAACCTTGCACCTGCCAGCAGACACAGCATGTACAACCATACAAAACCATACAGTGCCATACAGAGGTCAAGTTGATTTACCATTCATCACCTTACATACTTCAGTACAGGCAAGTCTTTTGACCATACAAAACCAGACAGCTGTCAGGTTTTGTATGGTAAACCTGCTGTACACTCTGTGACTCACTGTATGGTTTTGTATGGTGAATAAACTTTCTTATAAATTGCCTACGTTAAACAAATGTTAGCCTTTGGTATCTATGTATATCTCATTCGAATCTTTTCACTGCAGCAGTGTGACCAAATACAACTTGGCAGCAAATTGTTCTTGTGACTGGGAATAGAAAAATATAACATGACATGCCAAGTGGCCGGCGTGACCTTTTTTGCTCTATGTAGATGTACATGACAAATTCCAGCTTATTTATCTCCCCTGTCAGTGAAAAACCTCAATAGAAACGGCCCCAACAGATGTCAAACTCCCATTGCTGAGATTGGTTAAAATAAACGTTTGAACAATTCGCTCCAGATAAAGCTGCGTGACATTGAGATTTTGAGATATATTTTTACTTACAATGTACTTGATTTGTGTAAGTTTTGTTGTCTGTACTTCCCCACATTCTCTCGCCGCTAATCCCCGGCGCTGAGATTTATTTAAATTTAAATAAAAAATGTAGTAGGCACGTTATATCGTGCAAATGGTTACATCATTGACCTAATATGAAACTTAAGGGCGTGGTTACTAGATGATTGGCAAGCATAATGCAGCAACCACGAATGTAGTGAGAATTTGGCAAAAACACACATATCGTATACGTGCAGTGCAGTCGGTTGACACGTTGTCAACGTACTGTACTTGTGTTGGGGATTCTTTACAACGTACAGTCTGCACCAGCAACAAAATAAACAACTCATTAACGAGGTTGATAACGAACTGGCGACACGCCAAATGTTTATCTCAACCAACAATACTCAGCAAAAACAACAAAAGCAATGTACAGTAACCGAATTATGACCGATAGAAGCTGCATATTGCTGGTCTCAAATCGAGATCAGCCAAAATATCAAGACCACAGAGTGCCGAGACTGAGATCAAGACTGAGACCACAGGGTGCCGAGACTGAGATCAAGACTGAGACCACAGGGTGCCGAGACTGAGATCAAGACGGAGACCACAGGATACCGAGATCGAGACCAACAAAAAGTAGTCTCGAGACCACAGGGTACCGAGACTGAGATCAGGACTGAGACCACAGGATACCGATAATGAGATCAAGACTGAGACCACAGGGTGCCGAGACTGAGATCAAGACGGAGACCACAGGATACCGAGATCGAGACCAACAAAAAGTAGTCTCGAGACCTACAACACTGGTTAATAGACCTTTATCATGCTGTCACCATCTTTGTCTTGTTCCCTGTATGCATTAGCAATTATGAATAGTGATTCCAATTATTAAATGAAGGTGCCAGGCTATTTTTCCTTCCAGCCTCGGTTTGGTTACATTGATTTTAATACGAGAAAAACAAAATGGCTGTGCTATGATAAAGGTCTATAATAGTGTCCCTTTTTCCCTCCCCGAAGCACCAAATGGAGCCTGCCTTTGACACTGGTTGCTGTAATTGCAAAGTCTGAAATTGAAGCTTTTATTTTATTTTATAAATTATTTGTTTACTGTCTAAACTGTATAAAGAGGCAGAATTTCAAAAGGCACAACAAGTGACAATCACAGAGTCTTTGGGCTTTGTGGACTAACCACGACAACGTGAATTCTAGAAACCGTCTGCTGAAATGGTGGGGTTTCTATCAACATGAGAGTTAATTGCAAACTACCAATATTGCTCTCTGCTGTACCAGAGAATGGTTTTTGTTTTATTATTTACAGTTGTCATGGCATTCAACATTGAGATTCTATGAGTAGACAGACTGTGCCATTACATGTACATATACATGTACATGTATGACAGAAAATTACATCTCGCCTGAAATTTTCAAGAAAGACGCTTTTGGATAAATGCATACACCCAGCCTTTCCAGTCTTAATTCATTACAGAACTTAAATGTTTACATCCAGACCGACAGACAGTTCAGATTTTCTCAACCCACGATTTTGATGTTTGACATCAAACTAAGAATGAGATTTTATAGTGAAAACACACAAGTTATTTGTTCAATCAATTAATCATCCCGTGACCAGGGTCGTAGGGGTGCCGTGACAGACAATTTGGCAGTCAGTGATCTCCACACCTCTCTGTCCTCAGACATACGCAACAGGGCAGAGTGATCGAGTCCAGTCCAGGCTTTCAAGTCGTCCATCCAGGACTTTTTCTGTCTGCCTCTGCAACGTCCTCCCTCCACTGTCGAGGTTGACATAAAGGGAATTTGCGAACATTGAAAATTTCTTCAAGAAATATTCTTGCAGATCATGTTTAGAAAAATAGAGTTTTGCTAATGAAGTGAGCTGACATATGTGTACCACATGGTAACAAAGTTTTATAAAATGTAGGTTCCATTATAAAGGATTTGGAAAACGGATGTGGATATTTTCTTGCTTTGAAATGTTAATGTTACATTGGTAACAAGAAAGCTTTGTCCAAATACTCTGACCAACTTCTTCAATTGCACTGACAAGCTACGAGACAATATGAATGTAACGAGTTTGAGCACACCTGACATCTTTGATGTGCCATTAACAACTCAACTGGACCCTAGCATCATTTTTGGCATCATCCTGATGACACTCAACATCATTCTGGATGCCATTCTGAATCCACTATGCCTTGCTGCCCTTCATCGCGCCAGTGGCATCCAAGAGACGACCAAGATATTCATGGCTTCGCTCACTGTTTCTGATCTCTGTACAGGGCTTTTTGTTGCAGTCCCATGGGTGACGGAAAAGCTGGCCAGACGATGGCTACTTGGCAATTTCCTGTGCACGGTGTACTTTGTTTTGTCCCCAACATTCTTTTCAATCAGTAGTTTTTCCCTTTTGCTTTTAACAATTGATCGTTTTATAGCTATCGTCCACTCACTGCGATACTCAAGTCTGATGACACCACAAAGGTCAAAGGTCATTGCCACTCTCACATGGATTGTTACATTTGTGGTATTTATCACTTTGAACGGAATAATTACAAATTCAACAGTATCAAAGCAGGGTACATGTACCCCCGAGTGTAACTTTTGTACAATCGTTGCTTTCTGCCTGCTCTTAATTTCCCTTGCAGTCATCTTGATACTTTATCTACACATCCTAAAAGTTGCTCGCCGTCAGGCCCGCCGCATTGCTGCTCAGAATTATGCCGGCAACCCTCCAGATGGACAGAACGTTCCGCAGCCAATCAGCACAAAGTCTGCAACGACCGTCCTGATCATAACCGCAGCCGTGTTCGTCTGCTGGACTCCTACGCTTATCACTCTCATGTTATTCTCGCAAGACACCATCCAGATTAACCACAGTTTTGCCAACATCGCAGGCTCAATCTTTCTCACCAACAGCTGGCTGAATGTTGTCATCTATTACTGGAGGAATAGGGAGCTTCGGCAAGCATTGCACAGCTTGGTATCCTCATGCTGCAACTAACATTCACTCAATGACCAATCTGATCTGAAGAAGTTCAATTGCTGAATCAGCAGAATGCATAGAAGTACTAGGGCTGTGCATCCGAACCGGATACCCAAGTACCCAACCGCTAATTATAATGTCAAAAACAGGTTCCAGATTATGGGATTGAGTACCCATTACCGAGGTAACATATTACTTTGTAATTTCCCAGACAATTAAAAATAATTTCAATGTCATTTGTTGAAAATTTTGAAAATGAAAACCAGGGTACATGGAAAAACAAAACAGATTGACGCTTGCAAAAATGCAATTTATACCGTAAAGCTACGCATGTATAGAGCTCACTGTACACACTTGCATCCTGCTGCACCCATGTGGTAGTATTGATAATTAACAGATTTCAGAGATTAAATTTTTGGATAGGCTTTATTTAACGGGTACCTGGGTACATGTATCCGTTCTTGTTTTCAGTCGGGTACCTGATTCCTGTACTACCCGTAAATTAGGGCTGTCCCGAATATTCGACTGTCAACTGAATATTTGAATACCTTTTCGCCGGTTTGAATATTCGGGAAAAAATATGCACGTACAGATACGACTCTGATGCTATTTTAATGGAAAAGTTATGGCACTTAGCAGTGTCAAATGCCTCATTTTTATCAACAGTAACTTTGTGGACGGAGGTTTATTGTTCCCGTCCGTAAAGCCCCTGACACTACCAAAGTATTCATTGACAATCAGTGAAATTAATTGTGTAAAAAAGATTCTTTTTGTGCAATGTACATAAGCTATACTTGTGAATTAGACTGATTAACCCCTTGCGTACAGATGACGGAATTTGCAGCAAAAAGGCCAGTGCCACCAGGCCGGATGATGCAATTGGCCGCTGTTTGTGCAGTTTCAATCCATTGTTGGATTAAACAGTGCTACCAGGCCGGATGGCGCCATTGGCCGCTGTTTGTGCAGTTTTAATGCATTGTTGGATTATTGTGAATAGGTTACGCTCGACTACACAAACACATTGTAGCGGTTCGCTTGGCTGCCAGAGCCGCCGCGGCACCCCGACGTCTCCCGTAAAATACCGTATTTAAGGGGTTAAGTTTAATAATACATGACGTCGGGGAGCTGTTGACAAAATCAACCAGCCCTGCATACTGCTTCAGATACACAAGACTGCCGATGTGTACAAGTAAATGGTTGAAGCTGCTTCAAGTACATGTACATACATGTAGTATTATTGATAATGACAGAGTTTTTCTTGTTTAAAAGTAAATATTGTAAAAAATTGTAGTACAATGTAGATTTGAGCGCAAAATAACAATAATAACTAGAGGTAGATGTTTGTGTTATTATTTGGGCGGGTACATTAACCCTAACCCACTAGGCCCTTTTGGCTAGGAACCTTCCTTAATCCTTCAAAATCCTCCAATTGCTCCCCCAAAAAAGTTGCATTCACCCTCAATCCTCCAAATTCCTCCAAAATTTAGGACTTGTGTTCTGATGCATGTTCCCCATTTCCTCAATCCTTCAAAATCAACCAGTGTACAAAACCTATGAAGTTTTTCCCAAAAAGTTAAAGTATAAACAATAGGAAAATGTATATGGTGGGTGATGCTGTACTAAATCACCATTTCTCCTCAATCCTCCAAAATCAATCGGTACTAAAATCACCATTTCTCCTCAATCCTCCAAAATCAACGGGTACTACATTGTAAATCACCATTACTCCTCAATCCTCCAAAATCAACCGGTACTAAATCACCATTTCTCCTCAATCCTCCAAAATCAACCGGTACTAAATCACCATTTCTCCTCAATCCTCCAAAATCAACCGGTACTAAATCACCATTTCTCCTCAATCCTCCAAAATCCTCCAAAACCGCATAGAGGATTTTGGAGGACTGAGGGGGGTTAGGGTTAATATTTAGAACAACATTGTCATTTCATGTACTATATTAATTGTTGGCCTTTAATTTGAAATTACAACTTGTTTCTTCCCCTTGATGTTTTAAAATGGCCATATGGTATGACGGTTCACATTGGTACCAAGTCTAACAGGATCCCGTACATGCTCAAAATCTGTGAAATAACAGGTTGGGCCACATGTTTAGACAGTTGTTATCTTACTTTATACCCCCACTAAAATAGGTCAGAAACAGAAAAATATGAAAAATAGCAAACCCTCATTGATAACTGTCTAAACATGTGGCAAAATCTGTAATATATCAAGATTTATCTCCTCAAAATCGTCAAGTCGTACCATCAATGGTATGAAATGGTACGGGCCGTAACTGATTGATGTGCTTTGATATACTTTTTGCTATTTAAGACTTCGCTAGACAGGGAACGTAGGCTCCGTGAGAAGTGAACTGTAGATATTTAATCATAAAACTACATTGTACATGTATTTTTTGGTTACAAAAGATGACTAGGCACCACACTATTGTAAAATATCTTTGGGATGGATAAGATTTGAAGTTTGCATGGTGAAGGTAACAATATGGTAAGGATTAACAGTAACACCATGTGAAATCGTTTCTCTTTTGTGAGTTTGTGTGGTTCTGAAAGGAACTGGAAAAACAACTTTTCTAAAGTATGCTCTGTCCGTCCTCAAGAGACGGAGCGTGTGGTATTTCCAACAGGTTGCCCGTCGATGTTTGGGTGTTTGCATGTGCGCGTGGTGGGTTTTAAGTCGCAGAATGTGTGGCATTACTGTGCAGGGTGACCCGGTCAGGTATATGGTGGCATGCACCGTTATACACGGCGAGCACGACGCCGGGACCCAGCGCGGTGCAAGGCCCGCGAGAGTGACGCGGCATGCAAGGTGCAGGTGGTGCGGCGCACCATGCACGGGCAGCCGTGCCGGCATTTATCACTGCACCGATGCGGTAATAAGCCGGTATTCTTAAACATGTCAGTTGATGATGGTCAGTGTAGCGGCAAGATATTAAATTTGTTGATTCCAAATTTGTCCAGGGTGGATCCAGAACACAATTTTTTTTTTTTTTTGGGGGGGAGGCAAAATAAAAAAGAATTTTCCCCTGAAAAAGGGGGCCCAAAAAACCATGCACAAATCACAGATAAAACGTAGGGTTTTTGCTTCCATTTCTTTTACTTTGTTTTATTTTGTTTTACTATTTTCTCATCATTTGGGTTACGGATTTAGCTCAAACTTTCATACTTTTTGTGTCAATGTCGAATGACACAAAGCTGTCTGCAGTGGAACAGGCGCATGGTGTATCATACCTTTCAATGACGAGCAGGAAAAAAACATTTTGCGAACACCACTGGTGGCAAAGTACTCAATGAACTAGATGACGCTGAAGTCCTAGTCACTGTCGCACGATGCAACACTTGCTCAGACTGAAGTGGGGCAAACGCATACACTGCCAAAAATGGTTTTCTTAAAATGAGAAAATTATCTTATTTCAAGACAACTTTTCTTGACTCACTCCCTAGAAAAGTTTTCTAGGGAGTGAGACAAGAACATTTTTCTTGAAATAAGAAATATTTTCTTATATTAAGAAATTAAGAAAATCATTTTTGGCAGTGTAGACGAATTTGACGAACAGCTATAAATCACGCTCTCCCACAGATACAGATTGCGTGATTACAAAAGCGCCAGAAATGTATGCACTCCTAAAGAGGTAAGCTAGCTGGGTCATTCGGGAACAAAGCACCTGGCTGATTGTGGTCGCCGAATTATGCTGCATTCCAATCAACTTGTAAACTCGTGGTCAATAAGAGTAATCCTGACTTCGAGAATATATAATAAAGATGCGGCAGTGGCGGCAGGTCATAGAATTTTTTTCTTGAATCATATCTAGTATTGTTTTCAACAAAATACATTTTTTGTGGGTGGGCGTATGCAGTGGCTGCCCTTTTGCGACGTCAGTAAAAACAATTTTTTTAAATGGTGTGTTGACAAACACAAATGCCCCGCCAAGCGGAATTCCCCTTTTTAACTAAAGACTGATTTATTAAAAAGAAAAATGTGTTAATATGACAAACATGCATCAAAGGAAAGTGCAAATGGCTAGCATCAGAGGTTATGGATCTGCTTACTGTATCTGCAACATTTCTGATTAAAGCAAGTTATTGTGTCTCAACCATTTCTATTGTTTTAAGCATAATGGTCTTGAACTTTGGCCTATGGGGGTCAAAATCAATAGGATTCTGGAAGACCCTAAGACCAACCCACATACCAAATAGGAAGTTGATATGCCAAATCCTTCTCAAGTTATCATGTCCCAACCATCCACACAGACACTAGCAGTCATGTTTTACCATACCCATGAATAGACCTCTTCTTTTGTTCCCTTTGTTTGTACTCCCATAAGGTTTGTACACCAAATTCTCCCAAGGACTCAGCCGGAGTCCTCGGTTGTATTGTTATCCCTAATCCCCCATTGTCCCAAGTCCTTAGTTGTAAATGATAACCAACCCACACATACTTCGGAGGACAATGCTTTGTGTTTCCTATTGTTCCTTTAATTAATATAACCCCATGTAGTGTAGATATGAGCACATATTTTTACGTCCGAGGACCGACTTCAACAAAGGACCTACATGTACTTGTGAGGACAAGAAAGTTTCCTTTGTTTTTCTTTCTCCTCTTGTCCTCGGAAGGACATGTATTCTGGTTCCAAACATTGCATTGATTGAAGTCATCACTTCGGTACTCTATGGCGAGTTATATATAATGTATAAAGAGAAACCACCCTAATTCTAAAATGGTATAGGCCTATTCATCAATGTTCCCCAGTACACAATGGAGTTGGTTCACCATACAAAACCTTGCACCTGCCAGCAGACACAGCATGTACAACCATACAAAACCTTACAGTGCCATACAGAGGTCAAGTTGATTTACCATTCATCACCTTACATACTTCAGTACAGGCAAGTCTTTTGACCATACAAAACCAGACAGCTGTCAGGTTTTGTATGGTAAACCTGCTGTACACTCTGTGACTCACTGTATGGTTTTGTATGGTGAATAAACTTTCTTATAAATTGCCTCAAGAGTACGTTTAACAAATGTTTCCTCTTGATATCTATGCGGTGCCGAGAATGAGATCAAGACTGAGACCACAGGGTGCCGAGACTGAGATCAAGACGGAGACCACAGGGTGCCGAGACTCAGATCAAGACTGAGACCTCAGGGTGCCGAGACTGAGATCAAGACGGAGACCACAGGATACCTAGATCGAGACCAACAAAAAGTAGTTTCGAGACCTACAACACTGGTTAATAGACCTTTATCATGCTGTCACCATCTTTGTCTTGTTCCCTGTATGCATTAGCAATTATGAATAGTGATTCCAATTATTGAATGAAGGTGCCAGACTATTTTTTCTTCCAGCCTCGGTTTGGTTACATTGATTTTAATACGAGAAAAACAAAATGGCTGTGCTATGATAAAGGTCTATAATAGTGTCCCTTTTTCCCTCCCCGAAGCACCAAATGGAGCCTGCCTTTGACAGGTTGCTGTAATTGCAAAGTCTGAAATTGAAGCATTTATTTTATTTTATAAATTATTTCTTTACTGTCTAAACTGTATAAAGAGGCAGAATTTCAAAAGGCACAACAAGAGACAATCACAGAGTCTTTGGGCTTTGTGCAGCAACCACGACAACGTGAATTCTAGAAACCGTCTGCTGAAATGATGAGGTTTCTATCAACATGAGAGTTAATTGCAAACTACCAATATTGCTCTCTGCTGTACCAGAGAGTGGTTTTTGTTGTATTATTTACAGTTGTCATGGCATTCAAGATTAACTACGAGAATCTATGAGTAGACAGACTGTGCCATTACATCTCGCCTGAAATTTTCAAGAAAGACGCTTTTGGATAAATGCATACACCGAGCCTTTTCAGTTTTAATTCATCACAGAACTTAAATGTTTGCATCCAGACCGACAGACGGTTAAGAATTTCTCAACCCGCGATTTTGATGTTCGACATCAAACTAAGAATGAGATTTTATAGTGAAAACACACAAGTTATTTGTTCAATCAATTAATCATCCCGTGATCAGGGTCGTAGGGGTGCCGTGACAGACAATTTGGCAGTCAGTGATCTCCACAGCTCTCTGTCCTCAGACATACGCAACAGGGCAGAGTGATTGAGTCCAGTCCAGGCTTTCAAGTTGTCCATCCAGGACTTTTTCTGTCTGCCTCTGTAACGTCCTCCGATCCCTCCACTGTTGAGGTTGACATAAAGGGAATTTGCGAACATTGAAATTTTCTTTAAGAAATGTTCTTGCAGATCATGCTTAGAAAAATAGAGTTTTGCTAATGAAGTGAGCTGACATATGTGTGCCACATGGTAACAAAGTTATATATAATGTAGGTTCCATTATAAAGGATTTGGAAAACGGATGTGGATATTTTCTTGCTTTGAAGGTGTTTATGTTACATTGGTAACAAGAAAGCTTTGTCCAAATACTCTGACCAACTTCTTCAATTGCACTGACAAGCTACGAGACACAATATGAATGTAACGAGTTTGAGCACACCTGACATCTCTGATGTGCCATTAACAACTCAACTGGACCCTAGCATCATTTTAGGCATCATCCTGATGACACTCAACATTATTCTGGATGCCATTCTGAATCCACTATGCCTTGCTGCCCTTCATCGCGCCAGTGGCATCCAAGAGACGACCAAGATATTCATGGCTTCGCTCACTGTTTCTGATCTCTGTACAGGGCTTTTTTTTGCAGTCCCATGGTTGACAGAAAAGCTGGCCAGACGATGGCTGCTTGGCAATTTCCTGTGCACGGTGTACGTTGTTTTGACCCCAACATTCTTTTTAATCAGTAGTTTTTCCCTTTTGCTTTTAACAATTGATCGTTTTATAGCTATCGTCCATTCACTGCGATACCCAAGTCTGATGACACCACAAAGGTCAAAGGTCATTGCCACTCTCACATGGATTGTTACATTTGTGGTATTTATCACTTTGAACGGAATAATTACAAATTCAACAGTATCAAAGCAGGGTATATGTACCACCGAGTGCAACTTTTGTGCAATCGTTGCTTTCTGCCTGCTCATAATTTCCCTTGCAGTCATCTTGATACTTTATCTACACATCCTAAAAGTTGCTCGTCGTCAGGCCCGCCGCATTGCTGCTCAGAATTATGCCGGCAACCCTCCAGATGGACAGAACATTCCGCAGCCAATCAGCACAAAGTCTGCAACGACCGTCCTGATCATAACCGCAGCCATGTTCGTCTGCTGGACTCCTACGCTTATCACTCTCATGTTATTCTCGCAAGACACCATCCAGATTAACCACAGTTTTGGCAATCTTTCTCACCAACAGCTGGCTGAATGTTGTCATCTATTACTGGAGGAATAGGGAGCTTCGGCAAGCATTGCACAGCTTGGTATCCTCATGCTGCAACTAACATTCACTCAATGACCAATCTGACCTGAAGAAGTTCAATTGCTGAATCAGCAGAATGCATAGAAGTACTGTGCATCCGAACCGGATACCCAAGTACCCAACCACTAATTATAATGTCAAAAACAGGTTCCAGATTATGGGATTGAGTACCCATTACCGAGGTAACATATTACTTTGTAATTTCCCAGACAATTACAAATAATTTCAATGTCATTTGTTGAAAATTTTGAAAATGAAAACCAGGGTACATGGAAAAACAAAACAGATTGACGCTTGCAAAAATGCAATTTATACCGTAAAGCTATGCATGTATAGAGCTCATTGTACACACTTGCATCCTGCTGCACCCATGTGGTAGTATTGATAATTAACAGATTTCAGAGATTTAATTTTTGGATATGCTATATTTAACGGGTACCTGGGTACATGTACCCGTTCTTGTTTTCAGTCGGGTACCTGATTCCTGTACTACCCGTAAATTAGGGCTGTTCCGAATATTCGACTGTCAACTGAATATTCGAATACCTTTTCGCCGGTTCGAATATTCGGAAAAGAATATGCACGTACAGATACGACTCTGATGCTATTTTAATGGAAAAGTTATGGCACTTACAATGTAGCAGTGTCAAATGCCTCATTTTTATCAACAGTAACTTTGTGGACGGAGGTTTATTGTTCCCGTCCGTAAAGCCCCTGACACCACCAAAGTATTCACTCACAAGCAGTGAAAGTAATTGTGTATGTACATAATTGCAATGTACATAAGCTATACTTGTGAATTAGATTTATTAAGTTTAATAATACATGACGTCGGGGAGCTGTTGACAAAATCAACCAGCCCTGCATACTGCTTCAGATACACAAGACTGCCGATGTGTACAAGTAAATGGTTGAAGCTGCTTCAAGTACATGTAGATATTATTGATATTGACAGAGTTTTTCTTGTTTAAAAGTAAATATTGTAAATAATTGTAGTACAATGTAGATTTGAGCGCAAAATAACAATAATAACTAGAGGTAGATGTTTGTTTTATTATTTGGGCGGGTACATTTATAACCCTAACCCACTAGGCCCTTTTGGCTAGGAACCTTCCTCAATCCTCCAAATTCCTCCAAAATTTAGGACTTGTGTTCTGATGCATGTTCCCCATTTCCTCAATCCTTCAAAATCCACCAGTGTACAAAACCTATGAAGTTTTTCCCAAAAAGTTAAAGTATAAACAATAGGAAAATGTATATGGTGGGTGATGCTGTACTAAATCACCATTTCTCCTCAATCCTCCAAAATCAATCGGTACTAAAATCACCATTTCTCCTCAATCCTCCAAAATCAACCGGTACTAAATCACCATTTCTCCTCAATCCTCCAAAATCAACCGGTACTAAATCACCATTTCTCCTCAATCCTCCAAAATCAACCGGTACTAAATCACCATTTCTCCTCAATCCTCCAAAATCCTCCAAAACCGCATAGAGGATTTTGGAGGACTGAGGGGGGTTAGGGTTAATATTTAGAACAACATTGTCATTTCATGTACTATATTAATTGTTGGCCTTTAATTTGAAATTACAACTTGTTTCTTCCCCTTGATGTTTTAAAATGGCCGTATGGTATGACGGTTCACATTGGTACCAAGTCTAACAGGATCCCGTACATGCTCAAAATCTGTGAAATAACAGGTTGGGCCACATGTTTAGACAGTTGTTATCTTACTTTATACCCCCACTAAAATAGGTCAGAAACAGAAAAAATATGAAAAATAGCAAACCCTCATTGATAACTGTCTACTACATTGTAAATCAACATTACTCCTCAATCCTCAAAAATCAACCGGTACTAAATCACCGTTTCTCCTCAATCCTCCAAAATCAACCGGTACTAAATCACCATTTCTCCTAAATCCTCAAAAATCCTCCAAAACTGAGGGGGGTTAGGGTTAATATTTAGAACAACATTGTCATTTCATGTACTTTATTAATTGTTGGCCTTTAATTTGAAATTACAACTTGTTTCTTCCCCAAAAACAAACTTACCCACACACAGAAGGACAAGGCAAACGCAGTATGCCCCTTTGGCTTCACCAACGGGGCATAACATTTTTTGGCACAATACCCCGCCACTCGTCTATCCCCACCTCGTATCCGGATATGCGGATACGGGGTCACGGTTGATTGCCCTCAATAAACCATTTTACATACATACCATACGCCCATGCACGTCTGTGCCCAGTGCCTAAATGGTGCCCTCTTTCCCCCATCACCGATTCTTCTCCACCCCGTATCCGTGTATCCGCGTATCCACCTTGGGGAAAGTCCTTTGGACTTTTTGCTGAGCTTCCCATTCGAATTACACACATGAGTCCGATTCCAGCCCCCTCGGAGGATTTTTTTTAAAGGGAAAATTGCACCCGCTGTCGCCCCCCCCCCCCCCCCCCCCCCCGATCCGCCGTTGATATTTGTTATGGTTTAGTTTAATCCTAGTTTGTTAGTCAATAAAGTTTGTAATCACCAGGGTTGTTTGATTTAAATCACTCGATTGATTTAAATCACTCGATTTAAATCATCGATTTAAATCACTGGAAATTTTTTTTTTAAATCACTAATAAAAATCATGTTTTAATTTTGTTTTTATTTCGGTTATTTTTTTAACAATTTCTGTTATTCAAACCTGACTGTCATTAACTTTAAATCGCTTATACTCACTCTAAAGGGATGTATAAGGCCAGTTTCCTGAAACAGTGTACTACATTTATCTTGTGTACAATGCATATATGATTCTGAAGTACATTGTGTGTGTGTAATGTACTACCTGCATGTGTGATACAGTATTCCTCTCTTACATGTGCATACAGGTTTAAATAACTCATGCATGTTGTAATGCGCCTATCAATTGATATACACCCCCCCCCCCCCCCCCCCCCCAAATTGTAAATTTTGCCTCATCGTCTCTGCTAAACCATCTATACAGCTGCAAATGCAAAATGACACTGAAGGACAATATTTCCACCGCAAAAATCGTAAAAACTTTTACAGGATCCAAATAAGGACAGTGCGTTAAAAATATATGGTGGCTGCATTAAATAGTTTTATTCCACCATGGTTGTGTGTAGAG
Organism: Hippasteria phrygiana; assembly: GCA_037893225.1. Lineage (NCBI taxonomy): Eukaryota > Metazoa > Echinodermata > Asteroidea > Valvatida > Goniasteridae > Hippasteria > Hippasteria phrygiana. Next base: position 1,743,660 of record JAZGUH010000056.1, read on the forward strand.
AGGAGGGGGGGTTCCTGTATCAACTTGGATGAGAAATGTGCAGTATGATGGTGATGCTGTAACAGAGATTTTAAGACAAACTCTGTATTCTAGAAAAGAATATGATCAATGAAAGGGATTTCAGTACTGATTTCATGAACAATTGTGTGTGGTTATACTTGACTTTCAATGATGGTCATTTAATTTTAAATTGACTTATTTGAAAAAATGATGTATGCCAATGGTACGATGGTAAACAAAATCAAAAAAATTGATTTAAATTTTTAAAAATCCGATTTAAATAAAAGAAATCAGATTTTTTTAATTTTTACAAAAGAATCATGATTTTTATCAACCCTGGTAATCACTCATACTCGGTCACAGGCCCTACCATTGGTTGAAAATAAGTTTGTTCTATCTAGTTCCTCGAAAAACATTTTGCACAGTACAAGAGGTAGGAGTTGGGGCGATTGTGTAGTGTAGGGCCCCTCTTTATTAGTTTTGATGAAATTAGATTCAAGGGTATTTTTTCTCATTCCAAAATGACTTTTTCAACCTAAAGCAGACTTCTCTTAATTCTATTGACATCGTTTTTTTGTAATTTTTAACAGTTTATTTCGGTAGAAAATGCAATTTTCTTACGCGCTTTACGGCAGTTGCTATACGAATGAACGCGGTTTTGCGTGTTTACTGTGCGTCGCGGTGATCGCCATCTTTATTTTCGTGTTGCGTTTTGTCGTCCTCATCGCCGCTTTACCCAAAACAATTCCTCAAAAACTAAAACCCTGCCCTTTATCTATGGCATACCTGTTGGTTTGTAATGTCGCTAACTAGTTTGGCAATTCCATTAACCTAAAAGTGGATTTTTGTTTCCTTATAGGGAATGGGGCCCTACACTACACAATCGCCTACATTTGTTATGGTTTAGTTTAATACTAGTTTGTTAGTCAATAAAGTTTGTAATCACTCATTCATAAATGCCTCAGCGAGTTTCACTATCCCTATTGGTCGAGAGCCTGTCACGTGGGTGTGTTTAAACAGTTGTTTAAACACGGCTGGAAGTTGTTTAAACACGGCGCGGTTTTAAACATTTTTTCCGGTGTCACACGAAATGTAGAGTCCTACAAAATCTGGTCCATTTTATTGGTTGAACACTCGAGCGCCCTGTCACTTCGGCTCGGGTCATTATCAAGCGCCCAGGCCCCAAGGCCCAGCACATATTTATTCCCTTTAGTCATAGTCATCGGCCTACAACTGTACACAAGTCAAGGCTCTGTCACAGGTCCTACCGTTGGTTGAAAATAAGTTTGTTGTATCTAGTTCCTCGAAAAACATTTTACACGGTACAAGAGGTAGGAGTTGGCGAAGGTATGTATGTATGAGTTGGCTAAGGTATAGCCGTCCAAGGTACGAGTTGCCAAAAAGGTACGACTTTTCCAAGGTAGGCGTAGCGCTTTACAGTCACTTCGCCCAAAAACCACATCGCCCTCAACCACTTCGCCCTCAACCACTTCGCCCAAACGCCACTTCGCCCAAACGTCACTTCGCCCAATTACCCCTTCGCCCAAACGCCACTTCGCCCAAACGCCACTAAGCCCAAAAACCACTTCGCCCAAAATCCACTTCGCCCAAAAACCACTTCGCCCAAAAACCACTTCGCCCATGCCCGATCCTTATGCCCTTTTTTCATTTCATTAGTTTGTTACATAAATTGTACATCATCCCTCATATATAAATGTTTGTAAAAAATTACGTTATAAATTTTACTAATTTTGTATAATAACCTCCGGAATACCGTACCAGCGCTCTATACTATGATACTACCAACTAATGAGCTATCTTGCCCTATGTTGGCGGTCTCCCAAATTGTCAGTATCTTTGTTTGGGTGGGCGCTAGTCAGAAGTCATAAAATCGTAATAATTTGAATGACCACTTGATAAAAATAATTGACCTATCGCGGTGGAATCGCGTCAACACAGCTTATGAATTATTGTCCAATCACATCAATTAAAATTCCACGTGGAACGCGCAAAATCTGAGACAAACAAAAATTACCACACAAAAATCCCATAGGGTTGTCTAAGGGGCATGGCTAACTCGTAAACGGCGACAGGTCAATTGCCTATAAACTAATAAGAAAAGAAAAGCATGGTCACAAAAAGGATGTCACAACGCAAATAAAGTTTTGAATGCACCATCAAAACGAAATAGAAAACAAAAACAAACACATTGGGAACAAAATCTTGGGTGCTTAAAAATTGGGCGAAGTGGTTTTTGGGCGAAGTGGTTTTTGGGCGAAGTAGTAATTGGGCGAAGTGGTTTTTGGGCGAAGTGGCGTTTGGGCGAAGGGGCGATTGGGCGAAGGGGTGATTGGGCGAAGTGGGAATTGGGCGAAGTGGGAATTGGGCGAAGTGGTTGAGGGCGATGTGGTTTTTGGGCGAAGTGACCGACAACCGGCGTAGCTACGAGTTGACTCGAAAGCCTGAATTCGTATGTCCATTAAATAATCGCCATATGGAACTCACATGCACACCGATGTGCGATGACAATCTTTAGATCTCGAAATGTCCGTTCTTTTTCAAAGATTTCTAACTCGAAAATTCTGCTAATTTTAACTATCTCTACAAACCATATGCATTGTCTCTACAAAGGATACCCTCTAATGTGTAAGACACTTTGCTTCCCGGAGCTTCTGGCTTCGTTTCGTCTTGATTCGGGACAGCAATTTGCTCTTCGGCGGAATCCATTTTGTTAGCTGCACGTGGATAACCAATTATCACCAAGAGAGGGCGTTATACAAGGTTTTCAGGGCGCACCACACTAAATAAACTCCCATTCACCTTTAGTGTAAAACCCATTTTTTCACTTTTATCCAGGAGTCTCTCAGTTTTTGTGACACTACTGAAATAGTTTGAATCTTAATCTGTCAAATTCTGTTCAATTTTTGGCAGGTTAGCTGTTTAGAATTTTTGCTAATATTGTCCCCAGAGAGTACCACCCCATTTTTCATACAGCACCCATCAAGCCAATTATCACGTCTTCACAGAAGTTGAAGCACAGAACCCCCCCCCCCCCCCCCCCCCGGCCCCCGGTTATGATAGGTGATCATAATACTTCTTTCCTAACCAGTTTTCAATTAAAACTACAGACACGAAAGAAACACAGCATACACACATCCATTATGTGGGAGTCTGTCAGTGTATTCAGGCACCGGTGGGATGACAGTTAATCTCTGTGTTAGTACAGTTACATGTACGGTTTAACAATCGACAGCATGTATTTCTTAACTTTCACTGAATCTTGGAGTTCGGCAACCGCTATAAGGCCAGCTACGAAAAACTCACCCTCACTTTTTTTGAGGATGAGAAACGTAGGTCTGAACTATGCCATATAGCCTCGTGTCAGACACCACTGAGCCTAATATCCACCCGTTTTACATCAATTTCACTTCTTGTTTTATAAAATACATTTGGTGCTATTCATCGTAATCGTTCCATGCCTAATTACTGATCTGTAATTCTACATAATTTTCCAACAAACTTTTAATTATCAATATTAGGTCCGTTAGGATCCGAAGCTCAGAACTTCTGGTGATAAATCTATTCCAAATTCTTATAATAGTCTATAGCTTCGTATAGTCTAAATTGATACCTTTACATTTTTCCAATCGTTGTATATATATTCAATGCATTGTTTCTCAATGATTCTTTGTTTACTTAACATTGTGAAATACACTAAATCTAAACATCCGATATCACCGAAAACCAACTTGTGACGTTGGAACGATGTATTCCTATACAGACAAAGCTTTGGACAGTTAAACTATCATCCGAACCTGTATACCCGTCCTTGGCGCTCTCGGTTTTCCGACTACCGTCTCTTAAAGAAGAGATAGGGAATTCCGGCATTAGCTGCAATGTTGCGCCCATTGATCTGAGGCTGTGAACTCCCAACCCTTGGAATGTCGTCAACTAGTGGTCTGACGGCATCCAAAATAACTCCCTCACTCAGGTATATGACAACGGTTTGTTGACATCTCGAAACTTATAACCAACTTTTAATGGGGAGGGATTTCTGAATATCAACAAATCTGATATTAGGAATTAAGCTCCACATAGAAAGTATAGGATATAGTGCTACTAGAACAATATATCTCCCACTTCTGAAAATGCCTATTTATTGGATGGTACCAACAACGAGGTTCTCCAATTCTAGATAGGTCTCCGACTGTCTGTTCCCAAGCACTTTTGCTGAATACGAGTAATATATACATATGCGTAATTCTCTTAAGATGGCAAATCAGACATACATGTACATATATGTTTAACTCCTGTAATTCAGCCTTAACGCTAATAATTTACTTCTGGTGATGTTTCGAATAAACTGTTCATTACCACCTCTGCCCGGATAAAATAGCCCTGGGTATGCTGGCATCTCATAAGTATCCGCCACTGTTCTATTTGGATTACAACCATCTCACCAAGGGCAGTAGTAGGATTAGTGCTACTAATGACAATAGATCTCCCACTGCTGGAAATTGCGGTTGTATTGGATGGTACCAACAAGGAGGTTCTCCAATTCTGGATAGGTCCGACTCATATACTCAATCACCTTTGCTAAATAGGGCACATAATAAAAATATGTGCAAGTAATAAATACACATGCGTAGTTCTCTGAAGATGAAAAATCAGACATACGTTCAACTCCTGTAATTTAGCGTTAACGATAATGTTTTACTTCTGGTGAAGTTTTGAACGAACTGTTTATTACCACCTCTGCCCGGATAAAATAGCCCCGGGTATGTTGGAATCTCATAAATATCTGCCACTGCTCTATATGGATTACAACCATCTCACACAGGGCAATAGTAGGATTTAGAGCTACTAATGACAATATATCTCCCACTTCTGTAACTGTCGGTTTTATTGGATGGTATATACCAACAAACGAGGTTCTCCAATTCTGGATAGGTCTCTGACTATCTTTGCTCCCAAACACCTTCGCTGAATATGGCCCGCAATAAAAATATGTGTGCGAGTAATAAATACATATGCATAATTCGCTTAAAATAGCCGCTCGGACATATATTCAACTCCTGTAATTTAGCCTGAACGCTAAAATTTTGCTTCTGGTGATGTGAAATGAACTGTTCATTACCACCTCTACCCGGATTAATATAGCCCCAGGTATGCTGGAAACGCATAAATATCTGCCACTGCTCTATTTGGATTACAACCGTCTGGGAAGAGCACGGGCCAAAACGAGGCCGAATACCCACACTGGCATATCAAGGTTCCGGCAGATTCCGTGTCTGCCATGGGAAGAGTACTCCAGTAATGACTGAGATGGGGGAACAAGCCAATTGTTCTCATCACTCCAAATTTTAGTGTAAGAACCTATAGCCTCGCAACCAGGGTTCCAAAACCTGGAGTTGAATCGACCCAAATTGCAATATAATAGGAGGAGACTATGTGGAATGAAGGCCCCAAAGACCATCAAAAAAAATGGAAAACTGTCAAATACACTCCAACCATCATTGTCTAAGATACGACTATTAAAGCTTATCCGCTTTTTCGTTTCATATCTTGGAACCCATTCCATATCCCACAGGATATTTTCCTCCAAACATGTGTTGCAAGTGGTCAAAGCTATACTTTGCCATTCACTCTGCATACCGCCACTCACTGCACTATTTTCTACTGAGCTTGGTTATCTGTACACCACTTAGTCCTTCGGCAGGACAGCTTGGGAGTTAGTGATTTCAACACGAAATCTACAGCTTTCAGCTCCCTCCACGTACTACTTCTCTTAGATTCATTCTTATCCCATAACCCAGGGGTTACGGTATAGCCCATATCAACTATTTAACCAGCGAATCCTGTACTGGCTGGCATCGGAAAACACCATTTAGAGCAATCAGCACGAGTTCTTAATGTTACCATTCCAAAAATCCAATTCATATGTAGCTCCTCTTGAAAGGGCTACTGTACAAATCCACCAAATCCTGTATTCGATGCATTACGCATAGCTTAAGCCTGGCTATGTTGCCCAAGAGAAGTCGACATGATCTTTCCCACAATGCTAGCCAGATCCCTATAGCATATATGCCCTTGGTACAGATTTTGATTAAAAGGATGCTATAAAGTGTGTGCTCGATGAGCATGAGAATCAGTCTCTCTGGGCTGCCATAAAGCCCCCTCCGACAAGACAATAGTAATCCCAACCATTCAATCTTTGACACTGGTGACCATGCTCTGTTGTACATTAGGTACGAAACCAGAGGCTATGATGTCTTGTTTGATCTCTGGACCAAATCGTAATTCCTCTGCATACGGATCTAGCAAAAGCTATAGGCCAACATCCAAAGATACTACGAAAGACTTTGACGTGCCCGAACCGCAACCTTGATAACATGAATACCATTGTTATCTTCATATTCAAAGAAGTCTTCCGTTATTATTAATAGATCATGTGAGATGGTAACACTGTTTGACTTATCTGCGGTTGCTCCTCTCTGTCACACAAAAAGCCCTATAGGCTCTGTTGGTGGGCTGGCCTATTCAAGGGGCAAAAACTTAGATTGCCCAACGAATACTACCGTCAAAGTTATCGCTTGATAAAGCTTGCTCACGATTGCAGTTCGTCGCCTGGTTTGAATCCGCCGTTTTTGTCTGCTTGACTTGAGGCCCAGCTGTATTCTTGGTTCTGGAAATCTTGCCATTCTCGTCGTCGGCTACCTCGCCCCGCACTCGATCTGAAACTGTGACCCACCCGTACGGACGGGTGTCGGTGATCCAAATCAATTGTTGGTCGACTGTATTGGTTTCACTGCTTCCTTCCTGTGTAGATTCGACCCATGGAACGTTCAACCTTGTCAAGAGTGCAGGAGACCAACTCCTTGATATCTGTGTTTAACGGAGACAAAAAGGCAAGCAAAGTAAAAATAATTAACTTTGAAACCCGAAATTAAAAAAAAAAAATTGAAGTGTGGTCCCGGTGCAAGACTGACATGAAATGACCCGAGATCTAACCACGCCACTACTCCTTATTATCCTGTTGCGTAATACGCAACAAGGCCATAGAAAACCACGCACCGTCAAGAAAATAAATATGTTCTAATTCACACCTGGTCGTTCAACCGAACATATTTACATATTCTATCAATTGCATGACCCCCCCCCAAAAAAAAAAAAATTATTATTAAAAACAAGTTGTGGGTTTACAATTTATGCTAATCATTTGGCGCAGCTATTTTGGAATATTTAGTGTGGTGTACACTTCGGAGTCGGGAGGAACGAGATCTTTAGCTTTTAAAGTGCTGTGTAGCCCATGCATGCCCGATTTGCTCTGACTTATATTAAATACAACTCAATGGATACTTCCAGTTACAACAAAGATTGTTTTTCTTTTAAAAAATTCCACCCATAAGGAATGAATTAAATCTCATATAAACCAATATCTCAACATTTCAATCTGGTTTTCACATGTGAAAAACTTCAGTCCTTAATCCATTTCAATTTAAAGAAAGTTCGTTTTCATGGCCCGTGCGCGAGTTTTTTTCTTCCGTGGGTGGCCTGTATTAATTCATGAATAATTCATTATTTTTATTAGAAGCATGTTTAAAAGCGATTAAAAGGAGTCGTGTAAATGAATTCGATTGGACATAAACGAAAGGTTCTGCACAAACACTTAATTAATTAAACTGGAATGGAATCGAACGCTCTGGTAGCGAAAACGATTTCCAAAATCTCGGTGGAATTAAATTAACTTTGTATCCAAATGAATGAAAATTTTACAAAATTGGCCGGGAAAACGTACATTAAAAGGCGTTCTGAATAAATTGAACTGACGTTTGAGTGGCAGGCTAGCTGGTAATTAAAGTATAGTGTGAAAGTGTAAAAAGTTTTTCCTCGGGGAAAGGGGGCGTGGCTATTTAGTATGATTTAAAGTATATTGTGTAAATCAATAATTTTCGAAACCTCAGGTCTTTTTAGATTAGTTTGAACCTGTAATGAATAATATTGGAAATGAGATCAGTGAAATCCGTTTAATTTACTCTGGGGGCGGGGGTGGGGAAAAAACAAACCATTTCAGACATCCTTGAACGTTGAGGGCGTCAACACGCGCAATTAGTATCGGCCATTTTGCGCACGATTCCGTCATCCGTTGGTCGTTGCCGGCTGAGAAAATGATGTCGTTGTCGGGATTTCGTCCAGTTTTAGCAGGTTTATCTGTGAGTACCATCCAATATTTAAATTTTGTTAAATTGTTAAGTTTCATATTTCGTTTTTGTAAAGAAATATGGTGATTGGGCGTTCACATAATTGTAAAAATGGCAGTTAAAAAAACGCCGGTAAATTTGAAGAAGGGCCGTAAAGACTAAGAAAAACCGAATTTCCTATTCCAGTACGTTTAATCAAATACGGGAAGAAATTATGCATCTGTCCTAAATTTTAGCGATTGTGTAGCGTAGGGCCCTGTTTGTATAATAAGGGAACAAAAATCCACATTTAGGTTTTTGGGAGTAGAATTGCAGAATACCCCGCCACCCGAAAGTAGGCCTACCCCCTAAAAAAGCGCGGATAGGCCTATGCCCGGATACGTGGATACTGGATGGCGATTGTATAGTGTAGGGCCCTGTTCCCTATAGAAAACAAAAATCCACTTTTATTAGGAATACTAATAATAGAATAAACCTTTTCGACATTCTCAAAGCATCATGGGAACTGCATCAGTCCTAACTAGCATTAGAACTAGAAGAGCAAGCACATTAGAATGGACGTGATTGGTCGCATTGGTCACATGTTCGTTGTCATGCTTGCAAAAATCCTCTTCTGATTGGCTAATATAATAATGTGACATTATTAGCTGTTCTAATTCCAGAAATTTGCATTCATCAGTAACTGGTACCCTGAGAAGGATTCCCCAATTATTTCCTTTATTTTCATTGCCATTTAAAATTGATTTTTCTGGTTATTATTTTCCTTATGTTCCGATGCAAAGATATGTGAAAAGGGTATCGCTCAACTCATGACCGATATTTAGCATAAAATCAATTAATATTTGGACTGGTTCACAGTGCCATAGGTTTGTGTATAAATGACATGGTTTGTTTGGCCTCCAAACCCACAATGCATTGAGAATGTCGAAAAGGTTTATTGCCAAACTAGTTAGCGACATTACAAACCAACAGATAAAGGGCAGGGTTTTAGTTTTTGAGGAAAATGTTTTGGTAAACATGATAAAGCGGCGATGAAGACGACAAAACGCAACTCGAAAATAAAAGATGGCGATCACCACGATGCACAGTAAACACGCAAAATCGCATTGATTCACAACTGCCATAAAGCACGTAAGAAAATTGCACTTTTTTACCGCAATAAACTGTTTAAAATTCACCCAAAAAAGATGTCAAAAGAATTAAGAGAAGTCTGCTTTAGCCTAGGTTAAAAAAGTCATTTTGGAATGAGAACAAATACCCTTGACTCTATTTTGATCAAAACTAAAGAGGGGCCCTACACTACATAATCGCCATGCGGATACGGAGTGGGAGGGAGTCGGAAGGGGCAACAGAGGGTGCTATTTTTCGGAAAGATTTTACTTTTAATACCAAAATCAGTCAGGAACAGCAAAATCTTGAAAAATAATTAACCCTCCTTGATAACAACTATCTAAGACTAAGTATGTGGCACAACTTGTTATTTCAAGATTTATGTCAGCAAAATCCATAAAATTGAGGCAGAAATTAACATGTATGTGAACACTTTGAGTGACCATACACTATGCCAAGAACATCTATACACAGAAACACAAGCTTTCTTCCCCTATATTGCACAAACATTTCCCAAATAAATTCTCAAATTTAAAGCTTGTGCCAAGTGTTTATACAATTCTGAACACAGATGGATGGTAATTTTTTTAAATTTGCTATTCCTAACTGATTTTGGTGGGGTATTAAAGTAAAATCTTTCCACCAGACCTACGTACAAATGGAATGGGAGGCTCGAAAAAAAGTCTAAGTCTAAAGGACTTCTCCCGAGGTGGATACGCGAATATGCGGATACGAGCTAAAATTTCAAGTTTTAGCTCCATCAGACTAACGGTTTTCGTGCTACGGCACATCCTTCTTTGGTGATTTGGGCCAAAATGGGCACACCCACCAATTTTCAAATGACCATATCTCTGTAAGCAGTGGGCCAAATCTGTTAATATTGGTTTCTTTCTTTTTTAAGCAATCCAAATTTGCAATTTTTTTTTTTATGTAGGAGCAGTTTGAGGTTCGATGACCTTTTGACCTTGAATTTGACCTTGTGGATCCTGTCCTGAGATGAAAAGATTACAACAATTTTGTTTTTTTACCATCGTTGCATTTTGTTGGATTTAGCAGGCTTCAGGTTAATAATCTGCCTGTGTTGATTTGTTGATGTGTACAGAGGAGACTGTATGCTGTCCAGGTAGCTACAGCGACCCAGTCAGCAGACAAAACACCTCTTCCGCAGGAGCCTGTGCAGGTGGGTAGCCTTATTACTGCAAGATGGCTTGTGTACAGAGCCAAAAGGGGCTTACATTGTACATGTACATACACCATGTCCATCATTATTCATTATTGGTTTGTGATTTTGTCCGGTTGTTATTGATGGGGGGGGCTGGTATGCCAAGAACGAGCTGGGCAGCCAAGCGTAAACCCAAACAATAGGCACCACACTGAATAGAGTGGTCCCTCCTTTCATGGGAATGAAAGCTTTGTTTGAAAAAGATCCATCTGTTCCTTACATTCCCATTAAAGAACAGTGGTTGAAACATTAATGGATTGAGTAGCATAGGAAAAAAAAAAAGGAAAAAAAAAAAGCTTAAATGAGTAAATATACTTAAAACATTATACGGAAGGTAATAAACTGGGAGAATATTAACAAAATCTATAAGCTCAGTCTATAAGAGGGGCCTCTCTGAACGAGGTACATGTAGAGACATCATTTCTCTCATCTCATCTCATCAGTATAGTGCTACCAAGGTGAATGGTACCAACCCGTCAAAGGTGCCTGAACAGGGTGTGGTTTGCTTTTTTGTTTGTCAGTTGGCGTATGCCATTTAAGATAATGTAATAAGGAGGTTCTTTTTTGGGCGGGTGGGGGGCATATTTTCTTTCATTCATTTTGAGCTCCTCTCCTTTAACCCTAACCTTCCCAAATCCTCCAAAAATCCTGTTTGCCAAATGGAGGAATTTGGAGGATTGAGGGTCTGTGGAAGCTGAAACATCGGAAGATTTTGCAGGATTGAGGGCATTGGAGGATTTTGCCTCTGGAAGAAATATCTGATACTGGTTGATTTTAGAGGATTGAGGTTAACTGGGGGTACACGAAAATACCTAGAGGAATTTGCAGGATTGATGCAATGGTCCACATAAAAGGATTTTGGAGGATTTTAGGTTACATGTAAGAAAAATGGTGTAGGGAGTTAGTCTTGTCTATTTTGTAATCCTCTTCACCCTTTCTTTGTAGCCCTTAACCCCTTGCGTACGGTTGACAGAAATACGTGCAGATTGAAAATTGCCACCTGGCCGGTTGACGTCTATACACGCCAATTTTTGCATTTTCAATCCCTTATTGGGGTATTGTGTACATTATGCTTGGCTGCACAAGCCTCTTGTTTCCGTTTCGCTTGGCTGCATAACCCGGCCTGGCGCCCCGACACCCCCATAAAATACCCGGTAGGCTAAGCCCGGGTTCAAGGGTTATACTGAGAGATTGTGAACAAAGTGTCTTTGCCTGGGGTGCATTTTGGCATTCATAAACAGTCGCATCCAAGAATGAGTTGGATTGTTACATATGTTTGGTGAATTTCTTTGGGAGTTTTTAAATAGGTGAGAATTACGCACCATAACAAAATACTCAATTACCTAAAATGATATAGCCAAAGAGTAACAACAGAACCAGTTTTCGGTTATGACCGCAAAAATGCTATACCTGTAAATTAAAAGTTACAAGCCATCTCTTTTTTTCTTTCTCATCCCCTAAGGTCTCCAAGTTGAGTAATGGCTTGACAGTAGCCTCGTTGGAGAATCACTCTCCCGTCTCACAAATCGGCCTGCTGGTCAACGCTGGTTCCCGCTATGAGACTACGCAGAACCTGGGCATTACCCACTGTCTCCGTAGTTATGCGCATCTGGTAAGTTACTTCCAAATTTACAAATCTTGCCAGTTTGAAGGACCTTTTTTTGAAAAGAATTTTAACGTTGGGTACATGCAAAAGAGCAGTTACTTTACGCTCTCTCACTGCAGATCATTTGCTAATCTTAGTCTGTTCTACAGCTATTTTCATGGTAAATGTTCCACCGGTTTGTCCAGCGGGGTTCCTCTAGTTAGGGTGTTTAAGTGTGAAACTTGGCTTTTCGCCCGTTCCCACCAATATACGTTCTGCACCTAGAGTGGCTTTTTAGCCTTGTTTGCGGCAAACTTGCATAAAAAATATAAATCCGGCTTTAAAATTTGCACTGGACCTGTGGACTAAGTTTGATCTATGCATTGTTCTAACATATTCAGAGATCAAACTAAGGCTGTTCGATATGACAATATTTCTCGATATTTCAATATTTTTTCACATTGAAAATCGAATCGGTCATGTCATATCTCCGTGCCGTTCATTATAGCGCACGTGCATGCATTGCATGGCATCATTGGTACATGGTGTAGTCTTGGTCAAGTGCAAACAACTGCACTGAATGCTACCGTCTTATTCCCATTGTACAATGTACATACACAAAGCCAACGCGTAGCGAACTTCGTCTTGAGAAAAGACTAAAACCTGGGGTTATGGCAGTTGTTGCAATAAGGCCAACCCTATAGCGCACGTGCGTTGCATTGTTGCTAAAAAACCTTATTTTTACTAAAAAGTGATTTAAATCAGTGATTAGAAACCCCCCCCCAAAAGCCATGATTTAAATCAGTGATTTAAATCAATGTGATATAAATCAGCCAAATGAGCTAAAACTAGCTAAAACTAGATCCCTAGAAATGTAATGCATGAGCCCAGACCAGACGCAATTCTTTCATCCAAACATACGTTGTACGTACACGACAAGACCTGATCTGACTTGACCTTGACATGTATAGCACGTACGTCTCCATGTTACATATCCATGGTATCCCAGGTCAGGTCATGTCTTCATCATTTGAAAGTCGGAAAAAATCTGGTGTCCAACTGTAATTTCTTACTCTGCACTGCTGTAGTGATTCAGCTTCGGAAAGTGTTTTATAGGGTATATAGTACTCACGTAGAGTGTAGTGGAATGTGGTGTCAGGTCAAACTGCTTGCCTTTGTTATACTACAAAAGCCTACGATGTATGGTCTTGGAGGGTAATCTCTCGTGCTACAAATATGGTTAAGCAGAAACTGTAGGATTTCAAATAATTAAAGACAAGTAGGTTTAGTGCATGGAATTGTTGTGTTCTTTTCAGACAACAAGTAATGCAACAACATTCAAGATCAGTAGGAGCTTGGATGACATCGGTGCTAGCCTGGAAACCACAGCAACCCGAGATCACTTGATGTACTCCATACAGTGTCTACGATCTCATTTGTAAGTTCAGTCTTGGTAGAGGTTCTTCACACAAGATTGAAATTTCTGGTTTTGAAAAAAGAATTCTCAAGTGAATTTTTAATGTAAAAAAAAAAAAAAGGAGTGGGATTTGAACCTGCAACCCCCGGAATACCGTACCAGCGCTCTACCAACTCAGCTATCTTGCCCTATGTTGGCAGTCTCTTAAATTGTCAGTATCTTTGTTCAGGGGGCGCTAGTCGGAAGTCATAAATCCATAATGCCGGATAGCCAGGTATCACGCCAACTTTGATATGACCTGGAAAACAACATTGTGGTGATCATTCAAAGAGGATACTGCTTTTAAACTTATAATATCGTCAAACAAACCACAGGGGAAACTGACTAGGGCCCTTTTCCAAACCTGGGCTTGGGCTCGGGCTCGGGCTCGGGCTCGGGCTCGGGCTCGGGCTCGGGCTCGGGCTCGGGCTCGGGCTCGGGCTCGGGCTCGGGCTCGGGCTCGGGCTCGGGCTCGGGCTCGGGCTCGGGCTCGGGCTCGGGCTCGGGCTCGGGCTCGGGCTCCAGCTATTCTCCAGTCCCACTGCCGATCTGAAGCCTTGAATATGTAAATAAATAAACAGGCTCTGGCTCTTGGTTAAAACAAAAGACTTTGATGTACATGTAACAAAAACAGCGTCCCAGATCTTGCCAAATCTGGGGACATAAAATTACTCGAAGCCGAAGCCCGGGCCCAAGCCAGGGTTTGGAAGAGGGCCCCGATAAATAAATGATTTTCAAAATGACAAAGAAAACGTGCAGGACGGGGATTTGAACCTGCGACCTCTGGAATACCGCACAGACGATCTTCCAACAGTTTCCCCTCTGATTTGTTTGACAATGTTTTTTCCCTGTGAAAAGCATTATGGGTATTTTCCCAATGTACATTGTATGACATTTTTGCATCTTGCTATAATTCCAGGAATCTCTGTCTGTGTGTATGTGTGTCCTAATGTGTGTCTGTCTGTAATTTGATTATCTTCAGAACCGGGCACTGTATGAAGTTGAAAATTGTCAGGTGTATTGCTCAGGACCCAAGAATGTGCAGTGTCAATTTTAAAGTTGTTTGGATAAGCGGTTCTCACAAAAACTGCAAAAAACAGCAAACCGGAGGCCTAAATCTGCAAACGTGGCAGTATAGACCGCCACGCACTACGGCACATTTTCAACGGGCACTGCACCATGGGTATAGACCACCACGCATGCAATGGGGCCTGATTTAATATGCAAATAAATTAGACGCATACGCATCAGTGTTACCAAAAACCTCTTTCCGAGAAACTCCCTTCCGAAACTGTGGTCCGCGTGTGGCATGGAAACATACACCCGTGGCTTTCTTTAACGAAAGCCAAGCAATTTGTCCGTTTAGAACATGCACATTTCGAACGGGCATGCACTAGTGATTATAATGATTAGTGCACACAGATCATTGAATGATACAGAGAATGTAATAACAGAACCATGTACGTGTATCGTAGAAATCATGAATACGGGAACATATTCACAACATGTCAACCAGGCTTGGTTCAAGGCTGGACAATTTTGGAAGGACATACATGTAGGTATTTTTTTTCGGAGCAAACCAATATTTGAGGATCTGATAATTAGAACTTAAATCGCCTAATTCAAAGAAACTGTTTAAATATTATGCGGGTGATTACATGTACCTAATTTCAAAAGTTGACATTTTAAAAATTGTTGGTGTGTTTGTGTGAGTATTTTTAATTTTTTTTTTAACCTGCAGAGACACAGCAGCTTCATTCCTCGAGGCAGTGACCACTGGCCAACAGTTCCGACGCTGGGAAATCAAGGACAACAAGCAGAGAGTCCATTTTGACCTGGCCTCCATTAGAGATCAACTGCAGATTGGTAAATGTGACAATATTGGAACCCCGACTTTCCACATCATTTGTCCTACATGTTACCCGAATCCTCCAATATCCTCCGATGTGAAATCCTCCAACGTTTCTTACTGGGGACCACTGCCTGAATCTTGCAAAAATCCTCCAGTGGGTTTTGGATAAACACGCCAATAACCTCAATCCTCCGAAATCATCAAGCACCAGATTGGGCCTGATGACCTGGATCCTCCATTTTCCTCCAGAGGCAGAATCATCTGATGCCTCAATCCTGCAATAGTCAGTCAAGTTTTTGTATAATGTCTCACTGGAAGCTCATAACTTATTTCATGCCAACAAATTAGCATTTCAGTTTAAAAAATTATTTTTTATTTGGCTACACCTCCAAATTCACAGATATAACAGCTTTAATAATTAAAAAAAGAATGAAACTGCTGCAAACTGCTGACTGACTGAATGGACCTGAAATATACAAATCAAAAAATTAGCTGGCCTGACGTTTCGAACTTAAGCAAGTTCTTTCTCAAAGGTGAATGACAGAGTACAAGAAACAAACATGTTTGATAATTGTAATGGGCTAGTAATACTTAGGCGTAGCAGAATTTCTAACAAATTATCAGTATGCTTTACAATGTAGAAAAAAATGAAAATAAAGCGGAAAAAAAATGAAATCAAACAAAAATAGCTTTTTCAAGTAACATTTGAAAGCTTGTGGGTTAACTTTTTAATGGGAGTCGTCCAAATACAAGGCTAAAAGGTAAAGCCCTACAACTGAGATGGTGGGGTTAGCCACATTTTAGGTTGCCAGCTCGACTATCCTTAGTTTTCCTTGGGTCCAGATATAAATGAAGGATAAAACTTCAATAGATACCAAAGAAATTATCCCAATCTTCAGACCTGTAGACCCGGGGGAGGGGGGGGGGATCCCCAGAGAATAATTATAATTATTTCTTGGGGAAAAGTCACGCAATCAGGTAGGGACTGAAAGCCCAGCCACATAGAATCGGACAGGGGTCACAAGAGGTGAAAGACAAGGAAAGAACCGCCAAGCTAACTTAAGCAATCATAAGCTTATTAAACCCTAACCCCCTTCAGTGTTCTTTAAATGGCCCTGCTAAATCAAACAGTTTCCAACAAAACTGAAATGAAAAGCTTTGAAATAGAACAAAATCCAACAGCAAATTATGTGTAAATGCTGTGGAAGTGCCATGGCCTAGTGGTTTGGAGCATTGAATTCGTGGTCAGCGGGTAATTCTGCAAGTTATGGGTTCAAGCCCAGTCCTGGGCTATTGCACTTCTACGCCTAATATGGGTAGAGGCATTATTAATGCCTTGCAGTGGACTAGTTACCCATCCCGACCCTGTTCATACTGTGAAGAGATCCGATTATCTTGTCTTGTTTGTGTGAGGGGCTGGTTTTTCCACACTTTCCTCTGTAGCCCACACCTCGAGTGGCCTTTGGCCTTGTGATGGGCGATTTGCATAAAGAAAGTGTACCACCTACACACCAGCCATGGCATTTTGGCCACTCTGCCAAATCGAACAAAATCGAACAGCTTTTTACCATTAAGGGATTTAACAGGGTTAGGGTTAGGAACTTAAAGCCACAAACACTGATCAAACAAGAATAACAATAAAATGTGTAAGCCTAATTAGTAATTCAAATTTACAAGAGGAGTCCTTAAAAAATACTCTTGAAAGTTTCAGAAATCAATGATAACTTTGTAAAACTGAGTGTTGACAGTCGTTCTTCTCTTGACTTGACAGAGGTTCTGGAGAACTTGCATCAGGCTGCATTCAGGGAAACCCTAGGCCGATCACTGTATGCACCGGATTACATGGTGGATAGGATTGACACGGAGATGCTGCTGGAATATGTCAACAAGATGTACACAGCAGAAAATATGGCCCTGGTTGGAGTCGGTAAGGGTGCACATTTCCAAATAAATGTCCATAGACGTCAATGTTAAATGCCCAAACTTAAAAAATAAAAAAATAAATAAATTAAACAATTTGTGACTATACTATACACGAAACTCAAGCTTGACTCATCTTTCACTTTCTTGTCAATAAGCCAGTTTGGTATTTCAACTGTGCATGTGCACAGTGACGTGGGTCACGGGTCATTCGGAATAACTAACGTGCGCGTATGAACGCGCAAGGTGGTCGCACAATGCGCATGTGTTAAATTCAATCAGAATGGGCGTTCGCGTAAATTACGTCAGCAATTTTATCCCGAATAACCTTTAGCCTGGACTACTTCATTGAGATACCGAACTGGCTTATTCTGGAGGCAGGGGATGGGGTGGCCTATAACTTTGAGTGATATTCCCCTCCAATTAACCCTTACCCTCCAGGGCATTTTGGCTAGAACCCTGCCAGACGCATCAGAATGCATAGTTTGTCAATTGACTTGTGTGCAGAGTGCAGCAAAGTGGAGCTGTCAGCACAGATGCACTGTGCTGCGTCTGGCAGGGTTATGGTTAAGATTGCCTTTTAAAAAAAGTGCTAAATTTGAAGCTACGGAGCATTTTGAAAGTCTCGGGGCTGATTCAACCAAACTACAGACTTAGAACCTCCTGATCCCAGCCTTAAGTGTGAACATACACATTCCCTCAACCTCATACATCTCAAATACTGCTCCTGCCAGTTTTCTTTATTAACTTTAAAACCGGGTTTGGCTGATTTAAATCAACGTGATTTAAATCAGTCAACCCTGCTTGAAAACTTTGTGTAATACTGTTATTATTGCATTTGTACGTAGGCTTGTAAACTTGCGGTACTTTGTCTGGGTAACGTTCTATATTCTGTCTTGACACTTCCGGACTGTTTGATGTTTGCTTTAAGGAGTGGACCACACTGACCTGAAGGCCTTCGGGGAGAAGTTTGAGTTGAAGAGGGGCTTCAAGAATGAGACACCAGCTGCCAAGTATGCAGGTTAGAGCAAGAAACAAGAGTTTGTTTAGATGATAGAATGTTAGGATCCCATGCATCATATAGCCGCGTTCGCATTGGATTAACTACTGTCAGAAGTTACCGTGCGAGATTGTTAACATTCCACTGTGGTGGTTCTTCCGTGCATCCGCACTTGGATTACACGGCTCGCGGAAAGTCCTTGGCCACGTAAACTTTGCAGTGGTCGAACACGGAAAGCACATGATAAAAATGTACGTTTTACATTACAGTGGTTGTCCGCACTGGACTTTACAGCGATGTAAAACTGCCACGTAACTCTTCCGCTACACGGTTGGCCCTGTAAAAGTTCCCGCTGTGGAGGGATAAACGGACAACCGACGATCAACACTTGACAATTTGGAAAGTTTACCGGCTGTCCGCACTGGACTTAATTAGGACAAGTTGACAACAGTCTTTGTACAATTTACCAAAAAAAGTCAGGACACGGCTGTAGTTTCAAAACTATTTATAGATTTTTTTGGGTTTCTATGAACCTTGAACCATTTCCTTACCTACGTTGAGTTTATTTGACAAGCCACAGCACCCCTGTTGCTTACCAATGTTGAGTTGACCCCACAAAGAAACCACACACCAGAGTATACAAACAACAGATATATTCACCTTGTTTCAACGAACTGTGGTGCTTGTGCTTTTTGCCGTTCACACTTGATACTTATACCAACAGAAAGAGCTTGTTCAGATCTTTCTAATGGTGCTATCAAATCCATGTGTCACCAAGTGTAATATTTTGAGAAATATCTGTTTGAACTTTCCCGGTACAGTTGTGTGTATGGAGTGATATTTGTTCATGTATTACAAACACGTTTCCTGTTTGATAAAGTGGGCCGGAAGAGAAAACGGCCATAACTTTGCTGTTTTAGCAGTTATGACATATTTTTTTTACACCATATGAAAGAGTAATTTGCGTGGAACAAACTTTGCACACATTTTCCTTGTAAATCAACTCTTGAGAGAAACCTTGGTTTTCAGGGTCAGTGTGTTTTTGTTTTTGTTTTTGTTTTTTTAATTAAAAATTCAATAAAAAAAACATAACTCAAGTTTTCCTAGTTTGTTTACCTTGCTCCTAATTTTCTACTTTTTTCTTGACATTCCTATTTTTTCCTACTTTTTGTCCCACAACTCCAAAAACGAAATCTCATTGAATATTTTTCACAACAGTATTACACACTGTCATATGAAAATCACACAATAAAAGGGCTTGAGTGCAGGAGTACTCCAACTTTAGTTTCAATAGCTTAGTTGAGGATGGAGCACAAGTGTTGTGAGTACAGAACATGCCAAATGAGGCTCGTGATACTGTGGACATGGGTGAGTATCAATGAAAACTACTCCTGAAAGCCTGCAAAAGTCCTACTTTTATACTGATTTAGTCCTCCAAAGTCCTACTTGTGTCCTTTTTTTTTGAAAATTTTGATCCTACTATTCTACTTTTTCACCTGGGTCTGCTTGAAAGCCCTATATGTACCACCATTGATAACCGCATGATGTTCTATGCAGGAGGAGAGATTCGTTGCCAGCGTAACTCCCCCTACTCCTATGTAGCCGTGGGTGTCCAAGGTACCGGCCTTAGTAGTAAGGAGTTGCTGACGCTGGGTGTCCTGCAGCACCTGATGGGGACCGGACCTTACATCAAGTGGGGCAGTCAGGGAGGTACATCCAAGCTGTCCCAGGCTGCCAGCAAGGCTACCACTGTGCCATTCACGGTAAGAAACCTCAATATATGGGGTTTTGCCCTTCGCCGTCATATTTTTATAAATACTGTATACTCATTGTTGTCCTGAGAGATTATTTGGAAAAAAATCACTCGGGTGGGACTCGAACCCACAACCTCCTGCTTTTTAGTGCAGACGTCTTACCACTCGACCACTGAGCTTGTCGGAGTCTGCTGGCTGGTTCGTATCTGATATAGCAGCGGGTACAGTTCTCTGTCCACGTGAGATTATAGACTGGTTCTACACTGCTGAGTGCTTAGCATTGTGAAAGTGGTTGTCTTTTGTTTACATGTTGTTATTTGAAACGGTTCCAATGTTAAAACCAGTTATGCAAGCATATTAGCATGAAGACTTTGTAGTATATTGTACTTTACCCCAAATGAACGCCTGGGATGTTGGGGTTAGTTAATCTAGCTCACATTGTGCAGTGACGTCATCATTTTAGTATTATATAATGCAGTCCCGTAGCTGCAAATTATTGTACATTATTGCACATAACCACCACTGCCCTCACAGGTGCTTCTGGGTGGAGAGAAGCAACTTGTGACAGTGTCCTGCTTAACCCCTTGCGTACGGATGACGCCATATGGTGTCAAAAAACAAAGTGCCACCAGGCCGGATGACGCCATTGGCCGCCGTTTGTGCAGTTTCAATCCATTGTTGGATTATTGTTTGTCATGCTTGACTGCACAAACACATTGTAGCGGTTCGATTTGGCTGCCAGAATCGCTGCAACACCCAAGGGGTTAAGGACAGGAGCATTATGACCCCTGCCGGACTTGAACCCACAATCTGTAATAGCACCACGATCATGAGTTCGGTACACTTACGAAGCCACAGCACTTCTGCTGTTAACCATACCCATCCTTGCAAATTCCAACACCATATGGTAAACTGTACACACAAATTGTTGGACTCTGATTCTGGTGGTATGCCAAACTCAGTGTAAAGGACTATCAGTTTGGGGGTCCAGTACCCATCCTAACAGATTCCAACCAAACACGCTGTTGGGTTTTGAGGGGTTGAGTAATGTTAGGGTTAATGGACCGTAGAACATCAGTATGTGTGTCCAAACAAGGGCAAATAGTCGTACAGGCCCATGTATTTTAATTCCACATATCTTCTCTGTTGCAGTCAGCATTTAATTTATTGAGAAAAAATTGTTCAGGCAGCCTCGCTTTGGTGGTTCGTGAATAAGGCAAATATTATGAGTTAAAGGTAATTTACAACATTTGCTAACATAAATTTTTCTTTTTTTTTACCAAAAACTACTGAATTATTATGAAATACCTTACTTGAATGTAGGTAAAGAATGGTCTGAAACATCCCGTTAAATCATGGAACCTGATGTGCCTGTCATTTTCAAGAAAAGGGGAATTTTTGTATCAATTTCCAGTGATGGTTGGCCGACCATTTCCTGACAAGAACAGCATTTTTTCTTTCTGTTTTCACACAAAACTTTAAACAGAGCAGTGTTACAGTATTAGCTATAAAACACTATTAAGTCCCAAATCCCAAAATATTGTATGCTACCTTAAACCTGAATACGGCCATTGCCTGGTTTTAAAAAGACCACCTGGCCGGTTGTCTATACACCTATTCCTGCACATACTTAATCCATTATTTGTCTTTAGTGTGCATGATGCTTGGCTGCACAAGCCCATATTGGCATACCAACACCCCATGAATGACAGCCAGACAGAAAGGGGTTAAAGGTGATGAATAAGCCAGTTCGGTATTTCAACTGCGCATGTGCACAATGACATTTTATCTCGAATGACCAGCGTGACCTAACGTGCGCATGTGAACGCAAAAGGTGGTCGCACAACGCGCACGTGTTAAATTCAATCAGAATGGGCGTTCCGTTCGCGTAACATGGCGTGACATTACGTCAGCAATTTTATCCCGAATAACCTTTGACCTTTTAGATATCGAACTGGCTTATTACAGTAGAGAGATAAAAGGAATACATTGTATTTTTTTCCACCAGGCAAGTAGCTTCAACATGTCATACAGCGACTCGGGACTGTTTGGGATGTTTGCTGTCACCCATGGCGACCAAATGGGAGCGGTGAGTAACCCTTCATTTCATCTTAATTGTTCAAAATTTGTTAGTGGATCTGTTAGTGCTTTTGTCAAAAGCTTTGCAAAAAGCCCTGTCAAAAGGTGGAGCACAGAGGCATCGTGGCTCAGTGTATCTAACTCAAGATCTTGGTAAACTGCAGATTGTGGGTTCCAGACTGGCAGCGGCCATGGTGCTTGTGTCCTTGAGCAAGGCACTTAGTCAGAAGTTGCTTCTCTCTACCCAGGAGTAAATGGATACCTGTGAGGGCAGTGATGGTTATGTGTTTGATTAGCCTGTGTGCGCTTAAATAGCAACAGGGGCTGCATACTCCCCAAGGAGCTGAGAAGGTTTCAGGAATGAATAATGGGCCCGATGAGCAAGGGTAATAATACTGTAAAGTGCATTGAGAGTTCCTGCGGTCCTGAAATGTGCTATAGAGGAACGCTCTTATTATGAAAGGTTTTGTATTATAAAGAAAAGCATTTAAAACACAGGAATAGTATGTTTGACTAATTTCATTGATTTTAACTACCAAACAATTCATTTGAGTTGTTTGGGGAATTAATATCAGCTGTTTAACCACTTCGCGCCGCGATTTTTTTTGCCGAAAATTTCGCTTAAAAAAACCCCCAAAATATAGCAGCCAACTTCTGATATACAGCCAAACGCCAGAAATACTGATTTGCAACAGTCATTTCAACAGTATTTGTACAATATTTCTTGCCGAAACCTCATATATTTCAATACTCCGGGTGCGCCCACTGGAGCGTAAATTGTAGAACAGGCCATGCACAGCGGCCAAGTTCAAGTTCAACACATGGTCCGCCTCCACAGACTTCTCGAACTTTGTGTGTGTGTACAAAACAAATGAGGGATTAGCGTGTTGAGACTTCACCCGGAGGTAAGTCGAGGCAAGCTTGACGTTTTAACCCGTCAGCCATGCCCTTGTATAAAAAGAGCCAGTGCGTGTCAACTCGTCCTCCGACGCGAACTGGTAATAATAGATTTTGGCCATTTTGGAAGTATGAATCCTGCTCGCAGTGATGTAAGTGCACATTTATGTAGAACCTTCAGTGAATGTTGTGAATTTGGGCTATATGAATGAACAAGGGTACGTGAACAACACCATGTAAACAGTCAGTTATATACATTGATGGTTGCATGTCTTAGATGCTGAAGTCTATGATGGGCCAGATGGCTGAGGTCACCAAGGGAAATATTGATGAGAAGGATCTCAGCAGAGCAAAGTAAGTACAGTGGCTGAATATTCTCTATTTGTGGTGCTTTGTGTTACAGCTTCAGTGGTACATCTAGGATTTGTCTTTGGGGGGAGGGGTGACTGGATTGTGGTCCCTATACGTTATTGTTCTTACTGTTAATATAGTCAAAATTAGCAGAAACCTGACAGTATTATGCCGAATTAATGTTATTGCTCGTTAGCATTTATGTATACTCCCTGTGGAAGTGCCGTGGTTTGGCACATTTAATTCGTGGTCTGCGGGTAATTCTGCAGGTTGTGGGTTCGAGCCCAGTCCTAGGCTATAGCACTTCTACGCTTAATATGGGTAGAGGCATTATTAATGCCTTGCAGTGGACTAGTTACCCATCCCGAGCCTATTCATACTGTGAAGAGATCAGATTATCTTGTCTTGTTTCAGTGTGAGGGGCTGGTTCTTCCACACTTTTCCTCTGTAGCCCACACCTCGAGTGGCCCTTGTAGTTGCAGGCAGTGGTCATACTTTGTGTGATTAAACATATACGTGAAATAACAAAACCTGTGAAAGTTTAAGCTCAATATGTCAACCAAGTCATGAGAAAATGTAGCACCAGCAAGTAAAATCAGACATAAGTTCGACATTCTAAAAATTGAGATAAGTTTCCATTCCATAATAAAATATATATAATGTAAGATTTGTAATGGTGAAAAAATTACTGTTATACGATATTTTGGTTTTCGAATAGAGCCGTAAATTCAGCATTGAGAATGAAAAATAATATGTAGTTTGCATGATTTTTTTCGGATGTACGCCAGACTAAAATGTCAAATTGTACACATTTAATGGTCTCGACACAAAAGCAAACTGGGTATTTTAAATAAAATATGCTTTAAACTACAGTATTTTGGCAAAAAACAGGAATCATGATTTGTTTACAATTTCATGTAAATTTTAATTACTCAAAAATCGGTCGGGCGACTTATGTCCGATTTCCCTCGCGGACACCACAAAAAGTGAAACGCCATTCTGATTTAGTTGTGATTTTATGCACATTCATATGGGCTCACTTCCATTGTTGAAATCGAAATAAGCCGTGGTGTTTTTGGAAGTCTTCACATGCAATTTTCTGAAAGATAAATATAACCAGATTTGCACCTGAAACTTTCTGTAATTGTGAATTGTCTGAATAAGCCTTTTCGCAAATTCTACTGCGTGTGCGTACATCAGATCCAACGATTTGGTTTCGGGAGATAAACAAAGCAGATAATTGCACACAAGTCTATGAAGGGACGTGGTAACCGAATCCGCATTCTGCAATTTTTCATCTGATCAAAAAGAAGATGGAAACTTTTCTTCACACAAAAGTTGGAGCATACAAAACATCTTAAACCACAATGCCGTAAAAAAAAATTGCATTTACTTCAAAACAAGAATTGTTCTTTGATTTCATTGGCAGCCCGCTGTGATTTGCACTCATGTGGCGAACTGTTTATCTCTCAACTAAATCGTGAATCATGATGTGCGCACGCGCGTTGAAACTGCAAAAATGCTTATTGATCAACGTTTCTATTGTTTGCAGGAACCAGCTGAAAGCCTCTATCCTGATGAACCTTGAGAACCAGTCTACCGTCTTTGAAGACATCGGTGTGCGGGCCCTGTATACCCAAAGCAATGCCTCACCTGCTGATATGATAGCTGATGTAGATGCCATCACTGGCCAAGACGCACTGAAGGTAGGTTTAACTCTTGGTCTGCAGTATGTGCCTATGAGCAGGGCTCGACCTTAGCGGTCGCCCGGTCGCCAAATGCGAGTGAAAACAGCGGCGGGCGAGTTAAAACCCTACCCTTTGTAGTCCGCCGGACGAGTCAAAAATAAAGTGTACTAATAAAAAAGTTTCTGTTGTGTTATATTATGTACCAAATCTCCGTCTTCACGGCCAGTTTTGCCTTGCCCCCTATTTACCTTGGCCGCCGTGCCCTTTTTGCAAAAACACAGCCACTTACAATCCTTCATATTTTTATTTTTGATGTCATGCCAGCCCTTCATAAAATCTCGCTGCACAACACGTTGGCGATCGTACAGAATCACATGCACACAATACGTGTAGCACATGCACATGCACACAAACTGAATCTGGTCCAGTTTCGGAGTATGCCGATACTTCAAGCATCAACACCCCCACCGCAAAATTAAATGTGTGTATTCGTACAATACACAAATCAGCAGGAGTATGTACATGTACGGCAATGTTTACGTGCAGTCAACGGACTTTCTTTTTCTCAGTACTTGCACGTGCGTGCCTCACAATACACATCGATGTTCGTGTACGAGGAACACGCCCTGTAGGCGGCGCTATGAAGCACGCCTTCAGCACGCTACATACAGTAACTTCATGAACTTTGGTCACAACACGCGCGGCGCAATCGCGGTGTTCCGATTGTCAAAAGTTTTGATGAATAATTAGGCCAAAAAAAAATCGATAAAGAAGATTTCTGCACGTTAATTCACAGAACTTGATCTCTTTTGTCTGTATGTATTTTCCGTGTTCATGAATTTATTTCGAGGTTGTACATGTACCGTACATGTACCGCTCATACACCGCGCGCAGCGTGTTTCCCCGACATTTCCTGCCGCAACACGAGGTTCATCGCCCGCCACACAAAGTGCATCGCGCACGCTTACCACCGTACGATAAACGGACAGTGTTGGCCAGTTTCCCATCGTGGTTAGCGTTGTGCATAGTGATGTGTACGACCGAAATTCTCCATTATTTTAAAGAATTATCGACCGTAAATATTTTTGACATTAATTAAGGCAAATTGCCACATTTATTGTGGCAATTTTTTGTTATAGCTTTCGTAGCGTAAACGGAAATAGTTTAGGCTGAAATTCACATATAATTGAATACCCATGTGATCGGAAGCAGTATGTTTTTGGCCTCGTAGTCTTACTCTTACTCTTAGTTAAATACGTTTTGAATGGAAAAAATCAACAATGCCGCGACCTCCGTGCCCTTTCTGCAGATATAATTTGGCCTTGGTGCCCTACTTACTGGCCTTGGTGCCCTCCATAATTTTGCTTTATTCAAGGCCAAAGTGGCCTTGCCCTAAAAATTACCAAATTCAAGGCCTGACACTGACACTGTATCAACTAAAAATGAGCAATGTAGTGTTAAAGTAGTTAATGCTTGTTTGCTGAAACGTATATATGATGCATTATAATTATAAGTTTGCTTGAGAAACTACTGTTAAACATGCGGCGAGTGAAAAAGCTTGCGGACTACCCAAAAGTCTGGTTGAGTAGTCCGGCCGGCGAGTGAAAAAAAGTTAAGGGCAAGCCCTGATGAGTAGTATACATCCTGTAGAAAAGAAATGGCTGAAGTCCTAATGATTGCATGGACTAACAATGAATGGATTCCCCTTGTTACCCCTGCTTTTCATGCTTATAAATCTTGTGACCAAATCTACTCCTCAGTGAAAATAAGTACAGTGGAACGCTGCTATACCGAACACCGCTATACTGAACATTCGGCTATACCGAACACCATCCTTAGCTCCCAAATTTTTTGTACAACCGAACATTGTTGTTGGGGAAAAAAGGCAACAGATTAAGAAAAATGTACTGGGCTGTTTGTAATTCCCAAACGGCCACAGCTTTGTGTTGAAGAGTGACAGGTGGTTATTATTTTCCCAAGGAATAGAAGAGAAAAGCCAACTGTTGTTTTAGAATTCGGTAAGCTTAGAAAGTATGAATATATGATTCAATGGCCGGCACATGTTTAATTACAATCTAAAAAGGGGGCACTTCAAATTCGATGCAAGAGGGCGGTATTTAAAAGAACGGACGCCATGTTGGCAGACTGGCGGCTGAAAATCGCTATACCGAACGATCGCTATACCGAACAAAATCTGTGGATCCCGCGATGTTCGTTATAGTGGCGTTCTACTGTAATTAGTCTTAAATTATCTTGTTTAAGAATATGTTTTGAAATTCCCCAGTAATGCTTGAACTAACAATCAACCTCAAGACTTATCTCAAACTAAAGTCATAAATAACTGATCTGTTAAAAAAACCAAATTAGATTACCTTCATTATTTTAAATTATTGCCTATTATTTGGCATGATACCGAATGCATGATGTCTATTTCTGATGTCTATAGCTTTGCCATGTACATACAAGGAAACCACAACTGTGTGATCAACAAGGGCCATTGAAAATTAAGGTCCATCTTATGCCTCTGCCCTTATGGTCGTGGGTTTGAAACAAAGAGTCAAGATTTGAACCTGTCTTTGCTTTAGGTGGCCAAGCGGATATTCAACAGTAAGCTGTCCATGGCAGCCAGCGGAGATTTAGGAAACACCCCATATCTGGATCAGCTTCTCAGTGCGTAGACATCACTTCTCCATCCCACATCCCGTAGGTAGGACCCTCGCTACGAAAATGCAAAGGAATTATTTGACGTCGGCCAAGGAAACTTGTCAGTGATTATCAATTAATAAGTGGGAGAGTAACTGTTCTAAGCAGTTGGTCATGTTTCAATAACATGTGGATACGACTGATTTTCGCAAAGTGTGTATTGCAACCGGACTCTGTGCACATCGCCACCATCTTGTCGTGATAATTACTGGGTGGGCAATTATGGTAGTAGTATTTTCTGTTGTGCTTCTAGTCTGGGGTGCAACAGTGCAGTATGCCAGCAACAGGTGTGCACGCAATCGGGGCCTAATTTCACGGTTAGCGAAAATTTATGTGACTGCAATTTCGTGACTGCAATATTCATGAGCAGTGTATGGTCCTCTGGAAGTGAGTGCTTTACAAAGAATCCAATTGGGGCATCACTGATCTATCGCGGTGGACAATGGGGAACTAACGAGTTCTAAGCATAAGCTAATAATAACTATTCATCGTAGCAAGACCTCCACTTTAATATAGAGTTTTTGGTTCCTAGTCTGACCGCTGCAAACTGGAAATCTTTGACAAGCCGAATTGTCTTTAACCCCTTGAACCCGGGCATCCCGGGTATTACATGGGGGCCCCGGGGCACCAGGCTTGGTTATGCAGCCAAGCGAAACAGAAACAAAAGGCTTGTGCAGCCAAGCATAACGTATACAATACCCCAATAATGGATTGAAAATGCAGAAATTGGCATGTTAGACGTCAACCGGCCAGGTGGCAATTTTCAATCTGCACATATTTGGGTCAACCGGTGGCAAGGGGTTAATGAGCTCCAAGCTTTCAGTTTTGACCTCGTGACTACTCAGTTATTCAAACTGCCTGGCTTCCCATTCATCAGCTAGGTTTGAGGTAAGGAATACTGCACCTCAAAGAACACCGTATCTGTACAATATTACTTTAACCCTTCTACTACATTGTATTATCACAACCTATCAAAAAACCAAATCCTCTTCTCTCCCACAGCTTGTGTGTCTCAACCTGTCACTCGATAGGTTTTGATAGATAGGGTAGTTGGTTCAAATTTGGCTCTGAGAGAGGGAGGGTTAATGTATTTACCACAGACATTCATCTGCAAGAAACAATTGCAAACGATATAAAATGTATACGCGAGCTGATATTTCGGGAAGGTATCAGTGCTGTTATACATACATATGAGCAGAGGGAATTTTTGGGGGGCTGTGTTTCATTATAATTCCCAGTGCGTTTTTCAAAATTTTCAAAATTTTTCCTAGAGATTGACTGAACAATGTACAAACTTGGAACCCCTTGAATTGTTTCAGTGTTGAAACCTATTCCGTGTTTTATTTATTCTCTGCCTTTTCTGTTCTGCCCAGAGAGGATCTTGTTAGTATCTTTGGACAGAGGAATTGAATTTGTTAGGAACTAGTGTCACTTTTGAGTTCTCATAGGTTCTGAGTATAAGACAAGATTGGCCCTGGATTAAAATACTTTCCCATTTTTTTAGTGTAAAATTATATATTTGGCCAGCTTACCAAATTGTGATGCTCTGGGCTTTATTGTCATTGAGAATGATTTCTTAATTATAAGACACACACACACATACACACAAAATTGATATTCTTTTAAATTTAAACTGGCGACTGGTCTTATCTCAGTACCAGTTTAGAAATCGCCAGGTTCCATGCAGCGTGTACATTGGTTTTGATTGTTGTTTCATCAGTGAATTGGATAGGAATCAAATAAAGAGTGTTTGATTGAACAAAGGCTTCGTTTTGTCATTTTTACCCGTGTCCAAAGTCAAGACTTGCAACATATTTCGAATATGAGGAACAGGAAATTATGAAGGAATGGAAATTTCACTCATAAGATACTTGTGTATACAAAGATTGTGGTCCAGTATTCATTTAACAAAAGTTAGACAAAGGACTGCATGTAATACATTGCTAATACATTTCATCATGAAAGACTTCTTGAAGAAGCTTTCTTTTGATGGAAATTCTTATTTCCAATTTTCGTAAATCTAGAAGCTTTTAATAAAATGCTCTAGGGTGTTTCAAGGGACAAACCAAGCGATATTAAGGCAGACGTAAGCATTTTCAAAAGCCAGAAGCAATCTCAGGCTTGCATTATTGATTATCTGTTGATAACTATTGATTATACTAAATTTGTAAAGATTTAATGTTGTTGCAGCAAAAGACCGGTGTCATATGAACATCAGACTAATATGAAAATCGGACCCTTTTCCATATTGGTTAAACCAAAGATCGTATAAGTGGAACAGGAAGTAGTTGCTCATGTGGAAGGGCGCCCTCATACCTTTGGTAGGTAAAACTAGCGACCAACCGAAGTGTTCCCAAGACTCGGTGCTCCTCACTGAATTAATTGCACTAAATGACACCAACAAAATTTGACAAGGATTGGTCTTAACATTACATACTTAATCTTTCTCCCTCCTTTTTTCTTTCTTTCTTTCGTTATTTATTAATTTATCAAACAATCCACAAGGGAAACGGACTAGGTAAATTTGAATACATTTTCAAAATAAACAAAGAAACTGGCAGGAGCGGGATTCGAACCTGCGACCTCCAGGTTACCAACCGGCGCTATCTTGCCCTGTGTTGCCGGTCTCCCAAATTGTTAGTATCTTTGTTCGGGTGGGCGCTAGTCGGAAGTCATAAACCCAGAATGCCGTATAGCCAGGGATCACACCCAATTTTACGACACAACCTAGGAAGCGACATTGTGGGGATCACCCAATGAGGATACGACTTTTTAACTTATAATTCGTCAAACAATCCACAAGGGAAACTGGCCAGGTAAATTTGAATACATTTTCAAAGTGAACAAAGAAACTGGAGGGAGCGGGATTCGATCCTGCGACCTCCGGGTTACCGTTGGTAGATCGCCGGTATAAGTTAAAAAGTCGCCTGATCCTCATGAATTTTTGAATGATTCCAATTGCCATAGACAATGCACATGTTTCATTCCGGACGTCACTTTTGCCATTAAACAGGCTACTATATTAATGAAATTTTGCAAAGACTGAGATTCCATACCCAACTCCTGCATATTACCCTGACGTCATGATGACGTCATCACGTGTCACATGACGTCATCTTAAAGGTGCGTTTTTAAAGGGCCCATATCTGGAGAACCGTTGGTCCGGTTGAGCTCAAACTTGGTCTGACGAGGATGGCTTTGTTTCCTCACTTTACCTAACGATTTCAGCCAAACGTTGTCAGTTATGGGCTTCAAGCAGGTTTCTTGTGCACTTGTTTGCGGCTTGGAGCAAAGGTCACGTATTTTTGTGAAGCACACACATCTTGCTCTAGTTATATCAGCCGTGCGAAGCACGCTGATATATTGTGGTCCTTCTGTATCTTCGTCGTCTTCTTCTTTCTCACCATAAGCTATAAATTGCTATAACTGCTAAACCCTTTGGCCAATTTCAACGAAACTTGGCCCTATAGACAACTGACCCAAGCTTGATATGTGGTGCACTCTGACCTAGTGGTCAGCAATAGTTATTGACCTACGGACAACCGGCTGATATTTGTGCTTCGTGAAGCACAGACATCCTGCTCTAGTTCTTTCTTTCTTCGGAAAAAGCTCACAAAAAATGCTATATCTGCCAAAATCTTTGGCCGATTTTAGCCAAATTTTGACAGGATCTTCCCTGACTTGAGTCCTATCTCAAGTGACCAGCATATGGGGGTCAAAGGTCACCTAGTGGTCACTAGTGGTCATTTTCTTCAAAAATACAAAATGCTTCTTCTTCCACATTCTTGGTCCAATTAATGTCAGGCTTTGTCAGTTACATCTTTGGACCAAGCCCCATATTAGTTGTTCACAGAATTTGGCCAATGGTCACCTAATGACCCTATAATTTTCGTCAAAATTACGAAATGCTTCTTCTCCCACAGTCTTGATGTCAAAGTTGGTTATTTTGGAGCAAGTCTCATATAGGGTGTACATGTAATTTAGCCAATGGTCACCTCATGGTCAGTAGGGGTACCCGGTAATTTTCTTCAAAATTACGAAATGCTTCTTCTCCCACAGTCTTAATGTCAAAGTTGGTTATTTACATCTCTGGAGCAAGTCTCATACAGGGTGTACATGCAATTTGGCCAATAGTCACCTAATGGTCAGTAGGGGTCATTTTCGTCAAAATTACGAAATGCTTCTTCTTTTACATTCTTTTGCCAATTTTAACCAAACTTAGATGCTTTGGCAATTTCGGGGTACACCTTGTGGTCAGTGCGAGTCAGTTCAGACAAACCTTCCAAAGGACTATTTAGGCTCATATCCGTGCTTCGTGAAGCACATTAGCTCTCGTGGTACTTTCCTCGCCTTCCAACCCCGGCTGGGACCAACATGTGGATTTAGAATCGTTCTGAACACGCGTTTCATTTTCGCTACCAGAACGTTCGATTTCATTTCAGTTGAATCAATCAATTAAGTGTTTATGCAGAACCTTTCATTTATGTCCAATCGGATTAGTACACGACTTCTTTATCGCTTTTTGAGGGCGAACACTGACCATTCTATTTCACTTTTAGTGCCATGACATCTGCACCAAATCTAATTTAAGGTTTCTTTTTCATTAACCGTCAATCAAATTAGCCATACCTGAAATCAATTTAAAATGAAATTCTAAGCTGTATCATGCATTATTGGTTGCAAATAAAAATGTCTGCATTGATGGAGCAACTTCAAGCCCAGTGGACATCGCCAGGATTTGTTCTGGAGTGGGGCAAAGCACTCACCAGAAAGCAGCAAAGGAAGGGAATACCGGCCGTGGAAAATCGAAGGGGGGGGGGTGCTGGACATCACTCGACAATTTTGTTCAAGACCGCGATACCTAGGCCTATTATAGCCGCATTTTACGCACCTTTCGGCAGGTTTCGAGTGTCAATTAAGTACGACATTGACTTCGCACCTCCTCATCTTTTAAATTATTTTTTTAAAGACGTTTTCCTCTGTTATTTAATTCCCCTTTCCCCCACCTCCTTCGCGACGCCCATGGGAAAGCCCCTGGTTGGACCCCACACATTAAGGGATTCACGCCAAGACGTGCGCTTCACATGCACAGTGCATAATTCTTGACTTCGGTGATGTCCCCCCACATTTAAAATTAGATTGACGCCCCTGCCATGATTTATGCATGCATGAGTGGATTTGTTGAGTAGCACTGGTTGTTTTTTTTAGCACTGAGAGCCTCGCTTTCAACCCGGAAATGCGCAGACTGGGCCAATGAGAAATTTGTCTATATAGTCCTAATATGTACCCAAATAAAACGTGGAAGAGAAACAAAGAGTAACTTTCCATGAAAATAACAGCAGACACAATATTTGTATTTTTTAAATATATTTATTCTGTTAATTTGGTTTTTACAAATTTTGTTTACCTTTTATAGTTGTTCACGTTTTGTGGGGGGCAGTGCGGAATTGAGTGCGGCATACAGGGGCCAACAAACCTTTTCGACATTCTCAAAGCATCATGGGAACAGCATCAGCCCTTACTGACATTAGAAGAGCAAGCACATTAGAACGGACGTAATTGGTCACATGTTGGTTGTCATGGTTGCAAAAATCCTCTTCTGATTGGCTAATAGTGTGACATTACTAGCTGTTCTAATTCCAGAGCAGTTGCAATTTTCAGTAACTGGTACCCTGAGAGGGATTCCCGATTATTTCCTTATTTTCTTGCCATTTAAAATTGATTTTTTTTCTTCTGGTTATTATTGTCTTTGTTCCACGCAAAGTATGTGAAAAGAGTATCTCTCAATTCATGACGGATATTATAAAATTATTTTAAAATTAATATTTTGACTGGTTCACAGTGCCATAGGCTTGTGTATAAATTACATGTTGTTTGGCCTCCATAGAGAATGTCAAAAAGGTTTATTTTATGGAACTTCTAAGCACATAAAATTGCTATGCATGAAAAGCGCTTTGTTGGTAAAAACAGGATTACCATCAAAATTTGTATGTGATGTATATTGCCTGTGACTGGAATTCAGCTTTTTTTCTTAGCAATGCATGAAAATCACATAGGGTATGGGTTGGTAAACAGTTGTTTCTATTCAGCAAGGCTTTTTGTGCTAAACAAATTTTTGTGCTAAACAAATTTTTGTGCTAAGCGGTTCCATGAAAGTAGCCCCGGAGTAGCAGAACGAAGGGGTGGGCGGTGTGTATTGGCCTATAAAAAGTGATCGAGTCCCATGCGCAGAGTTGGAGATTTGAAATTGTTCTTTGAGGGACTAGATATGCGTAGTTAGAATTCGTCCCATTTGGGCAGTTGATATTCCTCCCATTGTATGACGCCATCTTTGTTTTTGTCCATTTTTTCCACCTGTTCGTCCGCCAGCTCGTCCACTACCGGTGCTCCTCTGGGGAATGTCTCGCCGTCACCCACAATGGAGTCGTATATCTGCAGGGAAAAAAATGTATCCATTAAACTAGCTTCTCTTTCTGGACCATACAGGGATACGTTGCTTTGGAGGCCGAAAAAGCGTTCGTTCTAAAATTGTTGTAGTTGCAGAGATCATTAAAAGTACAAAATAACAATGTACACGACCATAGCTTGATAATGCACCATTTGTAACCGGATCCTACGAAATGAGTCTGCAGGTCATTTTTGTTTACTTGTTCGTTTTTGCTTGGCTCTTCATTTTGATATATCACTCAGTTTGACATCCTGATGAATATTAGTCTTGGTTCCAAGACGTTGCAATTGTACTTTTGTACTTTCGCAGTTGCAATGCACAGGCAGCGCGATCAGGAGTTGCATGCAATGTACAGGCCGACGACAGCGCGATAAGATTTTGGATCTGTAGTAACGGGGCGGGGTTTCGAGAAAACCAATGTTAGTGAATCTGGCGCGCGGGCGCCGAAATAACAACACAAGGGTCTTGGGCCCAAGACTAGATGAATATGGGCACTGTGTGGGTGAAAACCTTGACAGTTCCTATTGATTTCCACTATAAAAGTCGTGTTTAAGGGCCTGTAACTTTGACGACTTGTGACTCATTTTGTTGGGTTGGATCAGGTCACATTGTTTTGTTTGAAAATTGTTGTCGAAAAACTATAGGCCTAACTTTCCGGTTCCCAACGGTCCGATTTTAAGCTAGGAACCAAACTTTTGTCCTCGAAAGTACTTTCGGCAATGATATCAGACAAACGGAGAATTTTCAAAGGATGGTCGTGTAGATTATTATATTCTACTTTTTAAATTATCTTCCCAGCCACGGCAATTTTAGAACGAACGCTTAAAATGTCACCTCCAAGGCCTTTACTGTCTGAAGCATAAAAATAATCATTCATAATCGTTTACGGGTACATATGCAATTCTTTTCAGGGAAATCGCCTTTCATCAGCATGTCTTAAAGGTTTGCAGAAATCAGAAGAGTAATACTGTATTTGCTAATTTAGGCCTAAGTGTATATGCACGCTGAAAGTATCCCTTTCTGTAGGGGTCATTGGCCCAGGTTCGAATCCTGCTAGGGACACTATGTGGATTGGGTTATTCTTTCCTACTTGATCATTTCTGTTTCTTTTTCATTTTGGGTTTTTTCTCCCACTCCAAAAACTGTCATTTTCGTCTTTGTCTTCTCTCAACGGGGGTTGGGCTATAGTTCAGTTTTCTAAGAGTCCTTGGTTCAAACCCACACTGTAAAACATTGCCCGACGAATTAACGGTCGAAAGGCATGCAGCAAGGTGCCACCCGTCTACCGTATTTTGTACGGTCGAACCGTAATTAAATTTACTGATAAACTGTATTTTGTACGGTGAAAAGTCTGTCAAAACTGCCATTGTTACAGGCACCGGAAAATGTACCGGTAGTACTGGAAGCTAGGTTGCCATTAATTAACTGCAAATTAACATAAATGAATGACAGACTTAACGGCAGTAACTTATTATACATTACAATGGATAGAGTGTACAAATACTACTACAAACTGAATGATGTGCTTTATCCCACCATAATAAAGTCATGGTTTCCCATGAACAATTTCAATATTCCAATACGAAAGGAGATGTAGTGAGAATCTTCACCTATGTTTGTAAAAAGTCTAAATGTTTACATTCTATTGTGGAATTGCTTAAATAAATCATTATGGTCAAGAAAGTGTATTTATAGACTAAACACTGCAATTTAACCCGACTTTTGTGAACACAGATTTCCTCATTTCTGTGATTGGTCGTGCAATTCTGCGTAATGAGCGGCCTTTTACGGGTTTGCCCGTATAAAGTCTTTACGGTTACTCACAGTAAATATTTACATGCTTTTCAACGTAAAAAATACGGGACTTTTTACAATGCATCGGTGACTATGATAGCAATGGCAAGATGAAGGTATACCTCTTCTCTCTGTATCACGCCATCACCGTTCGTATCCGTCTGCTTGAAGACGTTGGGCATGCCCTTCATGAAGTTTGGTTGGGTACCCAATAGTTCTACCTCGAAGATCAGATCCTCACCCCTTGGAATCTTATCACCTGCAGACCGGAAAATCAGAGGTTTTCGGGAATCGTTTTAAGAGAGGCCTGTACGGTGAGCACAAAAAATGCTAAGCACCAAACTGCTAAGCACCAAACTGCTTAGCACCAAACTGCTTAGCACCAAACTGCTTAGCACCAAACTGCTTAGCACCAAAATGCTAAGCACCAAAATGCTTAGCACATAAAATGCTCAGCACAAAACCTGTTTAGTGAAAAAAAGGTTATTGACCACAACACCATGTGGTTTTCATGTTAGGCAAACAACAGCTGAGTAGGCCTACCACTAATCCTGTTTTACCAAGGAAAACTTTTCATGCTGAGCACATTTCTGTGCTAACCAGCCCCATGAAATTGGCCCCATAATGATCTGGCCAACCTTCGAACTCTTTCTTGCCGTTGCGGACCAGCGAGGCCGGCACGGTGAGGCGACGCTTCTCCGCTATGCACATGCCGATGATGCCCAGTTCTAGCCCCTTGATCGAGTCCCCTACGCCCATGAGGAACACCGTGGACAGACCCTCCGAGCCGTCCTCTTTGTACCTGCCATTAAAAGGGTGAAAATCTCACGTGGAAACCTTGTATTGAGGATTACTATTGTCTCAATGTAAAAACGAAGATTTCTCCAACCTTTTTATGGAAGTCGCCCAATACATGTACAAGGCTAAAAGCCACTTTATGTAATATAGCCTATAGAGCTCACTGTTAAGTTCGCATTTGCATATTGCTACATTGGTGCACCGATATGGTAGTAATATTAACGGGTGGACCCTTACGAACAATATGAACAGCAATTTCCGAGATTTAACCCCTTGAGTACCTTTTTTACGGGAGACTTCGGGGTGTCGCAGCGGTTCTGGCAGCCAAGCGAACCGCTACAATGTGTTTGTGCAGTCAAGCGTAACATAAACAATAATCCAACAATGGATTGAAACTGCACAAACGGCGGCAAATGGCGTCATCCGGCCTGTTGGCACTTTTTTTGACGCTATATGGCGTCATCCGTACTTAACGGGTACCTGGGTACGTACCCGTGCTTATTTACAATCGGGTGCCCGATTCCCGCATACTACCCACAAATACTTCACTGTTGTTAAAGGCTACACATGCACCCTCAACATTGGATCGGGTAAGCATATTTTTCATTCATGATTTTAAATGCCATGTGACAATAATTTCAGACCACAAAATACGTGGCGTTCATGTTTATATTTATTTTAGTAAACAACAAGTTTTACACGTGACTTGGGGACGGGCTAACTTGGCAGCAAACTTTGATATACGCCCGGGCAAATCGCACGAGGAGGCTGGTTCGCGCAGTGTTTCAATTTGCTTCAAATTGTTTGGAAATGATTCGAAGTGTTTTTATCTGTTTTATTTTGTTCCATTTGTTTCACGGAAACAATGTCAGAAACGCTTTGAACCAATATTGCCGCGTTTCTACTGCTCTATACTGTCTAAATTCGACGTTTGAGGCGGGTAAAT
This sequence comes from Hippasteria phrygiana, assembly GCA_037893225.1. Taxonomy (NCBI): domain Eukaryota; kingdom Metazoa; phylum Echinodermata; class Asteroidea; order Valvatida; family Goniasteridae; genus Hippasteria; species Hippasteria phrygiana. The sequence goes on from JAZGUH010000056.1 coordinate 1,781,464, forward strand.
ACAAGTCACAGAAAAATGCGGATTGACCAACGAACAATCAAAAGCGGTGTTGTTATTGTCTGTTCATGTTCTTCGTTTATTACCACAATTTGTTTGAAGGGGACACCAAACCATCCTAGGTACATGTATACAATGTGGACTCCTATACATGCATATCATTACTTTTATAGTCAACACTCACGTGGTGATGAATTCAGTGTTGTCTGAGGCTTTAAACCCCCGCAGGTGTATCGTGACAGCGTCATCATTAGTCGCCTTGATCCGTTCGCACATCTTGCCCTCCTGGATGACCTCAAACTTGACGAGGTGTCTCTCCTCCTCCCCCTTCCTAGGCCCCTCCTCTTTCTTGTCCCCGCTCTCCCCGTCTTCACCTGCTGTTTTCTCTTTGCCTTCACCTTCCTCTTTCACGTCATCGCCATCTTTCTTCTCCCCTCCTTGTGATTTCTCCTCTTGTTTATCCTCAGCATATTTCGCACTCGGTGCCTCTTCGTTCTTTTCTGATGGTGAGTCGCATTTATCCTTGCCGGCGCAAACTCCATTACCTACATCAGCATCGGTTTCATCTACTTGAACATCTTTCTTTGTCTCTGTATCTTCGGAGCAAACCAAGCATGCGACGAGGAAACACAGACAGAAAACTTTCAAGAAACTCATATTGATGTCCCGTGCGTACAGCTGAGCTTGAAAGATGCAAACCGCGCGGTATGATATTGAACCAAGCGACAATTTGTGGGAGCATGCAACTCTGTTGACGTTCGCAAGGACTATCGTAAATGCACACACATTTATTGTTTAAGAAGTGTGGTGATACACGTGTACTAACTGCAAATCTATGTGGCTGATATTAATGAATACATAACATTAGGTTCAATTAACGAGAGCTTGTTATCTGTAAAAGATACCGTGCTTGTGCTAAATATTCGTGGGAGAAAGGCGGTCTGCGCATCGGAATACTCGATAGTGCCCGCTCCGTTATCTCTATTATAACGGGTGCAGTGCATGCTGGCTAGTCACGGGAAGGTTTCCACGTGCGTACAATGCCGACGTGGCAACTTCGCACAAAGCCACGACGGGAAAATGATAAAGAAAAATGTGAGTATTCGAGGATCTTTTAGCCGGGTAAAGTATCAATTGAGAACAAAGTCTACTGATACAGACGGGTTTTTATTGGGTTATTGGGAAATACAGTTCCAATTTATTCAGACACGACGAACAAATATAATACATGTAGGCCTACATGCAAAATTGAGACAATATTATTGTGAAAAGATTAATGGGCAAAAATGGTGGACATGTTTTTATTTAAGACGTACACATATCTACAAACAAACTTGACAGTATGATAGGGAAGTCTCACTCGAAGCATTATTCGAACAATGCCGTTATAATGTTCGTACTAAAGAAGGTAGTTAATAAAACATCATTTTTTGAACAGTTCAACTGATTTTATTAATAGAAACATACAGTAGTGTATCCGGGGGACAACTTTGCCCCTGGCGACATTTTGTCCGATTCTTTGGCAATATTAAAAAAAAAAAAAAAAAACCTAATTTGTAAATGGAAAGCACCAGCGCTTCAAAATTTTGAATTTATACCTCCCCTCCGCTTTTAACTTGCTCTTGGGGCAAAAAATTATGTCACCTAAAAAAAATTTGCATCTTTTTAACAAAATTGTGATTTTGCCCACCCCTGGGCTTGCATTGCAACCAATGGGAACACGGCATCAACACTAAATTTTTCAATGAAATCGATTATAGAACGTAACACGAAATACGACAACTTGTACATTTGAGTACAATAACAGATTTAATCGGTGTGTGGTATCTTTTGATGGGGTCAACTTTTTAGGTCTAACCAGCAAATTAGCCATTCATTTTGGTTTCACCAAAGTTCGTTTCAGTATACAAATAATAGTCATAAGTTCACCAAAGAAATGATAGTTATTCGTATTCGGAATTTCCAAAGCTACAATAATATCTTTCCGAATATTAACCATGAGGGCCATTTTCGCGGGGCGCCTCGCATCCGGAGGGGATTCCGTCCCCTCCGATCTCGGCCAAGCGGTGATGGAAGTATAAATGATGATATTCCTGATTATTACTAGAGGAAAAGTTCACTTCAATTGATCCAGGGTTTTCTAATTATGATATAGGGGAACTTGGGGTAACTGGTCCGTCTAAGCCTTTTTGTGGAATAAAAGTATGCTGTGTGACTTGTAGTTTTTACAATTGCTATGATGGTCAGATGGCACAAACAATCATCTTTTAATGTGCAAGTGTTGATGGGGATAATGCCATTTGAATAATCTAATTACCATTAATTACAAAATGTCCATTTGCGTAGATCACTTGCCCCACCTATGGCAAGTAGTCCAACATAATCACAGGACAATACAAAACGACACAGGAAAGATGTGAACTTTTCTTTTTAACATTTTCAAATGTCATTCATTGAGAGTGAATTCATTGTACAAAGTTCGAGAGAGCTCCATTCTTTACTTTTAAAATTAATCCGGAGTATTCACACTTTTCTTTTAGCAAAACGTGTCAATTCGTCTGAGAAAAGCGAAGTGGCAGATCATGTCAAAGGTCAAAATAGTGGACTTTGGTATACAGAGGGCAGTATGCTAGAAATTCCCTGAAAACTCAGATATTGGACCAGTTATCCCAAGGACCAGTTACCTCATGTTCCCCTACAGATGGACTTGATCAATGTATGCACATTTTTTTAATTCAGTTGCTCTTCGAAGGTCATTTTAAACGGTGACGGTTTATAAGTTCTTTCCGTCGGTTTTCTACAAACGAAAACGTCATATTAGAAAACAACCAAACCTATATATAGCACGAGACGTGACGTTACGCTGTGCTTATCACGTTTTGTCGGGTGGGTATGCGAAAAGATGGTTAGGTCTACCACGGGTAGTACCGGTACGCTTTGGCTCCATATCGACGTAATATTGTACGTAGGCCTATATATGCTTATTTTTCAGGATTATTTTAACTTCGTATTAGCGCCCCCAAACAATATTGCTGTCGAATGAGTTTCATGGACGCAGACTTGGTGTTTTCACAAAGACAGACAGAAATTGACATGATTCTAACTGGTATGTACTGAAATACATGCCGTGATATTACAGCATGAATTCCGAATGCATCGGAGGTAAACATAGTGTGACGCGTAAACGTCGCGGCTCTATTTTCTCTTGTCGAGTGAATTTTCATTCGAAGGAGACAATCCTGGATGACCTTCAAAAAACCATGGGGATGAGCCGGTAGGGGACCTTAGCCGTGTACTCGTCCCAACTCGCCCCGTACTTGGCCTTGCAACGGTGCTCGTCTCGCACGCATCGGTGCACCAGCAGGATGGTCATAAAGATGATGTAGAAGTACGGGTGAAGGTGCGTCACCCCGCACGCCAAGCAGTAAGCCAGCGAGCCCATCAAATCTCCCGTGTAGTTCATGTGCCTGGCTACTCCCCACCAGCCCGACAACAGAAGCTTGCTGCGGCGTTTCTTGCCGTCACTAATGTAGTACTCCACCTCCATGTACCGGGGCTTGCGGCCCCAGACGGTGGCTTGGCCGTCCGAGAGACGGAAGGAATCCTTCTGGTAGTTGACGGCCCGGAAGATGTAGTAGCCGGCCAGGCCCAGGATTAGAACGCCGGCTGCTGCTGCTTGGGAAAGCTGAACAGGATGGAAGACAAGAAAGAACCCCTGCAGAATCAAAGGAAACAAAAAACATGAAAATAAATTAAACTGCTGCAAACTGCTGACTGACTGAATGGACCTGAAATATACAAATCAAACAATTAGCCGGCCTGACGTTTCGAACTTAAGCAAGTTCTTTCTCAAAGGCAAATGACAGAGTACAAGAAACAAACATGTAGGGAACACACATGCATGAGGGGATGGGTGGAGAAACACAAAAGAGGGATGCAAAGGAGCATGACAGTGGGTAAACATCAAAGGGAGGGGAAAAGGACAGCCAGGAAGAAAGGAACAAAGAAGTGTGGTTAGGGTAAGGATGAAGGAGGGGAGGGATTAAGATAAAGGATGAAGCTAGGGAAAGGGGACAATTGGCGTTATTGTTTTCATCGACACCCCCGTCCTCTTCGGTGTCATGGTCGTCTTCATCATTATCATGGTGGTCCCCAAAAAAAAACACACACGGCATACTTCCGCTACCTTTAGAGTCCAACCACCTGTACCAATGAATGGAGAATCTTTTTAGAAGAAAAATGATACTAAGACCTCCCGATTCAATCCAGTAGTTTTTGCTGCAGAGCCTATTTTGTGAAGCAAAGTCGGGGGTCAGTTGGTCCCGAGATGCTATCATTATCCTCTTTTCTGCATGAAACAAATGGCCAAGTGACCCGACCTTGCTTCACAAAATTGGCTCTGGAGCAAAAACTACTGGACCGAATCGGGAGGTCTTTAAAAGTATCATTTTTCTTCAAGAAAGATTTTCCATCCATCGGTACAGATGGTTTGACTCCAAAGGTAGCGGAAGTGTGCCGTTCGGTTTTTTTGGGACCACCCTGTATATATTTTTAAAAGTGCCAATGGAAACAAAATTTCTGTATTTTTATGATGCGGACAATACATTTCTAATCTAATCTAATCTAATCTAATCCAATAACTGCGTAGAATCTGCGCCAGATTTGTTGTCGTTCTTATGTATCGTACCCTTTTTTCGTCAGTAGCAAACAGTGCTGCCTCATACTTTGTGTGATTTAACATACATTGTATACAAGGATATGAAATAACCAACATCTAAAAGTTTTATCCCTGGCCAGTTCATCATCCGAATCACGAGAAAACAGTAAAAAGACACTGTTTTATTAGTGATTTTGTGTATCGACCGTTAAAATCAAAATAAGACCCAGCATTTGTTTTTTAAGATTTCAGAATGTCACAGCATTTAGACAGAAATCATATTTCGCAGGAGGATTGGTACTATCTTTGTAAACAGTAAGATATCACATTGAAACATAATCAATTTACTTTGGATCATTACCAAAGCGATATCATACCTTTAAGATAATCATCATTGACATCGTTACTGTCATCCCCAATCCTCGACACCCAACACTATTCCTCTTTTAAGACATACCTGCAGCGTGTACATAGTCGGCAGCCAGACGGAGTCTCCCCATCCTAGCATGAAACCGAAGTGGTCGTGGTGCATGTCAATGGTGTTAAGGTACCACGCCTCGTTCCAGAAGAAATCTACCACGTAGATCGCCTGCAGACCGTTCACCAGGAGCATGGAGTTGGTCACATGGCCGTACAGCTCATACTGCTTCCAGGCGTAGGACATGTTGATGATCGTCCATGCTACGATGCCGGGACGGCCGTTGAAGAAAAGCTTGAAGTCGAACCACTTACCGATGCGGGGGTTGAACTCGATCCCCATCATGAAATCGTAGAAGGGATTCCCGCTGAACTTCCGATCTTCGGCGAAGGAGGGGAAGAGGTAGGCCTTAATCGTAACAAATATGCTGACGCTATAACCCATGATGTTGGCTGCAAGCAGCAGCGGTCCCATGTTATCCACTATGATGGTCGGGGAGAACCAGCGGAAGTAGAAGCCGTTTGCGAGGAAGAGCCCGTTGGAGATGATCCAGGCTTGTAGGCCGTTGACGCCGTACTTGAGGCGGTTGCCTGCTGGGGTGATGGCGCCTAGGCAGACACCGCCGCGGTAGCCTGGGATGACGTAGTGACAGACGTCGGGGAGGTTCCACAGGAACACCTTGCCGAATGAATGTTTGTATTTGAGTGCATTTATACGAAGTAATCGAAAATGATATAACGGTGTCTGTCTAAAATTGACATTGCGTCAGGGATGATGTAAAACTAAAGATTTGTGCCGTTCTTAGCGTCGCATTAAGCACTATATGCTCAGTGCTTTTCGTGCAGGAACATTACAAGTTTGGGTCGTGTTAATTTTACCTGTTTTAGCAACAAACACAAAGGTTGCGTTTTTCCAAATCCTAACAAAATAACCACGGTTTCCTTAATGGTTCCTAATACGAAGTAAAACTAATCCCCCAAATGAGCATCTATGCGGTGCAAACTACATTTTGTCGAAAAAAAAGTATACCACGACGTGGTAGTATTTGCGCATGTCCTCATTCAGTGGGAAATGTAGTAAACACGGCGCGATTTCATTACTTGCATGGTATAGGTTCATTTGGCCCCAAATGAGACATGCGTGGAAAAACATAAATCGGCCCACTCTCCAATAAAAAGCGATCGAAGAGAAATTAATGCGTTTACCTGAGTTGAACGAATCTTGCCCCTCCTTTAGTACGTGTTAATAGATCAGATTCCTCTAAATGATTTTCATCTATCACCGATACATGTATACTCTTACCTGGAAAGAGAACCAAGAAAGGTAGACAACCGCAGCCTTGGTGGTCAGAGAGGGAACGTACTCCCACAACTGCGTCACTGTGACGTCACCTTGGTAGAGCTTCAGGATTGGTGCGCTGAGCTCACATTGGTAGTGGGTGCATGAGATGAGGTAGTAGAATACCAACACGGGACAGCAGGTCAGAATAAAGGTCACGCCCGCTATAGTCAGAAAGTCAGTCGTCCTGAAAACGAATTGGTTTAATGGTAGTATACAACATTTGCTTTGCTGTAATTTTCAAAAATGAATGGATTTGGGGTTTCGCGAGCAGAACTCGCGAAAGTGCCAAGACCTTTCCCCCTGGCGGCATTTGAGGCGTCATAAAAAGGACCAAAAGAAATAGTGATTTTAAGACGATTTTAAAAAGACTCAGACGTTGTTTGCCCTCCCTGGCACAAAAGCTGGATACACTACTGGGCCGCCTGTTGTAGTCACGGACAAGGCAGGTAGGCTTACTGCAGCAGTTTTACTGTATGCACTGCAAGTCGCAGATATACCGAGGAAACTCCAATCTCCTGCCCAAAAATGTCAGCCATCATTCTAATTTTTCTTGTATGTTTTTATTTTCTAACATAGAAACGTTTAACACGCTCAATTTTATTCGTCGTTTTTCATCAGCCCGTTTTTATTAGAAAGTTAATCATGGTTTTGCATGCAGCATGTAATCGATTTTTAGATTTTTAACTTAAAAATAGCCACTTTCAAAATCCTAGCTAAACTTTAAAATATGTTTGACGCACTTGCACGAAGAAAAAAATACTTATGCAATTTGGTTGAGGGTGTATCCCACCTGTTAAGTGCTCGACAAACCCGGACCAACTTCAACATCAACTGATTTTCAGTTTGGGGTTAAACTATACTCAGGCAAGCAAGGTACTAGCGGGAAAACTCAAAGTGCTCCACGTTAGACGACGCGCAGCGCTTCCCGCCAACAATACTAAAACTTTCTTTAAAGGTGTCCACTCTTTATGTGCTATCGGGAAAACAACGGAACATCATGTTGAGCGATGGCGTAGCCTGTCCCGTTTAATACAGATCAACTGGTCACCAGTGCCCATTTAAAGGAGACGCTATAGGCAGAATAAATTGCTTAGGAAATTTACATGCTGAAATTTATACCCGCTTCAAGTCACGGTGAGAACCAGTCACAAGCAAAACGTAAAACACGGTATTTTTACTAAGAAAATCTTTCCCGTACACATATCAAGCCCCAAAAGTGGACCACCCAATTTTCTCATTTTCTGCTAGCAGAATTTCAGGTTTTTACAAGGCGCGACACCCGTTTTTTTTTTTACTGCTAGCAGAACATTTGATTTTTTGGGCGCCCCAAAAGTGGACAACTAAAAACCCAAATTCCCACTAGTAGAATTTTATGATGCCCCAATAGTGGACAATCAAATTTACTCATTTTCTGCAATTATAGATTCTGATAATAATTTGAAGTCGCACAAACCGTTTTCAAAAATGTCAATTTTGGGTTTTCCTTTGACGACATTCTTGACGCCCCAAAAAGTGAACAATTAAAAATCCTAAATTTCCGTTAGCAAATATTCGGGTTGAACATATTGTAGAAACCAAAATCTCCTATTTTATGCTAGCCGAAATTTGGTCGTGAACCGAAAATGGACAAACTAAAATTCAAAATATCTACTAATATTGGGTTCAACGTTTTTCTGCTAGCAGAAAATTGAGGTTTTTAAAAAAAACGGGTGTCGCGTCTTGTAAAAACCTCAAATTCTGCAAGCAGAAAATGCATGAGAATATTGTGTTGTCCACTTTTGGGGCTTCATCACGGCAACATTTTGTGCTCAGCCTGTGTGCACTTACCACGCTCGCCCCCATTCCCCCGGTGTCTGGTCGCTCTTTGTTGTCGCTCCATTCTCACCCCTTCGGGCGTGGGTTGATTTCTTCTTCATCTTGGTGCAAGAAAAAAATAGCTGATTTCTAAATCGGCGCAAAGGAACTCGTATTTCAGATGATGGCTTCCAAAGCTGGCCTTGTCAGTGAAGTTGAACTAAAATTTACTATGATATGACTAGGGTCTTTATAGATCCTGGAAATTCTATAAATAACGTTAACTTTTACAGCGGGCTGGAGATAAGGTCAATAATGTACCGGTAACTTCCTGCATCTGCTGTATGCAGTGCAGTGCTGCAAGGACGAAATCAAGGTAACCAGAATATCCGGTAACTGTTTCATGAAAGAACGCGTATCGCGAATCCATTGTACTGGGTTATTTTAAGGAGAACAAATCTCAAAACTGTTAATATAGACGCCGAACCTGATGTTTATTTAACTCGTATAATGACTGATAGTATATAGTAAACAAACAATGGCTATTGTCCTTTTTCAACAAACTTTTTATGAACTATTATTATAGGCCCTACCTTCAGGTCAAACAAAGGCCTACACGCTATCCTTAAACTGGTTGTTCAGATGTTATGTATATTGATAACCCTTAGTTGTAAAAAGGTTGAACGAACTAAGTCGTCTGCTATAAATAGGAGGCGCTACACCTATTTCCCTCCATCAAACAACAGGCAATTTAATTAGAGGTTTCTTCCTATTGATCACAGCAGGAATAGCGTACTTCCGCAGTGTCCACACACGCTATACAGGCAGTACTTTAAAGACCTGAAATCCCCCAAATTTAACCTCTTTGGTTGGCTACCCAACCTATTCAGTTCCAATGGTTTTAGTGTAAGAAGTCTGACATTATGTCATATCTATGCAGAAATGAGGAAAACCTAAGCATCGACATCCGGACATTAAGACTGGCGCCGCACATAGTGCAGTCCGTACGCAACCAAAGCGCCAAGGGCACCACACTCTGTATGATTCCAGCGACTATTCCAAACTTATTTTTCGTCAATTCAGACAAAGGGCGCATTTTCAAGGGATGGTCGTGTACACAAAATTATATTCCTCTTTGAAATGATCTTTCCAACCATTGCGATTTCAGGAAGAACGCTTTTTGTAGCCCAATCGGGCGGCCTCCAAGGTATTGTGTGCCAATTTTAATATACCCCGACCAAAATGGGTCCGAAACAGAAAAATCTTGGAAAATAACCAAGCCTTCTTGATAACAACTGCCTGAACATGTGGCACAAGCTGTTGGTTCAAGATCATGTTGTTAAAATCCATGTTGTTAAAATCCATTAAAATCCATGAGTGAGAAATTAACATGTTAATTATCATGTGCACTATGTCAGACCAAACTGTGCACAGCAAGTTATGGCATTTTAACACACAGTAAAAACATACTTTATTTTCCTATTCTGCACGAAGATTTCCCGCCGACAAAGTCTTGAACAGCAGTCTTGAACATTACTGTGCCTTGTGTTTATACAATTCTGAACACGAATGGTTGGTTATATTGTCATATTTTTCTGTTCCCGACTCATTTTGGTGGGTATCAAAGTAAAGTTTAAGTTCTCTTCCCGATAAAGTCCACGGCTGAATACAAATTATAATGTAGGCCTAATGTAACAATAATTACCGTCATTCTAGGAGGCAGTATGGCTTCATGGTTGTCTGCATAATGATCATTCATTGTTGATTAGTGTAGAACATGCTCTGTGGGCCAAGGTGAAATATGTATACACGTCCCCAGACATCCCAGTATTTCATGATTATACCAGTTGCAGGTAGCAAGCAATAGCGCTTGTATTATCATGCTATTTTCTTCCCCAGATTCAGGTCAATGATTTTCAAACAAGCAACAATGAGCCGATCGATCGGCTGCGTGTGAACGAGGGGTCGGTCACATGGTCGGTCGGTTAGGCCAAACAAAAAATTGTTTGGTTGTCCTCGACCGCCCGCCCCCATTTTTCGGCCCTATTTTTTGGCCTTAGCTGAGTGACTTGTGTTTCCCACCCCAGTCGAAGCCTGTGCAATGCATGTCTCCCATGCAGATTGAAGCCATTATATTTTCTCTAATTTCCTTAAGAAAATTGGCCTCAATGTAGTAACATAGATCACAGTGTTTATGTTCTTCTAAAACATACTAAAGTAAAATTTCAGGTATACATTTTCATTTTTGGAAATACGCGTGCTCCCTAGCCAAAATTCAGGGAATGTCAGGGAACGAAATGTGATCAAGGGTACGGGTGTAGATTCCGGGGGGTGGGGGGATATTCCCACCACACACTTTTTGACGGGGGGGGGGGGGGGGTATGGGCCATAAGATTATCCCCCACGGGAAAGAAGAAAATTAAAGGAAATACGGAAATGTAACTTTCACGTAAAATTCCAGTATTCCTATAACGGTCGGAAAGAGGGTTTAAACGCGGGAATGTACCGGTACGTTTGGGTGGACAATAATTAATATACAGCGTGTGATAAACAGCACCCGCTAGTGTCGATTTTGCCTTAATTGGGTGCGTTTCACTCACGCGAACAATGCAAACGTTTGCCAACTATTTTCCATTGGATGTGCAAAAAAAATTGGCGAATGTTTGCGAACGTTTGCGAACTTTCGCATGAGTGGAACGCACCCCTGGTACCCGATATGTATTTCGTGTACAGGTTACCGTGGAAAATCGACTTGCGGTTGACAAGTAGTCACTGCTCAAACTTGCTCCATTTTTGTCGACCATTTTGTCGGTTTTTAATACTTGGCACCCAATATGCATTCCGCATACACGGAGAACCGACTGCGGCTGACGTCGCTTAGGTCTGAAAGGTCGGAAAGTTCGACAAACTTAGGTGATACTGAAGTTCGATTGCCTCGGGTAAAATTAGCACATGCCACCCACTCACAACACAATGGAACAAAAAGCCGTCCGGTCTAAGTTCAACGTCGAACATTCTAATTCAATGGGCTTACTGCATAATCTGAAAATAAAACTGCTGCCAAAAATATCATGTGGGGAAATATAGAAAAAGCTAAAGTTTGAAAGTTTGCGTTTGTATTTGTCTGATTTTACATGTTTTAAAGAATAAGTTTATTTTTTCATGTGGGCCTATGGCATTGCTGGCGGATTACGTGGCGCGTCGTGTAACATGGCGCACTTTAATTTTTCCCTCTAGCCTGTATCCCCGAGTAATAGTTTTACCCCAGATTGCCCAGGAAGTGAAATTCTGGCAAATTACGAATATCTCTGTCCATCGCTTTTCTTCATCAAACTTGGCATAAACATAGGGCCTGTTTGTTTCACACAGATCGGGAGGTGATCCACAGAGCCGGACGAAAACAAACAGAATCGCGAATCCCTCTCGCTATATGTTGCATGCTGGGAGAATTTGTACTACACGACATGTCGTCTGCTTCAGATTTTGTAAGGTTATTTTTATAATAAACTATCAAGTATTTCTAGAAAAGTAAATAAATCGTACATAGCTTTAATAACAAAATTACACTGCAAAAGAATTATGACTAAATACTGTCACAAAAGCTCGTTAAATGCTTTAAATCTACAAAAAAATACAGTCACTTTTTCTCTGTCCGTCTCGCACGTCGCCATCTTGGATCTTGCGAACCCACCTCGCGAGCAGGATCCCTAAAAACGTGATCCGGAGCAGCTTTCGACGCTCCGGATCACTGATCGCGCTCCGGATCTGCGTGAAACGAACACGCCCACAGTGACGGTGTAGCGTGAATTTTAGTCACTATGAAATACGGTCTACACATGCTTATAAGTGATCAATGATATCGATAATTGGGGTGGCCGGTCACGTGAGAGGGGTAATTACTTTAACCAATAATAGGGAAAAGGAGTCCGATTTTCATGGGAGTCGGATATGACAACGGTATGCCCGACATAAGCCTGACGTCATGATCAATTACGTCAGGAGCGTATCTAGCTTTTTGTGCAAGGGAGGGCAAACAACGTCTGAACCGTCTTAAAACCGTCGCAAAAACACCATTTCCTTTTGTTTTTTTATGACGCCTCAAATGTCGCCAGGGGGGCAAGTTGCCCCTCCCTCCCTCCCTACCCCCCCCCCCCCCCCCCCCCCCGCTGGATACGCCACTGATCAACGTGTGTCCCATGGAATTGGATCATAAAGTAAGCTCTGATCTAAATCAAACTTATTACGGACAAAGACCCTATACACTGTAAAAAAAATGCCCGTCAAAATTAACGGTCAAAAGGCGTGCAGCAAGGTGCCACCCGTCTACCGTATTTCTTACGGTTAAACCGTATTTGAATTTACTGATAAACCTTGGTGAAAAGTCTGTAAATACTGCCATTTTTACGGTCACTTTTTTGTTTTGTTTTTCAAAAAGCAGTACTGGAAGCTAGGTTGACATTAATCAACTGCAAATTCATGCAGTAACTTATTATACATTACTATGATGGAGTGTACAGATGCGAATACAGTACCGAATTATAAGTTAAAAAATTGTATCCTCATTTAGTGATCCCGACAATGTCGCTTCCCATGTTGTATCGTAAAATTATTGGTTGTGATCCCAGTCTATACGGCATTCTGGGTTTATGACTTCTGACTAGCGCCCACCCGAAAAAAGATACTGACAATTTGGGAGACCGCCAACATAGGGCAAGATAGCTTAGTTGGGAGAGCGCCGGTACGGTAATTCGGAGGTCGCAGGTTCGAACCCCGCTCCTGCCAGTTTCTTTGTTCACTTTAAAAGTGTATTCAAATTTACCAAGTCATTTCCCTTGTGGATTGTTTGACGAATTATAAGTTAAAAAGTCGTATCCTCATTGAGTGATCCCCACAATGTCGCTTCCCAGGTTGTATCGTCAAATTGGGTGTGATCCCTGGCTATACGGCATTCTGGGTTTTATGACTTCTGACTAGCGCCCACCCGAACAAAGATACTGACAATTTGGCAGACCGCCAACATAGCGCAAGATAGCTTAGTTGGTAGAGCGGCCGGTACGGTAACCCGGAGGTCGCAGGTTCGAATCCCACTCCTGCCAGTTTCTTTGTTCACTTTAAAAATGTATTCAAATTTACCTTGTGTCAGTTTCCCTTGTGGATTGTTTGACGAATTATAAGTTAAAAGTCGTATCCCCACAATGTCGCTTCCCAGGTTGTATCGTAAAATTGGGTGTGATCCCTGGCTATACGGCATTCTGGGTTTATGACTTCTGACTAGCGCCCACCCGAACAAAGATACTGACAATTTGGCAGACCGCCAACATAGGGCAAGATATAGCTCAGTTGGTAGAGCGCCGGTACGGTAACCCGGAGGTCGCATGTTCGAATCCCGCTCCTGCCAGTTTCTTTGTTCACTTTAAAATTCAATTATTAACTGTCATTTTTCATGAGTACGGGGTAACTTCCTATATTTAAGCCAACTCTTAGTTTTGTACGCATGTGTTACTTTGGGCCAAATTTGGAGCTTTATTTTACATTATCGATTTTCAGGCCAAATAGTTCAATTTTTACTAAAAATTAATACCGTGCTCTTATTTCTTTTAAAAAAGACAAAATTATGAAAAATTACAGTTGAGAATGAGTATGCTCGCTCTGTTGTCACTGAAAAAGTATATTTATACGAACGGCTGAAATTCTACGTTAAGCCGGCTTAAGCGACAGAAGTCAGACAGAATTTACTCAAAGGTTTTTTTCCAGCTTAGTTTGTTGGCTAAACCAGCTTAGCCTTTTTCTCCAGTCGGCTGCGATAACGGAGACACCTTGCTGGTGTATCGCCCCATGTACGAGACTTGGATTGACCGCCATCGCTCCTGTTCAGTCGTTGTTGTCGTTGACGAGCCACTGAACACACGTTGCAATTGTTTCTGTGCCGATTTGCAGTCTGAGTAACGGCTGGAATCAACGTCAGCTTTACCCCTGGAATTTCGACATCGGGGGAAATAAATGTCGCTTTATTTTGTCTGAGCAAATTCGCCTCGGACAGAAGAGCCCCACGGAGTACGACGCTACAATTAGAAAAAAAAGACTAAAAGAAGCAGAAGGTAGGAATTCAAAAAGTCACAGGATGAAGGGAAGTATGCACCGTACCATGCGACGTAGGGTCTACTGTTTACCGCAGTGCATAACACGGGAGGGAAACAGGGATCACCGCCGCAGCTCGTAGGCTCTAAGCCTCTTATACAATTTTTTAATACACCATCATTTTCCATGCTCATTTTGTGTGGCTCCCTGGGAAAATCCCCTGCCCCTTATCAATTTATGACGGTGTTATCTTTCACGACAGACAGGGCTACAACTGCACATTTGACTGTCGTTTGGTCGAAAACTGATCGTACGTCGGCATTCTGCACGTAAAAGTATAGCGAGTGTCGAGCGATGACCCCCACTGAAAACTGCAATGTCATGCGGTAAACACTGACATGACGTCATCAATATAGGGCTATTCACTGCCTGAGTTTTTTGCATGGTTTATATGACTTACCGCTTTTATTTTTGCTTTTTTTAATGTTTTTTATTTCTGAGCGGAACTCGTCGCCGAGCAGCAGAGATGTAGTTGAGTCCATCACAAGTCCCTGCAAGTCCCCGAAAGTCCATCAAAAGCCCTCCAGTCCTAATCCCAATCACAAGCTATTAAAATGAGCTTTGACAAAGGCATTCCTTTGTCATTGTTCATCCAGCTACTTGTGACCTGCTTTATGAAAGGACTTCTGACTGGACTTGCGAAAGGACTTGTGAAAGGACTTGCAGGGACTCTGTCGAGCGGGGGTTCGTTCGAACACCCCGAACACCCCCCCCCCCCCCCCCCCCCCGGCCCCCAGCCTACGGGCCTGCATATATCCAACTTGATTATTTCAAAAATATAGCCTTACCTGGAATGATCATTGTCGGTACTTATTTTTCCGGGGGAGGAGGGGTTCGGTACGGGTACTGTTGGATGTTCTCTGCAAGACTCTTTCATTGTTGTAGATCAGAACTGAATTTTGGATCAGCGTTTACTTCGTATCGCATTTTTCCCCGTTTTTATTTTTTACCAAAATGACCAAAGACATGCGATGTTACCCACCCCAGCATTATTAGACCATTTAAACACGAAAGTCCGATGTTTATTTACGAAAGATTTCACCATGCGACAGACACATGTTTCTAGCGCTTCGTAATGACGTAACAAAGGCTAACCGGCGTATTCATATAGGAGTAGAAGAAAATAAGAACAGTGGCATACTTATGACGTCAGAACAGCGTACCTACATAATGATGTAATAGACCTTTTGTTGTTGTGGTTTGATATTTTTCTCTATAAAAAGAACAACGATGGAATTTTTTTCTTCGGCTGCGGGCTGCTTGCTTCAATTCCGCTCGTGCATAAGAAATTGCAGTTTACGTACCGTACATACACTGATTGCATTAAGAATATAGAAGACGGTTTTAATCTTCCTTAAAGTTGCTCTTTCAAATTTCCCGTCATTTTTCATAATTTATGGAATTTTCAAGGAATAATTGTGTCTTTAAAATAAATTCTTGCTGGCATGTGTAGGCCCTTATAATGTTACAAAAATGGTTTTACTACATTGCACCATAGTGTCGTGCCTTTCATTTCAGAAGATGTGTTCTGCGGGAACTGAACGTGGGCAGATTTTCTTCGCAAACAACTTTAAAATTATAACATTCAAACTGAATAGAAAAAGTGGATGTGCATTGGCCTTTGAGTTTCATAACTTTAACTTTCCGTCAATAACACAAATTTTCGTGACATAACGACGCAGGGGCAGATCCAGGAATGTTTGCAGGGGGGGGGGGGGGGGGGGGGTTCTGAAATTTGCCCAGAAAGTGACTCCCAAAATGATCCGCCTGCAAAAAAAATGTACAAGGGGGGTGGGGGCTGATACACTTTTTCACCGTTGGTGGCGCCATTTAACCTCTGTTCTTTTTCTCACCCATAGGCAAAATAAGACCTGTATTTGCAAGGCGTAGGCCCCTACGAGCAAAAGCAAATAATAATAAAAAAAATAATAAAATAAAGAAATGGCAACGAGCGGGGGGGGGGGGGGGGTTCGACCCCCAAACCCCCCCTGGATCCGCGCCTGCGACGTTTGGACTTATAGGCCTAAAACAACTTGCCGAGTCTGTGTTTTTTGGGGGTGTGGCACCCCGAAAAATATCAAACTGAATTGCTTATTTGTTTACATTAGATACGTTATGACCTTTCCAATGAAACATTCCACAAAACAATCGATTGAATAATAAGACAGTTAATAATTTTCAATTGTTTTCAATAGGAGCGGGACGCTCCTATTCTCACAGTGTTAATGTATTGGTCAATCATCGCGCGTAAAGTTAAGACCAACAGATTTGAGAGTGTAGTCATCCTTTTTTTAATTAAAAAAATACAGTTTTCCTCTATTAGGCTCCTATTCGTTTATAGGGGGAAAATTCATTGAATTGAAATTTTCAAGCTAGAGCACGGACATTCAGCTTTTCATTTTCTTCACAATGCCGATTCTTCTTTGCTTGCCAAAGGAACCAGTTCCAACCGGAACTCCGTGTATGGGCGACGAACTGGCATCGCAATAACCGTCGGCACATGACTGGTCCCCAGTAACCGGTTGCCAGTGTCACCGTCATTTTGGCGGGGAAAATCTTCATCTGCTGCATAGATACAGTTGTCTTGACAGTGAATCGTGAGAGCGGTCATGTAGGCAAAGATGCCCATACCAAGCAGCGCGATGCCGATGGGCACACTGGTATGTCCTGCTTTGCTACCGGTAGTGCTACCATCGCCTGCTGCAGTCGGTGTTTTCAGATTCTCGTAAGTCGAGTCCCCGTAGAGATGCGGAGAAGAAATTATGATTAGGATAGCTCCGCAGATCAGCAGCATGGTCCCGATGAAGCTGAAACTTGCCACAAATCCGTGACTAGGAGGAGGGGGGTAACCCCCCGTGAGTATTGGGCTTTGAGCCGGCGAACTTTCGTAAGACTCACGGGAGCGACGCCCCGTGGCTGATGACGGCGGGGAGGTCCGGGCAGATGAATGGTAGGGAGGGGGATGATCTTCATTGGTGTTGGTGCTCATTGCTCCAGGCAATATTTCCGCATGATTTCAATGTTTCTATGGCAAGGGCTGGGATGCAGAACTTGAGTTTGCCAAGAGGTTTCGCTTGTTCTTCATCGCTTGTTCTTCATCTGACTGTATTCAGAAGAAAGTGGAAAGTTGTAAAAAGATATGGGCGATTGTGTAGTGTAGGGCTCTGTTCCCTGAGGGAACAAAAATCAATTTTTAGGTTATTGGAATTGCCAAACTAGTTAGCGACATGCCGTAGATAAAGGGCCGGGTTTTAGTTTTTGAGGGAAATTTTGGGTAAAAGCGACGATAAAGACGAAAAAAGGCAATGCGAAAATATGGCGATCATCGCGAAGCACAGTAAACACGCAAAACCGCGTTGATTCGCATGGCAACTGCCGTATTAGGTGCGTAAGAATTTGCATTTTCTACCGCAATAAACTGTTGAAAGTCACAAAAAAGGGTGTCAATAAAAGTCTGCTTTAGGTTAAAAAAGTCATGTTGGAATGAGAAAAAATACCCTCGACTCTCATTTGATCAAAACTAAACAGGGGCCCTACACTACACAATCTCCGAAGATATGCGGATGCAGTAGGCCTACAGGGCAGCTCATCTGAAGGGCCGGCCTATCTTGGTTCTTTTGTTAAATAATCGGGACTCATCATAACCTCGCACAAAGACCAGATGAAATCTTTCTCATAAAATGAGGAGTAGGAACCTTAATTACCCCCCTTCAAAACCTCGAATGCGTTTTCCGTTGTTTTTCAGTCAGCTTTCGTAAGGACGTAGGCCTACTTTCACTAGGCTACTGTTTTTGAGTGAATTTGATGTGCGACACTCAAATAATTGGAAAAAAACAACATTGCAAAAAGAATACCGGTACTCGAAGTCAAATGGAACATTTTATTCAATTTAATTTATTTGTTTTATTGGAGATTACATGAAGCTTACCCACCACTTTCTTGAAGACAATCAGTTCTCCATAGTTGTACATTGAACCAGTACAAGGCGCGACTCCGAACATTCGATTCCCTCTCTTTTTGTCTTGTTCGGTTTTGCGTGACGCGCGCGACGCGACGACTCATCAGCAGATGCGCGCCGCTGCTGAATTTCATGCAACAGCGCCCTCAAGTGGTGAATGTCGCTAAACCCAAAAAATCAATCGTCCACAACGTCCATCACTCCATCAGCAGTGAACTGAGTACCGAAATTATGTGATTTTCAATATCATAACTGGAAGTCATGGAGCCCACAGATAAATTTTACGTCAAGGCAGAGTATATAGAAACGGTTAAGTAACAATTGTTTGTCACATTTTTTTCTTGTTTTGCGAAAAGTATGGTAATTTGCCAAATTTGGGCGTTTCTTGTTGTGGGTAGGAAGTCTACCGAAATGGCGATTTCCGTTTTCGTATCGTTTGTACAGGAAACCGTGCAAGAATTGTCCCGTTTTAAACTTGTTTTTTTATGGTCAAATGGAACAATGAAATAATATTTGAAGAGATTAAAGATAGATCTTTCAAACTGTATCATGTGTTTTTCCCATTAAAACATAATTTTAAGCCTTTAATAAAGCGATAAATATGGCGTCATCCGTGCGCAAGGGGTTTATAACTAAGGCTCCATAATATTAATAATAATTTAAAAAAACTTGTGTTTGTCTTTCTTTGCAGGCATCAGGGAACAAAGTAAGCCGCCAGTCTGTCCTGTGTGGAAGTCAGAACATAGTTCTTAATGGCAAGGTAACTATGCCCTTGTTTCGATCATGCAAATATACAGTTAGGCCAAGTAAAACAAAACAACAGTTGATCGTCCGGACTTTTCAAAAAAAGGATGAGGGAGGTGCCTTTTATTTAATATTTATTATTTTTTTTCCAAGATGGCCGTCGGCTTTTTGAAGTAAAAAGCCGCCGACCATCTTGGAAAAAAAAGTAGATAAATGTTGTTCAGCCTCATTTTAACTTGTATTAGCTAATATTGCTGTTTTTAAAGATTTTACAGTCTGAGGCTCTTTACATTGTAGACGCTTACAAATGCACCCGATTAAAGTTAAGTAGGTGCATACTGTGCATACCAGTGAAAGTAAATATGGGTAGAAGTCTAAAACAATCGAAATATCGACGACGATTTCAGATTTTATTTTTTTTACATGCAATTTTTCGAAAAGTTTGACTATAAAAATAAAAAATAAAAAATAAAAAATAATAACAAAATTAATGCGGCACGAAAAAAGGAAGCGGGCGGGGGCGATCAACTGTTGTTTTGTTTTACTTGGCCTTATGCCTAAAATTATGAAAAATCTGGTAGTTTGCTTTTCTCTCATACATAAAAGCTGGATTGGTGGAACTTAGGCTTTACTTAATTTACAACATTTTCCCGAAATTTCATTGTTAAGGTTCTGAGTATTTTATCTGCAAAAGTTTTCATTTGTATTTTGAAGAAAAAAAATGACTTTGTAACTGTCTTTGTTTTTAAAATACATGTGTGATTCCTCAATCTTGTGCACCACTCAATGAATATAAGTAAGACTGAAAGGTACATCTTCATTGCACTGAGCTATGAAGGAATGTTATAGAAATTTGGGCTGGGTGCCAGACCATCTTTGCAAACACTGCATTTGAAGTTAGACATTTTTTTTCATGCGTCAGTCTTTTCCAAACAACACCTCACGTTGGCTCTTTTCGAGTTTCACTTTGTTAAAAATAATTTTTCAATTGCTGTATTTCTAGCATTACAGAAGTTTGTTTACTTTTTAAACGAGACATCAAATGAAAAAAAAAATCCGCTCATGTTTACAAAGAAAATTATTACTTCACAAATTTTGAATTATTTGCGGCACCACAGTTATGACAGGGCGGATATTTTGGTGCAGCCTATAGACTGATCCGGCGACCAAAATTAGAATCATTTACTGCGGTGGCACCACGCTCGCGTGCGTGTTACACGCACGTGCTCGAAGCAGCTTCAACCAACAGGGTGTTTACAACTTGCCAAAATGCGCACGCGACTCAAATTAAAGAACGCGGGCAACCTGCACGCGAGCGCGGCACTACCGCAAAAATGGCTTCTAATTTTGTTCGGCGAATTCCCATATAGAGCTGTGAAAGTAACCCAAACTAAGACATTTTGTTGCAGACTTCCAAGAAAGAAAAGAAAAAGTATTTTTTCCCTGTTAAAATAAGTACGATTAAGAAATGTTTTTTTACAACACTACATTTTGAAGAATACAATAATACCATAAGCGCACATTTGAAAAATTATTCCTTTTTTTTAATAAGATGTTTTTTGTTGGCCATCTAGTCCATCATTCATTCAGACTGCATTATCAGAGGAGATCTAGCCAATGTCAGGATCGGCCGAAGTTGTGTCATAGGTCAGCGGACGGTCATTAGGCCGCCCTTTAAGAAGTTCAGCAAAGGGTAAGCGAGGATACAACATGTGCACAGATGAACATTAAACCTGACTGTGTTTTGGTGACCGTGCCTAAACCAGACTCATGGGTATAAATCCTGGGGGAATGGGGAGGATATGTCCCTAACCTTTTGGCCGGAGGGGGGGGGGGGGGTGTTATGGGGACCAATACTGCGAAAAGATTTCTCATCCTTTTTAGGAAATAAAGTTAAAGGTATGATATAGCTTTGGTTAAGATCATTTGGTAATGATCAGAAATAAAACATCATATATTGTATCGTAACATTGTGTGTGATCCCTGGTTCTACGGCATTCTGGGTTTATGACTTCTGTCTAGCACCTACCGAACAAAGATACTGACAATTTGGGAGACCCCAACATAGGGCAAGATAGTTGAGATGGTAGATCACGGTACGGTATTAAGAAGGTCGCAGGTTTAAATCCCGGGAGACGGCCATCATAGGGTAAGATTTTACTGGGAAGTGTCCTGAACCTGTCGATATCAAAGCGCTGTATACCTATGGCACATTCTTTGTACTTTTATAGACAAATTGGTGCATCATAGCTCCACGTAAAGTAATGGTGCCAAGGCTCTACAGTCCTGAACCTATCAAAATACAACACAACATGGTGTTGGATTTTGGCAGATTTGGGATGGCTAGGGTTTTAATAGAAAATGTTTGGTACAGTATTTCCTTGGACTCTACAATGGCTCATGCAGGTTTTTGGGCCCAATTTACTCGGACTACTCAACCAATGAGAATGGCTATACCTAGATGGAGTTAGTTATGAATATTGGGGCCATCCATAAAGTTATTAGTATTTGGTATTAAATTGTAACTCTTGACTGATCTTTATTGTTTGCACAGTAGGTGTGCTTTGATGGTGATAAATGAAAATCTCTGTTTGTTTCTACATTACAGAGTGGCGTTCTTTCCCCTGCACATTGGCGATTATGTCTTCATCGATGAGGACTGCATTGTCAATGCTGGCCAGGTGGGATCCTATGTGCACATCGGCAAGAATTGTGTCATTGTAAGTACCGTTTTTGTACAAGAGGGATGAAAACCAAGTTCTGTCATTGGTAACTTAATATAATATAATATAATAATAATAATAATTTGGGAGGCTAATCATCCTTACTCGCAGCTGCGATGCTGAATTGCGAAGGACGCGGCTACAACGTGGTCGAGTCGCTGGCACGTAAAGGCGCCTCTGGCAGCCGGCCACATTGACCCATATATGACCACGGAGCACAGCCAGAGATCGAACGGAGGGAGGAAAGCCGGAGGACCCGGAGAAAAACCCCTCCTGGCACAGGAGAGAACCAATGCACAACTCTACTCACATATGGTCCAAGCCGGGAATCGAACCCGGGCCACATTAATGAGAGGCGAGCGCTTTACGCACAAGCCACCTATGCCACTTGGAGAAAATTAATCCTAACCCTGCTGAATCCAACAGGATCCAACAATTTGATATAAATTTAAATTGATATAAATTTCTGTTGGATTGAGCAGCTAACTCATAGTGTTACAATCCTGTTGAATTCAGCAGGCAACAGAAAAATATGCCACAGTTGGATTCTGTTGGATTTAGCAGGCAAATCATTTTTTTGAATTTTAGTTACCCAGCAACTTGGCATGTTGGACTGTGTTGGATTGAGCAGGAAACTCATATGAGTCACCGTTGGACTCTGCTGGATTTAGCAGGGTAGTCCTGGGGAACCATTAGGGGGTTAGGGTATGAAAGAAGTATGCCTAAATCTCCGTCCTTACGATACAACCTGGGAAGCAACATTGTGGGGAACACTCAATGAGGATATGACTTTTTGCCTTCCCTAATACAGGGCAGGAAGTGTGTGCTGAAAGACTGCTGTGCAATAGCTGATAATACATACTTGCCACCAGAGACTGTGGTTCCTCCATTCACTCTGGTAGCTGGCTCACCGGGTGGGTATTTCCAATGATGTGTTGACTTCATCATTTAATCATTTCTAGGGCTGTCCTGAATATACGGAATATTCAAATATTTGAACGTGGACCGAATTTTCAATTATTTGAAAAAATATATATATATTTTTTTTTCAATTAGCTCGTACAGATACGACTCTAATGCTATTTTAATATGAAAATGAATTAAACTGTTGCAAACTGCTGACTGACTGAATGGACCTGAAATATACAAATCAAAATATTAGCTGGCCTGACGTTTCAAACTTAAGCAAGTTCTTTCTCAAAGGCAAATGCTATTTTAATATAAAATTTACAGTGCTTAGCAGTGTCAAATGCCGCATTTTTGTCGACGGTAACTTATTGTTCCCATCCATAAAACCCTTGACACTTATAAAATAATTACTGCACAAACGTAGGCACAGGCCAACTTATTAGCATCACTACAGTATGTGGTCCATGACGACAGGTGAAAAAAGTTTATAATTTGTGGCATTCTTACAAGGGACCAGTCGGAAGTCGCGTTCCTCCGTTTTGAGATTTTCATTTTATTGCTTAAAATGCTAGTTTATGTAAAATAAAATCATACTGTGTTTTCGTTTGTTTAATTTTAGTACCATAAAATGTTTAAACAGATTTTAGTAAGGTAACTCACTGATAATCACCGGAATTTGTGTTTAGTTTTCTTCATAAGATTCGTTATTTTTTTATTGGTGTACATCGCCATTTTTAATGCAGTCATAACAAACTTGGTATCAATTTAAAGCTTGTGATCTAAACTCTTCATTGACTCACCGATCTGACCGATATATCCACAAATTATTCAATGAGAGACACTTTCATGAGATACCAAGGCTACCCCGTAACCGTGAGCCGTTCAGCGGTGTGGAAATAAAGGACAAACTTTATGGCTTGATTTTGACAATAGTGCTGGATCATCTAATAAAACTAAAATTGGCGTAACTTTGTTAATACTGCTCCGATTTGAATAATTCTTTTATCATTTTAAAGCTTATGATGTGTTCTTTCCAATGGTATATAAATCTAGAAATAATTTATTGCAACGAGAGACTGTTCTCACATTTAGTAACACCCTGTTGGATCTGTTCGCTCCATGCTTCTCTCCAGGTGTGGTTACTGGAGAGCTTCCGGAGTGCACCCAAGACCTGATGATTGACGTCACACGGGGGTACTACTCTCATTTCCTTCCGGTCCAAGAAGTTAAATGAACCGAACTTTGTAGCGTAATCGTGCTGTACATAAAGCATCCAACTCAACGTAAGGATGTCATTATACTGGTATTTCCTCTGGACAAACTGTGATAGGCTTGAGAATTTGAGTTTATTTATTTATTTATTTATTTTATTGAAATCACCGATACAAGGCTAAAAGCCACTCAAGGTACAATCAGAGGTGGTAGGGTTGGCGACATTTTGAATTGCCAACCTTACCACCCTTATGGATTTTCTAGGCCCAGATCTAAATAGGGGAAAATTCTTCAACAGATTCCTGAGAAATTATCCCAATTTTCAGACTTATAGACTCTTCCAATTCACTGAGGAAGGAGTTGAGGAATGAGACTTTTTTCCTACCAAGCTTCATCCCTTGTCAAGCCATGATAATGTTTCAAGCAATACTTATATGTTTACCTTTCCGATCTAGCTGAAAGTTTCCCTTTCCACCAAAGTAAACTCCTCCCCCCCTCCCCCCGATGTCTGGGTCCACAGCAGCTAATGTAATTGAGGAACGGTCTATCACACAAGAGATGGGGAGGTGAGTTGGTCCCACCGACGGTGGAAGTTACCCTGCCAAGGTCTGTAGGTCTGAAAATTGGGATAATTTCTCTGGAATCTGTTAAAGAATTATCCTCTATTTAGATCTGGGCCCAGGAAAACCGTAAGGGTGGCAGGGTTGACAATTCAAAATGGCACCAATCCTACCACTTCTGATTGTAACTCTGTACCTAGAAGGGCTTTTAGCCTTGTATTGGGTGATTTCAATTTTTTAAAAAGGGTCGGCCACATCAGTGTCGCTGAAGCCTAGTTGCCACGGTGATGGAACAAAGAGGTCAGACTTATCTGTTTTGTAAATGTGGTCATGGGTATTCACTTCAGTGATGTAGTCGGGCCATCACAAGACCACACAAGACCCTGCAAGACCAACACAAGACCATCATCACAAGACCTTCAGTCTTAATTCAAGTCTCAATCTATTCAAATGAACTGTAATAAAAGCATTTCTTTGTCATATGGTTTATGTCTGTTACTTGTGCCTGTTACAAGCTGGCCTTGTGCCTTGTGCCTTGGGCCTTGGTCTTGTGCCGGGTCTTGTGCCGGGCCTTGTGCCGGGCCTTGTGCCGGGCCTTGTGCCGGGCCTTGTGCCGGGCCTTGTGCCGGGCCTTGTGCCGGGCCTTGTGCCGGGCCTTGTGCCGGGCCTTGTGCCGGGCCTTGTGCCGGGCCTTGTGCCGGGCCTTGTGCCGGGCCTTGTGCCGGGCCTTGTGCCGGGCCTTGTGCCGGGCCTTGTGCCGGGCCTTGTGCCGGGCCTTGTGCCGGGCCTTGTGCCGGGCCTTGTGCCGGGCCTTGTGCCGGGCCTTGTGCCGGGCCTTGTGCCGGGCCTTGTGCCGGGCCTTGTGCCGGGCCTTGTGCCGGGCCTTGTGCCGGGTCTTGTGCCGGGTCTTGTGATTGGTCTCGACTACATTACTGATTCATTTGTTAATTCCGATGTCGTGTGAATATCGGACTCCCTGAAAATCCGACTTGCTGGTTATACTGTACATGATCAGTAGCCCTCCACCCCACCCCCTCCCCCCATACCAAAACAATGAGCAACATAGGGTATGGGTTAGGGTGAGGATTAGGGTGAGAAATAGGGTTGGAATGAGGTTAAAGGTTATGCCATTGCCCAAAATTATTGTGTTCATTGGAATGCGTCTTTGGTAAAGAGTCGGATATTCCTTAAAATTTTGATATTTGTATGACACCAGGTCCAAGGCTAGAAAAATAACTATAAAAGCGTATGCGGTAAACGTGCTCAGTGTCCACTCATATTTGCCCTCATCAAAAGTACTTTACACATATACTGCAAAAATGGATGTGGATAGCAGTGCATAATGTTTGGAAAAAAATAGTGCTATATCCAGTATCTTACATAAATCTTGATTTGAATTAATGGCGTTATGGTATTTGTGTAGGATGACAGCTCATGGCTGGAACCTGTTCATGATTACACAGTCCTCAGGATAGTAGTTTTGAGTTTAGAGAAAGTCTAGCCAAAAGTATGTTTTGTACAATAAGCCCTTTGCAAGCAATATCAACATTTGAATTCTCCATACTTACAGTACATTGCAATTGACATTTCACATTTCGGACACTTTTCCCCCCTGTGAATTCAAGTGGAAAATTATTGTCCCACTTTGAGAAAAGGTGTGAAAATATTTTCCCACTTTTGTGAAAAAAACATAGAAATGTTTTCTCACTTGTGTGAAAACCTGTGAACATGTTCTTCCCACTTTTGTGAAAAAATACACATTTTATGAAATGAAAATGAATTCCCTGGGAAGCTTAAGAGAAAAAGTGCGAAGAGAAATTCCCATTTTGAGGTTAATTTTCAATTGCAATGTACTGTTTATCCACTGTTTCCAAAGCTCTTGTATAGTAACTTAAGAGATATATTATAACAGACCAATACAAATGCTGAACCAAGTGGGCAAAACAGATATTTTGGGGCTCAAATTTTTGTAAAATTTATTTGGTAAATGCTGGTCTCTTGCGGGTGGTTTTGATAAATTCTCAATGGTTTTGATGATTTCAGTGCATTTTAAAATTCAGATTATTATCAAATTTAATGTTATCATAATTAACTAAAATATTACTTCCCATTTAAATTCCAAGAGTGTTTCCAGAGGTCAATGCAAACTCAGCAATGTATCCATCATGGAATCCTGAACAATTAAGACGTTTTCAGGAAGCTGATCCTATTTTGGGATTAGTGTGGAAGCTGTTGCAAAATAAAATGGAGCCCTGGGGAAAATATACCGATTCAAATTTATTCCAGAAGTTGAGAGAGTGGTCAAGATTTGTTGTTGGACAAAGTGTTCTCTGTCGTTGGATTATTGACGTAAGTGGAGAATTTCATCAGCTTCTTACTCCAAAGATACTGATCAAGAAAATATTGTCGACAGCACATGATGAGTGGGGTCACCAGGGCATGAATAGAACAGAGATTGTTCGTAAGCGTTGCTTTTGGCTGCGTTTGAATCGTACTATCAAATTGAATATGTGAACGAATGTTCCTCTTGTATCCTTGGTGGATCTCTAATGCGACACCTGCTTGCTTCCAAACCATTAGAGATACTGGCTATGGATTTCGTAGATAGATAGACAGAGGAAGGGGTGGTTTTGAAGATGTTCTTGTGTTGACTGATGCTTTCACGAAATTTGACCATGCAATCCCTTGCAAAGGAGTTTTGCGTGACAACCGGTTTACTAGATTTGGAGTACCAAACAGGCTATACACAGCGATCAAGGGAGAAATTTTGAAAGTGAAGTGATAAAGGAACTCTGCAAGTTGTATGGAATTAAGAAAGGTCACACTACCCCTACCACCCAGAAGGCAATAGGTGCTCATCATACGTGTCCTCTTAAAGAGATGTTCCATTAAAGGAAGACATAAATTAGAAAATCACTTTGAGACAGAGCCCAATGTAAATTTACATCAGGATGTGTACACAATTCGACCTTTCAAAGGGGGTCACGAGAGAGTGGTAAATAGGAAACATCTGCGTATCTGCCCAGTCACTGAAATCCAAGATCAACACTTTGACCAACAAATTAAGGAAAGAGTCGATCCTTATCTTGATGTTGAACTGAACAGTAAGTTTTCCAACTGTTCTGATGATAAAGTATTAAGACTAGATCAAAGACAAGATGGTCCGAGTCAATCAGACACAGACAGACCAATAAGAGAACTCAGACGGTCAAGAAGACCAATGGGTAAACACAGTAATCCATTCCAATTACCACGCTCTGTTCGTTTGTAGTTTGTTCAGAACACTGACCCTACATAACATAACTACTATGATAAGACTTGGGTTATCCAGTTATCATATTGGTAAACTAGGAAATGGGGTGAACATTAAACTACAACGAAAAAGTTAATGTTATAGTTATGTATATATATTATATATAGTATGAGACGAAATCAAGTATCGCTCACTGAGTTCGATACTCGCAAACAAAAATTCAATGAATTGTTGGAGTATGTGTATGAAGAAGGATCTCATGTGGCAATATAAAGGGTTAAACATCCCCGACAGATACATCATAGATGGAGCGCATTTAACTCCTATAGGAGAGAAAAGATATATGAGAAACACGAACAATCAAGCAGATCATTCAGTACATTTGTATATGGATCCCGACTTCTGTTTAAAAAAAATACTACTGGGGATAATAATATGTTATGTAACCAATACAATATTTATATATAAAGTTAATTTACTGTGTAATAAGCACACAAATATAAGGTTTCGGCGGTCATTGTTAAATTAAATTAAATATGCTAGTTTTGTTTAAGATAACAGCCCTATTTGAAACATGGGAGAAGGAGCCGCCTTGACCAAGTATATTTAGTTTAGTGCTGTGCATTTATATTAGTTGTTTTCATGTCCATGTGATACTGTTTGACTAAAGTGTATTTAATTTCTGATTTCATATTCAGTTGCATACATCGCCATTATATGTTTTCATGATAATCTACTAGCAAAAAGTTATATTAAGAAATTTATATTACAGCTATTTAATTCATGTATTTTGATACACCTCTTCAAGATTTATTAGTATCTGCAGGGGTCGATACTATTCAAAACATGGGAGAGTTGTAGTGATGTGAAAAGTAACTACCGGTATATATTTATGCATGGCACGTGAGCAGCTGCATACCTGCATGCGTTAAAGAAATTCGAAAATACTATTATGGAAAGAAATTCAAATAACAGTTGAAGTTTTACTTTTTGTTCTTAAAAGAATTGAGTGAGTTGGCGTTTGGCGGTTGAAGAAGTTAGAGTTTCTGCTTAGAATACTTACATTTTGTTTGTTTGCTTCTCAGATATTCAGAAATCGGAGACGAAGCCGAAGCCAAGCCGAAGCCAGCGTTTCGAAAACCCCCATGAATATCCGACTCCTCTTCCCTATAACCCTATCACGTGATGACCTGCCACTCTCCCAATAATCGATTCATCGATCACTTACGGCATGTGCAATACTACAATATTTCATGGTGACAAAATTTCACACGCTACACCATGAAATCAAAATAGCAAGAAGAAATCCATGAGATTGATAGGGGGGGGGGGGGGGGTGTTATCAAAGATATCACAAACAATCTTTCAGCGTCACCTAAAACATGCACTAACATATAAACCTGGCCAACAAAATGTTAACATTCAAATAAAAAGGAAATTCTATTTTTTTGTTAAATATACTTGAAATTTAATCAATAAAACGGTCAATTCTGACATTTTCAAATGTAAATTTTACATTGTATGTTATATTACATATTTCCTGATTTCAATATTGTGTGCTTAATGGCGTCAAAATTAATCATCGCATATTTATTTATTTATTTATTTAAAACCAACTTTAATGAGGGTAACCCATCCAGCAAAAGCTGATCATTTGGGGCCCTCACATTAAATAAAAAAATACATCAAAACAAAGACAAAACTTCAACAATATACAGCACAACTAGATTAACAAAAAGCAAATTTCTTAAAGAATTTAAGCATTTCATCCTCAAATCTCCACGTCATCTTTCAAGACAATTAAATAATATCATTTTCAGCCAATGATTTATATTCTACCTTAGTTTTTTTCTATGCTATTTTAGGCATGCCCTCCAAGTATGAAAATAATGCTACTTTTGATAAAATAAGTCTTTCATTCAGTACAAATTAATAATAAAAAAAATCTAAATATGGAATGTAAAACGAAAAAAAACACAACTATATTATTTAGAAGATAATTCATGAATCATACAACCTCAGTTTAGTTAAACACTTTGCTTTTCTTGGTTACCTTTCTTCTTTTGGATAGAATACAATCATTCCCTTCTAGAAAAACATGTTCTTAGATATTTTTAAGCCCCCCCCCCCCCCCCCAGACCGAGGGAAAAGCATCAGTGAAAGTAACCAACCATTCTAAATCTAACAAAATCCATCAATATCCAACGGAGGGCCATTTCTGCTACATTCTGTTCATCTGAGCAGTGAACAAAAGACCTTTTTGTTCTGGATGTTGGGTTTTGTTGGATTCAAGCAGGCTTCACACTCTTCTATTGTTGGATTCTGTTGGATTCTGTTGGATTCAGCACACTTCACCATGGGTTCTGTTGGTTACAGAAAACCCGAAGGGGTTATTTGCATAATAATTTGCTCTTAACAAAAATCCTGTATTACAACAAATAATTGAAAGAACTTTGGTTATAAACTTTGTGCACATTAGTGTGTTGACAGGCTGGTAACCTTCAAAACTAAACTTGTCTAAAGCCGTGTTCACATTGGAATTTCTTCTGCGGCCTCGCAGAAACTTACCGCGACATTCCTTCACGTAAATCTACCGTGCGTTCCCACTTGGGCTTTTATAACTGCGGCGGAACATTTATTCGCCTTGCGAAGCTAGCAGAATGTCACACACTGCAGGCGCTGTGCACAATCACCTTTGACCTAATTATAAACGGGATAGACATGGTAACCTAGCGTAATTTTGTGCACGCTAAAATTGCATTGAATAGTCAGCTACTATACCGGATGCGTCGACACAAAGAAATCAGTTTAGTATTGTACATTTATAAAAAATGGCATCGTCGTCAAATGCACCGCCAAGTTCCAAATCCTCAAAAAAAGAAAAGCCGACCCAACAGGTGGTAGTTCCACATGTTAGCGATAATGGCTGTGTAGTTGACGTAATACAGGAAGTTGCATTGTTTACACAGTGGTTTCCAGCGTGGTCGCAGTAGTTCTACAGCGCGGGGCTGTTCCCATTGGACTTTTTCTTGTCCCTGATGACTTTCCGCGACCTCGCAGAAATCTTCCGTGATCACTTTCGGCCTGGTTGTTTTACAACATGGTATAAAGTTGACAGGGACGTTAGTTTACCACGTGTCCCCATCGGACTTTAATTTTGTCATTCTACAAAGAAGTCACCGTAGATTGACAACAAAAATATGTCCAATGGAAACACGGCTTATGTCTGGATCTAAGACGATCGACTCACTTCCTTCAGTTCACATTTGTCCCTTGACTTGTGGTATTGTCTGTGGTATGACCTTTGTCTATGACCTATGGAATTCCTTGCATGGTGCATGTTTCCCTTCATCTTACGATCTTTCCTGCTTCAAGAGGAATCTTAATTCCTACCTCTTGTATTTTTTTATTCTTTTTCCTTTTGTAGCTCTGTACCTCGAGTGGCTTTTAGCCTTGTTTGGGGGGAACTAATTACATACATTTTTTCCAATAATTTTGTTTGCTGAAAAAAATTGGTCAGGGCAAGTATTGCCTACTATGGAGCCATTCATAAATGTTTGCGAAAGAAAATCGGCCAACCCTTTATTTTGGGGCTGCAACAGAATTGTGCATCATAATGCAATTAGTATTTAATCTGTGGGTCTTAGACACAGCTCCACACATCTGGAGTGTGGAAAGCACTGTTTTTCACTGGTGGTCAAGTCATATAGCCGGAAAGGGGTGTTTTTTTGTGGGTGCACCGTGCACACCCTGTGATTGCGTCTGTCCTGAGTCTCAACAAATTACAAATCACAACACAGCCATATGATAAGTCTGATGTGTTAAAAATACATTTTTAAGCTTTACAGTTGGTCTGAAAGAGCATGAAATAATCTTTCATTTGATATAGGGCACAACTCTGTAGTGTAATGCATTGTTTTTTTTCATTTTTTTTTAAAGTGTGCAATTTCTCAGTCAGGCCTATATTAAAAAGTCTGAGACAACCCCCCCACCCCCACCATTTTTTGGGTGAAATGTCTTATTGGAAAGCTCACAACTTATCTAATCCTAACAAATTAGCAACTCAATTTGAAAATATATTTTTCACGGTGAAACACCCCAAAAGTACGGACATACAGCTTTAAAGATGGTACACCCACGGTAATGATGGTGATCACAACGCTCACGACCCATTGAATCAAATATCTACAATCTTCACATAGCTGTTGATGTGCTCGGTAAGGTTCTGGAAGAACGACCTTATGCCGTGCACGAGCAGTCCTGACTTGTACGCTCCCTTCAGCATGACCTGCAGCGAACCCTGCAGATTGATCTGACCCAGCAAGGTCAGGTGGGTGACCTCCGACCGCCTGGCCCTGTCTGACTGTGTGGGGGCGCCATCTTCGTCCTCGCTGGAACTGTCTACCAGGGTGCTGGGGGGCCGAGCTTGCTCGCTCTGTTGGCGTAGGTGCGGTTTGATGATGCAGCCGGACATTCCGACATTGCAGGTAATTGCATTCTGCAGGAAGATGAATTAATTCCTTACATCGTGGGTTGGATGCTGTAATTTCATTGGTCTAGAAAGGATTATGCTTTAATTTCTTTCTTTCTTTCTTTACACTCTCCGCTCTCAGGTGTAAAAAATGTCACGTCCCACATCACAGCAGTCAGGGTTGTTAAATGAGAAAGCATTAATCCTGAGGATGCTTTGTTACCTAGCAATGATACCTCAGGGGCGGATCTAGGGAGGGGATAAGCAGTCTACCCCCCCCCCCCCCCATTTATTTTCTTGTTTTGATTTTTGATTTTGTTTTTGGCTTCAATCTCTTGAATACAGAGGACGGCCGGTTGTCGTCTAGAGATATAGCCCTTTAAATGTAGTGTACACGATTGGTAATCCTCCAATTTTTTAAACTGAATTATTACGAAATACCTTGCTAGACTGTAAGTTAATAGTCTCAATCATCTTGTGAAATGATGGCACCAGGTGTGCTGTCAAGAAAAGTGGACAATTTATATCGTTTTCCAACGATTTCCAGCTGGAAATCGTTGGAAAACTGCCCTGTGGCCTTTAGTCAAGGTGCGCGTGGCTACCCGGACGAGTGGCGCGCCCCGGACATGCTGGCATGCGTTCAGGTAGCCACGCGCGCCTTGAATAAAGGCTATCATCCACCCGACGGTTGAAAACGAGTGCCGTTTTTCTCTCGTTTTTTCGCCATCCAACAACGCAAAACTTTGAACAGGTCAGTGGAACGATATTTTCCTACAAAATATTAACCCCCAAATCCGCCCATTTCTGAAAATTGCAACAATGACCAATCATGTATTTAAGCATAACAAGTGTAAAGAAATGCGATCATGTGAATAATTTCTATCAACTTTTTTGTTTCATCTTTACTCATCAATATTAATGTATCTGAAAATGAATTATGGAAATGTAGATATAATCAAACCCAACAAACCCAAAACTAAAAAGAAAAAGTGATATGAAGATTTGTTCGCTCTCTTAACATAGAACAGCCCTGTGTGTTTTCACATAGTGTGACATAATAGCCTTTTTTTGTAGAGCGGATCACATATGTGAAAAAACCTGACGCTTCTCGGCAATTCCCATTATGTGGTATGGACCCGCATAACGTTAAAAAATGGCTTCAGTGGTACTAAAACCCCAAGTTTTGCTAGAGCTGGTCACAAATTTCACTATTGGGGTTTTGGTATTACTTGCCATTTTTAACGTTGTGGGCCCATACCGCGTAATGGGAAATGCCGAGAAGCGTCGGGTTTTGCCAGAGCCGGTCACATATGTGTTTGATGCTGAAAATGAAAACAATATTCAATTTGTGTATACCTTTGTCTTCTGACTATCTGGGTGGTGGACCGACATCACCAATAACCCACAAGACTCCTCCTGCGTGAGCTGTCGGGGGACTGTCATCTGTAGCAGGGTGACCTGACGGGGCTGAGTATTGGGTAATATCTTGATCTCCTTGTAGCAGTCCAGGACCAGGCCCTTCGGGAAGCTCTGGAGCTCATCCAACACATCATCTGCACCCCTGAATGGGAAATCCAGCTGCAATACGAGGGATATATTGATTGGGTTTGACTACGAATGGGCCAGTGTGGGTCAAGGAGAAAGTGGTGAAGCTAAGAACTTTTACACAAAACAATATTAAACTCTTGTTTTTTCTTTTTTTTGGTGTGTGAATTTTCAAAGGGAGCAGGATTTGAACCTGCGACCTCCGGAATACTGTATCGGCACTCTACCAACTGAGCTATCTTGCCCTTCGAATCGGCCAGCCGACTCCCGGCAAGCTCGGTGGTCGAGTGGTTAAGACGTCTGCACTAGTAAGCAGGAAGTCGTGGGTTCGAATTCCGCCCGAGTAAGCCTGTGAATTTTGTCACACAGGCTCTCGGAAAGCACCGAGTATACAGTGCTTCATATACATTGCGTCGGGATAGGGCAAAAAGAGAGAAATCTCTGTTCTAATTTACATCATCATCCCCGACGCAAAAATTCCATCTTCATATCTTGCCCTATGTTGGCGGTCTACCAAATTGTCAGTCTTGTTTGATCGGGGAAGCGCTAGTCAGAAGTCATAACCCATAATGCCGTATAGCCAGGGAGCACGCCCAACTTTATGATACAACCTGGGAAGCGACATTGTAGGGATCACTGAACGAGGACGCAATTTTCTATTCAAAATGGATAGGGGGATAAGGAGGATTTGACCTTTTGACAAGGAGTGTCCAAAATCACATCCAGAACCCAGAATGACAATGAGATTTAAGCTGTCAAATCCAGACGTCATAATGTACTCTGTTAAGGTGGGACAATGAGCTTACAGGCTTCAGACGTGAAGTTGAAAAGAGTAGGATACCATTTTTGATGTCCTTTTTCGAAATCACATCTTTCTAATCCAGTCTTGTTGACTTGTCGACGGACTTGTTTGAGTCGTGATTTTGTTTTACTTAAGACTTGACTTGACTTTGGAAAAATAAATGACTTGTGACTCGACTTGACTTGAATACATTTGACTCGCTGACATTAACACTTTTGTTAAAATATACACAAACTTTTGGGCATACAGTGCATAGCGAGCTGGGTGTCCAATATGTATGCAGGGCCACAGTGCTGGCTGATTGCATGGAGAATCATCAAGATGGCATGCCAGGTTGTTTTTGTACACATGCCAGCCTTTGTGTAGTCATTTGTCATTGGAAGTCTAATTTACCATGTTCAACAATTCTTGGTTGCTTCCGTGCATCTAATGCCCACAAAGAATTAATGTTGGGTCGCAAATAATTTGATCTATTTGATCTTCCAAAAATATATTCTTTTATAATATGCTACAAAAATGTATATACAACACTATATGAATTTTGAGCATCCCGCTTTAATCTATCATTAATCATGGGCTGATTTTTGTGTGTGTATTGTCTCATTGGAAAGCTCATTACCTTACATAATATTAACAAATTAGCGAGTCAATTTGAAAATGTATATTTCAGTGTGATACACTCCAAATGCAGACAAAGCAGCTTTAAACGTAGTATACATAAATGGATTTTGCGGGTATTTTATAGCGTGCTAGCAAATCAGGGCTCGAAATTCCCCAAAAAATGTACTTGCGCTTTGCGCAAGTTGGCATTTGAAACAACTTGCGCTAACAAAATTTAACTTGCGCTAATTTTTGTAATTCAATGTATGTATGACGTTAGCTTGAAAATTCCAGCTCTAGGCTCAGGCGAATCTTGAGCCTAGAGCTGGAATTTTCAAGCTAGTATGACATATGAAATACAGGCAAAGCTTCGGATGCCGGCCGCTTACTTTTGAAGAAAGAGAGCAGACTTTTCTGCTTCGGTGGTGAACGTTTCATGATGATCGGAAACCCCAAAATGCAAGAAAAAAATGTCACAAAATATCTCACTTCTCCGTCATTTAAAAGCCGATCAGTGCGCGAAACGATGTCAACAACGTTTACGTGTAAAATCCCCGCTCCACGCAACGCACGCTCGCACCCGGCGGTTTCAGTTACATTCAACGACTGACTTGTATGAATGGGAGCGAGGTTACACATCGCCCAGCAGCATGTCTGGTCCCCAACGCAAGACATGCATAAAAAGGCAATGATGTACTGTGCGTGCAGTCTGCACCGTTCTATGTACATTAACATTGCACGGATTTCGTTCCGATCTGCATGCAGGGATTGTGCGAGCGCTATGATCATAAGTATAGCTGCTGGGCCGCGGGACAGAATGACAGAAAAGCTACAGTAAAACATGTTTGTTAACCTGTATGATTTGATTAAAACAATAAGTTTATCATTGTGGAATATCAGTTGACAAAAACCGGTACT
Organism: Hippasteria phrygiana; assembly: GCA_037893225.1. Taxonomy (NCBI): domain Eukaryota; kingdom Metazoa; phylum Echinodermata; class Asteroidea; order Valvatida; family Goniasteridae; genus Hippasteria; species Hippasteria phrygiana. Next base: position 1,817,504 of record JAZGUH010000056.1, read on the forward strand.
TTTCCAACTTGCGCAAAACGCAAGCTTGAGTCGAGGATAACTTGCGCTCGGGTATTTTTTACTTGCGTTGCGCAAGCACTACAATGGTAATTTCGAGCCCTGCAAATACTGTAACACTGACCCGTTTAAAGTTTTGTGTGCATAGATGCTGGGAAAAACAGAGACAAAAATTCTGTTCTAGTATAGTCTGGTTCCCTGACCATACTTTAGACAAAATGGAGCAATTTATAGAGTCGGGGGAATTATCAGGTCGGGGAACTAGACTATTTCCAACGATTTTTGGCCGACAATCGTTGGAAAACGCTACAAATTTCCACTATTCTTGAAAATGATAGCACACTAGGTGCCATGATTTCACAGGATGCTTGAGACTGCTATTTACTTACAGTCTAGTACGGTAGTTCGTATAATAATTCAGTAGTTTTGTTTTTTGATGTTTGCAAATGATGTATACTACGTTATAAGAAACGAGAATTGATGTAACGTACCTTCCCTCCAGGACGTATTGCTGACTGTAGGAAGCTATAGACATGCTTGTACTCTGCATTAATCAGTCCCTCAACCTAAAACATATCAAGCATATATGTAGGATTATCCCATAAACAGTGTGGCCATCATTAGGCTCCAGTTTAACAAAACATTATTAGTCGTATCCTCATTGAGTGATCCCCACAATGTCGCTTCCCAGGTCGTATCGTAAAATTGGGTGTGATTCCTGGCTATACGGCATTCTGGGTTTATGACTTCTGACTAGCGCCCACCCGAACAAAGATACTGACAATTTGGGAGACTGCCAACATAGGGCAAGATAGCTCAGTTGGTAGAGCGCCAGTACGGTAACCCGGAGGTCGCAGGTTCGAATCCTGCTCCTGCCAGTTTCTTTGTTCACTTTGAAAATATTGTTTGATGAAAACATTATTCTGGTCGGATTTCACAAAATCTGTATTAAAAAACAAAAATTCATACTTCCGTATTTTTTGTGAATTTCCTTTGTGACCTGGCAACAAAAAATGAGAATAAAGTCGCACTCTGGCTTTCCAAATTACAAGCAAAAACAAAAATTTTCCACTGAAAAGTCAATTTTGGGATTTTAACAACTGTATATTTAAAAGACTCTATTCTGTCATATCCCAAACTTTTTAAACTGAATCTCTTTACGAAATATGTTTGGGGAATGATTATTTTTATTTTACTCTGGGTAAAGTGTGCACAGATAACAAACTTTGAGCTTCATTTTCTCAAAACAAGGGGTCAAGACTCTGACAATTTAAAAGGCTGTATCAGGGGCTATAGGAAAGAGATACCACAACACACAATATATCAAATTGAAGCTTTTAACCTGTACTTTCAGGAAATATCATAATCTTTATTTTCAAATGTTGCTACTTTTATACCCATTTCGTGGGAACAGGTCATGGGAAACCCCCACTCTGGTTTGCAAAAGACCCCCCCTCCCCCCCCCCCCCCCCCCGCCCCCACCCCATGACAGCATATCGTCTGCTATATATTACCTTGATCACGGCCAGTGGCAGATCACTGAAGCTCATTCTACTCACGGTGATGCCGTCTTTGGTGTCCGCTTTCTTCCAGTTTTTGCCACCAGCTATATCAACGAAGTGTCCCCATTGCTGCCATCAAGATTATTATAAAATTATAGGAATTCGTCATGGACTACATTGTGTTCATTTAGTATATCACAGGCTTTATTACATAATGAATCTTTTGCATGCCCTAGACCCAATTCTATGGCATCCACAATGCTGTGCTATTGGCCTGCAATAATTCTCTGCTAACCGAGCAAGCAAAGAAATTCTACGTTAAGCTCCTTAGCACAAAATCCTTGTGCGTGCAGACAGCCCAAAATTCCTAGCTCATTGGTGAAATGTGCTAACGGTTAGCATTCTCTGATTTTGTTACCGGCGGTTCCTTCATGGTATCTGCACGTTTCAGAAAGTCAAATGTAAGACTTTTTAAGACCCTTTTTAATGCTACCCTAAACACAATTTAAGACCAAATAAATAAGCTGACAATAGCTTTTGGGGAGCTGATACTGGTTTACTGAGCTGGAGCTGCGATTACAAAAGCAGGGGTGAGATTGGCCAAAAATGAAAAATCCACGAAATCCACGAACATTTCACAAAAAATCCACGAGGATCCCAGATCAACATAATAGTTTGTATTTGCCTAAAGGCACCCCCTTAAAATATCCGGTTTTATTGGTCTATATCCACTTTTAGAATGCTACCGCTGGTATGACCCACTGTCTTCTGATGATTGTCGGGGTCAGAGAGAGTTCACTGCAAATCACTGCACTTAACCCCTTGCGTACGGATGACGCAAATATGCGCAAAAAAAAAAACAGTGACACCAGGCCGGATGACGCAATTGGCTGCCGTTTGTGCAGTTTCAATCCATTGTTGGATTAAACAGTGCCACCAGGCCGGATGACGCCATTGGCCGCTGTTTGTGCAGTTTCAATCCATTGTTGGATTATTGTGTATAGGTTACGCTTGACTGCACAAACACATTGTAGCGGTTCGCTTGGCTGCCAGAGCCGCCGCGACACCCTGACGTCTCCCGTAAAATACCGTACTCAAGGGGTTAAGGTCCCCAATACATTGGTCAACAAGTTGTTTATTTATTAAGTCACCCAATACAAGGCTAAAAGCCACTCTAGGTATAAAATATTACAATCAGAGGTGGTAGGGTTGGTGACATTTTGAATTGGCAATCCTACCCCCCTTACGGTTTTCCTGGGCCCAGATCTAAATAGAGGATAATTCAACAGATTCCAGAGAAATTATCCCAATTTTCAGACCTATAGACCCAGGCGGGGTAACTTCCCGTTTAGTTCCCGTGACCTCATCAGTTTTTGCGTTTGTTTGACGTTTCCCCACTCATCCTAAATGTAATCACCTTGTTTACACGGATAACGCTTAACGATTATTATTGGTTGTATGCTTTTTCCTCCGTCCCCCCACCCCCAATCTTGGCGAGAAATCGCCGCCGATGCAGTACGTAGATCACCTTTTCTGACACTCAAAGCTAGATTTTGCTTAGCTTCAGGCAAGCTTTACCATGATGGAAAAAGATGAGTCTCCAGATATCCAACTTCCAGCAGAGGTCATCCCTGGCTCCAACCACCCCTACCCCCATTCCCACCTCCAGCTACCCACTCAATACCTGCACTGCAACCCTCACAGTACTCACTTGCTTTCTCCAGTCTGCATTCAGGTACATGTCTCTCTTGACTTCATTTTTCTCAGCTAGCAGGGAATGTCTGCTCTCTCGGTCTTTCCGTTTCTAAGGAAAAACAACACATTAGTCATTGTGTAAGAAGGTCTAGTGCAAGCTTGAACAGACTTTAATAAGTAATATACCCTCCCTACCAATGGTGGGAGAAATTGCAGATTTCAAAATCCGGTTTATCCTAATTCTTTTCAAACCAAATAACAGTTATCTGATTTCATCGGAGGTTCCCATCCAGCTCATACATGTAGTCATGCCAACAAAAAGTGACGAGTGAGGTGCTGCATGAAAAGCCCTCCCAATAACTGGATATAGTTTGCAGGATTCAGTGACCACTGAGCCTTTACAGAAACACTCCAGAGCTGTAATGTTGAAAGAAAAATTTATGGGCAGGCAATTCATATACCAAGAAGATCACTAGCGAGTGAGTTTACAATCAGAGACCTAGTCTTGGTTCCAAGACGTTCTTAGCGGTGCGACGTATAGCGGCCGACAGCGCCCTCTCGCTACACACACACACGCCACGCCCAAATCGCTAACACCGTCTTGGGAATTTCGCAAGTTCTGCTCGCGAAATCGCGAGCAGAACTGTGTGGCATTTGCATGCGCGTTTGACGTAGCTGCATTATCGCATGTAAATAGCCAACACTCACTAGTCTAGTTTCTGTACTCACGTGGGGTTTACGTGTACGTACGTATGAACGTGCAGCGCAGTACCAAGCCATTCGTTGTTTGTTGGAAAAAACGTCTGACCGCGTGGACCAAGCGATCGATTTTACAGCAAACAAACTGGGCTTTGGAAAGCTAAAAAGTCATCAGATCAGTGCCATTCATCAATTTGTACGTAGCCATGATTTGTTTGTTAATTTACCAACGGGATTTGGCAAGAGTGTAATTTTTCAAGCTGCTCCATTGGTCCATGGAGGAAGGATTGGTCTTAGATTTCTTGAACGAAGTAACCGAAGGTAAACATGAGAAAGCGCTGGTCATTGTCGTCGTGCCACTGAAAGCCCTGGCCGTTGATCAGTTACATCGTGCTGAACATCTGGGACTGAAGTCGGCAGATATAACGTCTGATATTCCAGATCACATTTTGGAACAATCCCAAGATTTCTCAATCCTGTTTGCCAGTCCAGAATCACTCTGCTCAGAAAGTTAACAGACTAGTAAGTTATTACTTAAACATGAGTTTCCTCCAGTGCGCAAGCGCGATTATTCGTTTGACCCGCCTGTTAAATTATGCATGGGCAGGTCGCGCGCGCTCCCTTGCGAAATGCCCAAGACGTTCTTAGCGATTTGGCCTTGCCGTGTGTTTGTGTGTAGCTAGAGGGCGCTGCCTTTCGCGCTGTACGTCGCACCGCGCTAAGAACGTCTTGGAACCAAGACTATCAGAGACCATGAAGCAAATTGGAAAATGTTCCAGTTGTTTTCTTTGTGTGTCACAAAAATGGAAGGCTTAATTTTTTTAAAGGCTGCTTTCGAATATCCGGTTTTCAAAATCAAAACCGAATAGTGGAATTCAAACCGCATGTTGAGAAATCCTGATTTATAACCCACTACTAGTATTTTTTTTATAATTGGAACTTGCCAACTAGCCACTCTTAGTAATTTATGAAGGGTTCGGCAAGTCCAAACTTGCCGAGTCCAGACTGGAGTCCAATATTCAAGCCAGGATGCAAGCCAAGTGGATTTATTAAGTCTCTTGTTTTGGTCTTGGTCTCGAGTGAACCTCTATTTTACTTTTTGACTGGATTGGCCTTGGATTGGGAAATGGTTTGACTCCAACACTAAGGACACTTTTTGATGATTTTGTACTAATTGTAAGGTGACTTGAAACAAAACATGGGATAATTTTTTTATTATTAAATGCCCCGAACAAGGCTAAAAGCCACTCGAGGTACAGAGCTACAAAACGAACAAGAATCAAAGATACAAGAGGTAGGAATTAATATTCCTCTTGAAGCAGGAAAGATCGTAAGATGAAGGGAAACATGCACCAGGCAAAGAAGTCCATAGAGATACAGAATGCGGGAAAAACTATTGGCATAGCTTTTTGTTCTTCATCTACGTACAGCTAGAGTATATTTTTGGGAACTAGTGGAAAGCCGAGTTTCACGTTCAAACACCCTAACTGGAGGAACCAAGCTGGCCAAGCCAGTGGAGCATTTATCATGAAAGAACAGACTAAGAGTACCAACAGATCTCCGGTGAGAAAGTGATTGTAAGGATGAGCCCAACTCTTCTCCAACCAAATTAACAATGCGCTTCTGTACTCTATCTAATAAAGATAAGTGACAAGCAGAAGCACCAGCCTAGATGTGGGAACAGTACTCCATAAGAGGACATTATTGTTGTCTTGTATAGCGTCAGGATGCTGATGATACAAAGCAACATTCCAGAAGTCCCACACATCAGAGTAGACAGATGGACCAACCGACAGACCCATCAACAGGAATTTGTGTTCTACCAGCTTGTATATGCTGTACAGCTTGCCAGCCAAAATAGCTTCTGCCACCAAATGTAACAAGAAACGCTCGTACCTTTGCTTTAAAGGAGGCCGTCTGTTTGCGAAGTAACGCTGCTTTTGCAGAAACACCCTCAATGGCAGCATCCAGGACTTCCATCCATTCGTGTTTATCATCTTCGCTTTCTGATTCAAAAAGGTGCAACAATTTTTCAAAAAACTAATAATTTTCTAATTTTGGGTTATGAAAATATCAGGGCTGTTCCTTTTTTAATAATTTAGTATTCGATTATTTGAAACTGGGTTTGACCGAATATTCGAATATTCGATAATCGCCGATCAAGTTTTTCAAGCGTCAGCTGCAACTGCATGCCGTGCCAGTAAAAAGTTGCACGCAAAGCACGCCGGTGTTTCACGTGCAGCGATCGATATTATGGACCGCCTGATCAATATTTCTGATAACAAGAAACCAAACTCCAGCCTGCGTTTTTGCAGTAATTATTCTATAAGTGTCAAGACGTTTCCACAAAAATGCTATAAGCACCGTAACTTTTCTATTGAAATAGCATCAGAGTTATATCTGTACGTGCATACATGTATATATTTTTTTCAAATATTCGAACGGGCAAAAAGGTATTCAAATATTCGGTTGATGATTGAATATTCAAATATTCGGTATATTCGGGACAGCCCTAGAAAATTTGAAGTATTTTATTTTTCAAAGTAAAAATCTCTCAATTTGTGAGATTTTCTACCAATCTTATCTTGGGAGTGACATACGAAAAAGATATTAATGTGGGGAAAATATTTGAAACTGTTTGAAACTTTTGTTGATACTTTAAGATAATTAAACTGCAAAGAAAATTCTTTCAGGTTAAAAGCAGCCACATCCTGCCAACATGACAACACTGCACGTAAGTAAGATTTGAGGCTTTGCATGGCGCAGATACTAATGAAAGAAAAGTTTGCGGAAACACCATGTGGAAGTATTTCTCAAATGAGAGAATGGTTCTGAAAAGAACCAGAGGTATAAGGGGGCACACTTTAATCCAACCGCCCACTAGTGACCTCCAGTTTCTGGCGGTTTTGGCCGGTTTTCCAGTCTGTGGGCATTTTCAATAGGCTGGGCTATAGTCATGAATATTGGCAGATGCAAGAGGTCACCCTTGCCTTGCCCACAGGCTCATTAGAAATCAGTAAACAGCTCCAGAGGATTACACCAGAGTGGCCAACTCTGTGGACAATAGATGCCTGGCTTGTTGATTACCCCTATTGTTAACCCTTTGCCTATGGGATGATGTCTGTGGATGCAAAAAAAAGTGCCACTACATGATGTAGGTGCAGTTTCATTCCATTGTTGGATTATTGTTGGATTAAGATACAGTTAAGTGGTCTCTTTGTTTGGCCTCTTGACTTCCATGGCCAGGCAGACACCATTCTGGAGTAGCACCCAGGTGTGCTGTGACCTGTAGATAATATGAGCTCATTATAGATGAGAAGAAAAACCCTGCGAAAACTGCCGGAAACTGGAGGGCACCCGGAGGTTGGGTTAAAATGTGCCCCTAACTCGACTTTAAATTTGTCAGCATGCTCTCTGACCGTCTTCTCCTGAAGTTATACTTTTGGTTCTTTTCAGAACCATTCTCTCATTTGAGAAATACTTCCACATGGTGTTTCCGCAAACCTTTCTTTCACATGCACGTAACTCAAATTATTTAATTGATTGCAGAATGCGTCAAACGAACCACAAGGGAAACTGATGACTAGGTACATTTGAATACATTTTCAAAGTGAACAAAGAAAACTGGCATGAGCTTGATTCGAACCTGTCCTCGGGAATACTGTACCAGCACTCCACCACTAAACTGAGCTATCTTGTCCTATTTTGGCGGTCCCTCAAATCGATTGGAGAATGGATGGAATCATAAATCATTCTTACCACAACTGATATAGTACGTCCTTGTTGTGCCGTCTTCAGCAAAGGGGCCCACTTCAAAACAATTTGGTCTTTCCCTCTCGATGCCCTCTGGCTCCCGTGTCACATCTGATTAAAAAAGAACATTAAAATCAATTTCAAATTACAAGGCAAATTATTGTTTTTTCCATCATTCCCATGGTAAGTGGTCGTAGCATGTGCATGTAAAACTATAACTTATAAGGCTAATACACGTGTAGGGCCGGGTTGCTCAGATGACAGAGCATGGCGTGGTAATCTAGAGGTCGCAGGTTCATGTCCTATTTCTGTTAAGTTTTCTTGGCTCATCCAAATATATAAATGGGTCATTTGACCAGGTTGGTACATCTATTGTGCAAATGCCGTGGCCTAGTGGTTTGGAGCATTGAATTCGTGGTCTGCTGGTAATTCTGCAGGTTGTGGGTTCGAGCCCAGTCCTGGGCTATAGCACTTAATTCTACGATTAATATGGGTAGAGGCATTATTAATGCCTTGCAGTGGACTAGTTACCCATCCCGACCCTATTCATACTGTGAAGAGATCTGATTATCTTGTCTTGTTTTAGTGCGAGAGGCTGGTTCTTCCACACTTTCCTCTGTAGCCCACACCTCGAGTGGCCTTTGTGATGGGCGGTGGGGGGAGGGGGGGGGGGCGAAACCCCCCTGCTCATTGCCAATTTTTGTTTTGCTTGTAAGGGCCTACGCCTAGCAAAACAGAAAAGAAAAGCAAAACCCTGCAAGGTCTTATTTTGCATGTTTGGGTAAGAAACAAAAAAGGAGTTAAATGGCGCCACCAATGTTGAGAAACGTTTTGGGCAAATGTACAGAATTTTTTTTTATAACCCCCCCCCCCCCCCCCCCTGCAAACAATCCTGGATCCCCTGCAAACAATCCTGGATCCCCCCTAATGTCACATGTTTTTCATCCAGTGGTTTAGGGACATTTTGGGTGTTTTGTGTAAGAGAATGAAGGGAAAGTCCCCAAGAACCACGGTGTCCTTTATGAGCCACTGAGCCAATGCAATTTTTGTATGGAAGTCGCCCAATACAAGGCTAAAAGCCACTCTAGGTAAATGGCTACAACAGAGGTGGTGGGGTTGGCCACATTTTAGGTTGCCAGCCCTACCACCCTTACGGTTTGCCTGGGTATAGATCTAATTGGAGGATAAATCTTCAATAGATACCAAAGAAATTATTCAAATTTTCAGACCTATAGACCCAGGCAGGGTAACTTCTGCAGTGTAGATATGTAGGTTAGAATGATGAGCATCAAACGAGCAGCAATTTATACTCACATTTATTACTGAGTTGTATCTGTCCTTTAGGTGCTCTTGCGCCTTGTTTTCTAATAAAAATAAAACAAAACACAAATACAAAATGTCATATATTAGCTCTTTTCATTTAAAAAAATATAATTTCCCTTCTGAAGTGAAGCTCGTATATTTCAGATGAATTCAGGTCGGACCATACTCGTGGCGACTACATGCACACATCCAGACACATGTGAATGTTGGATCCGGCGTTCACACTTCTTCAAATTACCAACTCGAAATGCAATAAATTATACCCTATTCCCTAATTAAGCCGCCTGGATCTGGCTCAAACCCATTCATAGCATGCAACAGAGGGTAATAGCCAAGCTTTAGCATGACTAAGGGGTGAAATGGAGGTCAGTTAACTTTCTCTGCTATAGTTGACACAATTTTTCTGTGAACTTTTAAACAGTACTATGAAACTGGCCCCTGGTCCCACTCACACTGAATAATAATATCCCTTCCCTAATTCCTTAGCTCTTTGCCCTTCCCATAACCTCTTGAATGTGTAGAATAGCCATACATGTAGCCTCGGTTTGAAAAAGACTGTGCCGGTTGATGTTTATAGGCGCATTCCTCAGCATACTCAATCCATTCATGCTTCAGCTACATGTAAGTTGTTCTTGATTGGGAGTGTAATGGATAGATAGAGCTGTTTCAAACAGATCTTTCATCCACAGGAAAGAGGGGGGGGGGTGCAATGAATAGGACCACTCTATATATTTGTTTGTATTTATGATGGGCTACACAGCCCCATTCTTTGTATACCAGCACCCCATCAATATCAGCCTGAGCCAAGAGGGTCAAGTTCCTCAGCCCTCCCCCTATCCCCACCCGAGTCCAAGTCATTTTCAATGGTAGCGGCAGAGGGCAACGGTCTTAGCCTTCCCTAGTCCCCTAGCCAGCCTGTTCTGGCTCATACTCACTCATAGTAGTACAGGGTAACTGCCTTATCCCGTTGGATGAGAACAAACCATCGTTTCTGCCATCTGTACTGCCCCAGCAGGCCTCTGTTACCACTCTTCTTCGTGCAGAATCCCTCCTTTAGAACCACTTCAACACCACCTGAGTATAGTGGTGGGATATAGATCTAAATTTTTTAACATTCGGTTCAAAGTCCACTATTCGGTTTTGAAAACCGGATATTCGAAAGCGAATTCCATTTTTTGTGACACAGGCTAAAGAAAATAACTGGAACATCCTCCAATTTGCTCCAAGGTCTCTGATTGTAACTGCAATCACTCGGTAGTGGTTTTCTTGGTAAGAGGAGCCTGCCCATCCGTTGTTTCTTTATTTTAAAGCTATCATGGAAAGTTGTGGAATTTTGTTATTTTACAAGGAGTCATGGAGAATAATATTTCAAGAAAAAGTCATTGCAAAGTCATGGAATCTCACACATCCAATTATACCAATACACATGGTCTGTGTATATAAATAAACTCGAGATGAAACAAAAAATAGCGTAACAATTGGTCATGGAAAACCCGATTTTTTTCCCTGGAAAGTCCCGTAAAAGTCATAGAATTTAAGATTTGTACGGGAACCGTGAATTAATCATGATGCCTGTCCATTCCGTATAGCCAAGGATCACGTCCCAATTTTACAATGCAACCTGGGAAGCGACATTTCGGGGGATCATAATAATTCAGTAATTTAGTTTTTTGATGTTTGCAAATGTTGTATATAAAACTTTATCTTTATCATCAAGAAAACCACAAAGGAAACTGACTAGTAATTTTGAATGAATTTTCAAAGTGAACAAAGTGTACGGTATTCCAGAGGTCACAGGTTGAGAATGCATGGCAACTGCCATAAACATAGTCATAAAGCGCGTAAGAAAATTGCATTTTCTACCGCAATAAACTGTTCAAAATTACAAAAAAAGATGTCAGTAGAATTAAGAGAAGTCTTCTTTAGGTTGAAAAATTCATTTTGGAATGAGAAAAAAAATATCCTTGACTTCAATTTGATCAAAACTTAAGAGGGGCTCCTCTACACTACACAATCGCCAATTTTGTGCCCAATTTCCGGACACCAAATTTGTGACTCCTCCCCGACTAAATTTCAACATATTAAAGAACCTCAAATGATTTCTGGAACAAGCTTAAGTTAATAGGTAATTGAATCGGTATTCAACTGAATAAGTTTAAATCTCATCAACAAAGTAGTTTGTCAAAAATATCTGACGAAAGTTGGGAAAAACGTCGAAGACAGAAGAGCGCCAAGTAATGATCAGGTTTTTTATATAGACGACATAGCTTGAAAATTACAGCTTTAGACGACAAAGCCTAAACCTAATTACCATAAATGATTACCTGCTGTGTGTGACATGTTGACAAATTTTTGATTCAGTGACAGTCTCAAGTCACTGGCAATCACTCTGTTATAGTCATGGTTGTAAGCCTAACGACGTATCAAAGTAATTCATTGGGCTTACAGTTACACTATACTTCACGGAAGGTTTTTTTGCCAGCCACTTTATTTTGACTCCACCATGACCAGTGACAGTGTATTTCCTGGTTATGTCATGAAAGGGGATTTCCCCAAGTTGCCGTTGCGATTGACACGTGTATGCTGCTGGGGGGCGCCATTCATCCACAATAATAATCGCCGGATGGTTGAGGCGAAATTATCAGAGTGAAAAACCCTTGCAAGCTAAAACTTATTGGTCAGGTTCATCATCTCTGAGAAAAATTATGTACACGATGCAAATCGATTTCCTACCTTCATGATCTGACGGTGTGGGGCATGGCATGGGCTGCGCTGCCGGCCGGGGCCCGTGCCTTCCAATAATTATTCATTGTGACAGCTTATTAAGAAGTAATTGCGTATTATAATAAACTGCACCGTTATAATAAATTCCACTTTGTCATTCATCGGGTATAACAAAATGGTCGGCGTGGGCAGAGCAACCGTTTCTGCTATAGTGCGGAACTTTGCATGAAGTAAGGACAGCAGTTGGGGGTAAATTTTACTTTTTTAATTCTCATTTTAAATGTAAGTGTGTGTCGGTTAAATGGTTAACTTATAAAAGTACATGTTTTATTTCGTCTATTTCACATTTTAATTGGGCAGACTGTACCTTTGGGTCATAGGATTTGTTTTTCCTCCACGGCCTTGCCTTCTCCAAATCTATTATTTTTTTGTATGTTGATTTTTATGCAGATTTTTATCCTGGGTTTTATAACGATATTGTATCTATTATGTGGATAGAAATAAAATAATAATAATAATAATAATAGTTGTAAGCTGGAAATTTAGCTTGCGGGTACACCATGAGAAAGATATGACTCATCAGATACCATGGAATTTTGGAAAGATCTCACCATCGGATCTTTTCAAAGCCAACTCTTCCTCACAAAAGAGGTATCTTTCTATGGTCTACCATACCCGCAACCTAATTGTACTTTCCTGCAAATTATGGACTTTCTGAGCCATTGATTGGGAAAGTCATTGCATTACGAGCATTGCACAACTAGATGCGTGTTTTTGGAGGCTCTTGAAGCAATCACAATTAGAAAAAAAATGCTTTGAAAAGTAACTGAATTTGAATATCAATTCAATATGCGCTTTATTGTTATTTTATACACATTTGAATTGCAATTGCAAACCAGGCTAGAGGCGTCTCAACAAAAAGCTCTTAAATTCCGCGGTGCAATCCATGGGTGTTGCGCATCCGTGCTCAAAAGTCTATCCCCACCCCACACGACCGGATTGAAATAAAAATCGGCCCAATACTTTTGTACAGGACAATGATGCCCCAGGGGTGGGGTTTGTTCGAAAAAATTGATACAGGTGCATTATTTCGAGCATACGCGACTCACATGAATTACTGAATATGCATCGTGGAAGAACTTTTCGTTGAGAGACGCCTCTATCCTCGTTTTCAATTCAAACTTTTGCATACTGCTGGTTGGACAAACCTCATCAGCGAGTCGAACTCAACGTAATAAACGCGACATTCGCTGCACCTTGTACGTCTATTAGGAAAGTGAAGACAACATTCAAAGCAGACGACGGCGCCTGTTATCTGTGGTAAGTTTCTCCCATTAAGGACGGATGTGATTGGCGCATGTTTTTCTTTAATGATGGTAGTATTTTGCATTTTACATTTTTTTCTAATTGTGTAATGTGATTGTAATTTTTTTGGACGCTCGGCCGAGGCCGTATTGCTTAAAGAAACTTGCTCAAACTAAATTAAGCAAACGTGAGTTTTTGTTTTGTTTTGTTTTTCAAAATATTACATATACAGGTTTTGAGGACCGATCTTACATGAATAACCAAAAGGGTCAGGAACAGCAAAATCATGGTCAAATAAGCAAGTCGCTTTAATAACTCTAAACATGTGACCGATAGTTTAGGCCTATACGGTAAAATCTTTGAGCGTGTTATGATCAAGAAAATTTAACTGAGTAAACACATATCTATTTGCACGATTAATCCCAACCCCCCAAAAGGCTCCAAACTTAATGGTTGCGTCATGTGCTTATACAATTCTGAACAGGAATGGATGGTTATTTGCATAGTCGTCGCGGGGGGGGGGGGGGGGGGGGGGGGACAAGGGGGTGAACTTGCCTCCCCCCCCCCTAGAAATCTCCCCCACCCAATTTTTGATTACTGTTAATTTAATGCACATTTAACAATATGGGCGTCCGGGTGTCAACGGTGGTGGGGTGGGCAAATAGCTCCCCATGCACCCACCATAAAAAAATATGATAAATTGAGAATATGCCAGAGAAAGAACAAGGATTTGGGGATTTTTCCCCTCTAGAACAAATCCTGGCGACGCCCAAGGTTATTTGGCACATTTCTGTCCTAAACTATTTTTTTTGGGGGGGGGGGCGTGGGGGTGGTAGCGTATCCAGCTTTTTGTGACAGGGAGTGCAAACAATGTCTGAACCGTCTTAAAACCGTCTTCAAAACACTATGTCTTTTGGTTTTTTTTTTATGAGGCTTTAAATATGCCGCCAGGAGGAAAGTTGTCCCCCTTTCCCTGGCGCTAGGTATACGTACGCCACTGCGGTGGGTATATGGGGTACCGGTAGGCCTATCAAAGCAAAGTAAAACCTTTTCAAAAAGAATGACAATGTGGACTGACGATTATATAGTCACTGGACACACCGGAACGGTCCCGGTTATAGAGGTTCAATGACGATGCTGATGAGAACATGGGGCGTAGGTCTACTTCAATTAGAAAGAAAAAAATGGCCGTATAGCATCGCTCCCCCCCCCCCCCCCCCCCCACACACACACACACACATAAGCGCAGCCAGGGTTGTCTCCATAGGGGGTGATGGGGGGGGGGGAAACTCAGTGATTTTTCTTTATAAATACATGTAATGCTATTATTTTCTGCATTTTCAAAATTTTCAGTGGGGGCGACGATTTTTATGGGGGGATGCACCTCCCCCCCCCCCCCCCCCCCCCCCCCACCCACCCCTCCACCCCCGGCCCCGCCACACACACAGTTTTTAATGTCATCAGAAAATAACATTTGATTCAAATTGCTGTCTCGAGCGAGATGCTGCAGTCTATGATAGGCTCCAAGTGTACGATCTGATACTGGTAATTAGTCTCGAGTCAAGCAGGTAATATTGAACTTGAAGTACACCGAGGCAGCATTCGCGCTATCTCGTCAATAATGACGACTTCAAAAGAGACTCGTAAATGTGCGAAAAAAGCACGTTCAACTTGCAACTTTAAATAGTCTAGAGCAAAGATCGTATAGCGCGGCGCCGCGCCTTCGGCGCGCTATACGATCGATGTTTGGTCGGTCCAGATCCAGAGTCCGATCGAGCACATGCGCGATTTATCAAGGATGTGCAGCCCAATGGCACTAACCTTAAGTAAAAAAGGGGAAAAACCTTATATATGCCATGGTATAATAGTCTGCTATTAATATTACCTGATGGTGGCGCACTGTTTATGCGATTAAATTTACTCACACGATGACTTGCTTGAGGAATACATAAACCTATGGCTTGAGTTGTGCACGTTCAGCAATTACATTACAGCAACACTGTCACGTCGGTTTTCCCCGCCGGAAGTCTAGACACTTTACCCGCGCCGGGCCTACCAGTACCACGTTAACTTCTGGAGGTTTGGCTTTTCCTGAAGTACTTAGGCCTAAGCCACGAGATCGCGCCGTGCGCAGTTGACGTGGTTTAACTGTCGACAATCCAAGGATTGGGTGAGCCTTTACTGCTGATAAATCAAACTATGCCCACAGTAAGTCAGGGATAATTTCTTATTGTCTGAGAAAGCGGTGTCATAGCGGTACCGCTGTAAATCATGAGCTCATCATTCTGTACAGGTCGATGCACACAGGCAGTACGTACCTCAATATTAATGAGATTGTGTGGTCCACCAGCCGGGAGTGGTTTACAAAAAATCCAATTGCGGCATCACTAATCCCCTGTGGCTAATCCATGATGGGGAATTAAAAGTGTTCCAAGGAAGAGCTCTTAATAAATATTCATTGCAGCAATATGGGGTTCTTTGTCCAAGACCATGGTCTGACTGCTGCAAACTGGAAATCTTTAATTGACAAGCTGACTGGACTTTAAATAGCTCAAAGCTCCAGTTTTGACCTCATGATTATTCAGTTATTCAATTAAGCACATGGCTTCCCTTTTATGAGCTGGGTTTGAGGGAAGGATCGATTGCGGTGCCATAAAGAAAAACGGCGGTACCGCAATCAAGACCGGACAATATGAAATGCTCCCTTATGTTGTCCAACCATGCAGGCTCAATCGTGGGGCTACATTTCCCAGCCCTCCCTTACCCCAATAACTAATAAGCCAGTTGGGTATTTCAACTGCGCATATGTGCACAATGACATTTTATCCCGAATGACCCGCGTGACCTAACGAGCACGTGTGAATGCAAAAGGTGATCGCACAAGCGAGCGGGTTAAATTCAATCAGATTGGGCGTTCGTGTAACATGGCGTGACATTACATCAGCAATTTTATCTTGAATAACCATTGACCTTTGAGATACGTACAAACTGGCTTATTGTGGGGATTGTCATTTCGGAAATGAAAAAAAAAAACACCCTTGGGGCACCTTCAAGTGTTTCTCCCTTACCTACCAAGTGTATAGGGCCAATTTATGTCCCCAAGTCCCCACCCTTGGGCACGGAAAAATGATCCCAACATCTGGGGGGGGGGGGGGAGGATATAGGGATGGGGAACGGGAGTTGTCGGGGGTGGGGGTTATCAGGGTTTATGAAAATAGTGGATTACAATCATCATACAGCAACAAGTTGATAGAGTGGAAGAGTGCAGTAATAATAGAAGCATGGGCAATGTCTGAACTATAGCCCCACAAGTGGGACCCTCTATTTGCTGTGCTGCGATATGTGTCCTTCAACCACAGGTAAAGTCTGCATATTTTTCATGATTAAATTCAAGGGCAGGTTGTTTTGTTTTGTTTGTTTTTAACTGTATTTGGTCACTTTTGTGATACCTCAGCTCCCTTGGTGCATGCACACATTCACTTGCAATTTCACATTGTATCTGCAGATAACTTTTGAAGGCTTCGCATGATGAGGTGAAAATAAGATTGAGCCTGGTTTCCCAGTAACACCATGTGGAAACCCAGTCTCTCTTTTGAGTGAAAACAACTGGTACAGAGCGTCACCGGTTCTTTTCAGAACAGTCGCTTAAAAGAGAGATTGAATTTCCACAGTGTGTGACCACAAAACCCCTATCTTGAAGATCTGAAGATTAATTAACAGTCCTTCCAATATTGGCTTTCTTTTCTGCATTGTAGGTTCGCTGCTGGATTAGTGTTGAATTAACCGAAAAAATGGCTGGAATGACGTAAGCATGTCTTTAAAATATTGAAGAAAATTGGTGGATGGGGATTAGTGTGTTCATGTACCAGTTCAGCTTTACAAGTCAAATTCCCAATTTTTTGTTTTGTTTCGTCAAAAATAATGAAAGTTCATCTTACTGCCCAGCCCTCCACACACAACAATTCAGAACAAAGTTAAGAAAAATGGGGATCTTGAACAGTACTTGATGACTGTAAGGCCAAGTAAAAAAAAACATGTTGAGCATCCAGGTTTTTTTTTTTTAAAGGAAGGGCTTTCTATTTTTTTATTTTTAAGATGGCCGCCATTTTTTTTTGAATTTCCAAGAACCATAGGTTTTTCAAGAGACACGTTGGACAAGAGAATTGAACATGTTTACAGTGGTTTTAATAGTTTTACTAAAAACTTTTAGTAAGCTTGTGTTTTATTTTCCTATGGATTGGTTGACATTTTGGGTTTTTTTTCACCTAATTTTTCACTGGTAAGAATAATATTTTAAAATCCAGGCGGCCCACCAAAAAGGAACCGGGCAGAGACGCTAAATATGTTTTTTGTAGTTTACTTTGCCTAGACTACGGTATGTAATTGGCTTTATGGGCTATCGCAGACAAAATCAACTATCCTTTGTCTTTTCCCTTTGAAATTTAATTAAGTTGTTAGACACATTGTTTCAAGCCAAATTGTTTCGGTACCGTGCAGTGAAAAGATGGTAACGGTGCGGACATGGTTCTATAGCACGATGGAGTATCTCAAGGTGCAGGAGCGCATGGCGTTGGCCGTCGGCTTTGCCAAGGAGCGACCCGTGGCGGCCACCCTGATTGGTGTTGCCATAGCAACCAGCTTACTCCCCACCATGGCCTTTGTGTCCTTCGTTGTTACCTTCCTTGTTGTGGGCGTTGTTACTCTGCTCATCATCGAAGGTACATGTACAATGTCAATAACAAGTGACGGACTAATGACAGACTACACTCTCTACTGACTGACTACACATAATATTGACCATTTTGGCATTTTCATGCCAAACCATTGGCAAGGCTGACCACACATAACTGACCAACAGTAAAACGTTATAAAAGAAATTCATCTTCAGTTACCCCAAGAAGCATCATTACCTATTTAAATGTATTCCTTTCTTTAACATAATACTTATGTTGCTAAAAATTGTTGGGTACATCGTTAAAGAGCCATTTTTGTAACATTTTAAATTTTGCTGCACAGAATTTCCTCAGATGGGGATAAACATGTTTTATTGAAATGAATATATGTTGGACAGTTTGCTTTTAATGTCCACATTTCATTTGTTTTTGAATTTTCAATTTGTTTGATTTTAAGGAACAAAATTCTTGTTTTTCCTATTTTGGTCTGTAACCCTTTAATCTTGGTTACCTTTGCCCCGCTACGGCACAAAAATATCTGCCTTGTGGGGACTGAATTATTTTCGGGTCGCAACTAATTCAACGGTTGAAAAGTAATTATTCTATAACTAAACGTGGGCAGTTAAAAAAAAAAAGAATTATGCCTTGTTCAAGATTTTGCTCGGAAATAGATTTTGCTTTGAAAATCAACTATAGACCATTTTCTTTGCTACTGCATGCCCACTTGCAACTTACAGGTAACATTGTTGACCCACTTGATTTGTTTAAAATCAAACATTATAGGGCTATTTCTCAAAAGGCTACTGTCTCAGTTTCGATGTTTCGGACAGTCCAATTTCAAATCTTAATAACTTCGCTTTGGAATATCCGATTTGAAAAAGGAAAGCAGCATTGTAAAGTGCAAGGTCTATATTTTACTAATATACCAAAAACTCAAAATTGACCTCTTGCCTAATTGTGCCTGGTTTTGTCATACCGCATCACATATCATCTAAACATGAATTTCTTTCGTACTGCTAGAAAAATAGCACTTTGAAATGTTGTTATTTCACCGTTTGTCCAGGTACTGCCGTACTGTCTGCCATCGTGATTCTTGTCTTTGCCTTGTTTGGTAGCATGATTGCTGCTGTTTTTATTGGCATGTTCCTCCTCTCGGGCCTAGTCGCTGGCCGCTTTGCTTGGCGCATGACCTCCCCCGTTCGCACCAAGCTAGCCGCACGCATGGGCATGTACCACGAGTTTGGCCCCGACAACAAGATGGCTCCCGAAGAGAAATGCCAGACTGAGACCGACCCGGCACCAGACATAGAGTACATCAGCAGGATGACGTATGAAGCAGATGAGGACTAGGGGTGGTGGTCCCCTAGAGCTCGACGACAAACCAACGGCAATTCCAAGGGAGTGCGTCTCTTTCACACAAATGATGAGTACGAGACCTTTGTAGCCTCCATGTTTTTGATCCTTCTCATCGTGTTCATATCCCTGTTTCTATTCCTAGTAGTCAATCCGGCATTGACAATCTTGTTGTGGGCACTTTCCCCATAATTTGCCAATGGACTACCGAAGTGTGACATCATTTTAGTCATTGTTTCACACACTAGAATGCCTTTGCATATGGGTCATTCCATAAATTTGGTGTCCATGTTATAAATGTTTTCGAAGCTGCCAATTTTGCAATTCAGGACATATTTTTTAATGCCTTCTATCTCCAAGAGTGATTATGTAAAGCAAAGTACCTGCCGAACAAGTAAAAAATAGTGTTTAATGATACTTGATGGGAAATTACACATCAGATGTAACAGGGACACCACACCAAAAAATGTCACACTTTTGGACTTCAAATTTTGAGAATGACCCTTATATGTGACCTGCTCTACAAAGAAAAGGGTATTATGTCGTGCTGTGCGAAAACATGCATGTTTTATGTGAAGAGGGATTTTTGTTTTGTTTTTAGTTTGTTAGAGTTTATAATTTTATAATTTATTTTTAGAAACGTTAATATTGATGAATAAAGATGAAAAAATATTTAGATGTCGAGATATCTCGAGAGCTTAAAAATGCCACCAAATTATAGCCTAGTGACAAATTTAACTATGTATATATACATGTAACTAATTTTTCAACTTTTGCGACATAATACCCATTTTTGTAGAGCCGCTCACATGTAATTGGGCGCGTGAATTGGAAATACATGTACTTCAGTGGTCAGAGCAACTTTGATCATTTCATTTGCATTATGATGGTTTTTGTTTGGTTTAGGGCTGTACCGAATATTCAAATATTCGATCGTCAACTGTGAATATTCGAATACATTTTTTGCCGGTTTGAATATTCAAAAAATATATATATGCACGTGCAG
The DNA here is from genome assembly GCA_037893225.1 of Hippasteria phrygiana. Lineage (NCBI taxonomy): Eukaryota > Metazoa > Echinodermata > Asteroidea > Valvatida > Goniasteridae > Hippasteria > Hippasteria phrygiana. The sequence continues at coordinate 1,837,534 of JAZGUH010000056.1, forward strand.
ATATGACTGATGCGATTTGAATAGAACAGTTACGTCGCTATAAGCAGTGTCAAATGCCGCATTTTTGTCGACGGTAACTTTTTGTGGACGGAAGTTTATTGTTCCCGTCTGTCAAACCCTTGACACTTATCACTACAAAAAGCGCAGGCTGGAGTTTAGTTTCTTGTTATCAGAACGTTATACTTAACCGTAATGATCTTGATACAACAGGCTCATGCAAAACAAATGTTGATTAGGGCCATCCATAATATTGATCGCCGCACGTAAAAGAAAGGCGTGCATTGCGTGCAACGTTTTACCGGCGCGGCATGCAGTTGCATGAGCTGACGTGTGAAAAACTGAATCGGGGAGTATCAAATATTTGAACATCCGGTTTAGAATAATCAAATACTAAATTATTCAAAAATGAACAGCCCTAGTTTTGTTTCATATTTTGATTCTCAATACTGCAGATGGCAAATTGCATTTGGAATACATAGCTTTTTTTTTTTTTTTTGGTCACTCGCTTATTTTTTTTGGAATGGAGAATTGTTGGTTTTGAGTTGTCTCTAGGGCTTAAGAAATACCAATGTTTCATGGTTTGTGCTAGCAATTGTGTTGGGTCACTGAGATCATAAAATGTGATTCCAATCCAACTGGCAATGCAGCACAAGTGAACCTTGGTGTATTTTTCTTCAAAAGACCCTTCCTGTATATAAAATAAATCAATGTGTTTTAAATTGAGCAGACTAAAATCCAGATGTACGCACTGCTAGGAATGGCTGCATTTACCGACATGTACACTGATGTCCATGTCTAAAAATCGGGATAGCTCATTGGCCGTTGCGTGCTGTACGAACAACTCTCGCAAGCAGCCACCATATTACCACTCATTGAACATCCATAAATCATTGCTGCCTAGCCTAGCGCCTGCTTACGTCATGCTTGTACTAGTTTTACGTACATCTGCGCATCGTGTGGAGTGGAAAGATGGCGGACGGTGGCATCAACTTGAACAGCCAATGAGCTATCTAGATTTGTATACAATGGAGATCAGTGTACATGTATTGCCATGGTCGTTTTTACCAGAAAAATACCAGAAAAATACTATGTACATGTTATCTATTAACAAGCAACAGATGGACAAATTCATGTGAACACAGAAAGCATTCAAAGGAAGGGTCAATGAATAACAGTTTACTAATGAGAAGTATTTAAAGTTTTGGATTTACAGTAAGCCGCTTTAAGATTTCTATGTGCGGTTAAGAGAAACAAATGTGTTTTTGTCTGCTTTTGTTCTTAGCAAAAATCTTTTGTAGAAAGTAGCTTTTAATTTTTTTAATGCAATTCAGGCTGTATGATTTTGTTTCACATGGCCTGCATTAATACAGTCTAGTACCTGCATTACAGTCTAGTACCTGATGTCATTCCAACTCTTTGGATTCTGACATCTGCCTACATTTTGTCGCATGAGCTGACAGCGAACAGACTAATTTTATACACATGTATGCTTTATTGGTATGGCGTTTTGGATAGTTCGTTGGTATCTCATAGGGCTGTCACGGAAAAAAAACCGAATATTCGATATTCGATCGTCAAGCGAATATTCGAATACCAATTTTGCCATTTCGAATATTCGAAAAGATATATATGCACGTACAGATACGACTCTGATGCTATTTTTATAGAAAAGTTACTACGTTTAGCAGTGTTAAATGCCGCATTTTTGTCAATCGTAACTTTTGTTGACGGAGGTTTATTGTTCCCGTCTGTAAAACCCTTGATACAACAGGGGCAAGCAAAAAAAATGCCGTTTGAACGGTCCATAATATCAATCGCCATATGTAAAACACCGGCGTGTTTTTATGTAAATTTGTTTTTACCGGTGCGGCATGCACTGAAAAACTTGATTGGCGAGTATCGATTATTCAAATCGCGGCCAAACCCAGTTTTGAATATTCAAATACTAAACTATTTAAAAATGAATAGCCCTAGTATCTCAGCTCCAGGAGGATGTAGTACATGGAGATAGCAGAGTTGTATTCTAGTCAGTCACAAGTCAGCACACAATTAAGCTACATGGGATGAACAATGACAAAGGAATGCTTTTGTTATATAGTGTGTTTTAATAAGGGAATAAATATGTGCTGGGCCGGTTTTAAACAAGTACTTTTAAAACCGCCTTGGGGCCAGAACCGAAGGCTCGGGTCATTATCAGCTTCGAGGCCCCAAGGCGGTTTTAAACGTACTTGTTTAAAACCAGCCCAGCACATATTTATTCCCATTCATAAAATATCTTTTTGTATAATTCAGCAAAAAACCTCCAAAAATTATAAATTTCCAATGATTTTGTTCAAAAATTTGACCTTGTTTTGTAAAACACCCCGTTTGCTATTTAATGGTTCGTGCCTCACACGAGCGCTAAAAATGTTCTTACATGAAAATGTATGCACAACGCGCGCAGAAAGTAGCAGTGCCGGTGTAGTGTGAATTTATGGTCACTAAACACTTGGGTAGTGTTGGGCTTGCGTAATTAGGAGAATGACTGAGTTGCGCTAGTGTCCTCCAATAAAAGGGAACAGATTTCATAGGCGTCTAAATTTCATTTGACACCGGAAATTGTGTTTAAACCGGTTGGTGTTTTATCGGCCGTTTAAAACCACCCACGTGACGGGCTCTCGACCAATAGGAACAGGTAAACTATCTTAGGTATTTATGAATAGCTTGTTACATGGCTTGAGACCAGAATTGTGAAGTGACTTGTGATGTGACTTGTAATGACTCGATTTACAACTCTGATAGATAGGTGCTGGCCTCTGTGTTGCATTACCCTTTATCACAATTCATAGCTAGCAATATTGTGAGCACTGCTGTACATGTTGCCAATGCACTGCAATTATTTCAGTATTGTATACAATCTAACATTAATGTTGAGTTGAAGCTTTTTGTGTATCAATAAGCAAAAAATACAGTGAGTCTGTCTAACCTCATAAAAACTTACATTTTTGGATTTAAGCCCATAGAGAAAAGGTTATAATGAATATACTTTTTCTTATTTTAAAACATTTTGTAGAAAGCTTATTTCATTTTTACTGAGACTTTCTGAAATATTTTAGGGGTCTTTCCTTGTTGTCTGTATTTGTTGATCTCTAGCTGGAAAATGTTATGATCTGTTGAATTTTATGAAAATGTTGTTTTTTTTCTACTGGAGGCACCAGTACTTTCGTCCAAGAAGTTTGATACCATAATAAATGACTGCATCAATTTGTTTAGATTGTTTTAGCTTACATTGTGTACCGATAATACAAAAATACAGTGAGTCGGTCTAATCTTACCAACATTTGTCAACAAAATTTACATTTTTGAAATAAGCCCATAGACCAAAGGCGAAGGCTTATGCCAGTGAGTAAACATTTTCTTATTTTTAAATATATTTTTATTGATACTTTCTGAAATCTTTTAGGCTTTTTTCATTGTTGTGTATATTTATCTTGCTTGAAAATTTTATGTGATTTCTACCGGATGCATTAGTTGTTTCGCCTATTAAAGGAATTTGACATAAAAGGGAACATTTTCTGCATCAATTTGTTTACAGTGCATTTTGTTTATGCCAATAAGGCGGGTTTGCACTGTGATTTGTTCGTAGGGTCAGAGGTTGTAGGTTGGCGACATTTTGAATTGCCAACCCTACCACCCTTTTGCTTTTTGTGGGCCCTGATCTACATGTAGATAGAGGAAATTCCTCAATAGATTCATGAGAAATTATCCCAATGTTAAAAGCTATAGACCCAGGCGGTGTCTCAACTTTGCGGATGACAAATTGCAACTTGTCTTTTTTTTTGGTCACCCGCTGAATGTTTTTTTTTTGGGGGGGGGGGAGGGGGTGATAAAGAATAGTTGGTTTGGAGTAGCCAATGCACTGCAATTATTTCATTATTGTAAACAATCTAATATTATTTTTGAGTGAAGCTTTTTGTGTACCGATAAGCAAAAATACAGTAAGTCTGTCTAACCTGACACAAAAATTGGCAACAAAATTCAATTTTTGTTTTGAATAAGCCCATAGACCAAAGGTGAAGGCGTATGTATATGAGTACACATTTTCTTATTTTTAAATATGTATTTTTTTTTATCGCTTTTAGAAAGCTTGTTTCATTTTATCGATACTTTCTGAAATATATTAGGGGACTTTCTTTGTTGTCTGTATTTGTTGATCTCCAGCTTGAAAATTGTATGATCTCTTAACTTGAAAATTGATCTTTGGCTTGAGAATGTTGTGTTCTTTATACTGGAGGCACCAGTATTTTTGCCTAAGAAATTTGATACCTTAATAAATGACGGCATTAAAAGTTTCTGCGTCAACTTGTTTAGTTTGTGTAGCTTACAGTGCATTTTATCTTTGCCGATGTGGCTGGATTGCACTGTGATTTGTTTCTTATCTGCCGAGACTTTTGACAACTGTTTGATTATACCTTGGTCGTACGCGTATATTGACTTGGCTTGTGTTTCCATAATGCATCAATCAGTTTTCCCCACCCCTCCCCCTCACACTCTGCCCCACCCCTGGATATGTCTGGATTGGTAATTTTTGACATGCCCCATGGGTGGGAATTTCGGTCCTTAAAGTGGTTGGCCCTCACTTTAGTCAAGGATAATGGTGCCCAAGGGGTCAGGGTTTGGTCACTCAAAATGACAATCCCCACATTGGGGGCATGGCACTGGGGGGGGGGGGGGGGGGGGGACATTCGATAGGTGCATAACATTATACAGGGTGGCCCCCCCAAAAAAGAAGTAACGGCATACTTCCGCTACCCTGAGACTTAAACAACCTATACCAATGCATGGGTAATTTTGTTAAAAGAAAAATGATACCAAGATCTCCTGATTTGGTCCAGTATTTTTTGTTCTAGAACCTATTTTGTGAAACAAAGTCGGGGGTAATTTGGTCCCGAGGTTAACTAAACTGCGCCAATGAATTTGACTTAATTGGATAGAGGGATTAATTGTTATGAAATAATACCCATATGAAAGATGTGTGCGGGGGTTTATGTTAAATTTAATAATGAAGTTGGATATTTATGTTATACCCGTATTTCATGATTTCTTTGTTCATTGCGCAGGATGAATTCTGTTTTAAACACAAGTATGCTATCATCATGCTCCTTTCTGCGTGGAACAAAGTGACCCGACTTTGCTTTGCTCAAAACAGGCTTTGGAGTAAAAACTACTGGACCGAATCAGGAGGTCTTAGTATCATTTTTCTTCTAAAATAATGATCCATCCATCGGTACAGGTGGTTTGACTCTAAAGGTAGTGGAAGTATGCCGTTCCGTATTTTTGGGGCCGCCTGCAAACCTGAACCTGCAATGCATCCGTGGAGATGGAGGTCTTACCATGCCGAAAACAGTACGTTTGACAACCTTGTTGCCATGGTTTACTAACATCTTCATGCCATCCTCATTCTATAGGCTTTTACCCTCGTTCGGGGCAAGCTTGCATAAAAAATAGTATCTGTTAATTAATATATGTCCTCTTATCTGGGCTGGTGCTTCTGCTTGTCACTTATCTTTATTAGAATCAGTACAGAAGCGCATTGTTAATTTGGTTGGAGAAGAGTTCGGCCATCCTTACAATCACTCTCTCACCGGAGATCTGTTGCTACTCTTAGTCAGTTCTACAGATATTTTCATGGTAAATGTTCCACCGGCTTGTCCAGCTTGGTTCCTCCAGTTAGGGTGTTTGAGCGTGAAACTCAGCTTTCTGCCTATTCCCACCAATATATACCGTTTCTGTAGAACAAAAAGCTATGCCAATAGCTTTTTCCCTCCTGCATCTCCAAGGATTTGTTTTGCCTGGTGCATATTTCGCTTTATCTTATGATCTTTCCTGTTTCAAGAGGAATCTTAATTTCTACCTCTTTCAACTTTGATTCTTTTTCCTTTTGTAGTTTTGTACCTTGAGTGGCTTGTAGCCTTGTTTGAGGCAGACAGGTAAAAACACCTTTAGGGTAACACATCGGCAGTGGCGTAGCTAGGACTTTTTTTCGGGGGGGGGGGGGGGGGGGAAATCATCATCTCATGTGGGGCACCAGCTTATGATGGTCGGCTGAGTCTATCTTTGGTCACAAACATTCCTTAATAGCATTTATGTCCAGTAGGCTTTATAATCTTTTTTGGTTGGGGAAGAAAATGGAGATATCGTTTTTTTTGGTAGGGGTCACCTTGGGGGCACTGAGAATTTGTGTGGGGCACTCCCCCCCCCCCCCCTCTCAGCTGTAGTCATTTTGCCAATTAATAGGTCTGTTGCTTTTCGCATTTTGTAAAATCCATTTAAAGCTTGGCATTTAAAGTGTACCTAACCTTGCAAAACCGTGGATAGAAGACAAGGTATCCGAGCAGCCGTCATGTGATGCGCACACCAACAATACCATATGCATTCACTTCATACCTTGCATATTGCTTTCAAGTTCAGTCACAGTCTAGCTGATCTGATTGAACACAGGGGGAATATCTGGCAGAATCATTGCCTGGGATTTTGAAGAGAGGCTGGGCAATCCTATAGTGCAAGCTTCCCTCGTTCTGTATCCCTACACTGTTATTCTCTTGTGTAAAAAACCGCTGTGTAGAAAAGATTTTAAACAACCATGTGTAATTATTGAACAAGGTTGTGTGATCATATCCAAGTTGTGTAAATGCATATAAATCGATATTGTCGCCGAAACTGAATTTAAACAACTGTTGTGTAGACTTTGAAGCACGTGATAAGAAATAAACCAATCACGAAGTACGACCAATCAGAAATTAGGAAATTTTTATTTTACAAACATAGGTGAAGAATCTTATTACATCTCCTTTAATTTCATATTCAAATATTGAAATTGTTCATGGGAAGCCATGACTTTATTATGAGGGGGATACGCTGAATATAGAGGTAAATCACAACATCATTCACTTTGTAGTCTTTAGTAGATTATCGTAGCATTTGTATACTCTACCTTAGTAATGTATAAGTTAATTCCGTTTAGTCTGGTTCCGAATTCAATAAGTTTTGTTAGTTAATGGCAATCCACACTGTAAAAAAATACCGTACATTTACTGTGCACTTCCCGTAATTTTGAAGGTTTTGCACCGTTTTTGCTTCAAAAATTCACCAACTGTGTAAACCATTTACACAACTAACCGGGAAAATGAATTTTACACATTATTGTGTAGAAATACTACACAACTGTTGTTTACAAATTACACAACTAGGGTTGTGTAAACTGTTTACACAACAGTTGCTAGGTTCATATAGTAAACAGCAGCTGTGTAAAATTTTACACAACTTGTGTAAGATTTTACACAACCGTAATAACAGTGAATGGAATTCTTTGCCTGGGGCATGTTTCCCTTCATCTTACAATCGTTCCTGCTTCAGGAGGAATATTAATTCCTACCTCTTGTATCTTTGATTCTTTTCCTTTTTGTAGCTCTGTACCTCGAGTGACTTTTTAGCCTTGTTTTTTGTGCGAACTTGTATGCATAAACAAATATTAATGTTTGCTTCATTGGACCGAATCAGTCAACAGACTTTAATGCAGTCTACATTGTTGTTCAACTTACATAAACGATGTCCTTGAAATTCAGCCCAGGTCAGCAAAAAAAAACAGGTTTTGGCTCACGAATATGGAAACTTCATTAGCATTAAAGCCAAAATTTTGGAATTACTCCCTAAAATGTCTACAAATGATATGGAAATTCCTACATGTGCTCAAGTCAGAAAAATCCTATGGCATGTAAAAGTGGGAAAGTGAGTTGGTCTTCCCAACAGTGGAAGTTACCCCGCCTGGGTCTACAGGTGTGAAAATCGGTTTCTTTGGCATCTGTTGAAGATTTATCCTCCGTTTTAGAATGGCTTTTAAGCCTTGTATTGGGTGATTTCAACTTAAAAGAAAACACACGTAAAATCCAATTAATTACAACATACACAATATGTGACCTATTCCCGCGAAATGGGGATAAATTAGCAAGATTTGAAAATTATGATTATGGTATCTCCTGAAAGTACAGGTTATAAAAGCTTTAATTTGATATACACATGTACCACTATAAAGATGGTGCAGTTAATAAATAAGTTAAAACAATTTGCCCATATTTCCCCAATTCCGAGAAATTTTCCTCTAAAAAAGTGTGTAGGTTTTTCTTTTACCAAACTGTGCATCAAATTGATGCTTTTAACCTTTTCAAGTATCAAGTTTCCATCCATTTTCCTAATGCTATAAGGAACACACACAAAGCACACAAAGGTTTGGTTCGACTTTTGCATGGACACATGCACAGGACATGTTTCCTGCATTGTTTATAATAGGCAACCTTCCTTGTAACCATTTTTTTCATCATAAAAAATCAAAATGTAAACAAAACAAATTCCTTTCTTTTTATATCTGTTGTTATTGTAAACTAGGTATGGTATATCTAGTGTGTACACCGACTATATAAAGCCAAACACTACCAGCTACATAATATCCTAAACAGACAAGTTTTAAAGCTCATTGAATACTGCTGTGTTATATTAAAAAGATTGCTTCAGGGGAAATGCAAATCAATTGTCAATGTATGAATTCATTTTGTGAGTTTATGAAAGTTTATTCAAAATGTATGAAGTGTATGGCCGCTGTTGACATAAATAAAGTATGAACCTCTCTTTGAATTTGGTGCATAGCTTAAAGCTAGTATACAATATTTGCTTTTGCCGTCATTTTCAGAATTGAATGGATTTGGGGGTTATTTTTTTTATAGCGTGCTAGCAAAATACTGCAACACTGACCTGTTTTGTGTGCATAGATGCTCTGGGAAAAAGAGGAGAAAAGATGCCGTTCTTGTAGTCTGGTTCCCTGACCCTACTTTAGACAAAACGGAACAATTTATAGATGTCGGGGAATTATTAGGTTGAGGAACTAGACTAACTGGCTTCCATCTGTTCACAGATGTGTAACCACTTGCCAAATAAAATGCGGAGGTAAAGTTGGTAAATTGGAAAATGTATTTGAAAAAAGTCAGTTTTTTCCAATGGTGGTCGGCCGACCATCACTGGGAAATGATAAAAAAAAAATCCACTTGTTTCCATTATTTACTTACAGGCAAGTTTAAGTATTTTTATACTAATTCATTACTTGTGTTTTTTGGATGGTTGCAAATGCTGTTTTTTACCTTTATTGAGGATGTACATTTGTACTGATAACCACTTTTCTGCTACGAAAACCAAATAAGGTTGCAGATTCAGATGATTTTTTTGTATTTCTTCTCCCCAGGAAGTGGGAAAAAATTAGAACCCAGATGTAAAGAAACAACAGTTGACTAATTTAAGCCAAAACAAAATAAGTACATTAACTATTTAATTCTTACACTGCATCCATGTCAACAACTGTAAAGTTGAGGCTGGCAAATAGCTATGACCTGCTGCCATTGGGTTGCAAACATAAAACAAAACCAAACTACTGAATTATTACGAAATACCTTACTAGACTGTAAGTAAATAGCAGTCTCAAGCATCCTGTGAAATCATGGCACCTGGTGTGCTGTCGTTTTCAAGAAAAGTGGAAATTTATATCGTTTTCCAATGATTGTCGGCTGACAATCATTGGAAATAGTCTAGTTCCCCGACCTGATAATTCCCTGACTCCATAAATTGCTCCGTTTTGTCTAAGTATGGTCAGGGAACCAGACTACTGGAACATAATTTTTTTCTCTGTTTTCTCGGCATCTAATCACCATCTATGCACACAAAACAGGTCAGTGTTACAGTATTTGCTAGCACGCTATAAAATACTAACACCCAAATCCATTTATTTCTGAAAATTACAGCAAAAGCAAATAAGGTATAGGCCCTACTACCTTTAAAGGTAGTATACACAATTGGCTTTTGCTTGTAATTTTGAGAAATAAATGAATTTGGGAGTTAGTATACTATAGCGTGCTAGCAAATACTGTATCACTGACCTGTTTAAAGTTTTGTGTGCATAGATGCTGTGAAAAACCGTAGTCTGCGTAGTTAGAGAGAAAAATTATATTCTAGTAGTCTGGGTCCTGACCATACTTAGACAAAACGGAGCAATTTTTGGAGTCGGGGAATTATCAGGTCGGGGAACTAGACTATTTCCAATGATTGTCGGCGCCGACAATCGTGGGAAAACAATATAAATTTCCACTTTTCTTGAAAACGACATCACACCAGGTGCCATGATTTCACAGCGCAACTTACAGATGTCTGGGAATTATCAGGTCAGGGAACTAGACTATTTCCAACAATTGCCGGCTGGCAATCGTTGGAAAACGATATAAATTTCAACTTTTCTTGAAAACGACAGCACACCTGGTGCCATCATTTCACAGGATGATTGAGACTGCTATTAACTTACAGTCTGGTAAGGTATTTCGTAATAATTCAGTAAATATCTTTCATGATATGTTCTGAAATCTTTCAGCCCCAAAGGAAGTTTTTTACTGCACACGTGGTACAACTTCTACATTATAACTGCACTGGCAGGCAAAATTTGTAATAGCAATGGGTGCATTCGAGTAGCTCACTCGGATCGACTCGGGTTAGCCCCGTGACGTTCGATAAGCTCCGGCGTCATGCTCGGGGCTCACTCGGGTCAGCCACCACAGACCCTGCTCGAAGAGCAGAGTCACTGGTGGAAATACGTCACACGCACGCGTTGTTCATTTCAAGAAATGGACAAATATGGCGGCCGGACAGCGGATAAGCTCAAGTGGGCCCAAAACCAACTTTGTTTGAAGTTTAAACATAATTATTTATTGAGCTCATTGCGAATATAAGAAGCCGTTACTCCAGCCCGACATTGTTAGTCTTGCTAATAACAGCAAAGTAGTAAATCTCAAAGTAAGCCTCAGTCCGAAAAGGGAGTTTTGTCCACGGCTTTCGACAATCACGAAAGGATTGTGATGGCCCGTGTTTGAGCATTTGATTAGCACGGCATTCAGGGCTAACCAGTCTGCCTTTACTTCACCGGAGTCGATCCGGGTGAGCTACTTGAACGTACCCATTGTCACTGGCAAGGTTCCACCCGTCAAGTGGCCAAAAGCACATATTGCCCTAAAAAAAAAAGTCCATCTTTTTGGTTAGTCACCTAGCCTATCTGCAAGATGTGAGTGTAATAAATTTACAATATGTAATAAAATGAAGAAAAAAAAACCCAAAAAACTTAAGCATTGACAGTTTGACTTGCTGATAGTTTGTTGACCTCCATACACACATTTCCAACAGCAATGCAATAATGCCCAGCAAGATTTTTTATTGTTACAATCAACGCTGGACTAGGAACTTGACTGTTGACAATGACATGAGTACCAACTGGCAAGCTGGCACGGCACCAGTCTCAATTCTTGATACAGAAAAACATTTTCAGACAAACGGCACATTTTTAACCGATGGTCATGTACATTATTATATTCCAATTGTTAACCTTTCCAACCATAGCAATTTTAGGGCAAATGCTTTTTGTAGCCCAATTGGGTCCCTTCGAGTCAATTTGTACCTTTAAAGACAATGTCTCACTGCAACGGCGGCAAAACAGGGGGGGGGGGGGGCGAGGGGGCATTTCCCCCCCCCCCCCCTTTGGGGAAATGGCCGCCCCATATTTGGCAGTTCCACATAAAGAAAAATATATAAAATGGCAGCATTTTGCACCCCCTACTTTCAAAATTGTTCCTGCGCCGTTGTCTCACTGTAGATACTCTTGGCTAATGCGAGATACTGCAACTGTCTGAATGTAATAATACTGATATGCCATACTCTTCAGTTGTAACAATCTGGTCATTCTGTAGTGTTATGTAGATTAACTGAATACTACAAAATACTACTGTAGTATGCAGTACTTTTACTGCACTGGTCTATGAGAATTGAGTAGTATTTTGTAGTCCAGTGTACTGTACCCCAAGTGAATGCCTAGGACGTTAGGGTTAAGGTGTATTACAACAAAATGGGCAGAGATGTATTTGAGTCCATCACAAGTCCCTGCAAGTCCATCACAAGCCCTCTAGTCCTAATCCCAATCACAAGCTATTCAAATGAGCTTTGACAAAGGCATTCCTTTGTATTTGTTCATCCAGTTACTTGCAAGCGGTTTTATGAAAGGACTTCTGACTGGACTTGTGAAAGGACTTGCAGGGACTCTAGTACAACTCTGAAAATGGGAAATTATTTCTGCCATGAAATAATAAAAAAGTTAGTTTTGAGAGTTGTTTCTTATCAAGTCCCATCCAGCCAGCCGTGTTATGTGTCTAAAAGTCTTCTCTGGGGGCAGCAAACAAAACGTCCAAATATGACATCACAATACCAAATCCCCTTTTTGTCTAGTGCTGTGTATTTCTGGCAAGATTTATTAAATCTCTGTGTTACGACGTCATATCTTTACGATTAATTTGCTGCCCTTAGCAATGACTTTTAGAAAAATGGCACCAGCAGGCTAGATGGGACTTCGAAAAAAACAAAACCCATCTTGGCATACCAGCACCCCATTAATAAAAGCCAACCAGAAGGGAAGGGTTCCCACCATTTCATGAAAACAAAATTCCCCGATTTTTCCCCCTGAGTTTTCCCCGATGAATTTTCAAAATTCAAGAATAATTATTTCGACCTATATCCAGTTTGACACGTCTTCAATGTTGTTGAAAGAGATAAAGTGGGATTTCCACACTAAAAAACCACCATAGCCAATCATCCAGTAGATACGCTGTTTGGCTATGAGACAAAATATAACAGACTGACACTTTCTCTTTTGGGCCAATCAAATTCCCTGACTTTTCCCTGATTTGAGGCATTTTTCTCAAATTCCCTGACTTTTCCCCGACTGGAAAAAGCGAAACTTATTTTCCAGGTTTCCCCGATTTCCAGGATGCGATGGGAACCCTGAAGGGGTTAATTGACATAAAACTACAAAATGACGCAGATTTCTCTCGGCAATCAACATCCTCTTTAATGTGAATGCGCTGGAACACATACAGACTGGACTTCTGCCATGTCTTTTTTCGTGTTGAATTTAAGCATCCAGGGTATCACGCACGCCACACATACTGTACATTACATGTACTCAACCACTTGCGACAGCATTATAATACAATGAATTGTGAATCTGCACTTTTCTGCATAAAATCATGTTGCAAATAACTGAACTGTAAAACTGACTACAATAAAGGAAAAAAATAATTGAAAGACAAACAGAAAGTACTGCTATTACTTGCCCATTTTTTAAACATTTTTTTCTTCAACAAGAACGATATGCATCACTTAGTATAAAACTAAAAGCTAAAAATTATTATAGTACACTTATTTAATTCATAGTTTGCATAGTTTTTTTCCTGAATTTTTGACAAGGAATGGAATCTGACAATGCATGTTTTAAATTTACACAGTACATGCATAAAACTCACTTTCTATGGAATGGCAGAGAAACATGTATAATGGCCAGTTCAAACTTAATACCAATGCAAAAGTGAAATTAATTCATGAGGCTGGCAGTGACACCACAATGAACTTTGTTGATGGCCAATTTACAAATGTATTTAACATTTGCCCGAGGTACCTGTGTCAGGTTTTTAAACAGACCCAGATGAAAATGTAGAATAGTTGCATAAAAAAAAATAAAAGAACAGGACAAAAGTTCGACTTTATCGAGGATAAATTCAGGAATAAGGTAGGATTTTGGTGGGCTTTCATGAGTAGTTTTCATGAGTAGTTTCCACAGCATGACAAGCCTCATTTAGCATGTTCTGTGCTCACAACACTTGTGCTCCATCATTAACTATTAAAGTAAAGTTGCAGTACTCCTGCACCCAAGCCCCTGATTGTGTGATTTTCATATTCAGTGTGTAACACCGTTATGAAAAAATATTCAATGAGATTTTATTTTTCGGAAAAAGTAGGGAAAATAGGAAGTTCAAGAAAAAAGTAGGAAAAGTAGGAGTAAGGTAAAAACAAAATTAGGAAAAAGGAATAATCGGAATACTTGATAGCCTGTAAGCCTGTTCGATATGACGATATTTCCCGATATTTCGATAATTTTTTTATATCGAAAATCGTATCGGCCCCTTTAAAAAAAACGGAATATCGGGGAATTCGATATACCGAAGAATATCGCGATATATGTTCCTTTTGGCCGCATTACGTGTGGATTTGTCCAGTTTACTTTGCTCGAAATTCCAGTTATTTCCAATTATTGTACGGTAGGAATAGTATATAATGTATCATGATGTACCATGGAGGAATAAAAAAAATACATACATGCACTAAATGTGTCTTTCTTTGACCGTTTTCTAAACCCCGACACGACATCTCCGCTCCGCGCGATTTACCTTCCGCGCGATTTACCCTCCGCGCCGTACGTTGTCAAGTGCAAACAACGTCTTATTCCCAGTGTACAATGTACGTACGTACCTACCTACACGCTTGCGAACTCATCTTGAGATCGAGGGGTATGGCAATTGTTTGCAATAAGGTCAACCCCTGTAGCGCATCTGCGCGTGCGCGTTGCTTTGTTGCTAGCCTTGGTCAAGTGCAAGCAACCGCACTGAATGCCACCGTCTTTCCCCATGTACAAGGCACACGTAGTTACGTGTAGCGAACTGCGTCGCGTCTTGAGAAAAGATTAAAACACGTGGCGCGCATCCATTGTACATTGTGCAATGTCATGTCGTCTTCACAAAATATACGACACGATCGTTTGTTGACAGCTCGCATGTGATCGTCCATGGTATTATCATCTGTGTTACTAATCAAAAATGCTGAAATAGAAACAAACGCTAGTCTTTCTGGAGTGCCATAAAGTAGCCAACTGAAGGTAAATGTCGTAAAACTCCAAATACTCAACGAGCGAAGGGAGGCTTTGTCAAACCGGCCCCCCGTTCCTGCCGCTCAATGCCGGCGGGCCCGATCCCGGCGGGCCCGATCTCATGATGCCGTGGTGACTTCCGTCATGTATTTTTTTTATTCCTCCGTTCTTCCGGTAATGAAAAAGTGACGTCATCACGATAATATCGAATATCGCGATATTTTTCTGCCGATATTTCGGTATCAAAATAAATGGATATCGAACAGCCTTAATAGCCTGCTGTATGAACTGGCTTTAAGCGAGGTATAGTTCAATCTGGAATACACAAAATCAATATATAACTCAAGAAATTTCATTAATACCACATATAACTCCATCTCATTATCCATATATAACCTTGACATTTGGACATTACAAGTTCATCACGTTGATGTACAACACATGCATGTGCTCAACGAGAGTTTACATCTGGCAATCATTTTATTCAACTGACCTTGCTCAATACTGGATAAAAATAATTTTTCGTTGGGGGAGGTGAGTTGGCCTCACCAACGGTAAAAGTTACCCTGTCTGGGTCTATTACATGTATGTCTAAAAATTGGGATAATTTCTCTGGAATCTGTTGAAGAATTATCCTCTATTGAGATCTGCGCCCAGGAAAACCGTAAGGGTGGTAGGGTTGGAAATTCAAAATGACACCAACCCTACCATCTCTGATCGTAACCCTTTACCTAGAATGGCTTTCAGCCTGGGTGATTTCAATAAAAAAAAATATAAAAATTGTCACTTCTTTTGTGAAAAAGTATGCAGGCATTAAAAAAAATGAGGAAATTCCAATCTTTACAAGACTTTGTAAAGTGTTTTTCAATTTTCAATGGCTTAAGTGTGAAGTGAAAAACGATGAAATCAGCTGATCCGAGGAAAAGTTGCATGCCTGAATATGCTAAAGAATACCAAAAGGGTTTAATTGAACTTTGCAGTAATGTGCAGCTTTTTCCCCAGGCACCCTGCTGAGTCTACTACACAGGGTCTTTTGTTGACAGTTTAACAAAATCCAACAGACATGAGCCACTGTTGGATGTTGTTGGATTCAGCAAAGTCAGTGATAAGGGACTGTCGGGACAAGTTATTTGTACCCTGACCCCTTTCGGGTTTTGTCTATGCACCCTGCTGAATCTAACAGAATCTAACAACAGAAAAGTGTCTAGTCTGTTGAATCCAACAGCTAGAAAAAAAAAGATCTTTTGTTCACTGCCCACATCAATAAAATCCAAAATGTACCCAGTGTTGCATATTGCTGTATTTCAGCATGGGTTGGGCTGATCTTCAGAGCCCCAATGTTTTCACCCTAAATAAGGCCGATGATATTGTATTTTGCAGAACGCGACCACAGATTTCCAGCGCTGCCAACCTTTTAAAACTCATTTCAGTATTCAGAAAGCAAAAAAATCAGTATTGTCAGAAAATACATATTTTTCATGAAATTTCAACTTTAAAAAAAAAATCAGATTTTTTTATGAGCTCATGCTATGCGTGCACGCCGCGTGCCTGGTGAATTTAACGAACCCACGCACTGGATGGAAAGTCTCTTTTATTATTTATTTTCAAAGCTAACACTGCATCCGTTCGATTGGGATGGCAATAATGAGCCAGTACATGCGCAGTAAATAGCATAATATGCATGACAAAACATATGGTGGGATTTCACAAAATCAGTATTTATAAACAAAAATTCATACTTCTGTATTTATCAATAATTTCCGTACGAAATATGGAAAATCCGCACTGGTTGGCATCTCTGGATTACCCGTAACTGTAAAAATAGGAATGTCTAGGCAACCATTCTACATAGAAAATGCTAAAGTCAGGCTTTCGTCTGAAAACTTATATCCCTGATGCAATTTTCCCATCAAAGTATCATATACGAGATTGTACCATAAAACTTCAAATAAAACCAACATGGTTTTGTTCATTTTGTAAATGTGGCGGTCAAATTATCCCTAACCCTGCTAAATCCAACAAAATCCAACAGTGGTGAAAAGCTGTTGTTATTTGTTGGATTTAGCCGTCAACACAATCTACATGGTGTGTTGGATATTGTTGTATTCAGCAGGGTAGCACCTAAATATTCCTGTTGGATTTTGTCCTATTTAGAACAGTTGGATTTTGTTGGATTTGGCAGGGCTCATACAAACAAATATATATTGGATTTTGTTGGATTCAGCAGGTTAGATGCAAAATGCCAAGGCTGGTGTGTGGGTGGTACACTGCAGAATCCAACCAAATTTGCTGTTGGATTTGGTTGTAACTTAGCAGGCTTCTCATTTCAGTTTTGTTGGAAATTGTTGGATTTAGCAGGGCCATATGAAATAAAAAAATTGAAGGGAGTTAGGGTTAATGCTTTGCCTTCAGGTGGCATTGTGGTAACCTTGACTATGAGAAAATCATTCCTGAGTACTAGACTTGCACGAAGGATGAGTGCTTCATGCGAGTAGGTGTGAGTTCTCACCCTCGTTGCATTGGTCTGCATTCCTCCTGCTTGAGTTCCGTCGTTTGGACCTCCTCCGACAACGGCTGTTCTCTAGTCTCTTGAGCGGATGCCGCGGTGATCCAACCCTCAGCTTCCCGCTCGAGTCAAACTTGAAACTCTGGCCTGTGTAAGAAGGCCGGGGCAAGTCCCTCCGGCTCAGCGAGGCACTCGAGTGATTGTAGAAGATGCAGCCGTTTGTGCTACATTGACTGCTAGTGGCAACTGTCGGAATGGCAACGGGGGACGACCTGCTCGGGATGTGAGAAATTTCCTGTTTCTGGTGGAGATGTGTTGCCTCGGCAACCAGTATTGCACTGTTCTTGGCATTTGCAAAATCCGTGGGTTGGGCCTGAGGTTGATGGAATGTTTCATGTGAAGAGTTTGCTGGAGCGGAGGTTGAGGCTACTGCGTTATCAGAGGAGGCAGTATTGGAAAAGTGGACGTCAAATGGTGGAATTGGTAACAAGGCATCTACACAAAAAGAGAAAAGAGAAAACAGATTAGAACAATGAGCAATATCACAGGTGTTTAGCATTGCGAAATTCCCGGGAATTTTCAGAGCGGTATTTCCCGGTGGTTTTAAAGAATTTATCAGAAATTCTGGAAATTAACAGGGATTTTCGGGAATTGTGAGAAACATTGGTATTAGGATTTTTGACATGAGTGCAACACTGTTATGAGTTTAACTGTGGTCTTTAGGTTAAACATTATAACACAACCTGAAAAAAAAAACATTGAATGATGATTGGGTAAGTTTTAAAGTCGCCACTTCAGTTTTTCTGTTTCTTTCTTGTTTTTTTCCTGATTGCAAAATTTCATATAACAGTGTCTACAGGGTGTTAAAATAAAAAACAAATTGGGTTATACCTTGTTTAACAAAAATGTTGCATTTATGAACAGTTTGGCTGCGGTACCCGCCACTATATCAGATTCAAACCAGCCAGCTTACTCCGACAAGCTCGGTGGTCGAGTGGTAAGACATCTGCACTAGAAAGCAGGAGGTCATGGGTTCAAATCCCACCCGAGCGATTGTTTTTCTTCAAATGATCCCTCCAGACAACACTGAGTATACAGTTTTATAAAATACGTCGGTGAAGGCCGAAACCCAACAATTGAAATGTTGCATATTTGTTTTTGATGGTTAAAACAGATTTGACTGGGGGCATTGATTTCCTCTCTTCCCTTCACATTTGTTTTACAGATTTTTTGGAAATAGTGAAAAACATGTGGCCATTAAAAAGAAAGCGGGCAGAGACGCTAAACATGTTTTATAGCCCTACGTATTGATGATGTCAGTCAGTGTTTACCGCATGACATTGCAGTTTTTAGTGGGGGTCATCGTTCGACGCTCGCTATACTTTTACGTGCAGAATGCCGACGTACGATCGGTTTTCGACCAAATGACTGACCAGTCAAATGTGCAGTTGTAGCCCTATCTGTCGTGGAAGATAACACACCGCCATAAACTATAAAAGATGATTACTGTGCAGGGGATTTTCCTCGGGAGCCACAAGGTAAAAAAATGAGCGTGGAAAATGCTAGTGTGTGTAAAAACCGTATACGAGCCGTGGTGGTGACCCCCCCTTTCCCCCCATGATGCACTGCGGTAAACAGTACCAAACGTCAACTGAGAAATAAATCAGTATTCCTGATTTGTTGAGATTGATCATGCAGGTTCACCCTGTATATGAGATGAGTGTGCCTACCTTCACTTTCTACAGTGTCCGTCAGTGACTCTCCTTCTGCGTCGCTTTCCATGTCGGCATCGTAACCCGACTCTAGAGACATGAAGCTCTCGTTGGCTTCTTGAAAGCTCATCTCTAGGCCATTGGTGGACAGCTCACCTGTCGGCGTGGTAACCAGGTCTTCCCTATCCTGCTTGGGCTCTTCTTGATGCCTGAGGGATTTGGTTTTTGAAATTCTTCTTCAAATATTTCGATAATTTAAACCAAAAAAATATATTTCATTTGAAATTGAATACATGTTCATACAAATGCACAAAATGGGCATGCAATGTCTCATTGGAAGGGTCGTAACTCATCTAATGCTTACAAATTAGCAATTCAATTTGAACATGTATTTTTAGGGTGCCACGCCCATCAAGCATGGACACTATACCCAGCACAATATGGGACCAAGGGGTACCCCCTCTTGTCCCTATACACACTCCAGACTATTGTTACCACCCCCCCCCCCCCAACAATATCTGAGATTCCGGGAAAACGATGACCAACACAAAAGAAGGGGGATGGTGTTTCCCTCTGTCCGATATCTTGCTGCAAATGATGGACACAGCATCTTTAATTTGAGTTTATTGTGATAAGCCTTAACATCAAGTATTTTGTTCTTCAATGTATGAAGATCAGTAGAACTACAGTTGCAAAAAGGCACCCTTAAGCCACCATAGATTTTGTGCACAAATGTGAATAAGCCCAGCTGTCTTAACTCTAAGCAGCCAGTCAAACTCTTGACTATGGACGACGGCCATAGCTGTGGTTTGAAAAAGGCCACCTGGCCGGTTGTCGTCTATACGCGCATTCCTGCACATACTCAATCCATTAATGGTTCAACTATATTGTTCTTGAATGGGAGTGTAACGAATAGATGGAGCTTTTTCAAACAAAGCTTTCATTCACACAAAAGGGGGGCTCCAAGTGCGATGAACAGGACTATTCAGTGTGGTGCCTATTATTTACATTTATGCTTGGCTGCACAGCCCGTTCTTGGTATACCAGCACCCCTATTGAAATATCCACTAGACCGCTGGACCGAGTCCAGTGATTTGAGCGTTGGTTAAGTGAACTCTTGACCGAACTAGTCCAGTGGTCTAGTGATTTTTTCTAAATCTGGTGAAGTGAAAAAGCCCTATAATTTATGGAATGGCCAATTTTAGTTTTGAGGCAGGGAGTTTCAATCAAAACAGCATTTCTAACCCATCCCCTAACAAGGTCGGCAAAGGGAGAAAAAATCGAATCAGCACAATCATTCGAAACACCGTGTGTTCTTATTTTTACTATTCCGGTCTAGTAAAAATTGTGTGCTACAAGCCCAGCTGTCTGGTAACATTTTACCTGAAATTCGACCTTTGTCATCAATGACAGCCGGACACATGGGGTTAAAACACTAGTAATTTAATACAGCCTGATAGGAGGTACAAAAACATGGGTGCGTAACAGAAAAATGTGCCCACGCAACATATTTCTAAAAATTTTTTAAGGAGTCGAGGACTGCAACATATGGGATGGAAGGTAACCTCTGACCTCTCACCTGTTTGACCTGGAGCTCCGGGACGGCGACATAAGGAAGGGCTCCAGCCTACCGCAGGGAGTCGGGGTGCCAGGCAGGGAGCTGATCTTGTCTGCAATCGGCTCGTCTTCCTTGACGTACAGCTGGGCACGCAAGGCGCCGTGATCCAGCACCGTGACCTTGCTGACCTCTTGGAACTCCTCCTCCGCGTAGCGTTGCATCACGGCAGACAGCTTGACGTTGCGGTGGTCCAATAGGGGCTCCTCGGAGAAGCTGAACAGATTGATAACAATACAGCATTCATTTGCTTAGAGTAAGTTAACCCTTTCATGCCAAAATTATTTTTCTTACACTGAAGGCACGTTATAGATTGGGCTGGGACTTTTAAAGTCTCGTCGGGCGCGAATGGGTTAAATCAAGGGTTGACATTTGAAAAATCGCTGTTTGTGGGTTACGGATGCCCCTTAGATAACCCTTTGGAATTGAGTGTGTTAGTTTTCGTTTGTCCAAGATTTTGCTTGTTTTACGCCAAATTATGATTGGACAATATTTCACCAGCTTCGTTCAAGCGATTCTATCACAATGGGTCAAATTGCTGGACTAACTTTGCGCGAACCGTGGCTGATCAACAGATCTAGTCGACTAGCTGGTATTAGCCGGACATGCCATAAGGTAAAATTGGCAATTGAAAACAAATGATGGCACTGCTTTGTGGACAAATTATTAACTTCAAGGACAGCAGTAACAAATTCACTTACTGCATGTTACAACAGACAAATTTTGTTTGCAAACAAATGAAACAAATACTGACATTTTTTTATCCTGTGGCATATATACCAACAAATTTAGTGATTTTTTTTTCATCTATGATGGCTTTTCACAGAGCAGGCTGCATTTAATAACAATACAATTCAGAGATTTCTTGAACATGATGATAGATTTGAGAGGTAAAAATCTAACTGGTTTGTGATAAGAGTTAAAATAGCTTTGATTTTTTTTTAATGAAAGTCACTCACTACAAGGCTAAAAGCCACTCTAAATAAAGGGCTACAGAGGTGGTGGGGTTGGCCACATTTTAGGTTGCCAGCCCTACCACCCTTATGGTTTTCCTGGGTCCAGATCTAAATAGAGGATAAATCTTCAATAGATATCAAAGAAATTATACAGACCTATAGATCAATCACAGAAGGCTCAGTGGATATAGCTTTAACTGATTTCACAACACACACTCAAATATTTTTTTTAGCAAGGGCATGAAGCCTTCTGGCATCTTGTTAAATGAAGGTCACAACGTTCGTGAACTCAGGAATGAGATTGCGCCTGAAAACCCTGCCGCAAAAGTCTACATTGGAAATACATGGAATTTCCTAAACTAACAAAAAAAAATTTTTTTCCTTACAATTCGTAGCTGTCTTATGAACGAATGAATTGTTCATACCATTTCTTGTGGACATGCAGCGTGCAGGATACAAGATCTCCAGGCTGGAAGCCAGTGTAATCAATTAGCTTAGCTGGCCAAGGGCAATCTGAATAAAGGAAAAAAGTACTGTAACTTCACAAGACATTTGGTAACCAATGCAAAGTTAATGCTGTTTTATGTCGAATGCCATTTACGTCCTACAGTATCATATGACTACTTCTGCATGATCATGCAATTATTCCCATTCATAAATGACTCTCTGTTTAACAAAGTCAAGGAAAAGACAAACAAAACTGGTTGCTGTGGATGGTTTGCATTTATTATTTATAATGAAAATTTGTAGGGCTGTCCCGAACATACCAAATATTCGATCGTCAACCGAATATTCGAATACCTTTTTGGCCAGTTCGAATATTTAAAAAATATATGCACGTACAGATACGACTGATGCTATTTTAATAGAAACGTTACGGCGCTTAGCAGTGTCAAATGCAACATTTTTGTGGGTGAAGGTTATTGTTCCCGTCTGAAAAAAAACAAAAAAACACAGGCTGGAGTTTCGTTTCTTGTTATACGTCATGTAATAATCTTGATACAACAGCCCCATGCAAAAAATGTCAATCGGGCAGTTTATAATATCGATCGCCGCACGTAAAACACCGGCGTGCTTTGTGTGCAACTTTTTACCGCCGCATGAAAAACATGATCGGCGAGTATCGAATATACAAAAACCTTGCACAGTAATATCTAATATCGAACATGTCTATGTAATGTACATTGCTTGTGACTGGTATTCAGCTATTGTTTGCTTAGCATGAAAATCACATGGAGTTTTAGCTGGTAACCCGGTTTTACTATGCAAATCTTTTTTTGTGTTGAAGCAAATTTTGTTCAAAGTTTTTGTTTCAAAGCAGCTCTAAGAAATTGACCCCTGTTTTTAAGCATGTAAACTTCAGAACCTACCACAAGCAGAGATGATTCTGGCCAGGTGGAAGACAGCGGCTGCTTGGAGAGCCAATGAGTAACAACCGAAGTCAACATGAAGTAGCGTCAGCTCACTGATGTACAAGGCAAGGTACTTCAGGTGACGGTCTGCACTGGTTAGCTGACAGTATAGGATTAAGTACTCCCACAGTGATGCCACCTTAACAAAAAAAACCCAAACAAAAACAGATTTTGAATGAACAAAGAAAACCAACCTGAGCAGGATTTGAAGCTGGGATCTCTGGGTTAACCTCTAGTCTGGTTCCCAGACCAAAATATTCTGACTATTACTGATGAATATTAGGTCCGGTAGCTGCCAATGTCATGTCACGAAACAGGCAGAATTCTGCCCGTTTCCGAACTTGTTTTCAGTAACATTCGGCTGTTAACGTTAATGTTCGCAATAACAAAATGTCTGTCAGGCCCGTTACAGGTTCTGGAATTTAAATTCCCAATTATACATAAAACTGAAAAAATCAGTATTTTTCCGACCGGATTTTGCAAGAATATTAAATTTGAATGATGACAATGTCGTCACTCGGACTAATACTGCACGTCATGATCTATTTTCAACCGTGGGTACACGTATATTCCCTTGTGGCATTTGGTTTGCGCACGCGCGACATTTGTAATGGCGGCGGTGCTCATTATCTCCTAATGAATATGCATTTTTGCTGACGCGGCGTGATTGACAGTTGTATAGGCCATTTGAAGTAGATATGTTTAATTCATTGTATATTAATACCGCGCGAACTAACTATTATTCATGAGAACAGAACTTACTCGAAAGAAGTAAGGCTCTAAATGCTTTAATTAAAATGTTACGCAATGTCAAACTTTGTACTTATTTTAAGCATAAAACTCGCATTTTTGTGCTATAGTCCACTTCACTCGCTTGTATTTTGAAAACCGCATTTTTTAGAGGTAAAAGATAATTATTTCAACAAAATGTAAGTCTCAACATTTGGTTTGGACAACATGGCGACAAAGCTAAAAAATTTTGGCACGAGAAGAAGCCTCCATGAATATGTCTTTTTCCGCGGATTTTCGTCTTCAAGTTACAAGCAACTCGCCATGGACGGTAAGATATACACCTCAAGAATGCTCTGATGTACGCTCAAAAGCTATATTTCCATTCCATGCAACATTTTCAACCTTCTGAAGCAAGATTTTCTTCAGCAGAACTGGACAACGTGGGATTGTTGGGGCCTTGTAAACCGATACTCGTGGGAAGAGAACACGACACCGGACCATGGCGCCACATATCTACATGTACTGCATGCCGGGCACTGGGCTGTCTGGACCCGGCGTGGATATGCCCCACGCGCCCGCCGTACCCGTACTACGTACCAGTACTACAGGTGACTACATGTAATGTATGCATGCTCGGAGTCAAAATATCACTGATCATAGGCCCTATCTTTGTTTGTGAGGATTTAAGCCCAGGGATTAGCAACAGTAGCCCCCTAGTCCTACACCGTGATCAAGCATGAAAAGGATTGTGGTCCGCTTGTGGTAAGAAAAAGGTTGTTTTTTTTCCGAATGTGAACCATAGGCCCTATACTTAATTTTGTTATTTTCTGTCATCCTCTGCAGTTCCTTAAAGATATGATGGTTGACGGAGGCAGACTCTTGAGGATCTGCGATGGCTTTTCGCTGACGGTGGGGAGTGGAAATTTACCTGTCTTTCCCTGTGATGCTTTAAAACTGTCATGAAGTTGTGCATTGAAAATTTGAATTAAGATATAAAGCCTGGACTCCTGTTTGCTCTATGATGGGAAAGCAAATGGTTGACTAGCTTCTGAGTGTTGGGCTGACTTGAGTTTAGACAATATTCTCACACGTCCTCTCCCCTTAAAAACAATGCCACATTTTCTAAAAATAATTTTGTGAGATTACTAAAAAAATATTGACAGGGTAAATTGAATCATGATTTTGTACTGGGGGAATTTTTTTGGCTGAGTACCATAATGATATTTAAAGTAATTAAAAACAATTTCTTTCATTCGTCTGTTTTAATATTTGAAAAGGCAAGTCCACAAATTAATAAAAAGTAGTGATAAAAAACAAATAGAAAACAGTCCTGCTCTGTAGAGTCCTAATAATTCAGTGAGAAGTTATACCAATCCCCCCATGCCATGCTAAAAACAATAGTTAAATCCTTCAATGTTCACAACAAAATGGCAAGTGCCATATGATTTCCTAGTTAATTTCACTTTTCAGTAAAGATTGTATATTCAATTGTTTTCTGTTTACTTTAAATATATTTACAAATCTGCATCAAATATCCTTAAGGGCTCTGCTATTAATTTAAATAAATTGTGAAATCTAACAAGTTAGTCTGGAAGAAAATGTTTATACAGTGTTTATTAAGACTATGTTAAAGTTTTCAGAAATTCATACTTTGTCATCAAGCTTGAAAACCATTCTCACCTAACCGCCTACCCCCCACCCCCTCCAAATAACAAAAAAAGAAAACTCAAAGAAAAATAGACAATTACAATTTACATGTACATGTACTATTTTGTTGAATAAACCCAATACATGTAAATGTACATACAGTACATGTAGTGGTGCCCCTAAACCACATTATTACTAATTGGTTCACCAGTTTTCTTAGGAAAATTCTCAGTTTTTCTGCCATTGTTTTATTCATTTCATTCGTGCTTGATGGGTGCTGGCCTTGAAATTCCTTCTGAAGTAGTACTAGGACCCCTCAGCTGGCCCTGGAAATGCTAAGAAGCATGGGGCCTTGAAGTTGAGGTGGAAAAGACTTGAAGTTTGAAGAGCTAGAGAGATGTTGGGTACTAGCACTGCAAACTCTTGGGCAGGATAGGATAGGGGTTAGGAAAGAAACTAAACAAATCTGAAAACAAATCGGGAGATACATAGAATGTTTAATTTGTTTTCCTATTGCTAAGCAATTAATTGTGATATTGGGAGAACCGGTAAATAATTTGAATCTGATTAAACTCAAGAAATGGCCGATCAAAAAGAGCAGTCCGTGATTTTCACGAAAAGGATTAAACACACGGGAATTCAGCCATGCCTTTTGTACGCGGTAAGTTCTCTATTGCTTTACACGTGAAATGTGACCTTGAAACGCGATATGGGCCAACGAGATTGAAAAGGTTTGCTCAGCAAAAATTTTTAGCTTTGTAATGACATATTGGAAAAATTACCGGAACTAAAGGGCTATGAAGTGCTGGGAAACACATTGACATGAAAAACGCGAAAATGCAATCAAAACCAAGTTGCTTTTTGGTTCGTTTCTTTCGCGGGGAAAAATATAAATGAGCGTTTGCATTGTTTTTGTATAGTTACGTCATACACGCGCGGGCGAATCACAAGCTCGCGTGTGGTTTCGGGTTACATGTCGTGGGAATCCGGTTTTGGTGAACTGCGCACGCTCAAACTGTGTCCCACGGGTATCAAGTTTCAAGGACGTACGTGGGTAATACCTGACCTAAGATATAGATGTCAGGGAATCTTCAGGTCAGGGAACCAGACTAGATCACCATAGCCTCGGTTTGAAAAAGACCACCATAGCCTCGGTTTGAAAAAGACCACCTGGCCGGTCGTCTATATACACATTTCTACAGGTACTCAATCCATTCATGTTTTAACTATATTGTTTTTGAATGGGGGTGTAATGAATAGATGGAGCTTTTTCAAATAAAGCCTTCATTCACAAAAAAGGACGACTCCAAAGTGCGATGAAAAGGACCAATCTATTCAGTGTGATGCCTACTGTTTGCGTTTACGCTTGGCTGCACAGCCCGTTCTTGGCATACTGGCCCCAATTAAGAACGGCCGGAAAAAGGGTTAACGTACCACTGCTCTACCAACTTGTTCAGGGGTACTAGTCAGAAGTCATAAACACACAATGCTATACAGCCAGGGTTCACAACTGTATGACAACTGGGGAAGCAGGTATGTGGGGATTTGCGTAGTCAGGAAAGAACAAAACTGTTAAACTTTTAATATCAATAAACAGACCTACGAAGAAATGAAGTCCACGCTTTGTTTACATGCGTGCTTTTTATAGAAGTAAAGTGGAGACATTTATGTTCTGTATATGCATGCACATACAGAACACGACAATTCGTTGTAGGTCTATATCAAACACAGGAGACCGACAAGGTAAATTTAACCCCAACCCCTTTCAGTGTTTTTCATATGGCCCTGCTAAATCAAAGAATTTCCAACAAAACTAAAAGGAGAAGCCTGCTAAATATTACAAAATCCAACAGCAAATTTAAATTTATTCTGCAGTGTACCACCAACACACCAGCATTGGCATTTTGCAGCTACCCTGCTGAATCTAACAAGAAACAACAGATATTTGTTTGTATGAGTTCTGAAAAATCAAAAACGAAATCCAACTGAAATCTGCGTTTACCTTCCTATATCCAACAGGTTTATTTAGCTGCTACACAGCTAAATACAACAACATCCAATCAAACTACCAAAGAGAGATTTTAAACACTAGTGGCAGCAGAATACCAGTCCTTTTTCATTGTTCTCACCGGTTGTGTGAGGTTGTTCTCACCAGAACTGCGCACGCACGTTTAGAACTGCGCGCACACACTCAAAACAGCGCGCGCACGCTCAGAACTGCGCGCGCACGCTCAGAACTGCGGGCGCATGCTCAGAACTGCGCACGCATGCCCAGAACGGTGCGCGCACACTCAGAACAGTGCGCGCACGCTCAGAACTAGCAAAAAGGACCGGTATATGTCTGCTGCCACCAGCGTCTCAAAAGTGTTCCATTGAATAATTGCTCACTAGTGCGAGCAAGGCCACTCAGACAACTACAATAAAAAAAAATGGGGCAGTGCTTTTTGCTGGACTTAGATTTCGGTTGGTCAGGTGGTGTAACTTACGTCTATCTTTCCATGTAGGGTGGCCAGGATGTCTCCCATCATTCGTACAACCTTCTCATACTTGTAGGTGCCGTCTGTCAGCCAGGCTGCCTCCCTAATGGTGATAATGTCTGGCTCCAACAACCTGTAGGGAGAACGGCAACGGACTCAATTTCATAACGCTTCCGAGCACAGACAAGAAGAGCTAAGCAAAAAGCAGGTTAGGAGCTAAACTACATGCGGTGTGCATCAGTTGTGGCTGGTTCTCGGCACCAAATCTGCTTAGAATATTAATTTGCTTAACGGATTTTCTGCAACTGATCTAGCTGTGGGTTGATTACTTGAGTAGGGGCGTGATCGGCCAAAAATGAAAAATCCACGAAATCCACGAAAAATCTACGAGGACCTCAGATCAACATATAGTTTGTATTTGCCCAAAGGCATCCCCTTAAAATATCAATTTTTATTGGTCTATATCCACTTTTACAGGTAATAACACCTTTAGGACAACACCTCAGGAATTCCAGATTTCAAAAGAGATTCTTAAAAAATTCTGAAATCCCAACAAAAAAATCCCGAAATCAGGAAAAATCCTGACAAATCTCACCCCTGCTTGAGGCCTTCTCACACTAAAGCCTCTCAACCCGGGTTGAAATCAACCCAGGGGAAACCCACGGCAGAAATGGGTTGAATCTCAATTTTTCAACCCGGATTTAAAAAGAGATTCTTTCAAAATTCTGAAATCAGTAATAATCCCGAAAAAAAAATTCCGAAATCAGGAAAAATCTTGACAAATCTCACCCCTACTAATGTGAAAAGGCCTTTTGCCACTTTTCCCCCACTAGGAATCCAGTGAGTCTACAAAGCCCATTACCCACCTGGAGCAGATGACCATGGCCGTGATACCAACCAGCTGCAAATTCCCTCTGGTGACGGATTGGTGCATTAGATAACGATCCACACAACTCACTACCATGTGTACGGTGTGCGACGAGTACCCCTTCATGCCTGCTACCTCCACCAACCAATCCACTAAGATATATCTGCAAAGTTCAACAGAGATGAAACTGGTATAATTATGGGAAAAAAAATCGGAAATTTGGTCGGACAAAAATATGTGTCCGAAATCTGGGCCGCGCTGCAGTTACACATGTACATGTACACACAGTCGTACTTTCCTATACTTGTGAGGACAATGCTTTGTGTTTCCTATTCTTCGTTTAATATAACCCAACCCCATAGACTAAGCATGTATCTTTATGTTCGAGGACCGATTTTAACAAAAGGCCGACTCTCGAGGACAAGAAAGGTTCTTTTGTATTTTCTTTCTCCTCTTGTCCTCGAACGTAGTACAATAGCACACACATATGTACAATACACTTCATGCCCAATTTCCGGACACTGCCTCCTGTAAATGTGTGTTTTAACAACATTAAAAAGCCTGAATTATGGTTAGAGTCATGGACTCATAAAAAAGTTAACTTCTTACTTGAAAAAGTAAATGACACCATTCAATCATGTCCATGATTCATTCAACCAAATTCCACTTAAGTACATGGGAAAATTGGGCATTCTCATCTTTTCCTTCCAACAACTGTCAATGAAATGTATAACTTATGCTCTCTTCACATCCTCAAGGTAATCATTGTAATTTTTGAAGCATTGCATTTTATACAACTAAATCTGAAACCTCTGAAAATCGCACAACATGTTGGATTTTATCCATTGGATCATTCATGTGCCACGGTCACTGCAGAAGTATCCATTTAACTGTAACTTTTTGGGAAAAATAAGAAAACATATCTCTGCCAAACAAAAGTAACCAACAGGTATACTAACGAGCTAGCAAACAAGAAACTCCAATAACTTATAAAAGTTTTCTCATAAAAGTTTGACACTACATGAATCGGAGACTTTTTAGTCTGGTGGCAGCAGACATACTGGTCCTTTTCCACTGTTCTAACCAGAACTACACGCCAGTGTTGTAACCAAGTCATTTTTTCTCAAGTCAAGTCAAGTCACAAGTCAAATGTTCACAAGTCAAGTCAAGTCACAAGTCAAGTCAAGTCGCAAGTCAAATTTTCCCAAGTCAAGTCCCAAGTCATTGTTTTTCCGGGTCAAGTACCAAGTTTCAAGTCAATTGTTGAACATAGTACATGTAAATTAAACTGAAAAATGACTACGCATAGGCTGGCACTCATGCACTGTACAAAATCAACCTGGTATGCCGTCTTGACGATTCTCCATGCAGTCGGCCAGCGCTGTGGTTCTGCATACAAACTGGACACTAAGCCTGTTCGATATGACGATATTTCCCGATATTTCGATATTGTTTTTATATCGAAAATCGTATCGGCCCCTTTAAAAAAAAACGGAATATCGGGGAATTCGATATACCGAAGAATATCGCGATATATGTTCCTTTTGGCCGCATTACGTGTGGATTTGTCCAGTTTACTTTGCTCGAAATTCCAGTTATTTCCAATTATTGGACGGTAGAATAGTATATAATGTATCATGATGTACCATGGAGGAATAAAACAATACATACATGCACTAAATGTGTCTTTCTTTGACCGTTTTCTAAACCCCGACATGACATCTCCGCTCCGCGCGATTTACCTTCCGAGCGATTTATACCCTCCGCGCCGTACGTTGTCAAGTGCAAACAACGTCTTATTCCCAGTGTACAATGTACGTACGTACACGCTTGCGAACTCATCTTGAGATCGAGGGGTATGGCAATTGTTTGCAATAAGGTCAACCCCTGTAGTACATCTGCGCGTGCGCGTTGGTTTGTTGCTAGCCTTGGTCAAGTGCAAGCAACCGCACTGAATGCCACCGTCTTTCCCCAGTGTACAAGGCACACGCAGTAGTTAGGTGTAGTTACGTGTAGCGAACTGCGCCGCGTCTTGAGAAAAGATTAAAACACGTGCCGCGCATCCATTGTACATTGTGCAATGTCATGTCGTCTTCACAAAATATACGACACGATCGTTTGTTGACAATGACAGCTCGCATGTGATCGTCCATGGTATTATCATCTGTGTTACTAATCAACAATGCTGAAATAGAAACAAACGCTAGTCTTTCTGGAGTGCCATAAAGTAGCCAACTGAAGGTAAATGTCGTAAAACTCCAAATACTCAACGAGCGAAGGGAAGCTTTGTCAAACCGCCCCCCCCCCGTTTCTGCCGCTCAATCCCGGCGGGCCCGATCCGGTGGCGGTGGCCCCGATCTCATGATGCCGTGGTGACTTCCGTCATGTATTTTTTTATTCCTCCGTTCTTCCGGTAATGAAAAAGTGACGTCATCACGATAATATCGAATATCGCGATATTTTTCTGCCGATATTTCGGTATCAAAATAAATGGATATCGAACAGCCTTACTGGACACTAGTATTGGGCGGTTCCCCGGTTCTATACGATCCCAATATGGGAACCGGAACCACGAGTACAATCTTTTCAAGAACCGGCTACCCGCTATGCTCAGTTCCGGCTCCAAAAGAATTAAATTTACCCATTCTCTGTGCACAAAGCTCAGAGCCGAGGAGGCCCGGGACATTCACTCTGGCTAGTCAAAACAATGGCGGGGAAACCACTCAAACACACATCACAAACCACTCTTTGCGGTCACAAGTTATATAGACCATTGACCCGATACTGGTCCTGTACCATGGATAATAATCGTATTGAATGACACAATTACTCTGGGGCATGGCTAGAAAGATCTTTATATTTATTCAACTGAAATATGCGTACTCCCAAAAGTTTGTGTTTATTTTTAACAAAAGTGTTGTCAGCAAATCAAATTTATTTAAGGGAGCACACCAATATTATTTGTCCCGTTCCCACGCGTGCGGACGCGTTCCTCACCGTTCTTCACGGGAGGCAATAAAACTGAACAAAAGGACCGTTCTCACGCGGTGGAACGGGGGAAATCTGGCCCACTGGGCAGGCAGGAACACCCCATTGTACTGTGCTTTTGTTATGTTAAGTAGCCGTTCCGACGCGTGCGGAACGCGAGCAGCATCAAAGGTATGCGATCTCTTGATCAACACTAATTTATTTTTTAAAGGAATTATAAAACCAAACTTCTTTCTGAACCTACAGAGGTTATTTTACCTTTTTATTTAGTTGTGCTGAGCACTCCTCTAAAAAGTAAATAAGCTCCGATATGATCTCCGGCTTTAGCTATTTGACGTAAAATTAACGTGGTTCAAAAACAAGTGATTTTATATTCCCTTGTTTTGAAAGTATTTTCGTCAGGTTTACTGCACGATTGCTGCCATCGGAGCAGTACGACCCTTTCTCTGTTCCGTAAATTATTTTAAAAAAATGTATATATACAAATAAGTTCATCCATCACGCGCAATCACTAAAGTACACAGTGAAAGCAAACCAAGATTACATTTTTTTTCGAAGCCATATTCATGCGTCGACTGTAAGTATGTTCTGATTATTGCTTTACTGATTGACAGAAATATTTTTTTCTGAAGAATGCCTCGTCTAAACGTCTAAACGTCTAAACTTTTAGGCAATGTAGATATTTCGTTGGGCCTAAATGTTCCAGACAGAATCCAGAAGACTATTAATAAGATTTTAATCCAATGCCCATATATTCATTTCAATGTCACTTTCATTTCTGTACTCTGAAAAAATATATTTAGGCAACAGGAATAAACACAAGAGGTGTAAAAATCGTATAAAAACAACGAACGCAAGTCAGGCGTAAAAAGTGGTAAGCAATAAGGCGAAATGGGAAATAAAACATGCTTCTTATTGGGGGCCGCCTGGATTTGTTTTTTAATAATTACTTTTGAAAAATTTGGTGAAAAAAGCCCAAAATGTAAACCGATCCATTGGAAAATAAAATATTTGCGCGTCAGAAGTTCTAAAACCACTGTAAACATGTTCGATTCTCTTGTCCAACATGTCTTTTTCATTTTTGGCGAGCTTCGAAGCAGATGAGAGCCTATGTAATACCCCCAGCATGCAGCGGCCGCTGCATTATGGGCATATCAGTGGGGCATACGTGTACAAAGACGTGCACGCCTTCGGTGCGTGATATCAATGAGTACCTGGTCGTCACGGCTATTTAATGCGTCACATAACAGCAAAAGCCACGATGAAATCTTGAATCAGCTTGCACCCTATACCAACTTGACCCGCGACTTAAACAGCCGCGGTACACACCTGGTACTTTTCCACGAGTGTTGCAAGTTGCAATAAAAGCGTTAGGAAAATCCCGTCACGTGCAACGTACGTGACACAATACTCTACGAGTACGCGTTACTCGATGTATCCATGCGACAGAACTGACATGGCAACATAACAGAAGAATTACGATTGAAGCCAATGTTACCAGCTGAATTTTTGTCAACCACATTTTCCTGGGAATATTTATGGAATTTTGACAAATATAGGCCTACTATAACTGTTTTGAAAACAGGCCTACATCCGAGCAGTGTATAGGCTAGGCCTACCCTAAACCCCCACCTAAGAAGGAAAAACCCGCGTTGTTTTGACGAAAACTTTATAAAATGCAGGATCGAAAGGAAATTGTCATCCTCTCGCAAATAAAAAACAAAACAAAACAAAACAAAACAAAACTAAAATTTGGGGGGGGGGGGGGGGGGCAATGGGCTGTATATAACGACCCTGGGCGGCAATCAGCGTTGTGCAAAAAATCCCTTCAAATTCTTATTTTACCCAAAATCCTCAGTTTTTTAGTCGTCAAAAAAAAAAAAAAAAACTATTAAAAATTTCCCGCCAATCAGAAAGAAATATTTTTGTTCGATGTTTACAGGAAATATCGCTGAAATTCCTCAGCCATTTTTGGCATGGGCAGTTTTTGTTCTAGTCTTGTTCTCTACACCATAAAACAACACTTTTTGATATGAATTATGCGTTTATATTCGACGACAGTTCCGGGGCCATCGGCACACAAACAAATAATTATGGGGAAATAATCAACGATGCAGCGGGATTTTCCTCTGGAATTCACATTTGTGCCGAGTTCACATGCCGACTCGAATATGTTTCTGCCACCCACATGTTTAAAAATCCCCCGGCAAAAAAAATTAAATAAATTCATTTCCAAGCTTAATACAGATGCCTCTTCACCTTGATGTACCTGCAAAAGAAATGAAAACATGTTTAAGACGATCGTGTTGTATTAAACTGTACAACGAATTCTTCTTTAGCAACATTTCTCTACACTGTCGGCCTCAATTATAAACATACTTCTATGTACAACGGATACTTCTTGGCACAAACCGCTGTTCAGGGGGCCAAGGTGTTCACACAATGGCAGCTCACGCACCGTGACCGCGCTATTGTATTGATGTAAATCAGGAACGCCTGCAGAACGGGGCCCGTGCGCACGCGGGGGAACGGGGAGATTAAGAACAATGGGGCGTTCCTTCCCGTCCGCACGCGTGGGAACGGGAAGAATAATATTGGTGTCCCCCCTAAGTCAAGTCGAGTCACAAGTCATGTTCCGAATCAACAAGTCAAATCAACAAGACTGCTACACGTGCATGCTGAGAACTACGCGCACATGCTGAGAACTACGCGCACATGCTGAGAACTACGCGCACATGCTGAGAACTACGCGCACATGCTGAGAACTACGCGCACATGCTGAGAACTACGCGCACATGCTCAGAACTACGCGCACATGCTCAGAACTACGCGCACATGCTCAGAACTGACAAAAAAAAGTCTAGCGTCTCAAAAGTATCCTAGTATTCTTCATGAATGCATGTTTTTTCCTCTCCATATTTAACTGACCCCTAAACCCTAAATACAACAAAGTTTTAAAGTTCTTTGAAAAAGCAGTTGGATACTAGGTGAAAGCATTCAACAAACCCGTACTGTGTTCTAAAGATGAAACTGTTTTGTGTGAGGTACGAATCAGCCAGGCTGAAAACACTCCAGATTATTGTGATCAGCAAAGAGAACCACTGATGAAATTTTGGCTCTCTCCTTCGGGAAAAAAACTTCACTAACTGACCTCATTGCGTTGCTGAGCGTTGACTGCACATTGAAGAGGTTCTGTGATTTTACTGGGATGGATTCCCGGATGTATGCTCGCGTTGCCTCAGCTGCTTGGGTTTCCAGAAGACCTCCAAACTGGCCCTTTGCGTAGGCATTAAACAATTCCATCTGGGAGATACGGGAAAAATCAAATAAGGAAAACTTTAGCTCTTTCCGTTTCTTTTCACTGGCCATTAACTTCATTTGTGTGATTTGAAGTTTTGTAGAGAGATATTTTGTTTATACACTATGTACAGTAACTAACTTAAAAAGGAGAACTGTGCTTCTTAGAAGAACCGGAGATATTAACTCTGCTGCCATCTCATGACAGTCAGAGTATGCTAACCGAAACGTTAAATGGTGTATCACATGATGTATTTGTAGACTGACCAGGGTGAGATTAACCCAAAATGAAAAATCCATGAAATCTAAAAAAAATCCACGACGACCCCAGGTCAACATATAGTTTGTATTTGCGTAAAGGCACCTCGTAAAAATATCAATTTTTATAGGTCTATATCCACTTTTACAGGTAAAAACACCTTTAGGACAACGCCTCCGGAATTCTAGATTGGAAAAGAGATTCTTTAAAAATTTTGAAATCCCGACAAACAATCCTGAAATCAGGAAAAATCCTGACAAATCTGTGTGACAGAATTTGTTTCCCCCATAAACCAAGTGTTTAGAGGCTGGCAGCAGCATGGTCGCTAAATGGGAAGTTACAGAAGTCACTGAGTGTGGCTTGCTGTAGGCTATGAAAACAGCTAAATGGATGGAGAACAAACATTACTGTATCACTCTTCCATTCTAAATCCACAAAAAAGTACCATTTTTAGGCATGGATTTACAAATACAGGTAGTCAGTAATTTGAACCCCAGCTAAATTATTTTCTTCATTGACAAAAACATTTTGAATTGTGATTTAAGAATAACACAGAAGTAATATAGCTAATATTAACCCTAACCCTTCCAAATCAGCCAAAAAACCAATACCATGTTGTGTTGCATTTTGATGGGTTCAGGATTGTAGAGCCTTGGCACCATTACTTTACATGGAGCTATGATGCACCAATTTGTCCAAGTCCAAAGAATGTGCCATGGGTATACTGCACAGTGTTGGATTTTGACAGGTTCAGGACACTTCCCAGTAAAAGTGCCACAGGGGTTAGGGTTAAATTAATAATTTCATGGCTTACACCACCTCTACTAACTCTAGCTCTCCCAAATCCTTCAAAATCAAACGCCTGGCCTGATTTCACTAAGCGCTGAGATGATGCAACAATACAAATCACTATGAGGATGAAGGTGAGATATGTTTGGTGAAATTTAACGGCAGGTATTGTTTGGTTATGACAGACAACTGAAATCTTTTAGTTTAACTTAATTGAGGCTAATTTTTATTTTTTATACAAATCGCCCATCACAAGGCCAAAGGCCACTCGAGGTTTGAGCTACAGAGGAAAGTGTGGAAGAACCAGCCCCTCACACTGAAACAAGACAAGATAATTTGATCTCTTCACAGTATGAATAGGGTCAGGATGGGTAACTAGTCCACTGCAAGGCATTAAAAATGCCTCTACCCATATTAAGTGTAGAAGTGCTATAGCCCAGGACTGGGCTCGAACCCACAACCTGCAGAATTACCCGCAGACCACGAATTCAATGCTCCAAACCACAAGTCCATGGCACTTCCACATTACATTAACAATACACAGGCTTTTAAGCAATCCCAGGTGAAAAAGTAGGAGAATACAGTGTAGTAGGATAACAAAAATAATAACAAAAAAAAAACGACAAAAGTAGGACTTTTGCCAGCTTTCAGTAGTTTTACTCACCGATATCCACAACATCACAAGCCTCATTTGGCATGTTCTGTTCTTGTGCTCCATCCTCAACTAAACTCTTGAAAGTAAAGTTGCAGTAATCATGCACCCAAGCTCTTTCATTGTGTGATTTTCACATGACAGTGTGTAAACACTTACAAAAAATATTCAATGAGATTTGATTTTTCGGAGTTGTGGGATAAAGCAGGAAGAGGAAGGAAAAATAAAAAATTTCAGGAAAAAGCAGGAAAAAAGAGGAGCAAGATGAAAATTTTGTTTTGAAGTAGTAGGAAAAGCAGAAATACTTGAAAGCCTCAATATGCTAAATGAGTAAATACAAGCTGGAAAAAAAAAACTGGGAAAAGGGTTGTACAGAGCTGAAATAGGGTCTTTTTTGTTTACCTTGGCGACTTTAGATGGTTGAGATGCCACAATTTCCCTGAGTTGTCTAATTCTGTCCAGCTTGGAGGCAGAATCCTGTCCAAATTTAAACCAAAAATGGTATTTTATTTGCACAGTAACAATGGAATGAAACCTTTTCCACTCAATGCAGTTAACGACTGTCACAGACGCCGGCTTGAAAATTTAGCTTTGTAATTTGTTCAATAGGGTTTAACCATTTCTTACCACTGTCAACTTTACTCCAAGGGGCACAGCACCTCTGGCTGCTTAACAATGTCGAGTTTAATCGACAAGGAAACCACACAAAAGAGTATCCAAACAACAAATGTGACCCACTCTGCAAAAAGGGCACATAAGTCGCTGTATGCTTTTATGTGTAATGGGCCGTTTTATGTGAAGAGGTGAAAAATTCTTCAAACAAGTGATTTTGAAGGGAGGGAATTTGTTGCATCTTTGATACCTATATTATTCTATTTCATACCCAAAATCTTTGATTTCAGTGAATGAAGTTGGAAAAAGAATGTGTTTGTATTGAGTGCTTCAATCTATTGCTTTTCTTTTTTTTTATTAAATGGCTTGTTTCTCCTTAAGTAATTTCAAGAAATTCCTATAAACAAACATGCAAATTTCCAAATATCTTGTGAATGCAAAATGCTACAAGCCTCAGACATATACCATATGAAAGCTTATAAAATGGCCTTTCCAGCTATATATAAAACACTATTTTCAAATTTTGCAACATAATTGCCCTTTTTGCAGAGTCACAAATATATTCACCATGTTTCAATGAACTGTAGTGCTTGTGTTTTTCGCTGTCCATACATGATCTATATACAAACGGAAAGAGCTTGTTCGAGTCTTTCCAATGGTGCTATCAAATTCATGTGTCACAATTACAATATTTTGAGAAAACTGTATCCGAAGTTTCCATGTACAGCTATTTATATGGAGTGCCATTTGTTCATGTGACAAACAAGTTTCCTGTTTGACAAAGTGGGCCATAATTGTGCTATTTTAGCAGTTATGCCTTTCATTTTTACACCATATGAAAGAGTAGTTTTCACGAAACAAACTTCACACACATTGTCCTTTTCAATTAACTCTTTGAAGGTGAAATCTTTGGGTTGAAAATACAGTCGTTCAGCAAGCAGTCAACGACTTTTTCTGCTTGAGTGGTTTAAGCTTGACTGAACAAAGAATGTGGTACTGGGGGAAGACAATTCAATAAACAATGTCAAACTAACACCTCGAACCCCAAACAAAAACACTGACAATTTGGGTCACCGCCAAAATAGGGCAACATAGCTCAATTGGTTGAGCACCGGTATGGTATTCCGAAGGTTGCAGGTTCGAATCCCGCTCCTGCCAGTTTTCTTTCTTCACTTTGACAATTCATACTGGAAGGGTTAACATTCGAGTACTTACCACAGAGTCCTTCTGGTGATATTGCCATAGTTGTAACATAGCTTTGGGTGAGCCAGCCTCTGCTGCCCTCGTTAGCCATATTCTGGTTTCATCTCCCATCCATGTACCATCATCATCGTCAGAATTATCCTCTTCATCCTTGGAAATTAAAAAAATAAAAGATGGGGGGTTCAACGCTGTGTTCACATTGGAGTTAATTTTGTGAAATTTTACTAGGACGGCGGTTACATTTTACCATTGTTCGCACTTGGACTTTTTTTTTTACTCGAGACATTTTTTATCGAGTACATTATTTAAATCAGCCAAGCTGGCAATGCAGCCCTATCCCCGTTTGTTGTTACTTATAATTTTACGGAACGTTGTTCACCAATATTAGCGAATAATCAGAGTATACAACCATTTCTATTGATATCCACAGAGATTATCTGCCAAGACTGTCGTAACCAAACTGGACACAGAAACAGAAACGAGGACATACATGAATAATTAACAGTTTATAAAGAAAGTGTATCAACTGGCCATGCTGAAGAACGTGTGAAAATAGGTAACTTACCAGAGAGATTAAATTTGTGGTCTTGGTTAATTTGACCTAAAAGTAAAAGCAACAACTACACTTGAGAAAAGTAACCACTGTGAAAGCTTTCCAAGCAGTTTATACTGAACTTGAAATGGGAAAAGTAACCAACATATCATTGAATTTTTACAAAAGAAAAGAGCTCAATGTGAACACGGCAGAAAAAAAAAAGACAAAGTGAAATGGAATCAGTTTTTGAATAGAAGAATCCGATTCGAAAATTAGAGATTCGGAATCATCGGTCCTTTTCGATTGTCTTAGAGAGATCTACAACAGTAAATTACCTGCAAAATGATGGTGATTCTGGCGACACAATATAGTACCGTTTTGTCACATTTCTGCAGTGGGGAAAAAGGGAAAAGTAAATGTCATACTGCAGTTAGATTCCAAAACTGACTGTTGTTGCATTGCATTGTGGGATATTTCCTGAAGTTACTGGCTGAGTGGAGCACTCACTTTGGCCTAAATCAAATGCCGTTGTTCGAGAAGGTAATTGAAAACAATCATTCCGTGTCAAATCACCCCCGAAAATGGAAATTTAAACTTGAGCCTCTTCAAATTGGCTCAAAATATGGTGTATGTTTCCTAAAATATAAAAAAACAATTACAGGTATACATAGATTGTATATATAGATTTACAGTAAATTGCATTAGGGATATCGCATCTTTGCATCAAGTATGCCAACTTTGAGAAGAGCAAGAAAGCAAAAACAAAAATATACCTGTAATTTTTTGATATTATGTAGAAAACATGTTGGGCTGTAATTTTTACCCAAGTTTATCTCAAGGTCACGTGTGTTTTCCCCTTGATTTTTAATGTATTTTTTATAGTTTGTTTCAGCCACTGGTATTTGAATTGGTGCCCATTGGTCGGTTTATTGAGTTAGCTTTTCCAATTCCTGGCATTTGCCGCTAGCTGTTGTTTGGTGTATTGTATTGTATTGTAATAATAATTGTAATAATAAAGTGATCCACAAGGTCAAATTGAAAAGGTCAAATTGAAAAGGTCAAATTGAAAAGGCCAAATTGAAAAGGCCAAAGGTCATCAAACTTCAAATTGCTCCAACATAAAAATAATAAAAAATGAAAAAATTGGATTACTTATAATAAATGCAATTACCTTTCCAAAGACACCAATATCAACAGATTTGGCCCACTGGCTACAGAGATATGGTCATTTGAAAATTGGCGGGGAGTGCCTATTTTGGCCAAAATCACCACAAAGAAAAAATCCTCCACAAAGGTTCCAGATTTCGATTCCACCAATTCCCACCGCAAGGTATTTTTGAATTCCTTTATCAGTCCCTCTGCTTTCCGACTAAACGATATCTTTACGACAAGACACAATGCAAACCAACAATCTCGAAAGCTGGTGGGGAAATCTCAGGACAAGTACAAGTACTGAACAAGTACCGCAGGCGTGCACCACAGATCATTGCACGTGCGTTGCAGTGCACGCAGCGCATGGTCCGTGCTCGGTCATTGGTTGAAAGCGGAAATAGCCACAAAAACAAGACAATCAGAGCAGTTGTAAGACCGATAGTTACATCGTTGACCTAAACACGAATGCACTTCACACAGTATTGTCATTGGTCAATATGCGGCGAGGTATCCCATTTTGTTTCGGCAAGAGCCAATGGAATTCGTTGTTTTATTCTGTCTCTCAATGGCAGCCTGCACAAAGTTCGATCAGCGAAACATTTGTCAACCACTGGTCGATTTTGCCTGTTAACCTATGCACAAAATATAACCTGGGTACCAGGCAAATTCGACCAGTGGTTGGTAAATAGTCGCTGATCGAACTTGGCCCTGGTTCAGGGGATAGACATTCTCGTTCGCGAGGCATATTAAAATTAAAGAAAGGCGTGACACGAGGCAAAATAGTAAGCAAAAACTGTTATTTTGTTTCAAAATTGTTGGAAAGGTGTAAAAGGTCGGAACTTCAAAAGTCAACTTGTCAAGGTCAGAGATTCTAAAATGTCAGAACTGAAATTCAAAGTCGGATTTTTGTAGTCCCAAAGTCGGAATTCCACCAAAAGTTGGAAGAATCTCTTTCCTGAGAGGGTCAGGTTCAGTGTTCGATTTAGACGGGTGCACGCATGCACTGGTGCATGTACTTTTTCCTCTGTGCACGTAAACCTCTGGTACAACGTGCACGCTGTGCATGTACTTTTTTAGGCCTGTACCTGCTGGTATATTTCCCCATGTTGAACAACGTATCACATCAGCGCGCATCCATTTATTGCACGCAACGCAACGATCGACATGATGTGTGCGTGCCTGCATATTACCATCGTTGTAGTCTTGGTCAAGTGCAAACAACCGCAACCGATCTGCTACCGTATTATTCCCAATGTACGTACACGCAGCTAACATTGACTTAAGAAAAGACCCGTTAACCCGGCCCCCGCGACCTGGGGTTAGAGCAATTGATCAATAAAGCCAACCCCAAAAGCGCATCTGCGCGTGCGTGTTGCTTTGTTGCTAGTCTTGGTCAAGTGCAAGCAACCGCACTGAATGCCACCGTCTTATTCCCAGTGTACAATGCATGTACACGCATCTTACACGAAGCGAAAGTCGTCTTGAGAAACGACAAATGCGTGCGGCACATGCATTGTGCACAAGACATGCAAGACAATGTTTTTGACAGCTTACGTGTGATTTGGGCGTCCATGGTATAAATTATCGGCTGTTACTAATCAACAATGTCGAAATAGAAACAAAAGCTCGTCTTTCTAGTGCCGCAAGGAAGCCAACTGAAGGTAAATGTCGTAGTACTCCAACAACTCAACAAGTGAAGCCTTGTCATCAACCCGGCCCCCGATACTTCCTCCCCGATTGCCGGCGCGGCCCCGGCACCCGGGCCGATTCGCGATCTCTCGGTGGCCGGCCCTGATATTAAATTTTAGCGGAACCGAGCTCAGTCCCGGCGGGTCCGATCCCGGCGGGTCCGATCCCGGTGGGCCCGATCTCATGATGCTGTACACGTGGTGATTTCCATCAGGTATATAAAAAGATAAATTATTCCTCCGTTCTTCCGGTAAGGAAAAAGTGACGTCATCACGATAATATCGCGATATTTTTGGGCCGATATTTCGGTATCAAAATATCGAACAGCCTTCTGACACCGTGGAACATGATACTACAGTAGTAACGTAACTTCGGCTTCGCCTTCGTCTTCTCGCGATCGTGTCAGAGATTGCTAATTACCACTGATGAAATAAACAAACAGCGAATACCAATTGTACAAAAACACATTTTATTTACAAAGCAAAACAATAGCTACATTTGAAAATTTGTAGGAATATAAAGTACATATTTTAAAACAACAAATATGTCTACCTATTGTTCTTTTGGGTTATGACTTGTGTGCACATTTTTTTGTGCATGTAAAATTTATTTTGTGCATGTAACTTTTTTGGTCTACATGCACCAGTGCATGCGACTTTTTTTTTCTAAATCGACCCCTGGTCAGGTTTAACCCAAAAGGTGATCTGACACGGAATGACCCATAAGGCACCATGTGGGTAACAAACTTTGATTGTTACAAATGTGCTTAAGAAGATACTTTAAAAGGTTGAAATACAAATTTGCATAATACCTGAGAGTTGATTGCGAGCTCCTTTAGCAGTTTGAAGACTGTAGCCTTGCCACAAGCGCCGTTCTTACTCCAGGGGGGCCGTATGAGAGCCCACAAGAATGGCTCAGTACCTTTGAGGAGTCTTTCTGCCCGGCACAGAAAATCTGCAGCATGTTGACCTTTGACATTGGCATCATTATCATACGATTCTGGATCTGATCGGAAAACAAAGGTGAGAGGCAATGTAAGAGCAAAATGTTCTTGCAACTATGACTGCGCCAAGGTACAATAATTAATCAAGAAGATAAGCAAGTTAAACAAAAATATAAAAGTCAGATGTGCTAAGAG
Organism: Hippasteria phrygiana; assembly: GCA_037893225.1. Lineage (NCBI taxonomy): Eukaryota > Metazoa > Echinodermata > Asteroidea > Valvatida > Goniasteridae > Hippasteria > Hippasteria phrygiana. The sequence goes on from JAZGUH010000056.1 coordinate 1,880,579, forward strand.
TTGGATATCGCAACTTAACCTTTCAGTTCAAAATTGTATTTCTCACATTATAATGGACTTGACAAATTCACGATAACGTCTGAGGTTTTAGCGAAATTCAAGAATGCCTGATATAGACTACATGTATGTGCCCTTTGTTCACATCTAAACTGCCCTATAATGAAATGTGCCCGGCAACGTGTTTTGTGTGAATTTGGTTAAGGAGTGACAACAAAGGTCACATAATTAAACGGCGATCTGACCTGCGACATCACTCCTAAACCACATAAACAAGTGAAGTCAGAGCGCACAATGCTTATTAGATAACATTCATTTTATTTCAGCAAGTCCAAGAATTCACGCATGGTGTTACATGTGGGACATTGGGTAATCCTCTTAAAACAATTAAGATGTCAGCGTTTTTTAATTCTAATGTTGGGCATCTGCAAGGAGAATACCAACAAGAATTTATATGTGATTAGTCCTTGGGATGATTATGTAATAAAGAAAACATGCTGCATTATAGAGTACCGAAGTCTGACGTCAGTTGCAGCGGCAACTGGTTCCCAAACACATGCAGTATACTTCGGTACTCTATGTATGGGACTGCAAGGGGACCTGTTATTGGAATTTAGCCATGGATGCGGTTTGAATTTTTTACTTTTATACCACCAGGTTGGTTGTCGTTTATAAGTGCATTCCTACACGTACTCAATCCATTGCTTGCCTATTGTTTGCATTACGCTTGGGTGCACAAGCCAATATTGGCAGACCAGCATCCCATTAACAGCTGGCCAGATGGGGTTTGAGGTGATATACAACATTTGCAAACATCAAAAAACAAAACTATTGCATTATGAAATACCTTATTAGACTGAGTAAATAATAATCTCAAGCATCCTGTGAAATCATGGCACCTGGTGTGCCGTCATTTTCAAGAAATTATTTTTGTATCAATTTCCAACGATTGTCAGCCGACCATCATTAGAAATAGTCTAGTTCCCCGACCTAATAATTCCCCCGACGTCTATAAATTGCTTCCGTTTTTGTATCAATTTCCAACGATTGTCAGCCGACCATCATTAGAAATAGTCTAGTTCCCCGACCTAATAATTCCCCCGACGTCTATAAATTGCTTCCGTTTTGTCAGGGAACAAAGAACAGCACTTTTTCCTGTTTTTGTTTTCCCAGCACCTATGCACACAAAACAGGTCAGTGTTACAGTATTTCCTATAAAATACTAACCCCCAAATCCATTAATTTCTGAAAATTACAACAAAAACAAATGTTGTAAACTACCTTTACTGCTATGGCATTCTGAGCTTTCACCTGATACCAAACAACTAAAGATGAATAGTTTTTATTGCAAAAAAAAAAGTGGATAGTTGATAACTCGGATACTCACAGCCTTCATTGTATAGGCAAGCTATGCCTAACTTGATCAGGGCCTCAACATTGTCCATCTTTGCAGCTCTGTACAAAAAAGAATATTGAGAGTTAAAGATTGGGTTAAGAGAAAAATTCGACAATATCTGGAGCCTAAGACCTCCAGATTACCATCCTAGCATACATGTACCTAGATTAGGGGTGTGCATTTACAGGTAGTACAGGAATCGAGTACCCAACTGAAAAAAAGGCACGGGTACCCGGGTACCCGTTAAAGAAAGCCAATCGCAAAAAATCAAAAATCCGAAATTGCTATTCATATTGTTCACAAAGGCCCACTACTACCACATCGATGCAGCAAGATGCAAGTGTGTACAGTGAGCTCTATAGCTTAACGGCGTAAATTGCATTTTCGCAAGCGTCATAAACGTCAATCCGTTTTGTTTTTCTATGTGGCTTGGCTTTCATTTTGAAAATTCTCCACAAATGACATTTAAAAACTTCCTTCTTTCATTGACCGAGAAATTACTAAGTAATGTTAATTCGGGTACGGATACTCCATTCCATAATCTGGAACCGGTTCCTGGCATTAGTGGTCAGGTACCCGGGTACCCAGTTCGGAGGCACAGCCCTAACCTAGAACTATGTTAATAAAGTTATCCAGCAATATATGCCAGGTATCTGCTCATGGTACAGGTTGGAGGATCACACAAAGATAAAAGCAGCTGAATAATGTAGAGTTGTACTTATTCACAATGAGGTATTAAAGCAAAAAACTTGTGTTGCTCTTAAATGGGAAAAATCGGGAGGGTCGGTCGGTCGATTTATAACTTTTTTTTTTAACTCTGAAGTCAGGAAACAAAAAGTAAGCACCTTATTTAAAAGTGAGATGGCGAAATGCACAATTGTGCCGTCGTAGAGCTCTGTATTTAAAGACAGTGAGTTCAATTTAGGTAAGAAAGGGTGACATTTTAAAAATTCCTTTGAAAAAAATTAATAAATAAAAAAATAAAAAACAATTTAACAAAATAAATAAATAAAACGCAACCCGACTTTTGTGACTTTTAGGGTAGGTCGTGGAGGGCTACAACTATTTTTTTTGGGCCTCATCACGGTACTCAAGGCGTTACATGATTACCCCTGCTCATCAGTCCTATTAATCATTCCTGAAACCTCAGCCCTGGGGAATAGACAGCCCCGGCTGTATTAAGTTAAGCGCACAAGACTACCCTCACAGGTACCCAATTACACCTAGGTGGACAGAAGCAACTTGTGACAAAGTGTCTTGCTCAAGGACACAAGCACTATGACCCCGCCTGCTGAACTCGAATCCACAATCTGTAGTATCACCAAGATCTTGAGTCTGGTACACTAAACCATGAGGCCACAATTGGGTGTGATCCCTGGCTATACAGCATTCTGGGTTTATGACTTCTGACTAGCGCCCACCCGAACAAAGATACTGACAATTTGAGAGACCGCCAACATAGGGCAAGATAGCTCAGTTGGTAGAGCGCCGGTACAGTATTCCGGAGGTCGCAGGTTCGAATCCCGCTCATGCCAGTTTTCTTTGTTCACTTTGAAAATGTGTTCAAATTTACCTAGTCAGTTTCCCTTGTGGATTGTTTTGACGACAAATAATCCAAGACGGCATTCTCCCTGGATGTTTTCTTAAAAACAGTGGTGGTATAGAGTACCAAAGTGATGACGTCAATGCAATGTTTGAAACCAGAATACTTTTGTTAATTTGTGTCAATGTGTTTGCATGACTGGCTGTTAACAAAGAAACAGTCGAAATCTACATTTGTTTGGAGCCAGTTGTCGTGCTAACTGACGTCAGACTTTGGTACTCTATCACTGTCGTTGCTGAGCTCTTGTGAAAAAGGGGGGGGGGGGAGGGGCGGCTAGTTTGTTAATGTACAAGGCAATCATCGCAGGTAAAGTTAAAACCAAGTAGATTGCAGAATGTAGTAAGTGCTTTTTCGTTCATAAATAGTTTTCCTCTATTATTCGTTTGTAGGAGGAAATCCACTGAATTGAAATTTTTAGCCAAAGCTCCGACATTGCACCTTTAACGTATAGCAAAAATGATGGAATTGTCTAACATCTTTTCAGACACATCCATAGAAAAGAAAGTTCACCTTTCAAAATGTTTACAGTTGACATTATTCGGCCACTCGTCAACAAGAGTAGCCGTCGTCCATAGGTGGGGTGTACTGTCAACTAACCATTTAAACTGTGAGCACACCTGTGGAGATACATGAATGATTGAAAACATTATTAACCCCTTGCCACCGGTTGACATGTGCCAATCTCTGCACTTTAAATCCATTATTGGGGTATTGTGTATGTTATGCTTGGCCGCACAAGCCTCTTGTTTTCTGTTTCACTTGGCTGCACAACCCAACATGGCACAACGGCGCCACCCCATCTAAAACCCAAAGTCAAGGGGTTAACCGTAACATAGCGATGAAAGAAAACAAGATGGTAGTCTACACGTTTAGTTTATTTTTGGAGTTCTTTTTACATTTGTCATTTTTGAAGACCTCACACCCAGACGAATTCAGCATTTAGTAAGCCTTGTTATATATTGTAGAAATTGCTAACATCTCAGGAATACAATGATATATATAATAGAGTTCAGCGATAACAATTTGGGGAGATATTTAAAATCAAAGTCGACCGGTTATAAATCCCGGCGTGTAGGGGTGCCGTTGGAGTAGGGCTGTAATGGTGACAGTAAAATGAAAAGTTAAAAAAGGAACCATTTACAGCCCTATTTGTAGGGCTAACCGTAACAGTACTCATCCCATCAAAACCCAACAGCATGTTTGGTTGGAATCTGTTAGGATGGGTACTGGACCCCCAAACTGATAGTCCTTTACACTGAGTTTAGCATACCACCAGAATCAGAGTCCAACAATTTGTGTGTACAGTTTACCATGTGGCGTTGGAATTTGCAAGGATGGGTATGGTTCCTAGTAAAATATACTAGGGGGTTAGGGTTAATTAAATACTCAACAGAAATGATAGAAAAAGACTGGGTTACGTAACACGGGACTACGATGTCAAAACTTGGGGGGGGGGGAATAAAAAAATAAAACAAAATAAAAAATAAAAATTACACCAGATTACTTTCTAACTTACAATGTATACCAACTCAAGCTAATTTATGGTATATTAAACTGAAAAATAAATTCTCAAACTGAACTGCTCTTTTGTTAGCAATAAAGTTATGAGACATTCCACACAAAAAATAAAAAGTATAAGATCAGTAAAAGCTTTTGAAAGTTACTCTGCCTGGGTCTACAGGTCTGAAAATTGGGGTAATTTCTCTTGAACCCGTCGTTCAAGAATTATCATCTATTTAGATCTGGGCCCAATGAAAGGTGGTAGGGTTGGCAATTCAAAATGTACCATGAGTACACAGAGTGGCTTTTAGCCTTGTATTGGGTGATTTAAAGGTAGTATACACTATTTGCTTTTGCTGTAATTTTCAGAAACAAATGGATTTGGGGGTTAGTATTTTATAGTGCGCTAGCAAGTTTGTGTGCATAGATCCTGGGAGAAGAGAGAGAAAAGAAATTCTGTTCTAGTAGTCTGGTTCCCTGACCATACTTTAGACAATACGGAGCAATTTATATAGTCAGCGAATTATCAGGTCGGGGAACGAGACAATTTCCAACGATTGTCGGCTGACAATCGTTTGGAAAACGATATAAATTTCCACTTTTCTTCAAACCGACAGCATACCAGGTGCCAGGATTTCACAGGATCAGGATGCTCGAGACCGCTATTTACTTACAGTCTAGTACGTACAGTATTTCGTAATAATTCATTAGTTTTGTTTTTTGATGTTTGAAAATGATGTATACTACCTTCAAAAAACAAAAAAACAAATAAATAAAATAAAATAAAATAATTAAACAACGGATGTTTGTGCACAAACATGGCTACACCCAGCAGATGTAACGGGACTATCCAGTCTTTATACACAATTATTGTACATGTTGTATACACACCGATCTAGGGACTAGTGTTAAGTCTAATCGATAGTGCTCCCGAAGTGCATGATGGGAAATAGCATGTGTTGTGCTCTCTTCATCATGGCCGACTGGCCGTGGTAGTTGTACATATTTGGAATAAACCAATCATCCGAATAGTGTAACCAATGAGTGAGACTTAATCCTTAATCCGGTGGCCATCCGAACCTTAGGTAGCGCGATGGCGCGTTACACAGGCTTCACTTTAGTCTTTATACGACGAGTTAGCGCTCCACCGTGTCGTAATTTAATAAAGCTCTATAGATGATTGTGACACACGTAGCCCGCATTGGTTTTCTTGTGTATCAAACCTACTTGTCTGGTATTTAGTACATCCCTGAGAGGAAGAAACTTGAAGAGGTAAACCAAGACTTCATGAGGAAGGCTACACAGAGTGTAGGACCTCAGCCTGAACATCATGGTCTTGGATGCTTGCAATTCTGTCGAGAAAAAGAAAAATTAGCTTTAACCCCTTGAGCACGGTATTTTACGGGAGACGTCGGGATGGCAGCGGTTCTGGCAGCCAAGTGAACCGCTACAATGTGTTTGTGCAGTCAAGCATGACATACACAATAATCCAACAATGGATTGAAACTGCACAAACAGCGGCCAATGGCGTTATCCGGCCTGGTGGCACTGTTTTTTTTTGCGCCCTATGGCGTCATCCGTACGCAAGGGGTTAAACAAGGTGGTTCTCGAACCACGCGTCTCGCCTGCTTGAACGTTAATCGTGTTCTCTGCACATTTTGACACCTCAATCGGCACAATAGCACAATGACCAATTTTACAATTCCAGCTTCTTTTACAACTTGACCTCACATGACCTTTACACTGAGTACTTGACCTTTGACACGACCATCATATAAAGGTTACAATAGTGCTAGTCTGAGTAACTTGGACCCTTTATCGCCTTTTTTAACATTTGGACATGATCTGGCGATAGTAGGGTCCAAGGCAATTGCGCGATAGAGAATGGCTTCTAATTCAATCCAAACACAAAATTCAAAATTCAACCTTACAACGGCCACCAAAATAATAGATACGCCACCTTCTGAACAAGTCGAGTTCCATGATCAGATGAATGTACCAAGGTTTACTTAACATTCAAATAAAAAGTGAAATTTTACCGTTTAATTCCCAGAGACCCCTGCAGAACATGTCTTTTCGCTTTCTTGGAGTTCAAATAGTGACTCCTCGACCTTGCATGACGTACGTCACCCTGATGCGCAGCGCCCGCATGCACCGCGCGACAACCTGTTTATGCCGGCGACTGTTTCGTGAAGAATTCCCTCCCCCATGACGCGCGTGCAACCTCGAATCAATATACTACATGTATCTACACACGAACACGTACCACGACCGTTATACCACTCACGAAACAGTCGCCGGCATAAACAGGTTGTCACGCGGTGCATGGGATGCGGGCGCTGGGTCGAGGTCGAGGGGTCACTATTCGAACTCCAAGAAAGCGAAAAGACATGTTCTGCGGGGGTCTCTGGGAATTAAACGGTAAAATTGTACCTTGGTACATTCATCTGATCATGGAACTCCACTTGTTCAGATGGTGGCGTATCTAGTATTTTGGTGGCCGTTGTATACTTCCAAAAATGTAAGGCTCTCCGTTAGCCTTACAACGCTAGGCTTTTTTGGACCCCGTAACTCAATGGGATTTGCAATACGCTCTTGTTAGATCAGTTACAATGTTCTAGAATTCCACTTTCCCAAACGTTAATCTCCCCAGAAGGTTATCCAATCCCTCCTACAGATCTTTGAGACTTTTGCGGCACATTTGCGGAACATTGAAACGGACAATTTATTGAGAAATCAGAGTTTTTACTCACCAACCGACGTATTCAGCCGAGATGAACATGGCGTCGCACAGCTGACTAATACAGTCCACCAGACTGCGCATGCGCGTGGAGTTTTTTAAAGAGATTTGGGGCTCGACCATTTTTTGAAGGGGGGGCACCTTGTCTACATCGCGCTTTGGGAATGTTCAAACACACACAACAATGTGTAAAGCGCATCATGCACACATCACTAAAGCGCGATGTAGACAAGATGCCCCCCCCTTCAAAAAATGGTCGAGCCCCAAATCTAGGTATGTGACAACCGGTAGTCACGTGACCCGGTATGTGTGGCGCGGCTGCTGATTTAACTTTGTGCGGCTCCATAAAGGTGTCTGATATACATCGCGCTCTCTTCATGTTTATTTGCAGATTTGGGGGGAAACGTTTTTGTCAGTAATGTAGAACATGTTTGCAGAAGCATTGTATGTAAATTCTTGGACTCGCCAATTTACTGTGATGAAAAAAAATTGGGTTGAAAATCAAGCATGAAAATACGGTTAAATTACTCACCGAACACGCGGTAGAAAGTGTTTCCAAAGTGTTATAAAATGTAGTGGGTATATTTATCTTGAATACTGCGAAATATGACGGATATATGTTAACGCCCAAACCGCTTTTTTGGTTGCGCAAAATGCGATGTAATAAGAGGTGCTGTACTTCTACCCCTGTTGTATGATTTAATGGTATCGTCCAACCGTGACGTTTATGTTGAATATTCATATTGCTGGCTGGGCGCGCGGTGCATGATTGTAAGCGATGGATTTACCAATTGGAGTGCGTTTTGGCGGTCGTCTTATAAAGAACACAAACTAATCAAGAGGTCTTTTTTATTATCTTTGGTGAATTGGTTTGGGGATTTGAGTACTACATCATCATGCGTAATTCTTGCAAAGTTGTAATCGCTAAAGAAATTCGTGGATAAGAAACAACTGAGACAATTCTTGGTGTTCTTTCTGGCGCATAACCAGGGTTTTGTTTGCCCGTCGTTGCACTCACAGTGGCGTGTAGCATGGTCATTTTTGATTAGGGGTAGGAAAGGGCACTCGGATCGGCAGCGCATCCGTGTTTAAATGTAGGGGGCTATATATAGACAGCATCCTCTTATGGGAGGCTTGTTTAGGACAACAGGTGGTGTTCTTCAAAACACAATTACATTCGCGCGACATAAAACGTAAACAAGGGCATTCGTGAAAAGGGTAACTCTTCAAAAAGGACGACCATGAGAAAATGAGTTTGAAAAACAAATCGTCGTGTTACGCTTCACCGTAAAATCACCGCCCAACACAGTGTATGACTGGTGGACTTGCTCAGAGTCAGCGGACGTGGAATTATCGAATCAGTTTTGGTTTTGTTGTTTCTTTCAAACTTTTTATGTCAATAATTTACCATGTTTCTCCGGAGTACTTATTTTGAGGTGCATGGGATAAGAAACTGCTTCATAGAAACGAATAAGAATCAAGTTAAAGGCGCATGCATCATGGAACTGCACGGACAGCATGAGGGGACCGAAGAAATGGTAGGGGAAAACGGATATTCTTGCACAGGTACGGTACATGTATATTTTGCAAACTGTATATGATCATTGGCTTGTTGTAGGTTTTATTAATATGCTGATGAATGTATTATTACTGAGAATTAATTGCATTGATTCTATACTCATCAGGTACAACCACATCGTCCAGTAAAAGGTCCGCTGCAAGTTGCTACAAACCCTACACATCATAGTCTGTGGCATTTGCGTAATCTTTAGATGCAAAAAGGCCACTCTTGATTCGGAAGGCTGTAAGTGTACCATCTTTCGACCACAGATGACAAATAAGTCCTGCCCACTGCTCTGCCGCCTAAAATTTGTCTCAGATGATCTCGTTTAGAAGAATCCAAGTCAGGGATATTGTACGTCGATCGTCAAGTTATTGACGATCTAGTCATATGCACGTAAGCGTCTCGAATGTGATTATAATGTTCCATCCTTTGCAATAAATATCTCGCCCTCTTTGCACAGAAATTCTGCAGTTCGTATGGTTGTATCATACGGAAGCCCACAGGTACATTTTTCTCTTTCACAGTGGCGAGTTTCTAATTCTCTTTCACGGTGGTGCGTTTCTCTTTCATGGTAGCTATCCTCTCGGCCGCGACTTTTTAACTCGCGGTCGCGACTTATTAACTCGCAGCCTGAACTTATTTATCTCGCGGCCGCGAGTAAGTTGTGACCGCGAGTTATTAGGTCGCGGCCGAGAGGGGAGCTACCATGAAAGAGAAATGCACCGCCGTGAAAGAGAAACGCGCCACTGTGAAAGAGAAACGCGCCACTGTGAAAGAGAAAGCTTGCTGCACAGCAGAGTCAGTTATTATTGAAGCGTCACGTAAATGCGTAAGTTGTCACTTCTTTGTTTACGTTTCACTTGGTTTAGGTACATGTATGTCACTGAAATTATAATCAAAATGATGCAACCCAATTTAGGTTTTACTAATCCACTTTTTGTTTTGTTCATTTTCACAGATAAGAGCGTGTCCAACAGCCTATGACGACGGACACCTTGTGAATGAACAACTCAGTCAAAATTATCCCTATGGGTTCATGGTTTACCTCTAGTCTTAGCACGAATATAAAGCTGCTTGCATTCTATGCAAATTACCAGAAATCACCATTGTTTCATTTTGTTCAAACCCAAATGCAATGATTGGCATCAAATGCAAACTATTCAAGCTACAGTATGATTTTTATTAAATTGGTGTTGATATCATTAAACCATCAAGCTGATCAAGAGCTGCGCAAAACGTTCCACAGTTTATACATTTATTACTCGGCTTGCTACATGTATGTGACTTACAAGACTGTTTATAGGACATTTTCACCAAGAGATGAAAGAAAATAACGGGAAGAAAATAACGGCCAAAAATATATTGGAAATATTTCAATAGGCAATAAAAAAAAAGAACAAAAGAAAACAAAAGAAAATTGGCACCACCCGTGGTTCGAACCCGTGTTCGAACCACAAACCCTAGCTGCTACTTCCAGATCTGTAGTCTTATCCACGAGGCCATCCAACAATAAGACATCGTGAAAGCATGTGTTAAAAAAGCAATCTTAATAAATGTTGTAGCGCCCTCTTCTGTTTTTTGGTGGCGTCCGATAGTCTTGAGTAATTTAGATTTATTCATTTATTCCTCGCCAACTGATTGGCTGCTGGGAAGAGTGAGAAATGGTCGAGTCCAAAAAGGGGGTTTCGGTGAAATTCTCCATTATTATTGCAAATATTAAACCCCAGTTTAATATAATTATGGAATTATAAAATTTCATCGAATTTACACAGCTTTATGTCTAATGTGTTTTTGGCTACTTTTACTGGCGTTTCTTATTCCTCATTTGTTTGCAATGGGTGGTTTCATGACAACGAAGTGAGCACAAAACGATAATTATGCAATGAATAAATTAAACTTACGAAACCATTGATTCATTGTTCAAACTTTGCCCAAATTTATACCATTGTAAAGTGCTACAAAATAACTCCATTTTATGCTTTGATGAGTTTTATTAAGGAATTTACAAAATGGTACAGTTTGCGACAAAGAGGCCAAAATACGATAACAGTTTTTCAACGCGCTTCCATTTAAACAAACGGCGCCGAATCCTCATCGATTTCCGATATTCAGATGACCATAACTCCGGTTATTTTTAACGTAGAAAAACAATCTTGACATCATAGTAATGTTCTCTCCAAGCTCCTTTTTTCTGGTACAAATAATTACTGTTTTTAATAACATTAATTTCTTTGTCACATACCTACCAAATCTCTTCAAAAACTCCACGCGCATGCGCAGTCTGGTGGACTGTATTAGTCAGCTGTGCGACGCCATGTTCATCTCGGCTGAATACGTCGGTTGGTGAGTAAAAACTCTGATTTCTCAATAAATTGTCTGTTTCAATGTTCCGCAAATGTGCCGCAAAAGTCTCAAAGATCTGTAGGAGGGATTGGATAACCTTCTGGGGAGATTAACGTTTGGGAAAGTGGAATTCTAGAACATTGTAACTGATCTAACAAGAGCGTATTGCAAATCCCATTGAGTTACGGGGTCCAAAAAAGCCTAGCGTTGTATTGGCTAACGGAGAGCCTTACATTTTTGGAAGTAGCCGTTGTAAGGTTGAATTTTGTGTTTGGATTGAATTAGAAGCCATTCTCTATCGCACAATTGCCTTGGACCCTACTATCGCCAGATCATGTCCAAATGTTAAAAAAGGTTACTCGGACTACAATAGTGCATGCATGACCCAAGTTTGATTGCAATTGGACTTCAAATTTGCGTATAAGACCAATTTGTCGAAACTTTAACCAAAATTACACATAACGTTAGGCCTACGGACTACGTACAGAAATAGTGATTGCAGATTCTCACAGTTATGACAATCGCCAGCACCAAGGAATGATTTCGTAAAGGTTTAGCACATTAGAGAATTTTTTTTTTCTGGGCAAAAAGTAGGAACAGGTACATTGAACATTACATGTTTGCAACACAGATAGATAGCCAAATATTTGGACAGGAACCAGTCACAAGTCACGAATGCAAATTCGTTATAAAAAAATTGAACTTTTTTCCCCTTCTTACATGATGGGTGGTCGCGTTAACCGCAAACCGATGACCGTTGAGAAACGCGGTCGATGGCGGCGGTTGAAGAGTCGATTTCGAACAACCATATCCAACGGTTTCAAACATGACATAACCGTACTTACCTCTCATATCACAAGAAAACCTTGACAACATCTACACTGTAAATTTGGGGACCAACTGAGGTTACGAAAAGGTAAAAACAAGTAAACCGTGACTCCCCCCTTCGCTAATCGAGTACCCCTTCGGTGTTCACACGCCAGCTGATTGTTTTAAGCAACGGTTGAAGCGCCCTCTCGTGCCGGTTATTTCCGTTTCTTGACTCGGGCTGTGATTGGTCGAATGCGGCATCAACTTGCATCATTCGCGAACTATTTTACGTGCAGACTGCATGTTCCGCTGTTTGAAAACATTCTAACCATGGAGGAAGGAACTGTTTCCTTCCTCCATGTTCTAACCAATGGTTTGATACGGACAAAGTTTTAGGGCTTTACTTTTCAAAAACTCATGAAACATCGACTCTCTCTCGCGCGCGCGGGGAGGGGTGGGGAAAGTTAGGCCAAGTAAAAAAAAAATAAGTTTAGCGTCCGTTTTTTTAAAGGAAGGAGGAGATACTTTCTATTTATTTATTTCAAGATGGCCGCCATTCGTTTTAATTTCCAACAAACTAGAGGTTTTGAACTGTTCACTGTTCAAATACACAAAAAGGAAGGCGACATGTTGGACAAGAGAACTGAACATCTTTGCAGTCGTTTTAATAGTTTTAGAAGTTCTGAATCGCAAGTATTTTATTCTCCGATAGATTGGTTGACATTTTGGTGATATTTTGTTCACCTCCATATTTCCACTGGTAAAAATAATATAACAAAAAAAATCCAGACAGCCCCCAAAACTAGGAAACGGGCGGGGACGCTAAACATGTTTTTTTTTTTACTTCGCCTTAATATACCGGTATGCAGCCTCCTAACCAATCAATGACATCTAAATGTTTTGATCAAGGTGATGGGGAGGGGCTCGGGGGGGGGGGGGGGGGGGGGGGGTCGGTAAAACATCGCTAGTAACAATATTTGGAAAGTGGGAGGAATTTCCCATTCAAAGTGGTTTTGCAAAAAATAAGGAAAAAAATGATAATAAAAATGAAACAAATAAAATAAATTTTTACTTATTTTATTTTAAATTTAACCTTTAATGAAAAAAAAGGTTGTGTATGTTTATACATGTTCACAGTGCAAGTGTACCTGATTTGAACAGCGCCCTTGCGTTCTTCTTATCCTAGCCCCCCCCCCCCCCCCCCACCCAGCCCCCACCCACCCCCTTTACAAATTATTTTCCAGAGGAAATTTTTTTGGGGGTCACTTTTGGTCACTGATTTTAATACGCCATTGTAAATGGGCCGTGCCAAAGGATTTTTATATGAAGCGGGACCTACATAATGTAGGACAGCATTATTTTCAGTGTTTTAATAAATTTCAGCGTCCTTCGCAGCAATAACCCGATGTATTGATTTATAGTTTATGGCGGTCTTATCTTCCCGATGACAGATAGGGCTAAAACTGCACATTTGACTGTCTTTTAGTCGAAAACCGATCGTACGTCGGCATTATGCACGTAAAAAGTATAGCGAGCGTCGACCGATGGCCCCTGCAGCAATATATGCGTAAATACTGACATGACGTCATCAATACGTAGGGCTAGGCCGGCTATTCACGGTCCGAAAACTTTCTCAACCAATCAAACAGGGTCCTTTCATGTGTGACAACACGGGGTGGCCTTCCAACCCTCAAAATATAGTGCAACGACACTTAAATTAAGAACTTGAAGAGACGGCATCTTTGTTTGTTAAATCATAGTTTTATTTGCATAGTACCTTTCCTGTCATTAATGTTTTATGGTTTTCACATACTTTTCGGAAGCTTCAGTCTCACAAATTGTTATGCGCAATGATACATTTCATGGTGAATCGGTTACGGGACTAATTGTTTGTGAAATTGCAATTTTTGGGGTTGCTGTTATCGTCTGCGCTGGCGCCAATGAGCATATATATTTGGATGGAACGATGTTTGTTGTCAAATCTGCCTCAATCCACACGGCTTTTAGCTGTCTTTTTATAACGGAAGTTTGCGAAAAAACGGTATATGCACGGTTCTAAAGTATTTTAGAGTTTGGCACGAAATATATGGACCCTGTTTCAGTTCTGGGAACTGTGACCGAATGCCGCGTAGTTTGTCAGAACATGATGTTTGATGATCATAAAAGCAAGCTTCGATTTAAATTCTCGAAAAAGTCGAAATTATTGATCTTCAAGTGGTGAAATGCATTTTGAGCATTTGCTGTTTGTTAGACGTGGACCAGAATTTGTACGAGGGAAAATTCTCGAAATTCGGTCTTACGGGTAAGTAGAGTTAACATAGGCCTACATTGGGCCAACTATAGTAATACTAATATAGGAGGTTTCTTTTACTGTTTTCGAGAATCGTATATTAACCAGTACCATGATCGCTACCGTTAGTTTGTTGAAGTAATTTTAATACGTTTGTTCACACCACAGGGAGTTAGGGTTAATTAATGTTGATACACTTTAATGGAGGCCTAAATAATATTTGCCTAAAACTGAAGATCTCATTTCCAAACGGGATATAAGTCCTATCTTTGAACTCTTTTAAAATTAATTTGCCGTGCTTTTGCTGGCGATTGTGTGGTGTGGGGCCCCTCTATAGTTTTGATGAAATTTGATTGAAAGGAATTTTTTCTCATTCCAAAATGACCTTTTCAACCTAAAGCAGACTTCACTTAATTCTATTGACATCGTTTTTTGTAATTTTGAACGGTTTATTTCGGTAGAAAATGCAATTTTCTTACGCTCTTTATGGCAGTTGCTATGCGAATGAACGCGGTTTTGCGTGTTTACTGTGCGTCGCGGTGATCGCCATCTATATTTTCGCGTTGCGTTTTGTCGTCCTCATCGCCGCTTTACCCCAAAATGTCCCTCAAAACTAAAACCCAGCCCTTTATCTACGGCATACCTGTTGGTTTGTTATGTCGCTAATTAGTTTGGCAATTCCAATAACCTAAAAGTGGATTTTTGTTCCCTTATAGGGAACAGGGCCTACGCTACACAATCAACCTTTTGCTTATTACAGGTTTTACTCACTGATCTCTATATAAACTGGATAGCTCATTGGCCATTGTGTGCTGTTCAAGCAACTGAAGCCAGTAGCCGCCATATTACCACCCCCATTGTACCACTGATCTCTATATAAGGAGAACGAGATTGAAAGTAGACCCTGGGGATAAGGTTGTAAAACCTGTTGTTTTGGGAGTGGTAATATGGTGGATGGCGGCTTCAGTTTACATAGAGATCAGTGGTTTCACTCAGGGACCGCATTCACACTATAACATCCGTTGCCGTATTAGACGCCAAACCGAGTAGGCCGCGCCTAGGCCCGTTTGTTTTTCTCCAGCGTTCGTTTTTCTCAATGACATTACAAAAATACAGTTGTTGCTAAATGTTGACTCCATTGTCATTTTAAGAAAACGTGGGATTAAAGCTCTATTATTATTGCCCAGCTGCAATGAACAATGCCGTAGCCTAATGAAACATAGAATACCATTATAGTTGGTGTTCCAAAGTTTATACCTTTTCTATTTATCCATACCGTGCAAACCGTACAGGAAGAGCTGATCCAGATATGTAACTTAAGGGCCTTGGGGGAGGGGGGTTACTCGTCCCCGACGAAGTTATCCATGGAAAGACCACAGTTTGCGTCGACGATGACGATGACGAATGTCGTGATCGAGATCAAGATCAGACGATCAAGGTCAAGGGTCAAAGGATCTAGTATCATGACTGCGACCAAGATCAGCAGATCAGTTGATCGACATCACGATAAACTAAGGCGCATGATCGAGATAGTATCAAGGTCAAGGGTCAGAGATCAAAGCTGAATGCGACCAAGATTAGAGTCTCGCATCATGATGCCGAATTCACAAACCGACGAATCGTTGCATCGACAATCAGAATATGACAATGACAGCCCCGGACAGATGTCATGTTCAAGATCCCAGATCACGATCGAGGCCAACATTGGTTGTTGGGGTAGACCATTGATCTCCATTATATAGACTATATAATGGAGATCAATGGGGTAGACCGATCCGGATTTGACCATAAGCCCCGCCCACCTTAGCGACGGCATGGCGACGCCATTACCTCGGTCAAGCTTCACGTTCAAGTACACAAACATTAGAGAGGTTTAGCAGCACGTATTAAGCCCGGTTCATACTTCATGCGAATGCGAATGCGAAGCGAATTTCATGACGTCAACAATTGAAGTTTCATTGTGACGTTCTCCGTTACCTTGACGAATTCGCTTCGCATACGCATTCGCATGAAGTATGAACCGGGCTTTACGCGAACGTCAACGCGATCGCGCCCGACATTTTTGGAGCGGCGGTCAAACTGAATAACGCGGGCGTCCGGACGCGCAATGAAACGTTTAGCTGCACGTCACGACGGGTATCATGCACAACCACGGTGTTTTCCAACACGAAAGCTTTATAAGCAAGTGATTTTTTAAACTTCAGAAATACATCGAACTGGACTTAGTTTGACCCAAAAATGCATCTTCAGTGTTGTATATTCAATGAGCTTTAAATCTCATGAGACAAATATTGATTGCAATGTCTACAAATGTTTTTAAAATGTTGCAATTACTCACGTTATGACCCAACGTGAACTCACTATTTTCACGTATTTTACGTCCGCGTGAAAGTCACGTACGCGAGTAACAATACGCTGAAATTGATGACGTCAGCAAAGGAACACACAATTTTCGCGTTCGCGTTCACGTAAAACGTGCTGCTAAACCTCTCTATTATAAGCCCGGTTCATACTTCATGCGAATGCGAATGCGAAGCGAATTTCATGACGTCAACAATTGCAGTTTCATTGTGACGTTCTCCGTTACCATAACGAATTCGCTTCGCATACGCATTCGCATGAAGTATGAACCGGGCTTAATTACGTGTAACGCACGGCGACCCGGACCGTACATGCACAATGTCGACGACGCGACTCGGTGTTCTGCCAAAGGCGGTGGATTTAATTTTTTTACGCGGGGACAACATTTGCATTTAGCAAGCGGGCGAAAGTTAAGGGTTACAATTATTTTAAGGAGGGGTACATGTATGTACATAACGTCATTTGTGAAGTCATGAAGGATGGTCAGGTTGCTGTTGCGGGGAAATGTTATCGAAGCATGAGGAAGAGTGCAGTGACACGCTACATTGCTTAAATTTGTGTTTCGGAAAGGACGGGCTCGTTGCATGCAGTAAGTAGATGTAGCTGTGTTGCTGGGTAAGTTAGTATTGGAATAAAATAAACCGCGGATGTTACGACGCGATTATACCATAGTCTAATATTAAAGAAGACTCTACGTTTTCTGGTTAGGCCTACCTCATATATATTATACTTCTGTGCTTTCTACTGACCAAAAGAATGACTAACGTTAGGCTACTCAGTGCTACTTTTGTATTTGAAATGTTTCATTCCTCCTAGATTTCACCGATTTAATATCAGTATAATATCAGTGAATATTATTAACAGGTAACCAATTTGTAAGGCTAGAAAACATTGTATATAAACCTACCTCCGGTAAGCTCCGGCTACCTCAGAATTTACCAACTGCCCACTTTTATTGAAAAAAATACGGTGCCCGGCCGCACCAAACACATTTGTTTATGTACACTTTTCACAGCGCATGTGACAAAGTTTGACCGAGCTTAAAGGGACACATTGCCTTCAAATGTCATGAAATTTTGCTGTTTGGAAATGTTCCTTATCTTTTATAAGAGTTGTTCATGCAAAAAAACACGTATAATGTGTTGTAATTAGTGAGTAGTGATTACAAAACAAAAAATTTGCCGCTGACCCCTGACATCTGACCTGCGAAACATAGACTTATTTCCAGTAGTTAATACCACCGTCTAAATAATGCGCAAAATACGCTGTAAGAGTCTTTAGGCTGGCGCCGCAGCCAGTGGCCTTGTGAACCTATCAGATGATCGCCAGGTACAATTCTCTACCTCGCGACACATATCGCCAGTGCTGCGCGCCGTGCCATAGTACATCAAAATGGATTAACAGAACGTACTTCAACCAGATGCGACTGGAAATACGACTGGTGAACACGGTCCGCCATTTTGTGGAGTCAAAAATTTGGTTCTACAAAATGGCGGACTGTTATTTTTCACGAAATTAAACAAAAACCACGGAATTTGAAGGGATAGTTATGTGAATCTTTATATTCTACTTTTAAAAAAGCTTCCCAACCATATCCATTTCAGTTTTATAGCCCAAATCGCAAAATCCAAAGCAATGTGTCCCTTTAACCGAGCTAATGCGGACCACGCCTGTAGCAACTGTTGCTAACCAAAAGTCGTAATCCTATTGGTCAATGCGCGCTGTTTGATTGACAGGCCGGATCGGTCTATATGACAGGCTACTCTATGTAGGCTGTGTACATCTGAATGCAAATATGCACACTATATATGTCCCTATATATGCCCGAAAACAAGTTTTTAGTGTAGTTTGTTTTCCGTTTTAAAATACATTTTTACTGTTGGAAAGTTACAAGATAACCTCGAAATCAGCAATTTTTTGTTTCTCACCACACAGATCTGGGGGTGATGATCCAATGGCCCATCCCGGGGGGGGGGGGGGGGGGGGGGGGGGGGGGGGGGGGGGGGGGGGGGGGGGGGGGGGGGGGGGGGGGGGGGGGGGGGGGGGGGGGGGGTGGGGGGGGGGGGGGGGTATTCACCCCCCCCCCCCCCCCCCCCCCCCCCCCCCCTGTGATTTACGCCCATATGGTCATTGGATATGGATAAAGAGTCGGCTGAAACATCACTTCAACTTTAGCATCAAATTTGTTGACCAACTCGTGGAACCTTTTAAATGAATTATACAAATATTTTAATTTTTTTAAATTCCAGCTGCCACCCGCTTGCTTCCCGCCCACACCCCCCCCCCCCCAAAAATAGCGATCCACGATCGATTACAACCTTATAGTACGCCCTCTGTTGATTTACTCAAATGTGGTCTTGTTCCCTATTTGCGTCCGTATTTTATCTACGGACGCCAGACTTTCTCAAACTTTTGAAGTTATTGAATTAAAACACGTAGTTGGATCAACAAATGATTGAAAAATGTATTTCCCCAGACAGAGAAACAGAAAGAAAATTGTGTGTATATGATGTTGTTTATTAAATCACTATCATCAGTTCACAAAAAATAAAAAAATAAACAAGAACTTGTGTGGAAACGTAGAGTTAAATTTTCAAACCATCTACACGATACGAGGTGACATCCTGTCTCGTGTGTTGTTTGTATGTTGTTGCAGTAAGAAGGCGCGCTGGACCTCGGACCACCTGCCGCTGCCAAAGATACCAGTATTATTAAACGCGGATAATTTAACGTGATTGATTGGACGTAACAATCATTATCGAACGAAAAGCTTAAAAAAAAAAAATCGTATACAATCCTAGAAGCTTCAACTTCAAGAGAAAACCACACATGCATGATTATGAATGATGTGCATCATCATGTTGTAAGTATTACTTAGTTAGTAAGTTCAGTCTTTTCTGTTGTTATTTAAAAAAATTTTTTTTAGGCTAACGCAGTGGATATTTTTACGGCAGCCGTAACCATGGTAACGCGACTTTCAAATGTTACGGCATACAATCATTGTAACAATGCAAACGTATATCAGATTTAAAACTGCCCATCCTGCCAGAGGCGCTTCGGTAGCTCGATTGGTACGGCATTGGTTTTGATAGCTAAGGACCCTGGATCGAATCCATGCCGCGCTGTCTGGGTGCCAGACGGGTTCAGGCCTTTATCTGCAGGTAGCACACCCTGGCCTCGCTCACTGCGAGCCAGTCGCTGACAGATATTTCTGCTGGACCCTTGCCTCGCTGAGTGCGTGTATACACGTCATTCGATTTGAACTGGTTAAGCAAATGGTTATTTTTATTTAGGCCCCTAAATAGATTTAATTTTCTTCCCTTTGATTTCAGTAAGTAGGGTGGGACGCTGTATTACCGCGGTACTTATCAGGGTGATATCACGTTTCCCGATCGGAATAGAGATTGCTCACTAACCTTCCCGAATTGTCCTGTCTTTTGTGTTGTATAACTCTTGCTTTTTTTAAACTGACATAAAAAATCCGACGGTGGTTTGGTTTATTCCCATGCGATGCCTGTGAAAATAGACATGCTCGTCATTGCTCGTCATTGCTCGGCGGAGTACAGACTCTGTATTATCGCGGTATGTGGGCAGTGTTTTTTACAATGATTTCAACTTTTTTATTCATGGTTAATGTTTGACCAAAACATCCCCTGAATAAAGTCTGATATTTTCCCTGTAAAGTTCAAGTTGATTAAAGACGATTAGGCCCTGCAAGATGATTTCTTAACACCCTGTCCCCCCTCGAAGGCGACAAAATTCACTGAGACAAGTCTACTGATTGACGATTGGGGGCGCCATTCACTTTACACGGTGCGTCGTTCTATTTGTTTTACCGCACTGTCCTTATTTTGATCCCGTAAATGTTTCTACGATTTCGCGGTGGAAATATCGTCCTTCGGCGTCATTTTGCATTTGCAGCTGTAGAATGGGAACCAGACAATGGAACTTCCATGGACAGAGCACCATTAAAGATTCATGTTAAAATATAGACGGTACCTTTTAGCAGACACGGTGAGGCAAAATTTACAAGTTTTGGAAAACGTGAATATTTATTAAAAATCGTTAAAAGTCCCGACACAACATTTTGTAATCGTCATTTTTTTACACAAATCAGCAGAAAGTCCTTAATGCTTGATGAATTGGATATAAAATTGCCAGTCGAAGGAGTTTTGGCAACGGAAAAAAAAGGAATTTCCGATGCCGCGATAATAGAGTTGCCGCGATAATAGGCAGTTGACTATACAATACTAGCCACTGGCACTGCAGTGGTTATTGTTACGGCAGCCATCCCCGACATGATGGTATTCAATGTCACGATGTTTGCTGTCTGTTGGAACCAGACTATCAACCAAATGGTTCTTGGACAATATTTCCCTTTGAAAACAAATTCTCCAAAACCACTCAAATCAAAGGGAAGAAAATTAAATCTACTTAAATAAAAATAACCATTTGATTAAAAACCTAAAACTTACAAAATCTTTTCGAAAAAACAACAAAATCGGACAGCACGACATGGATTCGATCCAGGGTCCCCGGCTATCAAAACCAACACCGTACCAATCGAGCTACCGAAGCGCTCTGGTAGGATGGGCGGAACTTTGTAAATCTCATATATGTTCGCATTGTGTTTTTACCATGCCGTAACAATAGCATTTGAAAGTCGCGTTACGGCTGCCGTATCAATAGCCACTGCAAAGATTTTACTTTAGGCTTATCATACTGCCTGACAGAGTGCGCACAATGGTCACAAGGGATTGTGAAAAGGAAAAAGGGTCATCGTTATCTTTAGGACACCTCTATTTTTTTTAGGAGTTCCGTTAAAAACTTACTTTTGCAGATGACTTTACATTACCAAAGTGACTTTTGCAGGCTAAAGCAGTCTTTTTTTCTTCAGATTAACTCATGTTTGTTGTAATTTTGAAACACACTTTCAAAGAAAATGTGATTTTCCTACCTTTTTTTGCAGTCAGAGACGTGATGACTGATGTGCTCGTTGTAGTTTTCACCACCAAATACCTGCCCTCTTTCCACAAAATTAAGCTTGCTCATATTCAACATGATATCTTAGCGAACTATTTAGATGATTCCAAGCACACAGAGTGACTTTTCCTGCCTGTATCATCGCAAAATATTGAGGTACATGTAAGTTCGGAAACATAAACGGTCTCCTTCGTTCTCTTATATGGAACGGGGTCCTTGAGATAACGATTACCGGAAAAAACCCAAATATTTGCTCTTTTCATTTTTAGCTAATCTCACTCCGAAAGAGTTGTCCGATGACTCCCAAAGCCTAAAATACAAAGTAGGCTTGTGAGTTTCCAATTTTCCATTTAGTTTTCTCATTTTCTTCCTCCATGTTTTTCTAGACTTTGATCCCATGTTTAAATAGCAACATTTCATTTACACACAGGTACTCATACAATAAATTTAACATGATTGATTGGACGTAACATAATTTATTGAACGAAAAGCTTTAACAAAAAAAAAGTGTATACAATCCTGGAACTAGATCGTGCAGGTGCTCATATGTGTACAACACAATGTCAATGGATGATTATTTTTCGTTCTTTTTGTTGTAATTAATTTGAAAAAAAATCTCCACTATTGCACTAATTTGTGTAGTGTAGGGCCCCTCTTTAGTTTCGAACAAATTAGAGTCAAGGGTATTTTTTCTCATTCCAAAATGACTTTTTCAACAAAAAGCAGACTTCTCTTTAATTGACATCTTTTTGGGTAATTTTGAACAGTTTATTGTGGTAGAAAATGCAACTTTCTTGCGCGCTTTATGGCAGTTACCATTCGAATCAACGCGGTAATCGGCATCTATATTTTCGCATTGCGTTTTGTCATCTTCATCGTGACTTTTCCCCAAAATTTTTCAAAAAAACTAAAACCCTGCCCTTTATCTACGGGCATACATGTACCTGTTGGTTTGTAATGTTGCTAATTAGTGGATTCTTGGGAAAGATTTAATACCCCCCACCAAAATCAGTCAGGAAGAGTAAATCTTGGAAAAATAACTACCCATCTGTGTTCAGAATGGTATAAACACTTGGCACAACCTTTTAGTTTGAGAATTTTGCTGGGATATTTTCATGAAATATAAGGGAAGAAAGTTTGTGTTTTCTGTGTTAGATGTTCTTGGCACAGTGTATGGTCACTCAAAGTGTTCATATACATGTACATGTTGATTTCTGTCTCATTTTTTTACAGATTTTGCAACATGAATCTTGAAATAACAGGTTGTGCTACATGTTTAGACAGTTGTTATCAAGGAGGGATGGTTATTTTCCAAGGTTTTGCTGTTCTTGATCCATTTCGGTGGGGGTATTAAAGTAAAATCTTTCCGATTCTTGTTCCCTTGTAGGGAACAGGGCCCTACACTACACAGTCGCCACTAATTTTAACAATTTATATTTAATTGGAGAACAAAAACCGCGTCACTCACTCTTCAAAGTCAACCATTTGTCAATCAATCAATCAATCAATCAATCAATCAATCAATCAATCAATCAATCAATCAATCAATCAATCAATCATTTTTTCCCTACCTTGAACAATCACCCCTTCATTATCAGAGGGATTTACAGGAAATTACGTTGAAAAAAGATGGTCCAAATTTTCTGAGTAGGTTTTGTTGAAACGTTTCAAGAAAATTACAAATTGTTTTTTTCTTTTTATAACTTGTACACAAATGTAAATGTCTAGAAATGAGAGGCTTAACCCTAACCTTCCCTAACCTGCCAAAATCAAACACCCCTTTGTGTTGAATTTTGTGTGATTGGGTACTGTAGAGCCTTGGCACCATCACTTTGCATTGGACTTGATGCCCTGATTTTGTCTAAGTACAAAGAATGTGCCATTGGTTTTTTACTACACAGTGTTGGAGTTTGTGTGGTTAGGGAAGGATTCTAGTAAAAAGGCTAGGGCTGTTAGGGTTAATTATTACAAAGTGAAAGATAGTAGCTTTATTTTAAAGAGTTGTGAGTATGTTTTGCAATATCTGTTTTTTTAAGTTGGGGTATGGCGCCTGTGGCAGTTCATTGGGCCGTCAGGTTGGTGTAGTGGTTCTTTCCTCGCCTTCCACCTCTGGTGACCCCGGTTCATTTCCCACTGGATGCACTATGTGGATTGGGTTTTCAGTGCCTACCTGATTGTGTGGGTTTTCCCCCATGAATATTTGTTCTGGGGTTTTCCTCCCACTACTAAAACTTAAATTTCCTTCGTCGTCTTCTCTCAATTCAAACTGGGCCCTGAAAAAGAACATTGCATTTGCACTGATCAGGCTACCCAGGATAAATAATAATTACAAAAATGAATAAATAAATAACCAGTTCGCGTTGAATGACGAGTTAACTCGCAAAGGTTTTGCGTTACTCGAAACGGCTGACTGATAAACACGCACACGATGGAGACCCGTATCTATCTGTCAGTGACCCACTGGCAGCGAGCGAGGCCAGAAATATCAGGGTGTTCTGCCTGCAGATTACGGCCTGATTCTGCCTGAACCGGTCTGGCATCTAGGCTTGGGAAAAATATTCCCGCGGCTGGCCATGGGTCCGTGAATGTAAAAATAATCTCGACGTGAACTGGATAAAAAAATAAATAAATAGATAAACCATCAGCTTCTGTAAACTGTTATTTCTATAGATGTATGTATGTTGACTCTACAGTACTTGGTGCAGGCTTACCCTATGCAAGCATCTTGTATTATAAGTCAGTGATCATAAATTTGTCAATCACCAGTCAGTGTTCCATTGTAACCTTTGCAGACTCCCGAATTTTCCGTTTTATTTTTTGCTAGATTCCGTTTCTTTTAATTTGAAAATCCGTTTTTTGCCGGTGTTATTTTTAGTAAAATTCTGTGAAAACAACGGTGTTTATTAAACAAAAAAACACACATAGGCCTATTTGTAACTGTTAACTTCATTGTGCGAGCAGTATTTGCAAAAAAGGATTTCGTCTGACACATATAGTCCTTCCTGGGGATATTGGCGCACACGGAGTTGCGGTGACAGAGTTTCGTTTTTCAGTTTTTTCGACGGCAAAGCCTTCCACTTTGGCATGATGGCCCACTGCCTGTCACAGACAAGACGGAGGGAAATGCACGATCAGCGCATGCAGCGCGCACAACACACAATTCATTCAGCTGGTACCGGCACTCTTTGCTTCCTACATTGGTTTTATTCATACATCGCTAGCGCTGGGTACCAGCACGCAGCGCATGGTGTGACCTCGTATCCATGGCTGCATTCGAGCAACACACGCCCGGACAGCAGCCGTTCACTCGCCCTGCCCCGGGAGCGACCACGCACGACAAACCTAGACTTGAAATCAAGTTACTAATTAACCGGGATACTATCGGCGTTTACAGCTACCGCGCGCATGCATTCCCGGGGTTATACTAAAAATGCACACCGTGCATGCATGCTGACTATTTAGTGGCTTGTCAAGTCTAGTATTGTACGGGGCAGTCGCAATGCCGCCGCATTGGTGTAAAAAAATTATTACAACAATACGGCAAACAGACTATTCATCCATGCATTACATATTCGTACTGCTGTCCACCGCGCCGCGCCAATTGGGATCGGCATCGAGGGATCATGATTGAAAGCAGCGTTTGTTTACTTTTTTTTTCTTTTTTTTTTCAAATTTTGAGAGGAAGTATTCTCCGTGGTTGGGTTTTTTTAGGTAAATTTTGAACAAAATGTGTTTTCCATTTTATTCTCTTCATTTTTTCCACTTCCGTTTTATTTTCATGATTCCGTGTTCTTAAGCAAATTCCGCGTTTCCGTCCGTGTTCACCGTGATGCGGAAAGTTCGGGAGTCTGCCTTTGCACGAAATACATACATGTACAATCCTGGGTACCAACCAAATTGGCCAGTGGTCAGCAAATGATTAAAACTACATGTTTTGTAATGTATAGTCCTTGATTTAACTTGTTCTGTGTTTATAAAAATGCCAAACCACAAGGGAAAAACTGACTAGCAGTTTCCCTTATGGTTTGACATTATTATAGCAAAAACAAATAATTTGTATCCTCATTAAGAGATCCCACAGTGTAACTTCCCAGGTTGTATTGTGGTGTGATTCCTTTATTGGTTTATGACTGCTGACCAGCCCGTTCCGTTCCCTCCCCCAACAAAGACACTAACAATTCGGTAGACCACAACATAGGGCAAGATGTAGCTCAGTTGATAGAGCGCCAGTAGGCCTACAGTATTCTGGAGGTCGCAGGTTCAAATCCCGCACCTGCCAGTTTTCTTTGCTCACTTTATAAATTCATTTGCTCTATATTTGTCATATTTATAAGAATTTTGACAGCACAATGGCGAATGCATTAATTCCTAAGACAGTTTACCCGTTCCTATTGGTCGAGAGCCCGTCACGTGGGTGGTTTTAAATAGCCGATAAAACACCAAATAGTTTTAAACACTTTTGGTTGCATTTTAACAAATGTGCCCCCTGAACCAGGACGTCTAGCATGAGCCAATACATGTAAGTCCATCCAGTTGTATGTAAGATGCCGCGCGTGCAATGCATGTCATGCTGCATTTGCATAAAACAAACAGCTGTTTTAATGTGCCAACTTAGTGGAAAAAATATTATCAAAATAAGTTGTTCTTAAAGTTGAAAATTGTAAAGTGAAATTCAGTTGCATTTCTAGTACTGAATTGTGGTTTGTGTGTTTATTGGAAGAAAACAAATAGAATTTTCAGGTGTTCACAAAAGACTGTTTTGTTTCTTTTAAATGTTCTTGTCCCACACCTTCAGATCACCAATGGCAATAATAATTTGCTGGTTATAGTCTGGTTCGGGTTGTTTGCAGAGTTGTATTCGAGTCCCTGCAAGTCCTTTCACAAGTCCCTGCAAGTCCTTCCACAAGTCCCTGCAAGTCCACCACAAGCCCTCCAGTCCAAATCCCAATCACAAGCTATTCAAATGAGCTTTGACAAAGGCATTCCTTTGTCATTGTTCATCCAGTTACTTGTGACTGGCTTTATGAAAGGACTTCTGACTGGTCTTGCGAAAGGACTTGTGAAAGGACTTGCAGGGACTCGAATGCAACTCTGGCTTGTTTGCATTATCTTATTACTGATAAAGAAAAGACAGAAACAAGGTACAGTACATGTAGTTTCACCGGCGGCCCCTAAACATGGATAGGGAAAAGCACAAAAAATGGCGGAACTGCAAAGTTTACTTACGACAAATTTCATAAATTTTTGCTGAATTCTGGGATTTTTGCTACATTATACAAAAAGGTATTTAAAATGGGAATAAATATGTGCTGGGCTGGTTTTAAACAAGTACGTTTAAAACCGCTTTGGGGCCTGGACGCTGATAATGACCCTCGCCGAATGTTTCTGGCGATAATGTTTATAGTGGACCGGCACCACAGTGTTTGCATTATATGAATACGACATTACCCTATGCACTAATACATTTCAAGCAGTAATGCGAGCCACTTAAACTACCCCGATGTCCTCCATGATGTAATAACCAGATGGTATACAACTGTATGTGCAGTAACTATAAACCAAATCACCAATTGCAACTTAATCTGACCAGTCGGAGAGTGGTTCAATTGTTGAAAAGGAATTCATGGCTTACTGCGCATATATTAGACAGAGATCCTGTTACAGCTCGCAACTGACAAAAATAGCCAGTTCAAACTGTGCATGTGCACAATGATGTGGGTCACGGGTCATTCAGAGTAACTAACGCATGGTATGAACGCACAAGATGGTTGCAAAACACACTCGCGTTAAATGCAATCAGAATGGGCGTTCGTGTAGCATCGCGTGACATTGCGTCAGCAATTTTATCCCGAATATCCTTCGACCTGGACTACTTCATCAAGATACTGAACTGGCTTATTGTTTTGCTGCTCATATACAGGCGGGTAAAGGCATGATGACTACACAGTTGCAAGCAGTGTTCATACTTTGTGTGTACAGTAATTCAGTGAAATAAACCTGTGAAAGTTTGAGCTCAATCCATCATCCAAGTTCCGAGAAAATAGTGAAAAACCAGTCTGAGTGATTTTGTGCATGTTCCTAATATGCTTGTCGATTGTTTTCAAATTGAAACAAGACGGTCTTTTGGGAGGTTGTCGGATAACATTTTCTCAAATACGAGGGCATTTCAGATATATATATTTCTTAGGATTGGTACTGGTACAATCTTCAGATTGAAAACTGACTATTTAAATAATCCATTTTCAAAGTAAACAAAGAAAACCGGCAGGAGCGGGATTCGAACTGCGACCTCCGTTTAACTGTGGTCGGTGTTTGTCTTCTTAAGATCTCCAAATATGATTTAATCCTAACCTCACCTAAAGCTACAAAATACAAGTACAATGTAGTAAACTGTATAGCTCCATGGTAGTATGCAGTACTCTTACTACTCTGACACATTACAATGTAGTAACTAGTATTTTTTAGTAGTTATTTAGTACTGTGTACTGCATATTATGTACACATACATTTTGTAGTAGTTTGTAGTATTGTACTTTACCCCAAATGAATGCTTAGGACATTAGGGTTAAAAAACCATTGAAATAGGCAGGTGGCTTGTAACAAGGAAAATGAACCTTACTTGAAATCTTGAACTGAAGGAAATAAATTATTAGTTTGGGTTATTGTGTAACCACAGTTACCACACAGCAAGGTCCAAGAAGAATTAAGGAGCCATGGTTGCATTCACTATTCTGTACAACATTTTGAACAGTTGATAAGATTTCCACATCAAATTTGGGTGTTTTTTGGGGTCATTAATACGAAATTGTTAGAAAACAGGATTTCCCCCGAGTGTAACCATGTGAAAGATAATGGTGATTGGTGAAATGCACAAACCATGCTGAAATCAACTAAAGTGCAACATTAGTTGAGCCTCTTGTAACCTCATGGATGAAGTTTCAAGAAACTGGTGCTTAACCCCTTGAGTACGTTTTGTTTACGGGAGACGTCGGGGTGTCGCAGCGGTTTTGGCAGCCAAGCGAACCGCTACAATGTGTTTGTGCAGTCAAGCGTAACATAAACAATAATCCAACAATGGATTGAAACCTTGGTTCTTTCAGACAGCATTTTCAAATTACTTGAAGGTAATACAACATTTGCAAACATAAAAAAATAAAACTACCAAACTATTATTTACTGACGTAGTCTCAAGCATCCTGTGAAAGGTATACCTTTGAACACTTGGGAAATCATACAGCCCCATGGATAATTCATGTGTACAATATCTATTGATATTAAGAAACCTAACTGTACCAACCAATTAAGACGGCAGAAGCAGTGATGGTACTCAATTTGGTTTTCATCTTGCAGCCTAAAAGACAGGTTTGCTTGTATTTTCTCAGGGTATTACATAAAATATAGTTTTAAAAAATAGGTAGCATTTACACACATGTACTGTATCATGTACGCTGTAGCCGCATCAAGCGAAGAATTTTGCATTATGTAGTAATTTACCTAACCCCCTAATGGTTCACCAGGGCTACCCTGCTAAATCTAATGGGTAACTAAAAATAAAGAAAAACGACTTGCCTGCTAAATCCAACAGAATCTAACTGTGACATTTTTTTCTTATTGCCTGCTGAATCCAACAGGATTGTAACACTATGAGTGAGCTGCTCAATCCAACAGGGTCCAATGGAAATTGATATCAAATTGTTGGATCCTGTTGGATTCAGCAGGGTTAGGGTTGTAATACATGTAGTAGAAAAAAATCGGCATCAAAGTTGTAGAAAATGTGGGATACATTATTTTAAAAATCGTTTATACTCATACAAGTGTAGAATGCCATTGCCTAGTAGTTACGGTGTTCGACTCTTGTACGATGGTGCGTGGGTTCGAACCCTACCAAGCACATGGTGTTTGTGCCCTTGGGAAAGACACTAAACTACAATTTCCTCTCTCCACCCAGGAATATGGGTACCTGAATGAGGGTCGAGGCCAATTGAGCGCTGATATCGGCTGCCTGATGAACGGGGTAATAATTGTAAAGCGCTTTGAGATCGTTGATACGATGGAAAGCGCTATATAAGCATAACAATTAATATAAATCCACTTTACCCCAAACACACTCTGCACTGCTAATGAATTTCAAGTGCTATTGTACCATTGATTTTTGCAAATGGACATACATTGTACCTGGTGTGCCACTTTCTATGTGATGCTGCAATATGTATTGCATGTTTACATGTTAATTGTATGCTGATTCATATTCAGGTTGTTTGGACACTGTATAATGCACAGCGTTTCATTTACATGTTGACTGTTTGCTATCCTTGAAAATGATTCCCTGTTGTAATTACATACGTACATTTAGAACAACAGTTGATGTGAAAAAAAAGCAATTTAGTAACATCTATCCCATTGGGATAGATGTTACTTTTATATGGGCACCTCAATGGCACTGTTGATTGATTGGCCCTTGTGTGCAAGCACAGTAATAATTGGAGATAGATTTGGGTCTGGCAAAAAGGCCTCAAAAAGGCTTTGGCTTGCACCGCGTTTACACTGGATGCGGATACCGTCAACACAGGGCAAGATAGCTCAGTTGGTAGAGCGCCGGTACAGTATTCCGGACGTCGTCGCAGGTTCGAATGCTGCTCCTGCCAGTTTTCTTTGTTCACTTTGAAAAATGTATTCAAATTTACCTAGTCAGTTTCCCGTGTGGTTTGTTTGACAAATTAAATTTTTTACTAGGTATATTTAGCTTACACCCTGCTAAATATGACGAAATCCAACACCATGTAGTTTTTGTTGACTGCAAAACCCAACAAATTACAACAGGTTTTTTTTTTTATCATCGTTGGATTTAGCAGGATAGGGTTAAATACCGCCACCCTCATTTGCTCTGCGCCTTCTATGTACCTGGACCCCATATTCAAAGATCAAAGTTGTAGTGGGGATTCTGGGACACTGTCTAGTACTTTTGATCATTAAATTTATGGATACAAAAGTTTGTGTATGAATCCTGGTACAAAAGTATGTGTCCCATGCAGGTATCTTTAGAAATACATGTATCTCTTGATGATGACATCTTCTCTGAGAAAAATCCAAACAGAATACTCTTATTGACTGACAACTCCTGTGTTTGTAGTTAGGTGTACTAGTGGTCATTTTATCTGTGGGCTACATTCTGCTGTACATGTAGTGCAACTTTCCTGGTATCTAGGCATCTGATAGCATTCACATTGAAATGTTTGCTAACAATCAGCTGAGTGTGATATCATGGCATAATCAGTAGAAATGTAAACACTTCAAATATGACTGCTAAAGGATTACAGACAGCGCTGTACTTTTTGATCCGAGCTTTTACTGTCTGGGAAAATACGCGTCAAGTGTATGGTATTTAAAAGTCAAAGATTTCTGTTTTCTGGAAAACAGATGGAAATCACCAAAACAAAGCTGTAAGTGGAAATCTACAAAAATTAGTTGGCCCAACGTTTCTTTCTCAAAGGCAAACGACAGTGGTACAAGAAACAAACATGTGGGGGATAAAAAAAGCATGCCGGCGTAGATGGAAAAACACCAGACTGCGTTTACACTGGATCCGGCAAGGGGGATTGAAGGAGGATTGACGGCAAGTGTAAACGCGAGGTGGATCAGGGTCTGATCCGAATCTGATGTACCTTTCAGGATCCCCCATTCGGGAGAGATTCGATCCAGATCTGATCCCACAATGCTTGAGTGTAAACGCAATTGGTGGATCAGATCAACTGGGTGGCATGGGTGGCTTGTGCGTGAAGCGCTCGCCTCTCACCAATGTGGCCCGGGTTCGATTCCCGGCTCGGACCATATGTGAGTGGAGTTGTGCGTTGGTTCTCTCCTGTGTCACAAGGGTTTTTCTCCAGGTCCTCCGGCTTTCCTTCCTCCGAAAAAATCAAACACTTTCGATCTCTGGCTGTGCTCCGTGGTCATATGTGGGTCGATGTAGGCTGGCTGCCAGAGGTGCCTTCATGTGCCAGTGACTCGACCACGTTGTAGCCGCGTCCTTCGCAATTCAGCATCCCAGCTGCGAGTAAGGATGATTAGCCTCCCAAATTATTATAGACCCCACAATTTGACACAACCACATTCGGCGTGCATAAAACTGGATTATGTCTGCGTAATTTTTTTTAAAGAGATGTGTATGCTGCGCTGGCCCCCACGTGTTTGATGTACATGTACACTGCAAATGCATGGTTGGTACTTTGCCCCCCCCCCCCCCCCCCCCTGTGATTCTCTCTCTCTTTTTTCACGTGCATGACATCGTCATCTCGACAGCTCTAAATTTCCAAATATCATAAATCCTTTTATCTATTAGTATTTTACATCATGTTTTGATTTGTTTATTTGTAGCATAAGTTCAGCCTATTATATTCTTTGTAAGATTTGAGATATATTTTGGTGTTTTATATCCTACATGAAAGCATCCATCTTGATATCCTGTAACGAGAGCGACAAAAAATGACATGATGCAATAAAATCATAACAAACGACGGGCATATGTACTTGTAGGTACGTTATGTTTTAAACTAATTGAGGCGATGAAGCCGATGGTGCTATGCATCCCCGATCCCGAGGTGAAGCTGATGGTGCTATGCATCCCCGAGGGTGTTAAAAACGTCATATCCCACATCACAGCAGTCAACAATTGTTTTGTTAAATCGCCAAGCGTAGTTTTGTTCAGTTCAACTTGCCATGCTCGGTTGAAATTAACTCAAACAAATCACGTGATCAAAACAGCTGATCGTCTGCTAGTCTGCTGCTCCCACTATAGTTTACTATCGTCAACAGTGTCTAGGTGAAAATTGCGTGGGTACCAATGATCGTCTGCTACATGTACATTGAAAAGAAAAACGAGAACAAAAAGCGAAAGCTTTGAAGAATAGGATTTTAATTTTAGAAATCGTCTCAGTTGTGAATGTCACATTTTCATTAGTTTACATAGTAGTGTGCAGTAATTTAGACATTAGTATACATGTAACAGACTTCAGGACCTAACTGGGCTGGTGACTTTTCTTTCAAGTATTTTTTTTGGTTTTTGTAAAATGAATTTCAGTTTCAACATTCGGAATGAATGAATGAAGCATGGCTTGATTTTCATGAGTTTTAAGAATTTTTTATTAAAAAGCAAATTTAGTGTACAGTTTGATAGGCAGTGGTCTTGTAGTATGCTCCAGTGAATTAGTTGTGCTACACTATCCCATTGGTCTAGTGGATATTTGTGTGTAATCTGAGCCTTGTCAGTTTTTATATGTAAAAGTATAGTGATTATAATGGTAGCCCTGGACAAGTTGGAAACTCTTTAGCAGCTCATCATATAGCCTCCATCTAATTTTATTAAGTCATAAAAGTCATGTACAATGCATTTTATAGTTAGAGTGGCTTAACCCTAACCCTGCAAAATCCAACAAAATCCCACAGTGTTAAAAAGCTGTTGTAATAATTTGTTGGATTTAGCAGTTTATGCAAACTACATGGTGTGTTGGATATTGTATTCAGCAGGGTAGCAGCTATACCTGTTGGATTCTGTTGTATTTAACAGGATAAAAGCTATGTACATTGCGAGTATACCTGTTGGATTTTGTTGTGTTTAGGAGGGTGGAAGCAGTCTTCTAGTAAAATTTTACTTTGTATTTTGATGGATTAAGCAGGGTATAAGTAGATGGCTACAAAATTCCAAGGCTGGAGTGTAGGTAGTACACTGCAGAATCCAACAAAATTTGTTGTTGGATTTTATTGGATTTGGCAGGGTTCACACAAACAAATAGCTGTTGTATTTTGTTGGATTCAGCAGGGTAGCTGCAAAATGCCAAGGCTGGAGTGTAGGTACATGTAGTACACTGCAGAATCCAACAAAATTTGCTGTTGGATTTTGTTGTATTTAGCAGGCTTCTCATTTCAGTTTTGTTGGAAATTGATGGATTTAGCAGGGCCATAAAAAAGAAAGCATTGAAGAGGTTAAGGTTGTAGATTGTACAAGTAACTGATGACACTCTAATGAAAAGTACTAAAAAAGTAGGCCTTTGGATGTACATGTACACAGTAGGGTGATTTTTTTATAATTTGCAGCATATATTATGAAATTATGTTACAAGTCCTGCCATTTGTTGTGCAGTAAAGGCCGGGTTCCTACGTCACATGAATGCGAACCCACAACAGATTTGAATGAAATGTTTGCGGCAAAGATTCGCACAAATTGAATTGTGTTCCGCTTTTGTGAATTTGTAGTGTGAATAATTCATGTTGATGTCGTAAGTTTGCTACCCAATCGCATTCTTGTGAAGTACGACTACATTGTGTAAAACTTGGCTTAAATGTAGTATACAACATTTTGCAAACATCAAAAAACAAATTAATGAATTATTACGAAATACCAAACTAGACTATAAGTAAATAGCAGCCTCAAGCATCCTGTGAAATCATGGCACCTGGTGTGCTGTCATTTTCAAGAAAAGCGGAAATATATATCGTTTTCCAATGATTGTCGGCCTATAATCAGTCCGCATCTAGTTCCCCAACCTGATAATTCCACGACTATAAATTGCTCCGTTTTGTCTAAAGTAGGGTAAGGCAACCAGACTACTAGAACAGATTTGTTTCTCTTTCAGTTTTCCCAGCATCTATGCACACAAAACTTCAAACAGGTCAGTGTTACAGTATTTGCTAGCACGTTATAAAATACACCCAAATCCATTCATTTCTGAAAATTACAGCAAAAGCAAATGTTGGACAGCTTTATATTAGAAAGCAGCATGTACGAAATGGATGTCACTCTTCAGGTGTATGCTGTCCCAGCAAAGCGATTCATTTGATCCTCTTGTTGTAATAATTGAAACCTTTATATTATTACCCCACAGTGCAGGATATACAGAGCTCTCAACCCAAGAACTAGAAAAATGTTGCCGTCTCCAGGATGCGTTGCCATGGTGATGGAGAATTGCAGCCAGGAGTCGCATTGCATCTACTTGGAGTAATCGTTTCAGGTATGGGTTGGCAACATCAAATTTTTGTTGGTCCAAACAAACTTACAGCACAGACCATTTCAATGCGACGCTGTGCTCAAAAGAAATGTTAGACAAAATTTCATTCAAACACGTTAAGTTCACAGGTGAAAGGGTAACGGCTCTATCTGGTAAACAAGGTTTCTGCACTAAAATGTAAGTGGTTAGCATTCCTATTTTTCCCACTTTTTTTGTCCCACAACTCTGAAAAATAAAATCTCATTGAATATTTTTCATAACACTTTCATAAAAATCACACAAATCGACACGCACGTGATGTGGCACAGAACATGTACCAGTGCTGGTGTAGTGTGAATTTATGGACTTTAAATACGGACTCATCAGTAGTCTTGCGTTTGTTTAATTAGGAGAGTGTGCAACCAATAAAAAGGAACTAGATTTCATAGGAGTCTAAATTTCATGTGACACCGGAAAAATTGTTTAAAACCGGTTGGTATTTTATCAGCTGTTTAAAACCACCCACATGACGGGCTCTCGACCAATAGGAACGGGTAAACTGTCTTAGGTATTTATGAATAAGTGATTACATTTTTTGCTTAAACTGCAATGCTTGATAAAGCAAATTGTTGCCATTACATATTAATGGAAAGGAAGTTTTATAATTTAAAGTTGTGCCAAAACTATACAAACCCTTGAAGACACTTGTACTTGTGTCACTAAATAAAAATAGATTTGTTTGTCCACACCAGTACATGGATGGTCAGTTTAATTATTTCTCCATGGTTTAATTGTATCCTGTCATACATATATTTCGTTTTGTTAAGGGGTGGAGATTTAATGCGTACAGTATTTTTAACTTGTGAAAATGGTTGAATATTTGTTAACCGTAAACCAACATCACTTGTGGCATTTAGTTGGGACAGGTCTGTGAATTTTAGTGCCTGTTCAGAAAAAGAAATGTTCCCCTTTTTTTGGGGGAAATATGTACATTGTTTAACCCCAACACCCTCGGTGTTTTTCATATGACCCTGCTAAATTTAACAATTCCCCCCCCCCCCCCCCAAAAAAAATAAAAAATCTAACAGCAAATTCTGTTGGATTCTGCAATGTATTACCAACACAACAGCATGGGGATTTTGCAGCTACATGTACATGTGTACCCTGCTGAATCCAACAAAATACATGTACACTGTACAACAGCTTTTTACCATTGTTGGATTTTGTTGGATTTTGTTGGATTTAGCAGGGTTAGGGTTAATTAATATGCATGTACATGTACAGTAAGCAGAGCTGCCAACTAGTGCCGATTTTCCGTATATATATGGAAATTCATCTGACCATAATAATCAGGCATGTCAAATTGTCACTGTTTTCCGCACTTTTTGTTTCCTTGCTCTGCTTTTTTTGTGTGACTCTGCGTTTTTAAGTCCGTCCGTAAACATACATTTTGTTCCTTGGCCAGCGCTGCGCCGACGACGTAATTAAGTATATAAATTTATCCGTAACATATTCAGGTGAAAGAAAAGAGACTTTAAATAGTGAATTGTAATTAAATTACACATTTGTTAGAGTCTGCCTGGGGCATATTCCTAGAATCCCTTGATAGTCAAAAGAGAATTGGGGTTCTATAGCCAGGCATTTATTGATGCAGTAATACAAAGTTGTATGCTCAGTCTTACTATTATCTGAGGACAGTGATGCCTCTGGCAACCAGAGCTTAATTTCTGGCAAAAAAACATCTGCCAGATCACATACACATACAATGTACATGTATATGTGTATGTGCACTGTATATATCTCCGAGGACAAGAGAAGAAAGGAAACACAAAGAAACATTTCAGTCCTCGAACGTAGAGTCTTTTGTTGAAATCGGTCCTCGAACGTAAGGATACGTGCTTAGTCTATGGGGGTTGGTTATATTAAAGGAACAATAGGAAACACAAAGCATTGTCCTCGGACGTATTGGGGAAGTACGACTGTGTGTACATGTATGTAATCTAAAGGCCTTTTTACACTAGAGACTCCAGTCTACATGTAGTTGAAGTCAACTCGGCCAGAGCCCATGGGTCGCTAGTGTTGAATGCACAGTTTTTCAACCTACGTTATTAAACCCTCCCTCTCTCCATGCCAAAATGGAGCCAACTACCCTACAAATCAAAACCTATCGAGTTTCAGGTTAAAACACACAAGCTGTTGGAGAGGAAGGTTTTAGATTTTTTGATAGGTTAGGATAGTTATAACAGTAGGAGGGTTTTAATTAAACCCTTTGTCGTTTCACACTTGTTTTGAGTTCAGCCCGGGTCTAACTGACCCCTGCTCATTTCACACTTCTGTTTTCAGCCCAGGAGTTTCAACTTGGTTTGGAGAAGGGTTGAGTTCAACCTGGGTTGGACGCGTATGAGCCAACACATTCGTACATCACGAATGGAGCTCATCTACCGAAAAATGGCTAATCAAATTGTAATATTCGAAAGATTATCCTGCATATATACGAACAAATTGTACTACAATGGGGTTCTCATTAGCAGACCCTGTTTTATTTTTGCTGTACATGTATTTTGAAACGGGCTTATTCCAGACTAAACTGCTGGTGAGTTGTTGGTTTCTCGTGTGTCTATTCACAGTGTCATCATTGGCTAGTAATTAGGCCCCTAAAAATAGTTCTGCTTCCGGTTACCCGTCCTACCCTATTTTAACGGCATACAAAATGTACATGTATGAATGTGCACAAAAGCACCATTTAAACAGAATGGGTTTTCGCTATTTTCTTGTGTCTTGATTGACAGTTACATGTAGAACTCGGACTTTCACAGGTTTGTTACCTGTGTTGAGTCACGTACACAAAGTACACGTACACAAAACACAGCCTGCAACTGTGAGGTCAGCTGACCAGTGCTGCCATGCCTTGAAATGAAAAGCTTGACTTTGCGTAAAATACGTAGTAAATTTTCAATATGTTGTTTTTTCCCTTTACTGACCTATTTTATAAACAGTGTACTCAGAGAGATTACAATGTGTGATGCGGTATGTCAAAACCAGGCACAATTGGGTAAGAGGTCAAGTTTGAGTTATTGGTACATTAGTAGAATATAGACCTTGCACTTTACAAGGCCGCTTTTTTTCTTCAAATCGGATATTCCAAAGCAATGTTATTAAGATTTGAAATCGGACTGTTTGAAACTGAGACATAGCCATTTAAAGTTTGAGAAATAGCCCTTTAATGTTTGATTTTAAACAAATCAAGTGGGTCAACAATGTTACCTGTAAGTTGCAAGTGGGCATGGAGGAGCCAAGAAACGGTCTATAGTTGATTTTCAAAGCAAAATTCATTTCCAAGCAAAATCTGGAACAAGGCATCATTGTGTGAAATTACATGGCTCTCTAAAAGTGTTTAAAAATTTCAGTTAGAAACTTTTACAGAACATTTTAAATTTCAAAAAATCTCAATCGCTAACAAGCACTCCCAAGGCATATTGCAGCTGTTTCTCCATTCGTAGCTGTTCCCAATTCCGCCTGTTTTTGACATACTGCGTCACATTTAGGAAATAAAATCGTAGTAAATGTGACCCGCTCTGCAAAAATGAGTCGGATGTCGCGCATTACACTTTCAGACCTGTACGGGGTGGTTTAATGTCACAGACTTCTTAATATAACTGTAAGAAATCGTACACTTAAAAAAATCATAAAAAAACAAACCAACGCATTACACTAGAGTTGTGCCATATCAAATGAAAGCCTTTATATCATGCTCTTTCAGACCAACTGTAAAGCTTCAAAATGTATTTTTAACACATCATCAGACTCTATTTTTTTGTAGAGCGGGCCAGAAATTTGGTTGTAATTTCAGATTTTTAAGAAAATTTTGGTGAGAATTCTAATAGACCTTGTCCTTCAGTCTGAGTTTGGGAGGATTTTGTAGGATTGAGAGGATGTACAGCCCAGCCACCAGTTCTGTACATCCATGGGAGCTTAACGTCCCGAGAAAGTTTTACGGTGAATCTGCTTGGGGTAATGAATGGTGGATTACGGTGGATTCTGGAAAGTTTCTTGCAAATTGCCTTGGGGGAGGGGTGTGGGGGGCGGGCGGGTGGGGGTGGGGGTGGGGGATGGGCGGGTGGGGGTGGGGGTGGGGGTGGGGGTGGTGAAGGAAGAGGGGATGTTAGGGTTTATCCACGCTTAGGACTAAGCACACATGCTAAGAACTACATGTACATTGTACACGCACATGATCAGAACTAGCAAAAGTCTTCCATTTGAGTATGAAATTGAGCAATCATGCCAAGAATCACTCTGAGGGTTGGACTGCTTGCCAACCCAAGCTCTCGCTATTTGCTCTGTGGACAGTTGAATCGGTTGGCATTTGCTTTGGCACTTCGTTGTTTACTCTCTGCTGTCTGTAAGTGCATCAATGGCTGTGATTCTTGCATTGTGTGCGATGCGTGAGTAGAAAAAAAGACTTCATCATTCCCACTTCAGTCAGGTGTGTGGTCCCTCACATTGTGATCGAGGCTTAGTGAAGCTGGATTCGTCCTCTTTGTGTCCGGGCTGTTTTTACATCACTTCAGTGGGAATATAATGCCTTATTTACTCTCGCGTTCACACCTGGGGAGAAAACATCAGAATAATGATTTGTTTCTATTGTGCTTGCAGAATACAATTAGCTGCCTGGTGTACATTACATGTACATGTATGTACGTACATGTACACTGTATTTACAGGTATCTGTAATATCCTCCACACAAGCGGATAAGGTCAGTTTAATAAACACTTTTTGTTGTTGATTGCCCTACATTACTGCAGAAGGCCTTTTTTATGGGTCTAGTACGGCAGTGATATATTCTGTGCTCGACAGCTTCTTGTTCAGCTCATAAGGTACAGTGTACATGTAAGGATACTGCCAGGAAATTTCACAAACTCTTTATCTTGCTGGTCTTCTACATTCCTCCTTCCCCTTCCTACCTCCATTTTCATCCCCAAAGGACCACATCCCTGTTCGACTTCTTTTGGAACCACTGTTCTCGTCATACAAATTGACGTAGAATAAGTTCTCTAGAAAATCGTATATATGCAGCATGCTACATGTAATCAAAAATTGGCATTTTGCTTTGATTGTGGTACAGCTTAGATTAATCAAATATAAAGTGTCTCCTTTGAAAACTTATATACTGAAAACATCTGTTCACTTGGAGAGGAATTTGTGTGTGCTTCTGTTGGTAAGTTGAAGGCGAGAATTTATAGATTTAGGCTACGTTCAGACACCGTTTTAAATTCCCTTAAAACACTAGTTGAACTCGATTTGGTTAAAAGTTTTAGCTAAAACGGTGTCTGAACGGTTTTACAGTTGCACCGAATCGGTTTTATCTCGCTGCTGAAACGGTGATTTAGAACACCTCGGAGGGAGGGTTTAGCTAAAACCAGAACAGTTTTATCTTTTAAAACGATGTCTGAACGGTTTTAGCTAAAACGCTTCCTGTTTTGCCAGCACAGTTGACCCGGTGTTACGTAACCCCTTTTGTGGTGCGCCTTTTGTTGTAAACAATCGCGGTTGTCGCGTCAGTGCATCCAATACACAGCTAGCATGCACGCGCTAGCGTGGTCCATCAGTCGCCATCTTTGCTAAATACAGTGCGAAGCCTTCACATTCGTCTTTCTGCTCTTGTCCTTACATTATTGTTCCGACATTTTTTGAAGCAGCTGTTGAACTTTTTAAAAAAACTTTTCACCATTGCATCATGGCCACTGCTTCGACTTCATCAGTGACCGAGAAAGGATCCGGATCTAACGTTAGACCATGTGGAGCAAACTGGGCTCAGTAGAAGTGAAGGCCCTCATAGCGTTGTGGGCAGAGGATGATGTTCAACGTTCCCTCGACGATCCACTCACGATAAACTCTAAAATCTACAAACGACTATCCCAGAAATTAAAAGATATGGGATATGACAGAAATGCGGAAAGCATACATGTACATGAAAGCCCTAAAACACAAATTTAAGGATTCCAATAGGCGCAATTTGATGATGTCCCTACACGAACTAGCGCGCGCTTTATGTAAATGAGCGGTAGTTCTATACGTGACCCCAGAATGGAGATAAACTACTTCGAGTTGAACTCGCTATACTTAAAATGATGTCTGAACGCTCGGTGCGCTTTAATTTTACGACCGGCCACCCGTGGTGAATGACCGTTTCAACTTTTACTGTTTTAACTAAAACGATGTCTGAACGTAGCCACAGTGTACGATATTTATTCTCTGAACCCTCTGTTATATTTTTATATAATCAAACTTTATGTAACCACATTTTTAGTGTGGGCACTCAGGCCTGCCACTTTTCCATAATTATTTGCTGACCACTTATGTTCATTTTGTGTGGGGACGTTGGGGTATTCAAACCGTGGACGAAAAATGTTGGAGAACAATATCGTCCGCGATTCCCAGCATACGTCCGCGATTGGGAGTGTGTAGAAAACATATGGAGGTCTTCCGAAAAAGTTTGGAGGTCGATACATGTATGTGCGTTATGCTCACCACTTTCTTTAAAACCCCTTGAGCCTGGGTGTTATATGGGGGCACCGGGGCGCCGGCGTGTGCAGCCAAGCGAAATGGAAACAAGAGGCTTGTGCAGCCAAGCATAATGTACAAAATACCCCAATAATGGATTGAAAATGCAGAGATTGGCGTGTGTAGACGTCAACCGGCCAGGTGGCAATTTTCAATCTGCACATAATGTGTCAACCGGTGGCAATTAATGTATTCATTTGTCAGCCATCATTTGTGGCACTCTCAATAGAGAACAGTCTCTCATGATCGCAAAAATTAATATCTAGATTTATATACCATTGGAAAGAACACATCTTAAGCTTTAAAATGATGACAGAATTATTAAAATCGGAGCAGTATTAACAAAGGTATGATCATTTTAGTTTTATTAGATGATCCAGCACTATTGTAGAAATCAAGCGATCAAGTTTATCCTTCATTTCCGCATTGCTGAACGGCTCACGATTACGGGGTAGCCTTGGTATAAGTCTCCTAAAAGTGTCTCTCATTGGTTTATTTGTTGGAATATCGGTCAGATCGGCTAAGCAATGAAGTGTTTAAATTGATACCAAGTTTGTTATGATTGCATTCAAAATGGTGATGTACACGAATAAGAAAATAACGAATCTTATGAAAAATTTTTTTACACAAATTACGGTAATTATCAGTGAGTTACA
Source organism: Hippasteria phrygiana (assembly GCA_037893225.1). Classification (NCBI taxonomy): domain Eukaryota; kingdom Metazoa; phylum Echinodermata; class Asteroidea; order Valvatida; family Goniasteridae; genus Hippasteria; species Hippasteria phrygiana. Next base: position 1,922,361 of record JAZGUH010000056.1, read on the forward strand.
TGTACCTTACTAAAATCTCTTTTCTAAACATTTTATTGTACAAACATTAAAAATAGTAAAATACAGTATGATTTTATTTTACATAAACTAGCATTTTAAGCACTAAAATGTTTTGACCCTCAATGGATTTTTGCCTGTAGCTCAAAACGGAGGAATGCTACTGACTGGTCCCTTGTAAGAATGGCACATTTTGCCACAGTTTTTGCCAGCTTTTCAACACTTGTTGGTGTTGCCAGCAACGAGGCCCCCCCCCCCCCTCCCCCCTGCTAATTTTTGCCTGCAGTAACATCTGTACTACAAGACCGATCTTTCCGGCCATTTTTTGAAAGGCACTGCAGTGTTTTTGCCCTGATTTTGCCCTGATTTTGCCCTGTTTTTTGGCTGATTAATTTTACCATCTGCATGACTGTGTTATTCCCAGTCACTTGCTAATTGATTAAAGCTCACTGCAGAAAAGAACCAACATGCATCTTACCCTCACTGTCATATTTGTTTGAGGTATGAGCACTGTACATTGTACAACCAGTATCAACAATTTTGCCATCAACTTGAACCTTAATTTGTGGTAGTTGCTTATATCTGCTTATTGCGGTTGCTTCTTTTGTATTATTGATGTTTTGGCAAACTTGATACTGGTGCCTCGTTCTTCAATGGGCAAAGCAATTTTCCTTTTGTAAAAAGAAGTAAAATTGTCAATGTAAACATTTTAAAGGGCATTATGGTAAAGGTGATTGGCAATGCATGCAATTGCTTATGTTCTGTCTGTGCAGGCTCTGTACTGTACATGTGCCTTTAAAGGAAATGTGCAATGGATATCCAGTTCAACTTATCTCCATACATATTACCATGTGTTACAAAAATAGAAACGTGATCTAAATGTGTGTATTAGAAGTGAACAGTGGGTGGTACACACACGTAGGGCTGTGCCAAATATTTGACCATTCGATTGATTAACAAATATTTGAATATTGATGAGTTTGAATATTTGAAGGTGAAATGGAAAGGAATATAAGAAGGGGAAAAGTTCACATTTCTATAAAGAAATTGCATCTGTGACTTTGTGACTGGTTCACGTAGGGCTGTGCCAAATATTTGACCATTCGATTGATTAACAAATATTTGAATATTTATGAGTTTCAATATTTGAAGGTGAAATGGAAAGGAATATAAGAAGGGGAAAAGTTCACATTTCTATAAAGAAATTGCATCTGTGACTTTGTGACTGGTTCCTGTCCAAATAACCGTCAGACAGCATGCTATCTATCTGTGTTGATGAATGTACATTACCTGTTTCTACTTTTTGTCGGGAAAATGTGATTTTCTCACCAGGGCACACATTTTTTTTTTGTATTTGTTCACTTGTGCTAAACCTTTACTAAATCATTTCTTGGTGCTGGCGATTGTCATAAAAGTGAGAGTTTGTTATAATGATGATAATCAGCAGTTTCGTGTGTTAATTAGACTGCCTCTGTACATGCTTTGTTGACCTACAAATCGGCCGTCCGGACAACCGAATATCTGAATATTTGAATATTCAATTATTCGATTTGACTCGGCCCTAGTGGGCGGTGGTTTTTCTGTTCTGAGAAAAATCCTGATATTTTTGTTTGATAATGCAAGAAAGTTATCAAAAAAGCCTGCGAAAACAGCACTTTCATCGTTCCTTCAAAATAACCACCATGAAAGTTTTGCAGGAAAAAAAAGGTTAAGGTAGTACTGCCTAACCCATGGTCAGGCCAGGCCGTTGAAAAGCCTGGCCACGCTTGGGCCTTCTGGCTTTTAGTCTTGCCTGTCGTGAGCCACAAATCACCTAACAATAGAGCATCTACATGTATTAATCGATAAAGCCCGGCCTCTGCCAGGCTAGGCCAGGCTAGGCTGTGGCCTCTTTAAAATCTGCAGTGATTGCTTTTGTTGTCATTCCATTCATCACAGGCCAGAGATCAAGTCTGGGTGAACAATGGGAGCTGGCTGGACTCCAGCATTAGTGGGCAGTTTATTGTGTACAACCAGGGGATTATAGAAGCCCAAGGCCCGGGCATTCCGGGGGCTTGTGCTCCCTATTAGTCAAATATGAAAAATGTAGACAAGCCTAATATACGTACTTGTACTTGTACTTGTACATGTACATGTATACAGCTGTATGGGGAAACTACTTCTTGTGCCTTTAATGGCATGCTTTCACTGCCAAAAATGATGTTCTAAAAGGAGAAAATCTCACTCCCAAGAAAATAAATATTTATTGAAATAAAGATGGTCTTTTTTATAATGTAATGCAAGACAATATTTTTTTGGCAGTATTTGCTCATGAATATGGACATTTTCATCAGCAATAACCCTAACCCCCTTCAGTGTTTTTCATACATATCGTGTATGGCCCTGCTAAATCCAACGATTTCCAACAAAACTGACCTGTGAAGCCTGCTAAATACAACAAAATCAGCAGCAAATTTTGGTTGGATTCTGCAGTGCACTGCCCACACACCAGTCTTGGCATTTTGCAGCTACCCTGCTGATCGAATCCAACAAAATACAACAGATATATGTTTGTATGAGCCCTGCCAAATCCAATTAAATCCAACTGAATTTTTTACTATTAGTCTGCTTCCACCCTCTTAATATGACAAAATCCCATAGGTATATTTAGCTGCTATCCTGCTAAATACAACAATATCCAACACACCATGTACATTGTAGTTTGTGTTGACTGCTAAAGCCAACAAATTACAAGTTTAAATTACCATTGTTGGATTTTCAAAGTGAACAAAGAAACTGGCAGGAGCGGGATTCGAACCTGCAACCTCCGGGTTACCGTACCGGCGCTCTACCAACTGAGCTATCTTGCTCTATGTTGGCGGTCTCCCAAATTGTCAGTATCTTTGTTCGGGTGGGCGCTAGTCAGAAGTCATAAACCCAGAATGCCGTATAGCCAGGGATCACACCCAATTTTACGATACAACCTGGGAAGCGACATTGTGGGGATCACTCAATGAGGATACGACTTTTTAACTTATAATTCGTCAAACAATCCACAAGGGAAACTGAATAGGTAAATTTGAATACATTTTCAAAGTGAACAAAGAAACTATGACTTCTGACTAGCGCCCACCCGAACAAAGATACTGACAATTTGGGAGACCGCCAACATAGAGCAAGATAGCTCAGTTGGTAGAGCGCCGGTACGGTAACCCGGAGGTCGCAGGTTCGAATCCCGCTCCTGCCAGTTTCTTTGTTCACTTTGAAAATGTATTCAAATTTACCTATTCAGTTTCCCTTGTGGATTGTTTGACGAATTATAAGTTAAAAAGTCGTATCCTCATTGAGTGATCCCCACAATGTCACTTCCCAGGTTGTATCGTAAAATTGGGTGTGATCCCTGGCTATACGGCATTCTGGGTTTATGACTTCTGACTAGCGCCCACCCGAACAAAGATACTGACAATTTGGGAGACCGCCAACATAGAGCAAGATAGCTCAGTTGGTAGAGCGCCGGTACGGTAACCCGGAGGTCGCAGGTTCGAATCCCGCTCCTGCCAGTTTCTTTGTTCACTTTGAAAATGTATTCAAATTTACCTATTCAGTTTCCCTTGTGGATTGTTTGACGAATTGTTGGATTTTGTTAGATTTAGCAGGGTTAGGGTTAAACCAAACTGTTTAAAATGCTCCCCAGAATTGCTACAAAGTAGGTCGGAATTTATAGTAACATGACAAGAAAGCTGTCTTTTACAATGTGTGGAAGTCATAAAAATCACATTGCATGGTTCCTCTCACTGCAGGAATCCATTAACTAAAATGGCAGCCGCAATCGAGACGGATAGCATAATGTGGTGCTCTATGGTTAACCACTCTGTGGCGAAACCCTGACAAAGCAATTAGTGCTGCTACGCCACATGGTATGGTGTGTGCGGGGTGTTGACCGCAGAATTTAATTTGAGTGCACTTCTCCACCATCGGAAATTGGCTGTGTGGCTTTCACAGCTTAAGATTTTACTGGAAACTGTAATTAAAAGCAGGCGATTATGAAAGTGCCTTTTTGTAATGAGGATTAAGTGTACTTGTACGTGAACATATTGATGTCAAGAGGGGGGGGGGGGGGGGGGAATTAATTTATCACCACGGGTGTGACTATACATGCATAATGAACCTGTACTTCAGCACATTCGTATGCAATGTAAATTTATTGGTTTGCTGATAAAAAATATACCATATTGAACACCTGGTTTGACGCATTTGTTTGGGCTTAAATATCGCTTACATTTTATGTGTATGGGTCATTCCAGAAACTTCGGGTCCAAAAGTGTGACATTGTTTTGGTGTCCCTAAGTGTTACACCTCACCTGTGTAATTTCCATCAAGTATCAGTAAAATTGACTTCACACTATTTTTTGTACTTGTTTTGCAGGTATGTACATGTAGGCCTACATGTACTTTGCTTTGCACAATCACTCTTGGAACAATGTAGAAGGCATTTAAAGAATGTGTCCGGAATTGAAAAATCTTTTTCATGATAACAGGGACACAAAAAATGTCACACAAATTTTGGACCCGAAATTTATGGAATGACCCGTATACACATTTTTGAAATCTTGTTGATAGCTGACAACTCTGAATGATAGCTCTATCTTGAAATCAGAATAAATTGTCCTTTTCAGGGCCAAATTCGGAATGAAAGTATTGTGTATGATTACACACTTTTACATACACAGTGTAAATGTAATGCATGTACATGTACATGTACATGTGCCAAAACATGTACAATACATATGGGTCATTCCATGAAGTTAGGTACATAAAGTGTGACATTTTGCCAAAAAGGGCAATATTTAAACCCTAACAAATACATTTTCTACCTTTATCAGTTTTCCCTGATCTGGATAAGTTGTTCATGCACACTTGCAATTAGTAGTTTTTGCACTAGTCCAATAAAGGATTCGTTGGATTGTTTTTTCACACTCGATGAAGATATATATAGTCAAAATGTGTGTGTGACATTCCTCCAAATTTGGTGTCCTGTTACATGTGAAACCAGTACCTTAAAATGTCATTATATTCTCTCTGCTTTTATTAATTTGTCTAATTGTTACTAATTTTTATAAACTTATAAGTACATGTCTTATTAGGATATGAAACTTGCGATTCTTCTAAGAAAGCTGGTAGATATAGGCCTATGGGTCATTCTGTGAATGAAAAAAATGGTGTCCGTGTTACATGTGAAACCGTAAAACACATTTTCTGACATATTTCTATTGATTTGCCTTGAACATGTCTGCATTTATGAACCAGTTAAGGATATATCTCTAATGGAAAGATATGACCTCTTCAGTAGATATAAGTCATAAAATATGATTTTTTGTGGGTTTCACATGTAACATAGACACCGGTGTCCATGTTACATGTAAAACCCATAGCTTATTTGTACCATATCACTGTAAATTTCAATTGCAAACGTCTGACTTCCATTTGTTCAATATTGCTGTCTGTAAGTACACAGAATGTGGTTTAGTAAAGAAAGTGTTGAAGAAAGTTCTTAAGATATGGCAAAAATAAGGTACTGGTTTCACATGTAACAGGGACACCAAAAGACTTGGTGTCCTGTTACGGTGTGATAGTTTATCCTTATCATGTATGAAGAAAATACATATGATTTGTAAAATTCATGTTGTGAATTGGGTATTAGTGCTGCTTGGACACACATAATCTGTTTTGGGTATATAAATAACTGTGAATGTGAAGAAATCCTCAAAATTTCACAACTTGTGTGAAAAAGTGTACCAACTTCATGGAATGACCCATATACATGTACATTGTACATGTACATGTACATGTGAATAGTATCATACTGGTTCTTGGGGTCCAAGAAACATAGTACTGCCTGCGATTGAGTGTAAATTAGACTAGATCCCTTGTAGTAGGACATCTTGAAGCTTCAGCTCTGACTAAAGTTCACTGAACCTGCTACACAGACACTCCCATGTGTGTGTCCCCCACTTTCCTTTCATCCCTTGCAAGGGACATTTGACAAGAATTGAGCAGGCTCAGTCGAGCGTGGTAATTAGCCACTTATCAAGTATCTCTGGCCCATCCAGCTTAAAGCTAGCCTCTAACCAAAGGCGTTTTGGCGAGATTAATTAAGTTTTAGAAGGAAAAATAGTTACTGATTCCAATGATAACATATAACTCAAATGTCATATTTCTAAAACTGAGAAAAAAGACGATGAAATCTGGTTCTTTTGTACGCGCAGAGGAGCTTTCTTCAAACTTTTTATTCTGTAGATTTTTTTGGGGCGCTCCAAAGCAGATAATAATATTTGAAAATGTTTTGGCCATATATGTATCACAATATAAAGCAAGAAAGCAAAGTTTACATGTTATGTTAGAGGCCAGCTTTAACAAATCTGTCTTCCTGTTCAATAGATAATGACAGGGAAGGCTGCCCAAATGTGGTTTTCCAGTGGCATTGGCCTGGTTTGGTGAAAAGCAACATCAAGGTTTATCTGGACCAGTGACCTGTTTTTTGTTTTTGTCCTGTGTTGCATTATTGTTGAGGAACCATGCAGTGGATATTAAAGGTACAATGTATTATACAACATTCGCTTTTGCTGTAATCTTCAGAAATAAATGGATTTGGGGGGTTAGTATACGGTGCTAGCAAATACTGTAACACTGACCTGTTTAAAGTTTTGTGTGCGTCGATGTTGGAAAAACAGAGAAAAAGAAATTCTGTAGTCTGGTTCCCTGACCATACTTTAGACAAAGCGGAGCAATTTATAGACAGGGAATTATCAGGTTTGGGAACTGGACTATTTCCAACTATTGTCGGCCGATAATCATTGGGAGAACAATATAAATTTCCACTTTTCTTAAAAACGACAGCAGGTGCCATGAATTCCTAGGATGCTTGAGATTGCTATTTACTTAGTCTCGTACAGTATTTCATAATAATTCTGTAGTTTTGTTTTTTGATGTTTTCAAATGTTGTCTACTACCTTTAACCCTAACCCCCTATACCCTTTTTGCTAGGAACCATCCTTAATCCTCCAAAATCCTCCCATTGCCCTGCCCCAAAAAATGCATAAATTTATCCTCAATCCTCAAAAATCCTCCTGTGCTCTAAACACCATCCTCAATTCTCCAAAATCCTCCGCTTGAAACACCATTCATCCTCAATCCACCAAAATCCTCAAAAACTGCAAGGAGGATTTTGGAGGATTAAGGTGGGTTAGGGTTAAGCTCAACTTGTTGCCACTCACATTACCGTGTCTCAGAAATATATAAACATGATTTAAATGCTTGTTTTTATCAGAAGTGAAAAAAGTGGTAGTTTTGAATTTGAAATATAACCCTTCCATCAGTTTTTAACTTCAAGCAAGAGGCCACTATTTCTATTTGGTAATAGAAGGAAGCATAAAAACACAGTGCTAAAAAACACTCCTAGCCCAACGACAATTTGCTACCAATTATAATAATAATACAAATGTAGTAATAACAGAGCTGTTAACCAGTACGGATTTTCCGTATTTTGTACGGAAATTCACGAGAAATACGGAAGTACAAATATGGCTTTAAAAATACGGATTTTGTGAAATCCGACCATAATAATCAGGCATGTGAAATGTTTGCTGTTTTCCATGCTTTCTGTTTCCCCGCTATGTGACTCTGCATTTTTAAGTCTGTATTTTTTTCCTTGGCGGGGCGCGGCCAGCGCTGCACGGACGACGCCGTGTTTTAAGTTGCTAGTGCTTGAGGCCGTGTCTGAATCACTTGGTATGTGCAAAGATCGTGTACGTCTTGTCGATGTTTGGCTGGGAGTACATGCGCATGCAGCAAAGTATGGACTAGGGACACATAAAAGATTTTGCAATTTAGGACACACGCTTTAATGCCTTCTATCTCCAAGAGTGATTATGTAAAGCAAAGTACCTGCCAAACAAGTACAACATAGTGTGAATTCAATTTTAATGATACTTGATGGGAAATTACACAGGTCAGGTGTAACAGAGACACCAAAAAATGTCACATTTTTGGACCCAACATTTATGGAATAGTATGCAGGCTGTTAGTGTACAATTCTGTATCAGACCATTACGTAAGTAAGCATTGGGATACATCAACTTCAGAGTCACGCTACCAACTACGCCCATGTGGACAGCTTGTCATTGTGCATTATCCCAGTGATTAAATAACTCTGGATATTAATTACTGCTTAGAGAGCCATGGGATGAGTGTGACCTTACTGTAATTGGCTGTCCATAGAGGGGGTGGAATTTCATAGTAAAACAAATATCAGCATAGAAAATACAAGGTTAGTGAGCAGATATGTAGATCGATGAACAGTTGGGGACGTGTATTTATCCTAGGTTGATATTCATGCAGTGATAACTGACTCCTACATGTATCAGTTTTGGAAGTTGCTGCATTGTGGAGTGGTTCCTGGACTGCGTGAGATGCAGTGTTTCAGCTACTCGCATCCGGAGGTCAGGAAAAATAAATTTTGTGATTCTCCTTAGACCTGGAGTGGCGTCATTTGGGTCATTAAACGTAACGTTTAGCTTAATCCTGTGCAAAATGAACTGCATAAATTTTTGTACATGTTGGGATTAAATTTTTTCTGTGCATAAATTATACCCACTGCTAAAGTGTGGTTCAACCAGAGCAAATAAAAAAAACCAAATAAAATATTTAAGCAAAACATAATCTAAACCAATCTGAAAAAAAATTCATCATAGTTAAAAGTGCAGATTCCATCTAGACTTGAAGTTCGATTAAATGTTTATATATATGTTTATGTGTTTTTATTTTTTAACTCATTTATTTTTTTCATATATGTGAATATTTTTACCATTGTAACCATGCAATTCAGCCGTTTACTGATTTATCCGTTTACTGATTATCTGTTTACTGATTTTTGAAATGATTAAAAACGGCCCTCTGTTCCACTGATGTCATTCTGCCTGCCCTATTGCACAAAACGTTTTTGTGTCGCCTCAACAAATGTTTTAGGGGGAAACTTACCAGTCCTAAATACATGTAAGCCAGTTCGCTATCTCAAAGGTCAAAGGTTATTCGGGATAAAATGTCACGCCATGTTATGCGAGCGCCCATTCTGATTGAATTTAACACGTGCACATTGTGTGACCAACTTTTGTGTTCACACGCGCGCGTTAGGTCACATGGGTCATTTAGGATAAAATGTCATTGTGCACACGTATGCGCAGTGAAATACTGAACTGGCTAATTCTGTGTGACCGTATGTACATTCAGTTTTTGGGAGAAAGTTTATAACATTTACATGCTTTCATGGATTTTGATGCAACTTCTACATATATGCGGTGACCCTTGGGTGGGGAGACACTATTCTTCTTCAGTGTGCTGAGGTCGAAGGTCATGTAGGGGTCATTAGAGGTCATTAGTATGTCGGTGTTTATTTCCGAACAAATGGGTCTCTTGAAAAGTTGTAGTCCAATTGCAATCAAACTTGGGTCATGGGTGCATTATGTTAATCATCATATGATGGTGATGTGAAAGGTCATTTGAGGTCAAGTTATAAAATAGGCTGAACCTGTATAAATTGGTCTCATTTGAAAAGTTTAAGTCCAATTGCAATCAATTTGTAATTGTGCATAAGTATAATAGATTTTAAGGACCCTGATTGAGTATATTTTGATGACTAATTTTGTTTTGTTTATTTTTCATTTTAAATCTTTCTGTGTAAACATTTTATTGTACTCTGGCATGTTTCTCAAAATGGAGTTTCCACTGATTGAGCTTTAATTGAATGACTACTCGAATTTCACTTACCTTGGTGCTGTGTCACACTACTCCCGGATTTAGGCCTATTGAAGACAACCCTTATAGCTTACAAGTTGTTCCAAATTTTATTTAAAGCTCATTGTGGCATGAGATCAGTTGAGTCATTTGATATGAGACCTGCAAAAGAGTGTGCAAATCTTGGCAGCAACTTTGGCACTTCAATATCACTAATAATATAGCAATGTGCATGACTGAGTGATCGGAAGTTGAGCTCAAATTTGCCATTATTATCGGGCATTTCCAATATTTCAGTATCCTGCAAGTTGTAATGCCTGTTTTTTTTGTCAACATGAATTTATTTCAGTTTACCAGCTTAGCCCAGTGGGAAAGTCTACATTGCACAACTTCCGCCCGAGAGTTGAAATTGTGCAACTCGAGCATTGAGTTGTTTTGGAAGTATTGTTTCCTGCAACCTGTGTATTTTTAGTTGAATGAAAGTATTGTGGTTATAAGCATGGGTATTTGTGTAACGTTGAAATTGCGTGTCATGCTTGTTTTTTTGTTCTTTTACTTGTTCACCGTGTGAAATTTGAGTGCATATTTACTCATTGTCTTTTCTCTGATTTTGTTTTTCTCTAGAATGGATGGTGCAGAGTTGTACTGCTTTGAGGATTTTGAAAGTAAGCTGTCTCCCGGAGAGGATCTTGAGTTCAGTGACAAAAGTTGTACATCTGCAGCCTTCACAACTGGCAGTGGTGACGATAAATTTAGGATTCGAACCAGAGACAATCCTCCAGGCCAGAACTCAAGAGTGACGGACACGAGTCACACATCTGTAGACCTCACAAACGGCAGTGGTGAGGATAAATTCAGGATTCGAACCAGAAAAGACCCCCCAGGACAGAAGTTAAGAGTGACGGGAAGAGATGCCAGCAGTGTCGAACAGAAGGCCCTGAAGGCAGATAAGCTGGGTGTCAACCCAGGTCATGGCAACAATCACCAACAACAACAGGATGGACGGTTAGATCATCCCGCCTTCCTGGGGAAATCCCAGGGCTGTGTTGGTGGCGTCATTGCCAGTAGACAAAGGATCCTGCACAGAGGAAGAACGGTTGACGTCCCAGACTCCAGCCACGTTGGAGCTTCGGGTTTACATCGATTGAGACTAGGCCTCCTAGTGCGGACTCAGTCAACCGATGAAGGTAAGGAAATACGGAGAGGCCCCAGGGAGTCACTGAGCTATTCCGAGAGGAGGAAACCACAACTGAACCAAAGCAAAAGTACAAATGCGATTACTGAGATGGAAGAGCCTGCCTTTGCGAATGGAGAGAGTGAGCGGATGAGTACCACAGCAGCTTTGGAAAGCACTGGCATTTTGGATCACATGGATAAGTTGAGTGTGCGTGCACGCCTGGACAAGAGCCTCCATGGCAAAAAGATGCGAGAAGGCCCGCCGGTCTTGGCTTTGCGGCCGGGTCGGTCGGGAAGCCCGCGAAGCTGGAATTTTGCAACGCAGAGCATTGTCCCCCGATTCGCCAACAGGGAAGACGCCGAGATCCTGACTGCTATCCGCAGGAGCCCCACTTTCAAGGGTCCCAGCGAGGAACGCAGGAGACCTCTCACGACAAACTGCAGTATCGATAGTGCGCTGGACCAGCAGGTGTTAAACAGTGCTGCGTATGAGCCCAGTCATGTTGGTGTCGGCACAGATTGCCTCTCCACCGATAAACCGGAACCGATCAACATATTTGGCCCCGGTGATCTTATAAAAGACGTCATAAAGACGGGATCCATCAATGTTGAGATATCGGGTTCTTTGTTGGATCCCTCTGGGGAAACCGACGAGAGTAAACATGGACGACCTAGAAACATCTCAAGTCATGATGTTGCACCGGGTCTGCCACCCACAGGTAGAGCAAGAAAGGGCGTCGCAACCAAGCCCACCAGAAACCGAGAACTTAGTGCTGCAGAGGACCTGTGTGACTGTGGAGAAGATTTCAATGAAAGGTGGGTATCTTTTTTTTTGTCTGAGAAATCGCCCTTGAGGCAATTCCACGATAAAGTGATGATTAAAAGTGATGATTGCTTTAAAAGCCAACATTTAACCAGTTCTGCTTTTCTAATTGAACAAAGAAAAGCAGTGGGAGTGGCATTTGAATTTGGGACCTCGTGATACTGAAGCAGTACTCCACCAATAAACCAGTTCGGTATTTCAACTGCACATGTGCACAATGATGTGGGTCACGCGTCATTCGGGATAACTAACCAGGGGTGAGATTTGTCAGGATTTTTCCTGATTTCAGGATTTGTAAAGAATCTCTTTTGCGATCTGGAAATCCTGAGGTGTTGTCCTAAAGGTGTTTTCACCTTTAAAAGTGGATATAGACCAATAAAAATGGATATTGGGTGCCTTCAGGCAAATACAAACGATATTGATCTGGAGTCCTTTAGGATTTTTCGTGGATTTCGTGAAATTTTCATTTTTGGCCAATCTCACCCCTGACCTAACGCGGGCGTAAGAACGCGCAAGGTGGTCGCGCAAGGTGGTCGCGCAAGGTGGTCGCGCAAGGTGGTCGCGCAAGGTGGTCGCGCAAGGTGGTCGCGCAAGGTGGTCGCGCAAGGTGGTCGCGCAACGTGCACAAGTTAAAATCAATCAGAATTGGCGTTCGCGTAACATCGCGCGATATTACGTCAGCAATTTTATCCCGAATAACCTTTTGACCTGGACGACTTCATCGAATAAATCAAATAAATAATGGAAAAACCAAAGTCAGGTAATGAATCCAAATTTTCAATTTGCCTAACATGGTTCATTTTTTTTTTTTCATTTAATTAAAACTTTGTTTTCAAAATTTGTTTTTTGGGGTTTGTTTTTAAATTTATTTTAAAATCATGCACAGGAAGTGTGCTCCAGCATGGGAAATGGGTATTTATAGCACAACTGGATTATTAAATCATGTTTTACTTGTATACAAAGAAGATTTATATTTTGTTTCTTTCTATTATGCCAGAAGTTGCTGAAGATTTTTTCCATTTATTTAAAAATCATGAAAAGAGAAGTTATTTCAAAACAAGACATTCTTACGTACAGTACATTAAACACTTTGAGCCTTATGCATTCAATACATAATTTGTTTTACTCCAGATTTTTTCGACCGAAATTCAAGGCGAAAAAAATATGAGAACCATAGAAATAAAAAGGGACGCCCTAGTCAGAAATCATAAACCCATAATTTTGTATAGCCGGGAATCACACCCCAACTTCACGATACAACCTGGGAAGCGACACTGTGGGGATCACTCAATGAGGATACGACTTTTTAACTTATAATATCGTCAATCAAACCACAAGGGACACTGACGAGGTAATTTGTTACTTTGTTGGGGGAGTGGGGGGGGGGGGGGGGGGGGGGTGTGAAATGTAACATGAATAATTAGCACTTGGCACTAATATTTAAAATTTGTACCATTTCTGAAAGGAGCAAGCGCTCCATACATATGGCTGTACATGTAGTTGTAGCTCTTTATGAATGGAAGTAAAGAAATGATACTGAATAATCGTCATCAAAAATGGAATATTAATAACTAAAAATTAAATTTCTCCCTTTATTCTCATATTTGAGCAAGAGGATTGTGGCAAAAATAATGTAGATTTTTACATTTTACATACAGGTTTGCAAAATCTAGTACCCAAAAATGTATGTAAAGATTTGTGTACACTCAACTGTCCTAACAATTTGCAAGCACAAATCTTCATTTTAATAACACTGAGCCTTTGATTTTTTTCATCATACAGTGTACATGTTCGGTACATGAACATGTTTTGATGATGATAGATAAATTGTTGTCCATATTGAATAATGTAAAGTGATAACAGTCAGTCATCCAAACGTGTCTGAAAAATCCTGCTTTTTTATGAGTTGACATCAGTTACATTGTACAGTATGCAAATTATAGAATGTTACTCATTTATTGCAAATATGATTCCACACCCAGTGGAGAAAAAAAATTGGTTGTTTTTCCACCTCCACAAATGACTGGTTCTAGTCATCATCTCCCGGTTCAGTTTGGTACAGTGGGTGTATGGTTTCACATTGCACTCATGGCTTAGAATTACAGATAGCCCTTGACTGGGCAGTGCTCAAAATACATGTGCGTTTAACCCCAACTCCCTACATCATTTTTCCCCCATGTAACCTGAATCCTCCAACATCCTCTGATTTCAAAGTGTTAAAACTCCATATAACCTGAATCCTCCAAAATCCTCTTATGGGGACCATAGCACGAATCCTCCAAAATCCTCTAGGTTTTTTTTGCATACCCCTAGTAACCTCAATCCTCCAAAATCCTCATGTATCACATTGAGCCTGATAACCTGGATCCTCCATATTCCTGCAGGGGCAAAAACCCCTAGTAACCTCAATCCTGCAAAATCCTCCGATGCATCAACTTCCAAGTGCCCTCAATCCTCCAAATTCCTCCATTTTGCAAAGAGGATTTTGGAGGATTTGGGAAGGTTAGGGTTAAAGAAATAATCTTGTCATTATTTTTTTTAATAAAAGGGACCGTGGACTCACTTCCTGGAATGACTGAGCCCTCCGAGGGTTCTATATTGGTATTTCCCACGGGTGTCTCATGATTTGGGTTAAGCTAAAAAAACATATGAATGACCTTAACAGGAAGCGTAAGTACACATGTAATATTAGTAGGAAGAGAAGACATACATGTAACAAGATCAAAAACAATGTGTCACCAAAAAAGAAGAAAAAGGTCAAAAACAGTGTGTAAAAAAAAACGTGGTCAAAAACAGTGTGCAACAAATATAAATATTAGGAAGAATAATAAAAAGTAACGATAAGATGTATGTTTCTGTAATGCCCGGTCTATGTAAACAAAAATGCTCTTGGGTGATTGAAGATTTATAAAAAAAATAATAAAAAAGCGTAAAACATTGTTTCTTTGTTCACTTTGAAAATGTATTCAAATTTACCTACATGTAGTCAGTTTCCTTTGTGGATTGTTTGACGAATTATAAGTTAAAAAGTCGTATCATCATTGAGTGATCCCCACAATGTCGCTTCCTAGGTTGTATCGTAAAATTGGGTGTGATCCTTGGCTATACTGCATTCTGGGTTTATGACTTCTGACTAGCGCCCACCTGAACAAAGATACTGACAATTTGGGAGACCGCCAACATAGGGCAAGATAGCTCAGTTGGTAGAGCGGCCGGTACGGTAACCAGGAGGTCGCAGGTTCGAATCCCACTCCTGCCAGTTTCTTTGTTCACTTTGAAAAGATAAATGTCTGTTAAAAATACATTTATAAGTTAGTCTAAAATGTACATTAACAATATTTTTATCTCATTCATATCTAAACCATTTTAAAATTGTAAATTTGTAAATGTGGAAACAAAAATGAATTTTTGGGGGTCATGCAATTGATAGATTGTGTAATTATGATCAGCTATCATAACCTGGGGGTTCTGTGCTTCAACTTTTGTGCAGACTTGATAAATTTTGGCTTTAAAATTTTCCTATTTGGCTTGGCAAGTGGAGGGATGCTGTATGAAAAATGGCAGCTAGCCGGTTTGGGAAAAACCACATTTTTAGGGGCGGTAATCTTTGGGGACAATTAGCAAAAATTCCAAACGGCTACCCTACCAAAAATTGAAAAGAATTTGACAGATTAAGATTCAAACTATAATGTTCAGTAGTGCCCTAATAACTGAGAGACTCCTGTATAAGGATTTTTTCACTGTGAAGTTAGTGGATTTTACATTAAGGTCAATGGGAGTTTATTTAGTGTGCTGCACCCTTGAGGCAGTGGAAAAAGGTTAGGACGCCCTCTTGTGTTTCAGTTGTATTTTTTCTTTCATGTTTCTTGAGGGGGTGTTGGCTAGATCACAGCAGAAGGAATGGCTTGGTGTCCTAAAACATGCTGCGTCTGAAAGTTGTTTCATCTTTCAAATCTGGACATTTATGCACTGGCTTTGGGGTATCCTATGTAACACATGTTGACGACAACAATTATTACAATGTACAAACGGTACAGTTGCCTTGTCAATAAACTTGGCATGCATGTGGACAAGGATGTACGGTATCATCATGTGTATGTGTATGATAGAATATTCAGAAAATTCAGGCAGCGAAAAAAATACACGGGAGCGGAGAGCGATTCCGCTCCCGAAACCTGCAAAATGGCTCCCGAAAAAAATTACAAGAGCGATAATTTTTCAACATTTAAAAAAAAATCGCTCGCGTGCAGCTCCCGTGATTTTGGGTAGAAAATTTCAACTATCTACTAGACTGAGTACGTCCTTATTACAACAATACAATCATGACAATGAATAAATCATAAATTTTCCCCATTTTAATCTTAAGAAGTCTTGAACGGACAGCGCGCGGTACGCGGTATACACGGCACCACATTTGACACGGCATGGTCGTCTGCAGATCTATCTACGCAATACATGCGATAATTATGCGCAAGCTTAGTGCGGCATGAATCGTGCATGTCGTGCCAATGTCCAGTCGGGAGTACATGCACATGCGGCAAATATGGACTCGTGGGAAAAACCCTCCTGAGCGTGCGTATTGCATGTGCAGAGTGCGTCTGTTGTTTGGGGGACATTATATCATGCAACACCGACATTTATAGTCAGGTCCCACCTTCGTTTTATGTGTATTGTCCGTGCGGCAAGCCTAGTAGCTAGACACGTATGCTTACATGCAGCATTTTTGGAACCATACTCGACAAGATCATGGAGGAAGGAACATGACAAGATAAACAAAATCGGCCAAATCCCGTCGATATAAACAGTTTTTTCTCCAGATATTTGTCCATCAATCAACAAGGATACATGTAGTCATTTATTTCAATCAAAACTTTCGACAAGACCAGCGGTTGAGTGTGTGATAAATGAAGGTGTGGATAATTCCACTGTGGCCATCGTGTTACGGTAAATCCTCCATGATGCACCATGCATACTACAAATTACTAGGCTAGTCGGCAGGCATTCCGGCGCGTTGTACGGCATGGAGTACCGCGGCACAGTGACTCTGTGCGTGCAGTTTGACGGTGATTGCAAAAACGTCAGTATCATATTTTTTTTTGTGGGGGGGGGGGGGGGGGGGGGGGGGGGTTTGGTTTAATGCTTTTGCTGATTAATAGGCTATCAATCATGGAATAATGTTTTTGTTATGAATAAAATGGTTGATTATTCACCACATATGAGTGTTGGCTTTACAAGTGTACCTCCACCAATAAAATGATAACATTGGTAGGCCAGTCTGTTGTGCATTTTGAGGTGGCCTTGTTGGTGCCCCTTTATATACAAATAAGAAAAAATCTGAGAAAGTGTGTTGTTCAGTATTGCCAATGGATTAGTAATTTTGATTGAATTTTCGGTAATCCTTTAAGGACACCTCTATTTTTTTTACGAGTTCCGTTCAAAGCTGACTATGGAAATGACTTTACAGTACCAAAGTGACTTTTGCAGGCTAAAGCAGGTTTTTTTTCTTTCTTCAGATTACACGTGTTTGTTGTAATTTTGAAACGCACTTTCAAAGAAAATGTGACTTACCTACCTTTTTTTGTGGGTCGTCTTTGTTGCCGTTTTACCCCATAATTTCCCTCATAAATAAAAACCCTGCCCTCTTTCCACAAATTAAGCTTGCTCATATTCAACATCATATCTTTAACAAGCACACAGAGTGACTTTTCCTGCCGGCTGTATCGTCACAAAATATTGAAATTTCCGAAACATAAACCGTCTCCTTCGTTGTTTTATATGGAACAGGGGTCCTTAAGATAAGGATTACCAAATTTTCAAAGAAATGAAGAAAAAAGGTAAGAATTCTCATAAATTTTTTAAGTTTAAGCCTTCAGACATGTCACAAATGCCTCAGAATGCACAAAGAGCACAACAATTTCCCAGGGCCCTTAGTTGAAATGGGAGAGAAAATGATAGTGACTGACTCAGACTGAGTGAGTTCAGTCACTGTCCGACTGAGAAAGCAAGAGTACTGAGAAATGAGGCAGTGTACTTGTAAAAATTAATAAGCAGAAAATGATAAAAGCAAGAAAAGATGGATTAGAGAGAAAGAATAGGAACTAGGAAGGCAGTTTTTTATATAACTGGAAGAGTAAATGATTGGTAGTTATTTTACTTGGTATCCATTTTATGTTGCGTACACAGAAAAACATGCAAAGTGTTACATAACTGATAAAATGAACAATTTTTTATGGGGCTCTGGAAACCAGGAAAAGAGCTCTGGAAATTGAAAATGTAGCTCTGCAAAATTTTTGACCAGTCAGAAAAAGAGCTCTGGAAAAAAAGAAAGTATTTTTTACACTGTATTCAGGCCATTTTCACTATGGATGTAGCTCACAAATGTGTATTCAATTACTTCAATGCAATTCAATTCAATTCATCATGTACATTGTACATGTATGGTACATGTATATACATTTTGAATTGTGCATGGATCAGTATTAAGGTCTCCAAAAAGCATACGTGTGCCTGTCGAGTAGAGACCCCACTATGTACATGTATAACAAATTACCACAGAACAAAGACAACGATAGAAGTTAAATAACAATATTAATTAACGTTTCTATGGAGGTAGTGAATACAAATTAAGATTATGATTATTAGCCCTAACAGTCCTGAATTCTGCAATTGTAATATGATTGTCCACACACCCTAGGGAGTTAGGGTTTAAAAGCAGATTATTCTGATTGCAGATATTTGTTGATTAATAACCCCAACCTTCCCAAATCCTCCAAAATCCTCTTTGCCAAATGGAGGAATTTGGAGGATTGAGGGTCTTTGGAAGTTGAAGCATCAGAGGAATTTGCAGGATTAAGGGCGAAAGGGGATTTTGCCTCTGGAGGAAAATGTAGGATCCAGGTCATCAGGCCCAATCTGATGCTGGTTGATTTCGGAGGATTGAGGTTACTAGGGTGTTTACGAAAACCCCTGGAGGATTTTGGAGGATTCATGCAATGGTCCCCATAAGAGGATTTTGGAGGATTCAGGTTACATGCAGCTTTGAACACTTTGAAATCAGAGGATGTTGGAGGATCTAGGTTACTTGGAGGAAAAATGATGGAGGGAGTTAGGGTTAACCTAACCCCCAAATGGTTTACCACGACTACCCTGCTATAAATCCAGCAGAGTCGAACGGTGACTTGAGTTTCCTGCTCAATCCAATGCAGTCCAACATGCCAAGTTGCCATGGGTACCTAAAAATAGAAAAATGACTTGCCTGCTCACAATCCAACAGAATCCAACTGTGTCTTATTTTTCTGTTGCCTGCTGAATCCAACAGGATTGTAACACACTGAGTTTAGCTGCTCAATCCAACAGGGTCCAACGGGAATATTAATTAGTTGGATCCTGTTGGATTCAGCAGGGTTAGGGTTAATTAATTGGGTTTTTAATTTGAGTTTAAATGAGAGAAAGTGTACATTTGTCAACTTACACTGTAAAGGCCTTTAAATTCACATTTTGCATCTAGCAAAAGGACCTTGAGTGCACTTAACTAATACACGTGCACGCATCTGTGTACATGTACGTTGTACGTGTAGTCCCCTATTCATACTGAACATTGGAACCTACATGTATACTTGTACATACTTGTACATAATATTTGCCCCAAAGTGATTTTTATTAAAATGTCCACAATTACCATGTATCATGCAAGCTATTTTTGGTTTTGCCATGTACATACATGCTGTGAAACATGGGGTATGTTTTCATTATCATACGAGTAAGCTCAAGGAGCCATCTCCAATATTTTTGTAGCCTGTGGACATTTCAATGCCATCAAATTTTATTGGAGGCCAGAAAATGGGTTATATTGTCCTCTGTCATTGACCTTTAGTACAACAAATGATTTTAATGGATAGAAAAAGATTATGCGGCAAGTGCAAGTTTGACAACATTGGGTTGAGGATAGTACTGTTAGAACAAAAATCAAACCTAGTAGATTTTTGAAAAAATGGGCAAAACTTGAAATATGGGTCAAGCACCCTCAAGCAATTATTGGACAGTGTACCCAAATAACATCATGTCAGGAAAATTAACTGGAGAATCTGACAGCTTCAAGTCTTTATACACAGATGGGGGGTACAATGTTCCCCTCCATGGTCTTAAGAATGCCAAATAAGCCTGGTCCTGATATGATTAACCCTAAGCTTCCCTATTCCTCAAAAATCCTCTTTACCAAATGGAGGAATTTTGAGGATTGAGGGTCTATGGAACTTGAAGCATCGGAGGATTTTGCAGTAAGTTGAATGAGGGCATCAGATGATTTTTGCCTTTGGAGGAAAATGGAGGATCAAGGTCATCATCAGGCCCAATCTGATGCTGTATGATTTCGGAGGATAGAGGTTAATACTGATCCTCCAATGTTTGTTACTGGGGACCACTGCCTGAATCCTGCAGAATCCTCCAGTGGGTTTTGGTTACTGGAGGAATTTGCAGGATTCAGGCAGTGGTCCCCAGTAACAAACATTGGAGGATTTTGGAATTGGCGGATATTGGAGGATTTAGGTTACATGTATGACATATGATGTCGGGAGTTAGGGTTAAAGTGTGTGCTTTTGGTCTGCATCGCCCACAAAAAGGAGGCCTTTTTATGATGTCAGATTTGTTTGTGTCAGGGTCGACTTTTAGACAAATGGCACCAGCGGGCAACACGAGACTTGATAAAAAAAATAAACAGTTCTCAAAAGTAACATCATTATTTTATGGCAGAAATACATCTACATGTACTTGCCTGTTTTAATACCTTAATCTACATAAAACTACAAATTGATGCCGATATTTCTCAGCAATCAACATCCTCTTTAAGAAAATATCTAGTTCCAAGAAGGTTCACTTGAGGGGAGAGCGTGTACTATTGGTCCTGTAGTGGTTTCTATCATTTAATTAACTCTCTCCGGAAGAGCAGGAAGTTAGCAACGTGATCTACTCAGCTCTATCCATCTTTCATTTACTCCCCCGTGCTACTGGTTCCGTTTATCTGTGCTCTATAGACAAGCTGTACATCTTGCCGCAAGACTTTTTTCGATGGGTCAGTGACGTATGTTTGTGTGCCTATACTGGAGTTACACGATGGCCCGAGCGTACATCGTACGTGTAAATGTTACAGTGATGAGAGAACTGGATACCTGGGATGAATTGAGCAGTGTGGGAATCTGACTGTATCAGTGATGATTTTGTGTTCATTTCACTTTTGTATAAAGTACATTTGTCTAAAATATTATTTGTACATTTGTACAATTGTGCAATTATATGTGGTAGGGTTTACGTACATGTATGCATTTATTTCATCAACATTTTGTACACATTGTACCCCCCCCCCCCAAAAAAAAACCAAATACCCCCCCCCCCCCCAATATTGTACACGTTCACGTGCGTGAATCTATCCAAGAGTTATATGACGTGTAAATTACTGGGGCACTAACTAACCTACATGGAGTGATGTTTGCTGGGCACATCTGTGTTTGTTTACAAAAGCTATTTGCTTTGGTACTGATTTTCAAGTGTAAAAAAGACAGCATTGTTGATAATTTCAGGGCCGAGCAAAATAAATACATAACCCAATTTGCCCTGCTAAATCCAACAAATTCCAGCAAAACTGAAATGGGTCTGTCCACACTAGAGGGACCATTTAGCATGGAAAGATAGCAATGGGAGTAAGATATGGAAGAGACACATCAAATCAAGTATTTTTGGGCCAAATGTTTTTCTGATGCTTTCCAGTGCTGTACATTGTACATGTACATATGTAAGTGATCACACTGATGCCAAAATAGGACAACACTCTGGATATATAAGAAATTAGAGGGTCATCTTCAAGACATCATGTTTGTAACATGGACGGACATTATTTTATTATTGACTGGAAAAAAAGAAAGAGGAATTTGATAACACTCCGGAATGTTGGTCGGTTTACATCTCTTACAATGTCAGGATTGTTATCAGTGGAAATTATAACAAATTTTGGAGTATTTTAACAAATTAAGATGTGATATAAATTATGTTCAAACATTGACGGACATTACATGTATGTGACAAATGTCTGTCTAGAAATGTTACACATTTAATATGTTACAAACATAATAAACATCCTGTAGATGATTTTAGGTCCAACTTCTTAAATACTCCGTCAAACAATCCACAAGGGAAACTGACTAGGTAAATTTTAAATACATTTTCAAAGTGAACAAAGAAACTGCCAGTTTCTTTGTTCACTTTGAAAAAATGTATTCTTAAATACTCGTTAGATGTTGATTTGTTTTGCTAAACAAACTTGTTGATGTGCTATAAAAACGAAGTACGGGTACCAACTTGCACAGAAAGCTAGGCACAATTTTAGTCGTTTTGTATGCTGCTGCCGTACTACACATCAAGAAGCTGAAGCACACCCATTTTTTAGTGACTGTGTATTATACTACGAAAAGCGCCGGGCTCATGTACTCAATTAGACTTTATGCACAGTCATGCAATTTTGTATTGCTAACGTGGAAAGAGTCTAGACGTCGGGCTCATATACTCAATACACCGATCCATGCTGTAAGCCCCGCCCACTATTTCTTTCCAATGTCACACTGCCACACTGCATGTTCCAGCCGCATGCGTTATATGCGCGTGCATGCATGTCGGACATAAACTACGAATGTGATTGGTCAGAATACCATCGGGCGATGCACACTGGATCGGTCTATTGATAGACTACGCGTAGTCATGTGATGTCAGTGTGTTATAGACTAATCCGACGAACAAAATTAGAAGCAATCTTTGGGTACCCAATCGGGCGGTATTGCGCTCGCGAGCCCGTCATACGCGTTCTTACATTTGAGGCACATGTTTACTTTGGCAATCCTATTGGTCAAAGGCGCACTGAGTGCGCGCGCATATGACGAGCGTGCGTGTATGGTACTGCTCGATTGGGTACCTAAAGATGGCTTCTAATTTTATTCGTCAGATTAGTCTACACCATGTATTGCAAACGTGGAAAAGGAGTCTAGACCAATTTTTACGGCAAAATAAACCAAGGAACTTCATTTTTGTTTCGAATATTTTCACGATTTTTCTTTTTTTCCTTTTTTTCTGAATAGTAAATAGTAAAAACAAAAAGGAGGCGGCGGCCAAAAAGGAGGCGGCGGCCAAAAAGGAGGCGGGCGGGGACGAGAAACTCATATTGTTTTTTTTTACTTGACCTTACCTACATGTATGCACAACCTAAATTTCCATCTTACAACTCCACCATGCAAAGCTTCAAATTTTACCTGTCTTTGGGCTGACTAACATAAAAGAAATTAAAAAAATTAGCTGGCCTGACGTTTCGAACTTAAGCAAGTTCTTTCTCAAAGGTGAATGACAGAGTACAAGAAACAAACATGTAGGGAACACACATGCATGAGGGGGTGGGTGGAGAAACACAAAAGAGGGATGCAAAGGAGCATGGCAGATAGGCAGTGGGTAAACATCAAAGGGAGAGGAAAGGACAGCCAGGAAGACGGGAACAAAGAGGTGTGATTACCCTAATCACACCTCTTTGTTCCCGTCTTCCTGGCTGTCCTTTCCTCTCCCTTTGATGTTTACCCACTGCCTATCTGCCAAGCTCCTTTGCATCCCTCTTTTGTGTTTCTCCACCCACCCCCTCATGCATGTGTGTTCCCTACATGTTTGTTTCTTGTACTCTGTCATTCACCTTTGAGAAAGAACTTGCTTAAGTTCGAAACGTCAGGCCAGCTAATTTTTTGATTTGTATATTTCAGGTCCATTCAGTCAGTCAGCAGTTTGCAGCAGTTTTATTCATTTTCATAAAAGAAATTAGTGTGTTAAGCCTCAAGAACGGTGAATTGAGGCTCTTAAGCCGATTTCAGAAGGTCTATTTGAAGCTTATTTACATCAAGGTTCATAAGCCAACCAGCATTTGAATCTACCATATGAAGGATGTAGCGCATCAATTACCTTCTGTCTTGCAAACACACCTAGTCGTACTTCCCCAATACGTCCGAGGACAATGCTTTGTGTTTCCTATTGTTCCTTTAATATAACCAACCCCCATAGACTAAGCACGTATCCTTACGTTCGAGGACCGATTTCAACAAAAGACTCTACAGTACGTTCGAGGACTGAAAGGTTTCTTTGTGTTTCCTTTCTTCTCTTGTCCTCGGAGATATATACAGTGCACGTACACATGTACAGTACGGTGTACATGTGTGTGCCACAAATTATATATATATTTTTCTATATTGATCTAAATCTTGTTGTCCCCTATAGCATAATGTCAATATTAAATACAATGTACGTGTAGTTTAATTCAATGTGACACTTCATATTGGAATAGTGTGCACGATGCTTTAAAGTTGTGATGTACTAACATGTACATATACATGAAATGACAAACCTGTGAAAATTTGAGCTCAATCCACCATCCAAGTAATGATAAAATAGTGAAAAACGATTATATTTTAACAGTGCCTTTGTGGATGTTTATTGAGTGCTTATTTTCAATTGTCGAAATCAAAATATGAACTGCATTTATAGAGGTCTACAGACACAATTTCCTCAAAGATGACAGCATTTCAGATCAAAATATTTCGCACACAAATTAATATTGTATAAAGTATTAAAGATTTCAGACTGAAACTACTTATTTTGTAAATTTCAAACATTACCAAAGCTAGTCCTACCTTTAAAATCATCACCCACTCTATTTTTCAAAAAAATATATAGACTTCTCTGTTCCTACTGAACTGAAGCATATCAATGATTATGTTATTGCACCTCAGTATTTTTGTGAATTTCATTTCTTTTGTTGCTTGTCCATGCGTCTCCTTGTATTTAGTTTTATCCTATAGTGTAATAAATTCAAATATCCTTGTAATAGACGATTGTACATTATGAGTGGCAACATTGAAATGATAAGTAACATACATTGTAGAATAATAGAACAAGGCTGCGCTCTGTTTATGGGCCTCACATTCTTTTTATTTATATATGCAAGTTTGCCCCCAACAAGGCTATATGTAAAAGTCACTTGAGGTACGGAGCTACATGTAGTCTACAAAAGGAAAAAGAATCAAAGATGCAAGAGGGAGGAATTAAGATTCCTCTTGAAGCAGGTACATGTGTAGAGTATATTGGTTGGAACAGACGGAAAGCTGAGTTTCATGCTCAAACACCCTAACTGGAGGAACCAAGCTGGACAAAGCCGTTGGAACATTTACCATGAAAATATCTGTAGAACAGACTAAGAGTAGCAATGGATCTCTGGTGAGAGAGTGATTGTAAGGATGAGCCCAACTCTTCTCAAACCAAATTAACAATACGTTTCTATATTCTATCTAATAAAGATAAGTGACAAGCAGAAGCACCAGCCCATATGAGGGAACAGTACTCCATGAGAGGATGTATGTACAATGTACATGTACACAATGTAGTTGTCTTGTAAAGGTACATGTATAGAGGATAGCATCGGGAGGTACATGTACAATATTATTGTAGATACATGTACTTATGAGCTCGATAAAGACAACCAACTCGCATGGAAGCACTCTGAAATTATTCGAGATGTACATGTCCCAGCTGAGGTTATGAAGCCAACATTAGAGTTACATGTATGTGTTTCACATACATACACATATATATACATTGTACATGTACATGCCCTCTACAATACCTGTTGTATGTTAAACAGTCCTGAATCATATCAATTTCAATACGATTTTTCACACCACCTAGGGACGTGGGGTTACATGTACACGTATGTACTGTAGCTAACTGAAGATTTCCTTCAAGTTCAATAATAATATGATCAGTTAACAAGTTCAATAATTGAAACATGCAAACATACACGTACAGTGGCGTAGCCAGGGGGGACAGGGGGGAGGGAGGACAAGTGCAACTGGGAACTCTTGCCTACATGTACCCCCTGAAAATGTGTGATTTTTGCTTTTTGGCTGTTTTGGAAACTTTTCCAAAACAGCCCTTGTTTTCGTTAAGATTTTTTTTTTTTTCTTTTTTTTTTTTTTTTCTTTTTTTTTTTTTTCTTCTTTTTCAGCCAAATGCCCATAGCATTTGTACACGTTTCTTTCTTACTGGCATTTTGGCTACTTTTATGGTGCCGATTGGCTTTAAACTTGGCAGACACTTAGACCAACTGCTCAGAATGTATGCCGAACATTTACGTCATGATGACGTCATCACGTGATTTTTTATGAATTTTTGAAATTTCAAAATCGTAAAATTCTTTTCAATATATCTAGCTAACAAAACAAGATATTTTCAAAATTCTTTTTGGCTGTTTCGGAAACTTTTCCGAAACAGCCCTTGTTTTCGTTAAGATTTTTTTTTTTTTCTTTTTTTTTTTTTTTTTTTTGGCTGTTTCGGAAACTTTTCCGAAACAGCCCTTGTTTTCGTTAAGATTTTTTTTTTTTTTTTTTTTTTTTTTTTTTTTTTGCTTCTTTTTCAGACTTTTGCCCATAGCATTTGTACACGTTTTCTTTCTACCAGGCACTTTTGCTACTTTGATGCAGCCGATTGCCTTTAAACTTAACAGACACTTAGACCAACTGCTCAGGATGCATGCCGAACTTTTACGTCATGATGACGTCATCACGTGATTTTTTATGAATTTTTGAATTTTGAAAATCGTAACATTCATTAAATTATATCTAGCGAACAAAACAAGATATTTTCAAAATTCTTTTTCTTATAGCTTTGGTATGTCTCAAAGATATGCCCTAAATTGCGAAAATTGTGTGACGTCATGATGACGTCATCAAAAATGTGTTTTTTTGTTAACGCATGTAAGGGTCAATCCGATTACAAAAATGTATATATTGAATTTTCCTGTACCCAATTCCAAAATTTCATGATCGTGGCTCACTCAAGTAAGAAATAACAGCCATTTCAAAATTTAGACCAAATTCAATATAACACAAAGGAATTCTGGGACGGGCAGATAACCATGGCTATTATGTGCTTGCTGTTTATAAAAGGGGTTGATTTCTAGTCTTTTTTCAAGTCGCTAAATTTTTGAAGTTTTAAAATCGTAACATTCTTTTCAATATATCTAGCGAACAAAACAAGAAATTTTCAAAATTATTTTTGTTACAGCTTTGGTATGTCTCAAAGATATGCCCTAAAAAGCGAAAATTGTGTGACGTCATGATGACGTCATCAACAAATCTTTTTTTTTAAACGCATGTAAGGGTCAATCCGATTAGAAAAATGTATATATTGAATTTTCCTGTACCTAATTCCAAAATTTCATGATCGTGGCTCACTCAAGTATGAAATAGGAGCCATTTCAAAATTTAGACCAAATTCAATATAACACAAAGGAATTCTGGGAAGGGCTGATAACCATGGGTATTATGTGCTTCCTGTTTGTAAAAGGGGTTGATTTCTAGTCTTTTTTCAAGTCGCTCAATTTTTGAAGTTTTAGAATCGTAACATTCTTTTCAATATATCTAGCGAACAAAACAAGATATTTTCAAAATTCTTTTTGTTATAGCTTTGGTATGTCTCAAAGATATGCCATAAAAAGCGCAAATTGTGTGACGTCATGATGACGTCATAAAAAAAATTCTTTTTTCAAGTCGCTAGAATATTGCACATAGCATTTGTAAACGTTTTCTTTCTTACCGGCCACTTTGGCTACTTTTAAACTTGGCAGACACTTACACCAACTGCTCACAATGTGTGCCGAACCTTTACGTCATGATGACGTCATCACATGTCACGTGACGTCATCTTAAAGGGGCATTTTTTCGAAGCCATATATCTACAAAAGTACAAGTCCGATTAAGTTGAAACGTAATATCTAGGTATGCCACCGGGTGTTATAGATGAACATTGACATGATGTTATGATGACGTCATCACATGTCACGTGACGTCATCTTAAAGGGGCAGTTTTTGAAGCCACATATAAACAAAAGTACAAGTTCGATTA
Organism: Hippasteria phrygiana; assembly: GCA_037893225.1. Classification (NCBI taxonomy): domain Eukaryota; kingdom Metazoa; phylum Echinodermata; class Asteroidea; order Valvatida; family Goniasteridae; genus Hippasteria; species Hippasteria phrygiana. The sequence continues at coordinate 1,950,094 of JAZGUH010000056.1, forward strand.
AGTTGAAATGTAATATCCAGGTAGGTCTGCAGGTTTATGGACGAAAATTGACATGACATTATGATGATGATGTCATCACACGTCACGTGACGTCATCTTAAAGGGGCAGTTTTTGAAGCCATAAACAAAAGTACAAGTCCGATTAAGTTGAAAAGAAATATCTATGTAGCCCAATAGGTTTATAGATGAAAATTGACATGACATTATTATGATGTCATCACATGTCACATGACGTCATCTTAAAGGTGCAGTTTTTGAAGCCATATATAAACAAAAGTACAAGTCCGATTAAGTTCAAAAGTAATATCTAGGTAGCCCAGTAGGTATTTTAAATTTAAAAAATTATGATGTCATGATTACGTCATCACTTGTTTCGTGTCATTATCTTAAAGGGGCATTTTTCGAAGCCATAAATCTACAAAAGTACAGGTCCGATTTATTTGAAATGTAATATATAGTCGGGTAGGCAAGCAGGTTCATAGATAAAAATTGACGCGACGTTATGATGACGTCATCACATGTCACGTGACGTTATCTTAAAGGGGCAGTTTTTAAAGCCATACATTGTATATCTACAAAAGTACAAGTTCGATTATTTTAAATGTAATATCTAGGTAGGTCAGCAAGTTTACAGATGTAAATTTACATTACGTTATGATGACGTCATCACAAGTGACTATTACAAACAACCTAAATTATTTTCAAAGTCTAACATAGAAAACTGGCAGGAGCGCGATTGTTTGACGAAGTTTAATTATTGTATTCCCATTTCACATCCAAACTAAAAAAAAAAAAAAACGAAACAGCCCTGTGTTTGTCCACAAACACCGTCCGTCTAGTTTCTTTTTTTTTTTCTTTTTCAGCCAAATGCCCATAGCATTTGTACACGTTTTCTTTCTTACCGGCACTTTGGCTACTTTTATGCTGCCGATTGGCTTTAAACTTGGCAGACACTTGGACTAACTGCTCAGAATGTATGCCGAACATTTACGTCATGATGACGTCATCACGTGATTTTTTATGAATTTTTGAAATTTCAAAATCGTAAAATTCTTTTCAATATATCTAGCGAACAAAACAAGATATTTTCGAAATTCTTTTTGTTATAGCTTTGGTATGTCTCAAAGATATGCCCTAAAAAGCGAAAATTGTGTGAGGTCATGATGACGTCGTCAAAATTTTTTTTTTTTTAAACGCATGTAAGGGTCAATCTGATTACAAAAATGTATACATTGAATTTGTCTGTACCTAATTCCAAAATTTCATGATCGTGGCTCACTCAAGTAAGAAATAACAGCCATTTCAAAATTTAGACCAAATTCAATATAACACAAAGGAATTCTGGGAAGGGCAGGTAACCATGGCTTAAATGTGCATGCTGTTTATAAAAAGGGTTGATTTGTAGTCTTTTTTCAAGTCGCTAAATTATAAAACAATTTTAATCGTAACATTCTTTTCAATATATCTACCGAACAAAACAAGATATTTTCAAAATGCTTTTTGTTATAGCTTTGGTATGTCTCAAAGATATGCCCTAAAAAGCGAAAATTGTGTGACGTCATGATGACGTCATAAAAAAATTTGTTTTTCAAGTCGCTAGAATATTGCCCATAGCATTTGTAAACGTTTTCTTTCTTACCGGCCACTTTGGCTACTTTTAAACTTGGCAGACACTTACCCCAACTGCTCACAATGTGTAACGAACGTTTACGTCATGATGACGTCATCACATGTCACGTGACGTCATCTTAAAGGGGCATTTTTCGAAGCCATATATAAACAAAAGTACAAGTCCGATTAAGTTGAAAAGTAATATCTAGGTAGCCCAGTAGGTTTATAGATGAAATTTGACTTGACATTATGATGACGTCATCACATGTCACGTGACGTCATCTTAAAGGGGCAGTTGTTGAAGCTATATAAACAAAAGTATCAGTCCGATTAAGTTGAAAAGTAATATCTAGGTAGCCCAGTACATATAGGTTTATATATGAAAAGTGACTTGACATTATGATGATGTCATCACATGTCACGTGACGTCATCTTAAAGGGGCTGTTTATGAAGCCATATATAGACAAAAGTATAAGTCCGATTAAGTTGAAAAGTAATATCTAGGTAGGTCAGCAAGTTTATAGATACGTTATGATGACGTCATCACATGTTACTACTACAAACAACTTTAATTAATTTCAAAATTACCAAAGAAAACTGGCAGCAGCGCGATTCTTTGACAAACTTAAATTATTGTATTCACATTTCACATCCAAACTAAAAAAACAAAAACGAAACAGCCCTGTGTTTGTCCACAAACACCAACCTCATGCCTCTAGTTGTTATAGCTTTGGTATGTCTCAAAGATATGCCCTAAAAGGGAGAAAATGTGTGACGTCATGATGACATCATCAAAAATGTGCTTTTTTAAAACACATATAAGGATAGGTCCGATCGTCATGAAAATTGGTGGGTAGGTAGATACTGTCACTAGGATGCAGAAGCCGAAGTGACGTCATGATGACGTCATCACGTGATTTGTTATGAATTTTTGAAATTTTGAAATCGTAACATTCTTTTAAATATATCTCGCAAACAAAACAAGATAGTTTCAAAATTCTTTTTGTTATAGCTTTGGTAGGTCTCAAAGAAATGCCCTAAAAGGGAAAAAAATGTATGACGTCATGATGACGTCATCAAAAATGTGCTTTTTTAAAACACATATAAGGATAGGTCCGATCGTCATGAAAAGTAGTGGGTAGGTAGATACTGTCACTAGCATGCAAAATCTGAAATGATGTCATGATGACGTCATCGTAAATTTTTTTATGATTTTTGAAATTTTTGAAATTTCATTTTAATCACAATTTTACACAAAAAAACAAAACAGCCCTGTGTTTGTCCACAAACACTGCACCAGATGTCTAGTTTTCTTTGTTTTTGTGAAGCAGCTAATGCCACGTAATCTGTATTGTGTTAATTTGTGCACATACATGTATACAACATGTTAATGCTTGGGATAGTTCATCTTAAGTAGGGCTTACACATGTACGTGAGTTACACATCTCCTGTGTTGCATGCCAGTGGGTAAAAATATAACTGGAATGCAGTCTTGAATGCAAACCATGTCACAAAACTCACAATCAAATAGATGCTTCAATTTACAGGTATTTGTTAGTTTTTAGATAAACATCAGTTTCACTGTTTGTATTGGATTATTATTCCGCCCGTCACACGTGAAGCTGACTTTCAACCCCTGTTGTTGTACATTACCCTACAAATAACAGGTTATCGAACGCTGAATACATAAAAGTGTGTAGCCTGTAGCATGGAGGAAAGAATTCTTCTTCCATGCCTCTAGGGAGTAGTTCAGTTCAGGCTGCCTTGATGCGCAAGTTGAGGTCCCCACTGAATGAATTAGCCTGCCCTAATGTTTTGGTATCGTCGCTGCGGATTGATTTTGAGCCACCTCCGGATGGAGTGTGGCCAAAGCACGGCGCATTGATTCTCAAGGAGATGTTGCGGTCAGTCATTACTGCCGACGTGGGCATGGGGAACCAGTTGTGATTAGATTGACTCCGTCGCGGCCCAGCCACCCGGGCGTCATGATTTTGATCTTTTAAAATGCACTGAGATAACAAACCCGCAGCACTTGTGGATGCCGCAAAGCTGCACTGAGAGCTCTCGCCTCTCTAAGAAACGTGACACACTCGTAACGGAGCGTTTCAGGTGTCAAATTGGGAAATCATTAAATATGCACTCCGTGGAATCTCGTGCCACACAGTAAAGAAGCCAGCTTTACCCCCCTTACACATACGTGTACGTCCATAGGTATATCCAGGCGGAATTCCCATCACCGTGACACAGTCTCTCTCCAGATATGGAAATAATTATTGATTAAACATGCAAGGACTTTCTGGTTCGGCTGGATGATGGAATTCATGTGGGAATTCACCGGATGATGTGCTGCAGTCGCCGAGGAAATGAGTTTGGGACCGATGGCAAATAATTTGATTGAGACCAATATCGGTGTGAGACTAATTACACATAATTTGATGCAAAGGCAGTGATGAAACATGGAGAAATTCTGCATCTATTGATAGAAATGACTGTAAGCCTTCGCCATCATGAGAATGAAAGTGAAGTGGCACATGTGCAGCATAAGCAGTCACTGAGCTTTCTGCAAGGAGGATCAAACGTAGTGGAAGCATGGATGAGTGAAGGATGCTCACGGCTTGGAACTAATTGGTCCATTTGAAGCGGGGCACCAGAGAGCCGAATGGCTGCCCTTTTGACGACGCTCCACTTGTAATACGTTAGCCTTTCACCGTCCAAATCATCAAGCGTGAGCGTTTAAATGGGTGATTCCTTTAAGCAGCCTGGGAGCTACACATCGTCGGCCTCTAAGCAGTGAGACAACCGGCAGGTCCTTATTTTTAGAAGGAATCGATCTCACAAGGCCGTCAGAGTGTCATTAAACCCACAAGTTAGCGTCCATTTTCTGTGGATTTACAAGCTTCGGCTGCTTCATCTCCAGTGATTACTGGCCGGTGCTTGATGTCGGTGTGCATCCCCTGCAGTTTGTGATGCTTTGTACATGGATCTGCAAATCAGTGAACGAGGGATCTTTGCAGTTTTGTATACATTCTTTCATGGTAGTGCTTATTTATATTGGAAGGGGGCGTGTCCAGGATGGCCAAAATATGAAAGAAAATGTATGAAGGGAGATAAGGTATAGAAGAACATCTGCAACCTGCTCAGGTACATGTACATGGTCATTCCATAAATTTGGGGTCCAATTTTGGTGTCCCTGTTACACAGCAACATGTATAAGATTTTGCAATTTAGGACACATTCTTTAATGCCTTCTATCTCAAAGAGTGATTGTGTGAAGCAAAGTACCTGCCAAACAAGTAAAAACTAGGGTGAAGTCAATTTTAATGATACTTGATAGAAAATTACACAGGTCAGGTGTAACAGGGACACCAAAACAATTTAACATTGTTGGACCCCAAATTTATTGAATGATCCACATGTAACTGCAAAATTTCGGAGTGGACGTGAACTTGCCATGTCGCTTACCCTACAACCTCTGATCGTAACCCTTTGAATACCTAGATTCATGGAATGGCTTTCAAATTTTTTTAAATTTTTTTTATAAAGCTGGTTAAAAAAATATCAATGGGAAGGAGTTGGGACTTTTTGGAGGTATATTTGATTAAATTCTCCCCTTTGTTGGTTTTTACCCCTGGACTGCCCTTTGAAGATCGTACTGTATAGGGATTGTCTTTGTACATCAGGACGAATATTCAACACTTAAGGTAGTGTACACGATTGGTAATCCTCCCAATTTTTTTTTACTGAGTTACATGTATTATTACGAAATACCTTACTTGACTTGTACAACATGTGAGTTTAATAGTAGTCTCAATCATCCTGTGAAATCATGGCACCAGGTGTGCAGTCGTTGTCAAGAAAAGTGGAAATGTATATTGTTTTCCAACGATTGCTGGCCCTCTATAACAAATGTAGCCTTTAGTCAAGGCGTGTGGCTACCCGGACGAGCGGCGCGCCCCGGACACGCTGGCATATCCGGGGTGCGTCATGCGTCCAGGTAGCCACGCGCGCCTTGAATAAAGGCTATCATCCGCCCGACGGTTAAAAACGAATGCCGTTTTTCTCGTTTTTTTCGCCATCCAACAAAGCAAAACTTTGAACAGGTCAGTGGAACGATATTTCCAATAAAAATACTAACCCCCAAATCCGCCCATTTCTGAAAATTGCAAAAATTACCAATCATGTACACTACCTTTAAGCACAGTGCACATACATGTATGTTGGGAAGCAACACTTCAGGATGGATGCAAGAAATCTGAAGTGCAGATGATAATTTAGTCAGTTAAATTTTGTAGGCAGTTTCTGTCTTGTTGGTATGGTACATGGGTCTTGTAACATTTGTAACATCAGTTTTTTAATACAGAGGATAAAAATAGCAATTCATCATTAGCAGGAATAGTTATCACAGTGTACAATCGTCGGCTCAGAATGTATACCGCCCTCTCTGCTCGGAGCCAATTAATTGTTCCTTGTAGTATCCTTACTTTTAGCTCGGACTCCATGCTCTGAACAGAACTTGCTTGTTTTTTCTGTGTTAGGCCATCCATACATTTTCATCTACGTAATCCCTTTTCATAATACACCATACGGATGTCTGTAATCTTCAACAAATTGGAATTTTTAGTAGCGATCCCCCTGGTCTCGGCAATCTCGCTTCACGGATGTCCTCCAAAAACAAATCATCGGCAAAAGCCGGCAAATACAAACTAACGGGTGATCAGACCGATAGGCAAACGGAGCTCAGATCCGTGGGGTTCCCCAGGCGGGGGTCTCAGGCTTTCGAGACCGAGACCAAGACCAAGACCAAGACCAAGACCAAGACCAAGGCTTTCAAGACAGAGTCTTTTGCAGGCCGAGGCTGAGACCGAGACCACAACTTCCGAGACCGAGACCCCCCAAAAAATATATACAAATTATGGTGTTTAATAAAGTCGATTTCCCTGATGGGGTGTTGTGCCCTGCTTTCGATCACACTTACTTCTGTTTGTGGCGAGTGAAGTGGCGAGTGAAGTCAGAAGTTGTCCCACATATCTCTGAAATTATTTTCGAGCAAAATTTGCATTCTGCACAGTGCTTCTTCTTTCCACCGCTCTACAATTCCTTGTGAACAGCACAACTGAGACCAGCCCTCCTGAGACTGTTAGGACAAGACCGAGACCGAGACCGAGACCTAAAAAAAAGGTCTTGAGATGGTCTCGAGACCTACAACACTGTTGAGAGCTCTCGACAATTGTAGAGAAGTTCGACCTGTGTGGAAAGTCGTAGAAATGCCTCCGGGTTGAGTTTGACCCGTGTAACCGCGGATCGCAGTGCGCCCGGGTGCACAGCACCACACACTGTAGTTGTTAATTCAGCAACGAACAAACAAATAACCTCTGACCTGCAGCATTGTACGTGCACGTGCACCATACGTTTAACACGCGTTCATTTCAATTGTGCATGCTACTTTCACAAGATTCTTTTTACACCGATATGTCCGAGAAAATGGGCCCCAAATCAGACAAAAGACCGACATGGAGTGAGGAGGAGGTGAATGCTACATGTACATGTACATTGTATGTTGGCTATTTGGGCTGACAGCTCCATCCAAAGCCAGCTCGACGGTACGACCAGAATGCAGTATGGGGGATTTTCCGATTCGACCCGTGTTGAACGGCCGGCCGTGTGTGTGTAGTGTGAAACGATCCAACAATACACGGGTCGAAACATTACACGTGTAGCAAAAATGCTGGTGCTGCGTTGAGTAGTGTGAAAAGGCAGCGTAATTGACCCGTGTTGAAATTTTAAGAAGTCTACAAGGGTCGGACCCATGTAGATTTCAACACGGGTCGAACGTATAGAGTGTGAAAAGGCCTTATGTCATACTGATTTATTTTCATTTTCGTCCCTACGTTCTATTTGGTGCACCAGTCAATGTCATAAAGCTGATATTTCGGAAAATAAAAGGTGGTTACCACCATTTATTTTCCAAAATCAGCTTCATGACTGGTGTGCCAAATAGAACGTAGGCGAAAATGAAAAAAAAATTACGAAAACATGTAGAAGGCATTATGTACAGTGTACTTGTGCAGATAAACTGTTATCATGGCAACAACAAAATACACAAATAAAACCACACATTGCGATCCTGTATTTATTAATACCAAAAGCACTATTTTGATCAAAATTTTAACAAGTAGGTTATTGAATTTTTCACTAGCCCACTGGGCAACCAAGGAAGCAAGTTTGGATTGCTTTTCACTGGAATTTGTGTTAGGGCTGTCCTGAATTTACCGAATATTCAAATATTTGATAGTCAACCGAATATTTGAATATCTTGTTGCCAGTTTGAATATTCTGAAAAATAAATATATACGACCCTCAGCAGTGTCAAATGCATTTTTGTCAACTGTAACTTTTTGGGGATGGAGGTTTGTTATTCCCGTCCGTAAAACCCTTGGCACTTATAAAAGAATTACTGCAAAAATGCAGGCTGGATTTTGGTTCCTTGTTATTAGAATGTTATACGAACCCGTAATGATCTTGATACAACAGGCGCGTGCAAAAAGTGTAGATCGGGCAGTCCATAATATCGATCATGTAAAACACCGGCGTGCTTTGCGTGCAACTTTTTACCGGCATGGCATGGAGTTACATATATATGACATGTGAAAAACTTGATTGGCGAGTGTTAAATCTTCAGTCAAATCCCGTTTCGAATAATCGAATACTAAATTATTCAAAAATAAACAGCCCTAATTTGTATGCCCCGCTAGTACTATTTCGAGGCCTGGTGAACCTGGGTTTGCAAGTGTATTTGGGTTGAAAAATCTGGGCCCTAATCAACAAGAAATGTACTTGTGATGTACCTGGGTTTATAGGTCTGAACATTTCTCCGGCCAATTTTTCTCTGAGCCAAGGAAAAACCACAGGGATGGCTGGGTGAGAAACCCTACTATCTCCATTTGTAGTTTTAACATGAGTGACTTTTAGCCTTAAACAAAATGTGGAGTGGCTGAACATTTCATGTACATTGTTGCATGTAAATGATGTATTTTTGGACTGGATTTCTGTGATCGGGTGTGACTATGGCCGTGTCCGAATTACTTGGCATTTGGCAACGGCTTGAAATTACACCAGAGTCTATGAGTAGTGGCTGAAGCCGCTACCATAGACGTGTGTGTAACATCCAGCCATAGCCAATTAATTCATTCAGACACGGCCTTTAATAAGGCTTTGTCATCGCTGTAATTAAGATTTGTTTTGCTCTTCACACGGTTGTCAGTCTGCGCTTTCTTACGCAATGAGTTTTTCAGGAAAACATAATTCCCATGCGTTTTCCTCCCACGTGAAAAAGCAACACTTCTCCTCCTGCTTCCGGGGGACCCTTTAGTCATTTGTCCATTGATTGAGGGTGCTTTTCAAAGAACTGTTTTTTGTTTCGCTGTCGGAGACAGTAAATCGTGACGTGGAATAATCCATTAAGCTCGTGATTTATGGGGCTTGCAATTTGCACAATTTCCTGTGTTAAGCCATGAGTACAACTCACACCACATTTACACTGGATCCAGCAAAGGTGGATCTGGTTTTGCGGGGTAATAAAACCACAGGGAAGCTTAACCACAAATAAACTGTGCCGCGTTTACACTAGATACTGATCATGCTTCGAACACAAGTTTTTGCCAGAAATTAAATGATCCCTTAGTCACGGCCCTGAACCTAAACTCCATCCCATTTTATTCTAACACGTAACATAAATGCTGCATGTATGATTGGCCCCTCCTAATAAACACAACGCATTTGCAGTGCAACGCGGTTCCAGATGGGATCAGTGCAGCGTGCGCAGCTCTCAATAAACACAATTTTTTTTCACGGACTTTCAGGCTTCCTATAATCCACTGCGTCATGCATCCGGATGTAGTTGTGTCAAATTGCGGAGTCTGATCCACTGATTGCGTTTACACTCGAGCATTGCAGGGTCTGATCTGGATCGAATCTCCCCATAAAAGGGATCGAGAAAGGTGGATCAGATCTGGATACACTTGCGGTCGATCCCTCTTCGATCTTCCTTGCCGGGTTCGATCCCCCTTTTAATCCCTTTACCGGATCTAGTGTAAACGCGGTGGAACATGTAGCACTTTGCCAGCAAGCGAACATGAGCATTTATAGGGGTATGATCTATAGCTTTTGTAATGATCAAACACCAAAATTGATTAGTTTGAATCCAAATGCTTAATATTTATAATTGATGACTTTACAATCCTCCTGAGAAATAGTCCTGCCTGAACTGCTGTCATCTTCGAGAAACTTGTATCGGATGATCTCCAGAAATACAGTGATTTGATTTTAGGGCTGTTCATTTTCTAATAATTTAATATTCGATTATTCGAAACTGGGTTGGATCGAATATTGGATAATCGGCGATCAAGTTTTTCACTCGTTGGCCGCAACTGCATGCCGCGCTGGTCATTATTATGGACCGCCCCGATGTTTTTGCATGCACAATTGCACATGTTGTATCAAGATCATTACGAGTACGTATAACATTCTGATAACAAGAAACCAAACTCCAGCCTGTGTTTTTGCAGAAATTATTTTGTAGGTGTCGAGGGTTTTACTGACAGGAACAGTAAATTTCCGTCCATAAAAAGTTAACGTCAACAAAAACTTTTAAAATAGCATCAGAGTCGTATCTGTACGTGCATATATATTTTGTTTGAATTTTCAAACCGGCAAAAGGTATTCAAATATTTGTTTGATGATTGAGTATTCGAATATTCGGTATATTCGGGACAGCTCTATTTGTTTTTTAATAATCAAAATATTCACATGGTTAACGTGCACAAAAATACTGTTAAAAGAGAATGGTTTTTGTTATTTTCTTGTGACTCTGATGATGGATTATAAACTCAGTTTCACAGGTTTTATCTTATTCTTGGTGCTTTGAGAGTCTGGGGGGGGGGGGGGGATCACACTCGTTATTTAACCCTAGGGTGCGTGCTAAATCATATTAAAAGTGTTGATTGCTGAGAGAAGTCTGCGTTACTTTGTAGTTTTATGTAGATTGTGTATTTGTGAAATAAAACCAATGAATAAAGCCAATTATTTCTGCCAGGAAATAACAAGTGACTTTTGAGAGCTATTTTTATCAAGTCCCCTCTAGTGCAGTAGCACCACTGGGGCCATTTGTCTAAAAGTCATGGCTGTGGGCAGCAAACAAATCTGACTGTCATAGGACGAACTCCCTGGGGGGAGACTTGATTAAAAACAGCTCTCAAAAGTCACTTTTTTGTTATTTGCTGTTTTGTTGTACAATATGCAATCTACATAAAACTACAAAATGATGCAGACTTCTCTCAGCAATCAACATCGTCTTTAATAGTTAATACATAAGTGTGAGAGAAACACGGAAATAACAAATTTATCTTTCTGGCACATAATTAATAAACATGTTATCCTTTTCAGTTCGTTTAATGTGAATCAGTTGAGATAAATCCCTTTATTCATGAATAATTATGCTGAAAGTAATTGCATGTGGAGAGCAAAACAAAACTTGATTACCAAAATAATTACTTGTATGCAATTAAACATGACAAACATTAAATTTCCAACACGATGTAGTATCCACTGAGTTCTAAAATGTCAATCTTTGCCATTAAATTTCATTTCATTTTTTGTGTTCCAAATGCTGACATTTTCTCTGTTCACGGATAGAGTCCTCCATTTTAAAATGAAAAAAATAAAATTATTTTTTCCCCCTTGCGAATTAGTTTGATGCTTGACAAATAAGTCATTTTTGTTTTTTTAACTGAATTACATACATAATGCAATATGTGTTAGGGATTGATCTCTCTCCCAAAAATTGTTATAAAATACTAACCCCTAAATCCATTTATTTCTGAAATTTTAGCAAAGCAAATGTTTTACACTACCTTTTAAGTACAACCTAAAAAGCTCAGTTTTGAAGAAGAAAAAACAATTCTTCACTCTATAGCTACGTATAGGGCCAGTTTTTTTGGGGGGACAATTCATCCAAAATGCTCAGAAATAGAAGCTCGCAATTCTGGAGTAAGGCGGTACACTGTATCATTACAATCCCTCTACTGCGTTGGTTCTTAAATGCTCATTAGAAAAGCATGTACAGTATGCTACATTGTAAATGTGATCTGCTGGGCACAGCAAATGTTGGGCCAATATGTACCTGTGACTGTGCAACCCGTACTTCCCATCATGCACTTGTACTGTATCTTTGAGAATTGCGTCTGTGTATTTTGGTTCAGTGTTCTCTGGAGGTTAATTGAGCAGAACTTGTGTCCGTATACCTGTGGGTATGAATGACAGCATCACAGTGTACACACAGTACATGTAAATGTATGTATTAAACCCGCAAGGTCACCGTCTGTGCGTAAATTCTACAGGTACAACAGGTTCATTTAATTAATACATATTGTGTACATGTAGATGATGAAAAGGAAATGATATGATGTGATATTCTCGGACAAAATCGAAGAGGAATAGAGCGTGGAACCTGCATTGCCATCTGTGTTGCTGAAATCCTTAGCCATGGAAAGCAGAAGATCTGATAGTAATGATTTACATACAAGTACAAGGTAGGGATCGAGTGCATGTACATTTGAATGCTGGAGAGAAAAGAGATATGATTGATGTCTCGGCTTGGTGAAAACTATGATCTGGTGACTTATTACAATATGCAATCTACATAAAACTACAAAATGATGCAGGCTTCTCTCAGCAATCAACATCATCTTTAATAGTTAATCCATAAGTGTGAGAGAAACACGGAAATGCGCTAAATTGTTTGTGTTCCATGAGCTTGCGTTCAATAACAAATTTTTCTGTAGGCACATAATTAATACAAAAATTATCCTTTTCAGTTTGTTTATAAATTTGAATCGGTTGAGATAAATCCCTTTAGTCATGAATAATTATGCTGAAAGTAATTGCCTCTTGAGAGCAAAATAATCACCAAAATAATTACTTGTAATTACCGTAATTTTCGGAATATAGGCCGCACGGAGTATAAGCCGCAGCACTCAAAAATCTGCAAATTAAAGGAAACATGCTTCTCAAATTGACCGGATCACATTTTATTTCATAAATATATTCATTTATATGTATTAAATGTGAATTAAAAGCCAAACTGGTTCAAGTGAAGTTTTAGTGTGATTATTTGCCGCTCAAAAATTTACCCCCCCCTTTTTGAAATTTGTTGAGACTCAAATTGAGGGCGCTGTTCGTGACGTAGACCGAGGCACCGAAATTCATGGATCGACTCGACAGTCTAGACCCGGCCTGTATACACACACTAGGTCTACACGTGCAATTTTGTAAGTTGCAACAACAACTAACATCGAACTTACCCTGATTTTCTCCCTTTTAGCGAAGGCTCCTCGGGGAATGGGCTGTTTAACTGCTTTCGCCTATATCTTACTCACATCTGGGAACTTTGTTGGGATGGCAGTGGACTTGAGCATATTTTTAATGGTCATCCCAAAGGATTTGAAAATACCAGTATCGAAACACCACGGCTCAAAGTGGTCGCTACATAACGCTAAAAAGCTGCTGGGGCCGGACCACTTTGCTCTTGTCACCTTCACTTTCGCCGTCCAAATTCTCCGATATTTCGCATCAGTTGGAAATAAATGAAGGCTTACTCCATCCGTCGTTGTTTTGCTGCACCCAGCAGCCACACACCTTGTCGGCATGGCCGAAAAACACTATATTTTGCTCAGATTTTGGACGAAGAATTTTCGCCGTACAATGTACACAAAATGCATACCCGTGATGAATAGGTAATGTGCCTCGATTTCAGGATTTGTTTTTCAGGAATTTCAGAATTTTTTGAAGAATCTCTTTTGCAATCTGGAATTCCAGAGGTGGTGTCCTAAAGGTGTTTTTACCTGTAATAGTGGATATAGACCAATACAAATTGATATTTTAAGGGGGAAGCCTTTAGGCAAATACAAACTATATGTTGATCTGGGGTCCTCGTGGATTTTTTGTGGATTTTGTGGATTTTTTTCATTTTTAGCCAATCTCACCCCTGAGATAGATAGGGAGAGAAAAAGCAACATGTACATGTACACGTATTGGCATAGCTTTTCCTTCGACATCTACATGTAGGTACAGCTAGAGTACATTGGTGGGAACAGACAGAAAGCCAAGTTTCATGCTCAAACACCCCCTAACTAGGGGAACCAAGCTGGACAAGCCGGTGGAACATGTTATATTTTCTGAATGTACACGGTTGGTTCAGTGTAGGGTAGTAATTGATTCTTTTAGTTGTTAAACATGGATGCCACTTTAAAAAAGGCACGGTATGTACATGTATATATAAATATCATTGATATAATACCTCAGTTTAACCTCATCATAATGGGAAAATGAAAGGGACTTATTTCTCCTTTGAAAAGAAACTGAGAGGGCAATTCTTCAGACTTCACTGAACTCCTGACAATCCTGACTCTTAAAGTATGTCGGTATGCCCTACATCTCTAAGGAGACACAAGGCTTGGTTTACTAAGAAGTTCCCAAGTACCATCACGTACATGTACAGATGTATGTGATACATGTGTGCATGCCTCTAATCCATTTGGGAAACAGCAAAATACTTTTTAAGATTCAGCTGTGGAGAAAACAGATTGGGGGTGATACATCTTTGTGATGCAAATGAGGTGCCCAAAGTCAAACTTGGCCCCCCCAGAGACACTTGCTGTTTTTGTACCCGACAACTGTGACCAAACACTTCTTTCCTTGGTTGAGGTGCACCTTAGGTATCCCCTCCCTCCTAGATCCAAGACCTTGCTTGATTACATTTATTTCCTACTAGTTGCTGAGGCAGGTGAATTGTTTTTGCCAACGTTACCACGCCTGGGTCTATAGGTCTGAAAATTGGGATAAATTCTCTGGCATCTGTTGAAGATATATAGATCATCTATTTAGATCTGGGCCCAGGAAAACCCTGAGGGTGGTGGGGCTGCCAACCTAAATTGTTATATCTCCATCTTGGATACTGTATTTTGATTGGCCTAGAACGATCACGTGTCCGGTCTATAAAAAACGACTGGCACACTCCAAGCATGATATATATCACACATCAGCAGCCAGCTAGCTATTGAGCTGTATCATTGGTACCCACGCAATTTTCACCTACACTGTTGATGGTAGTAAACTATTATGGGAGTAGCGAACTAGCTGACGATCAGCTGTATCATTGGTACCCACCCAATTTTCACCTACATTGTGTACCATACACTGTTGATGATAGTAAACTACATATAGTGGGAGCAGCGGACTAGCAGACGATCAGCTGTTTTAGTTTCCACCGAGCAAGGCAAGTTGAACTGGAAAAAAATGGGTTTGGCGATATAACAAAACAATTGTTGACTGCTGTGATGTGGGATATGATTTTCTTTTACACCCTCGGGGACGCATATAGCACCCTCAGCTTCGCCTCGGGTGCTACATGTATGCGTCCCTCGGGTGTTAAAACATCATATCCCACATCACAGCAGTCAACAATTGTTAAATGTGACCAACCCCGCCATATCTGTTGTTGCCCTTTACCTAGAGTAGCTTTTAGCCTTGTATTGGCGACTTAAAAAAAATATCTGGAGTAGGCTTCCAGTTGATGTCATCGGGCAGTCTTCAGAGGAGACAACTCAGTGTTTCAAGCAGGCTGAGTGCCACTATTGTTTAGGCCATACTTAAATGAAGTGTACACGATTGGTCATTGTTGCAATATTCAGAAATGGGCAGATTTGGTGGTTAGTATTTTATAGGAAATATCGTTCCACTGACCTGTTCAAAGTTTTGCGTTGTTGGATGGTGAAAAAAACGAGCGCTCGTTTTCAACTGTCAGGCGGATGATAGCCTTTAGTCAAGGTGCACGTGGCTACATGTACCTGGACGTGTGACGCGCCCCGAATGCCAGCATGTCCGGGGTGCGCCACTTGTCCAGGTAGCCACGCCTTGACTAAAGGCTACAGGGCAGTTTTCCAATGATTTCCAGCTGGAAATCGTTGGAAAACGATAACAATTTCCACTTTTCTTGACAAGACAGCACACCTGGTGCCATCATTTCACAGGATGATTGAGACTACTATTAACTAACAGTCCAGTAAGGTATTTCGTAATAATTAATTTAAAAAAATTGGAGGATTACCAATCGTGTACACTACATTTATATGTACATGTAGATCCCAGCTTCGTGTGTGCAAGTACAGTACTAGTCTAGCCCAAGCAGGTACATGCATAGTCTAGGTTTTTTACTTTAAAGTCCTATTTATGCTTCTATGCATGTTCATCTGTTGTTTACTAATAAAGACGTTTGCCCACTAGCGTTATTTGTCATGTATTTGACCACAGCTGGCAAGATGGGTTTTGTATACAGTACAGTGTCGCTATAACGAACAGCGCTATAGAGTACTAAAGTGATGACGTCAATCAATGCAATGTTTGGAACCAGAATACATTCTAAACTGCATGTGTGTAGAACCATTGCCCCGGCAGCTGACGTCAGACTTCGGTACTCTATAATGAACATTAAGATATAACAAACATCTTAGCTCCCAAAATGAATGTGTACTTGCATCGAACATAATATAATTTTACATGTACAGTGTATAGAGTACTAAAGTGATGATGTCAATCAATGCAATGTTTGGAACCAGAATACATTCTAAACTGCATGTGTTTGGAACCATTGCCGCGGCAACTGACGTCAGACTTCGGTACTCTATTATGGACTCATCAACAAAAAGCAAAATGGTTAATCATCTGTGGTTATTAAATCCCAAACATCCAAACATACAGTGAATTAGTCACAGGTATTATCTCCCCATTCAACAGAAGCAAAACTGCTACTTGTTTCTCCGAGTCAGTTGAAAGTCTCATAGATGTAAAATTGTCGACTTGCCCCAGAAGAAGAAAGAGGGTTCACAAGGCTGTACGGGCATCGCCATATTGTTCTTCGGTCGCCTCCGCCGAAAATTGCTACATGTATAACGAGCGATTACTACACTATGACAGACAATCTTGACCCCATCGTGTTCATTATACATGTAGCGTTGTACTGTGTGTATAAAAAAGTGCATACACGTGTACATGTAATGAGCACATGAGCCATTTTTACTGTACACAAGGGTACACCTGTGTATAATTATGCACAAGTGCTGTGCACACACAGTTGCAAATTGCAGCTTTGGGCAATACAAGAATTACTGGTGGTTTATAAGGAACCCTTGGTGTTGAAACATGGTGGACGGTGTGCAGAAACTTCAGTGGTTTTTCCAAGTGTGCCTCAGTACATGTAAGTGGCTTGCGAAGCGAGGGCATTATTTTGTTGTTGCACTTAACGTGGATTAAGCGCTCAGATGGAGGCAGCCCATTTACGCAGTCTGGATGGAGTGGATGATGCTAGTCTCTCTCACTGGGCTTGTTTCAGCTTCGTGCAAGAGGTGTTTCAACTGATCACTGGGATTTCCCGAGACGCACAATTTGGCAAGGTTGAAGGCTGAGCTTGACTGCCTGTTTGTGGCACTCAAAAGCAGTCTTTCTGTCATTGTGGCTACATATACGGGATTTCGCAGAACAAAATTGGAAGCCATTTTTACGGTTGTCCCGCGCTCGCTTGCAGGCTGCCCGTGTTCTTTAATTTGAGTCGTGTGCGCATTTTGGCAAGTTGTAAACACCCTGTTGGTCGAAGCTGCGTGGAGCGCGTGTGTAAAACACGCACGCTCGCGTGGTGCCACCGCAGTAAATGCTTCAAATTTTGGTCGCCGGATTAGTCTATATGTACAATGTATACATGTACATCATTTAACCATAGTTATTACAATGCATCTGGTTAACCTCTAGACTACGGACCATGGCCATGGCTGCAGTTTAAAAGAAAAGACCACCTGGCTGGTTGTTGTCTGTGTAAGCATTCTTACGCATACTCAATCCATTGCCTATTGTTTGCATTACTCTTGGCTGCACAGGCCTGTATATGGATACCAGAACAGCTGGTGAGAAGGGATGAAATTATTTTCTCAAGACAAAAATAGAACTGACTTGACTTGCAGGTAACTGAGTATATTTAGTAATGATATTGGCATTTAACTTTAAAAGGTTAACTTTCAATTGCATTGTACTTTGCGTGCAACTTTTTAACATCAAACTAGATTGGCGAGTATCAAATATTTAAATATTCGGTCAAACCCAGTTTCGAATAATCGAATACTAAATTATTTTAAAAATGAACAGCCGTATTTGGTTTTGTCCAGTCTTGTGTGAAAAGGCGTGAAAATGTTTTCCCACTTGTGTGAAAAGGCATGAAAATGTTTTCCCACTTGTGTGAAAAGGCGTTAAAATGTTTTCTTACTTGTGTGAAAAGGCGTGAAAATGTTTTCCCACTTGTGTGAAAAGGCGTGAAAATGTTTCCCCACTTGTGTGAAAAGGCGTGAAAATGTTTTCTTACTTGTGTGAAAAGCAGTGGGAAACGTTTACTCACTTGTGTGAAAAGGTGTAAATAATGTTTTCCCACTTGTGTAAAAAGGCGTGAAAATATTTTCCCACTTGTGTGAAAAGGTGTGAATTTTTTTTCACATTTTGTGAAAAGAAAATGAATTCCATGGGAAGAGAAAAAGTGTGAAAAGAAATTCCCATTTTGAGGTTAACTTTCAATTGCAATGTACTGTAACTTACAGTAGTGTTTGTCTAGGCCATGTTACACTACCGTAAAAACGTTCAGAAAGTGACCTCCGTGGTACATGTACCGTAATTTTCGGAATATAGGCCGCACGGAGTATAAGCCGTGCGGAGTATATGCCGCAGCACGCAAAAATCTGCAAATTAAGATTTAAAGTTGGCGTATTAGCCGCACCCTGGCGTATAAGCCGCACCGCGGTGCTGACGACGTCAAACCACAAAAGTCATCGTGCTGCATGCATATGCTGAAGCGCTAGTGTGTAAATGGTTCAACTACACATACAATCCTAAGTGTAAGCAGCGCGCGAACGAGTGTGGCTCCGTGCACAACTACCCCCTCAGCGGAAAGAAAAGGCGAGTTGGGGGGTCAATATCGACGCCATCTTACCTGACTTCAATTTTAGTGTCTGGTTCCCACTATGATATTCTTATTGAAAACGCAATTATCGAGAGTCGGCAAACAGACAAAGCAATCCCACTGGTATACGAGTATCAAATGAATGAGGAGTGCGGTGCGTAATACCAGCGACGTACTGCCCATGGCCTTATAGAAGTGCGGTTGCTATATGTGGACAGCGCCCTCATTCAACGCGCACGGAGCCCAATAAAGCGATCGCCCCGGCCGGCTAGCTGGCGCGATCGCTCGTCACGCGCACGGGCAATTACCAGCGCGATCAAAAAGCACCGTTTTGTAGGAACTTTTTTGAAAACCATTTTTCATGGCTTGGATGGTGGATTGAGTGAACTTTCGCAGGTTTGTTATGTCTTGTATATGTTGAATCACACAAAGTATGTAACCAATGTAAGTACCAATGTTATATCGTACCTTTAATATCAGAGTTTCATTACCATGATTTTTTTTCATCATTTGTAAAAACTGATGATTTGGGTATTATCAAAACCGTGTCGAATATTTATTTATTTATTTATGTATTTATTTATTTATTTATTTATTTAAAACCATCTTTAATGAGGGTAACCCATCTGGCAAAAGCTGATCATTTGGGGCCCTCACATTAAAAAGAAAAATACATCAAAACAAAAATACAAAGACAAGACTTGAACAATAACTGCACAAGTAATACAACAGTAGTATTATTTGTAGACAAATGTAATTTATGCGTGATCTAGACTTTTTAGAGAGAGAGAGAGAGAACCCATTCATCACGTTGCCATGGAAAAAACCTGAGCGTCCCCAAGGTGAGAATGACCAATCAAACCTAATGAGCCGATTCTATTTTTGTAACAAGGTCATAATAATCGTTGCCGAATTATCTTATTACCAGCAGGTAGCTCTCTTAGACTGCAAGCCCCAAGTGAAATGTCCAAGTCGTTAACATATTACAGCATTGCCGGCGATTGCATGGTTCTTCTGGTATCAGAAACACCTTTTTTTGTGGAGATACATTGTACACTGTACATCTATAGGTCCTTGGTTAATGCTATATCCATGTCACCGGGATGGTAACTGCCTCATTAATGAATGGCTCGCTCAGTGCTGCACTAGGAGGGAAAGGCCCATGTACCATACGATTTCATTTGACAATTTTTTTCTTGGCACACAGTTCATATTGACATACATGTACAAGCACATGCGCTGATTCGCTTTGTGTAACCCATATTTAGCGCGGTTGTTGCAGTTGCTAGGAATCCAGGAATTGATGTTGTTGCTTGTGGTGAAAGCACGTTGTCCTTTTTTTTCTTCTCCCAACTGGTATCTCTAGATCTGCATGTAGTCTGTTGTATTGATTTTTATTTTGGACTAAGTGAGTTGTTGTCATTGTACAATCAGGTTTTGATTGACAAAGGCCTGCCTTTTTTAATTGCTTGTGGAATAAGAGATTGTAATGGAGGTGCTCTACGTGATGAATAGGTATGGTACATGTACAAGGCAAACATTTCATTTTTACTTGTAGAAAGTGGGTGTCTGTTAAGACACAGTCTATTTATTTATTTTGTGTTTCAAACAGGTGATGCAATTGAATGCTATTGCCACTTGTGTCCTTCACATCGTGGTTACCTCTTAAAATGGCACGTGACATTTGACATACATGTAGCTAAAGCCGGTGAGTTCATCAATACTAACATGTATGCCATTGCAAGATGACATGCCTTATAGACGCTGGTCCTGACAACGGATATTGATCTGTCGATTCTTGACACTCTGAGATGAAGTACGTTGTGCTCCTCGGCAGCATAAAATTACTGGGCGCACAGGACGGTGATTGACACTGTTTGGACTTGTCTTCAAGAGGGAGGCCTCTCGCAGCGCGCGATGCCAGAAAGATGCGGTTGCCGTGGTTTTGAGGATGTAATCCATCCTCAATTGTCTGCCGTCATCCTGCGAGTTTTTCCCGAGTAATTCATGACATCGTTGTATAACATCTGACAGTCCTTGCTTTATCCCTGTGGTGCAAGTTTCCACGAAAGAGAGTGAGCAAGTAATTAATTTGCATCGCACCAAAAAGACGTGTCGTAAATTGTCGTTGTGCGTGCGAGGCGACATCGCCACATGGAATAGCCAATGGCATCCCTCAGCAATATATTCCGCATTGATCGTGGGTCGTACGAGGTATTGAAGGTACAGAGGAGAGAGCTGGGCGCAGGAGGAATCCAACATACCAGAATGGCGACACACAGGTAAATTGCATCCTTGTACAGTGTACGTGTAACAGGTTTCATTGTATTTATTGTGGTTTTTAATTCAAATGTTTCTACTCAATGTGTAATGCTTGTTTTTATTTTAATGGACCTTGTCTTGTTTGTTGGAAACTGAAATGCCCTATAGCTAATACATGTACATAACAATGAATTGTTGTTACTACAAGCTGCCGAAACAGCCCAGTTTCTGTTAATAACTAACAGACACTTAACCCCTTGGGCACGGTATTTTACGAGAGACGTCGGGGTGTCGCGGCGGTTCTGGCAGCCAAGCGAACCGCTGCAATGTGTTTGTGCAGTCAAGTGTATCATAAACAATAATCCAACAATGGATTGAAACTGCACGAACGGCGGCAAATGGCGTCATCCGGCCTGGCACTTTTTTTGACGCCATATGACGTCATCTGTACGCAAGGGGTTAACATCTAGTTGGTTATTTATTTTCTTTTAAGTCTTTGAATAGTTTTGTGGTGTTCTTAGTCTTCTATGGAAAATACATCACAAAAACGACACGCTGAAGCTTTCTAATTTTGTATTCAAGGGCATATATTTGTAAACTTATATATTTGTAAACTCTAGCTCACGTTGTTGCCTGTTTAACTTTTGTTTACCAACTGACTCAGTAACTTTCTTCAAGCTGCCCTGTCCGTACTTTTGGGGCGCGTCACCCTGAAAAAGAACATTTCAAATTAAAATGCTATTTTGTTAGCATTAGGCAAGTTATGAGTTTTCCAATGAGACGTACATTCCACACAAAAATGACAGTTTACAAGTTTTTACAAATTTGGAATGAGGAGTGGGACGCTCGTAATTTCTACAGTATTAATGCATATCAATCATCGCGCATAGAGTGCACAGTATAGTAAATGCTTTCTTTAGGTTTAAAAATACCATTTTCCAGTCTTGTTGACTTGACTTGCTGACTCGGACTCGGGTCACGATTTTTTTACTTGAGACTTGACTTGACTTGACTTGGGGAAAAAATGACACTGGACTTGACTTGACTTGAAGGAACATGACTTGTGACTCGACTTGACTTTAATAAATTTGACTTGCTGACATTAACACTTTTGTTAAAATAAACACAAACTTTTGGGCGTATGTGCATATCAGTTGAAAAAACCCAAAAAAACAAGTCTACAGCGCATAGCAAGCTGGGTGTCCAGTACATGTACGTATGCGGGACCACGGTGCTGGCCGACTGCATGGAGAATCATCAAGACAGCATGCCAGGTTGATTTTGTATGGTGCATGCATGCCAGCCTATGCATACATGTAGTAATTTGTCACTGGAGTTTAAATTGACTTGAGACTTGGTACTTGACATGACTTGGAACAAATTTCACTTGGGACTTGATTTGACTTGTGAAATGACTTGACTTGAGAAAAAACGACTTGGTTACAACACTGTAATTTTCTTCCATTTAATAATTTTTTCATTGGGGAAATCAGTCAGAGTGCACTCACTGCAGAATCTGTAGTCTTATGAAAGTAGTCTTGTCATGAACTTTATGTTCGGAATAAGACATCGTTTTTCCCCTTCTTACTTTTAAACACAGTATCATAATTGACAGGTGTGACGTACATGTAGAGTGTATATTTTTACCCCCATGAAGACGTGAGTCAACGTCATTCGTACCAGTTAGCGATTTGACGCCATTGCATATATCGGTTGAAAAAAACAAACCATGTCTCTCATAACAGCGTTCAACAATTCTTAATTAAAACTACTATGTCTGTGGTTTTGGGATGTAATCTGTATCACCCTGAAAAAGAAATTGAATTGCTAGGTTGTTAGCTTTAGATAAGTAAGAAGCTTTCGAATGAGACCATTCCAAAAAACAACAACAATGAGACATTTCAAAATGGCTCACGCTAAACAGACTCGATTCTGCAGCGTACCACCTACACACCAGTCTTGGCACTTTGCAGCTACCCTGCTGAATCCAACAAAATACAACATGTATTTTTTTTATGAGCCCTGCCAAATCAAACAAAATCCAACTGAATTTTTTGATAGGAGTCTGCTTCCACCCTTCTAAATACAACAAAATCCAACAGGTGCGTGAATATTTAGCTGCTACCCTGCATAAATTTGGGGTCGAATTTTTGTGTCTCTGTTACAGTTATGCCCCAAATTTGGGGTATTGTGAATCATTATATTTATTACTTCTACTTTTATGCTAATGATGTGAAACCAAAATATATGTACATTTGTACATGCCAACTAAAAGTCATTAACCCTAACCCCCTAGGCCCTTATTGCTAGGAACCATCCTCAATCCTCCAAAATCCTCCTGTGCTTCAATCACCATTCATCCTCAATCCTCCAAAATCCTTTGCTTCAATCACCATTCAATCACCATTCCTCCTCAATCCTCCAAAATCCTCCTGTGCTTCAATCACCATTCCTCCTCAATCCTCCAAAATCCTCCTGTGCTTCAATCACCATTCATCCTCAATCCTCCAAAATCCTCCTGTGCTTCAATCACCATTCCTCCTCAATCCTCCAAAATCCCCCGTGCTTCAATCACCATTCCTCCTCAATCCTCCAAAATCCTCTGTGCTTCAATCACCATTCCTCCTCAATCCTCTAAAATCCTCTGGTGCTTCAATCACCATTCCTCCTCAATCCTCCAAAATCTTCCAAAACCACCATGAGGATTTTGGAGGATTGAGGAGGGTTAGGGTTAAGTAAAGCCTAAGTTCCGCCAATCCAGCTTTTACGTATGAGAGAAAAGCAAACTACTAAATTGTTCATAGGGTATGAATAATTTTGGGCATAACTGTAAATCAGACATGTTTGGGATTTTACAATTCAGGACACATTCTTTAATGCTTTCTATCTCCAAGAGTGATTATGTAAAGCAAAGTACCTGCCAAACAAGTAAAAAATAGTGTGAAGTCCATTTTGATGGGAAATTACACAGGTCAGGTGTAACAGGGACACAGAAACAATTTCACACTTTTGGACCCCAAATTTAGTACGTGTTGACTGCTATTAAAATCCAACAAATTACAACAGCTTTTTACAATTGTTGGATTTTGTTGGATTTAGCAGGGCTAGGGTTAAGATCAAAATTTTAGTTAGATGACGCACTTATAGTAGCAACTTCCCAAACCTCTTTGCCAAATGGAGGAATTTGGAGGATTGAGGGTCTTTGGAAGTTGAAGCATCGGAGGATTTTGCAGGATTGAGGTCATAAGGGGATTTTGCCTCTGGAGGAAAATGGAGGATCCAGGTCATCAGGCCCAATCTGATGCTGGTTAATTTCGGAGGATTGAGGTTACTAGGGTGTTTACGAAAACCCCTGGAGGATTTTGGAGGATTCACGCAATGGTCCCCATGAGAGTATTCTGGAGGATTCAGGTTACATGCAGCTTGAACACTTTGAAATCAGAGGATGTTTAAGGATTTAGGTTACTTGGAGAAAAAACGATGTACATGTAGGGAGTTAGGGTTAAACATTACGATATCTTTACATAAATATGTGTTTTAAAAAATGATTCACATATGTAATCAAATTTCCGAACCTGCTCCGCAAAATGAGAGCATTAGTTTCTTTGACTCTGAAGTTGACCAAGACTCCCAATACATCACTCGTGCGCCAATCATTCACAAAGGCGCTGGCAAAACATTAACCAGTCATCTCTAGCCAGCGGGGGATCGTGGCTGACAGTTCACAGGAATTCACGAACACGATTAACAACATGCGGTATCCTGCATTACTGACATTCTGTTGGCAGTGAAGCCGTTGTTGAACTTTAGAATCATTAGAATGCTGCGTCCATCAGACGCAGAGGGGACACAACAAGTCATGTATTTCACTTCCATCTGGATCAGCTTAGGTACATGCACTCGTAGACGGGCATGCCATGTGATGATTCTTGTCAGGCTCGTTTCTCCAAATTGCTTGTCTGATGAGTGTAGGAATTAAGTGTATACATGTACGGGCCAAAATAGAAGCTGAATACTATTCAATGAATGTATAGTCCAACTTGTTTTCTTACATATAATAATGTCGCGCATCACCAACATGATCTTAACCCTAACCCTGCTAAATCCAACAAAATCCAACAATGGCAAAAATCTGTTGTAATTTGTTGCTAAAAATGGCTCTCAAAAGTCACTTTTTTGTTATTTCATATTAGAAATAATTGGCTGTTTTATTTTACAATACACAATCTACATAAAACTAGAAAATGACGCAGACTTCTCTCAGCAATAACATTATCTTTAAACAGTGCATCACAAAATGCTTACAAAATGCTTACAATGTGTGTAATTTCATGTGTGAAAATTGTCAGCAGGTATACATTATTTGTGTCAGGTTTCACAGTGCCTTGGCTTCGAAAAAGTTAGGAAGGAGTGACATGTATTATGTAATACATGTTCTTATTATGTACTGGGGCGGATTGCAATACTAAAGTCTTAGCCAGCTGGCTTAGCCAGTACGTTATTAGCCGGCTATCGCTCTTAGACAATCTTGGATAAGATAAACTTAGCCATTGTAATAATCCGGTCTTCCCAAAGCCTACAGGGAGTAATGATTTACGAACAAACGCTCCATGGTCGCACGCTTTGCAAAACATAAATATGTCAATCGCAAGATTGATCATCAGGAAATCTGTATTTACGATACAACTCTGTGTCTTCATATTTATCTAAAGGGTCCAATTTATCCCGAAAAATCATCCCTCGACGCAGTGCTCTTCTATATAAATAATTAATAGCTATCAACTGAAAAGCAATTCTTGGGAGCTATTTAAGAGTACACATATTTCAATATCAATTTGCATCTAATAGAAGAAAATCATGCCCAGCTAAACTTATAGACCGCCTTAAGCCGGCCCAACCAAGGCTAACTATTTTAAGACTGTCTAAACACTTGTCATTGCAATGGTCTTACTTATAGACTGTCGGACAGACAGAGCTTTAAGACTGGCTAACGTGCAGAGACAGCTTTAAGACCAATTATTGCAATCCGCCCTTGGGGTCCTTGTGTTTAAGCCTATGGGGGGGGGGGGGGGGGGGGGCAGGGGAAGGGGGGGGCACGTATGTCCTTGAAATATGATACCCGTGGGACTTGGTTTGAGCGTGCGTAGTTCACCAAAACCGAATTCCCACGACATGTAACCCGAAACCACACGCGAGCTTGTGATTCGCCCGCGCGTGTATGACGTAACTATGCAAAAACAATGCAAACGCTCATTTATAATTTTCCCCGCGAAAGAAACGAACCAAAAAGCAACTTGGTTTTGATTGCATTTTCGCGTTTTTCATGTCAATGTGTTTCCCAGCACTTCATAGCCATTTAGTTCCGGTAATTTTTCCAATATGTCATTACAAAGCTAAATTTTTTTGCCGAGCAAACCTTTTCAATCTCGTTGGCCCATATCGCGTTTCAAGGTCACATTTCACGTGTAAAGCAATAGAGAACTTACCGCGTACAAAAGGCATGGCTGTATTCCCGTGTGTTTAATCCTTTTCGTGAAAATCACGGACTGCTCTTTTTGATCGGCCATTTCTTGAGTTTAATCAGATTCAAATTATTTACCGGTTCTCCCAATATCACAATTAATTGCTTAGCAATAGGAAAACAAATTGAACATTCTATGTATCTCCCGATTTCTTTTCAGATTGGTTTAGTTTCTTTCCTAACCCCTATCCTATCCTGCCCAAGAGTTTGCAGTGCTACTAGTAGTACCCAACATCTCTAGCTCTTCAAGTCTTTTCCACCTCAACTTCAAGGCCCCATGCTTCTTAGCATTTCCAGGGCCAGCTGAGGGGTCCTAGTACTACTTCAGAAGGAATTTCAAGGCCAGCACCCATCAAGCACGAATGAAATAAATAAAACAATGGCAGAAAAACTGAGAATTTTCCTAAGAAAACTGGTGAACCAATTAGTAATAATGTGGTTTAGGGGCACCACTACATGTACTGTATGTACATTTACATGTATTGGGTTTATTCAACAAAATAGTACATGTACAAATTGTAATTGTCTATTTTTCTTGAGTTTTCTTTTTTTGTTATTTGGAGGGGGTAGGGGGGTAGGCGGTTAGGTGAGAATGGTTTTTCAAGCTTGATGACAAGGTATGAATTTCTGAAAACTTTAACATAGTCTTAATAAACACTGTATAAACATTTTCTTCCAGACTAACTTGTTAGAATTCACAATTTTTTAAAATTAATAGCAGAGCCCTTAAGGATATTTGATGCAGATTTGTAAATATATTTAAAGTAAACAGAAAACAATTGAATATACAATCTTTACTGAAAAGTTAAATTAACTAGGAAATCATATGGCACTTGCCATTTTGTTGTAAACATTGAAGGATTTAACTATTGTTTTTAGCATGGCATGGGGGGATTGGTATAACTTCTCACTGAATTATTAGGACTCTACAGAGCAGGACTGTTTTCTATTTGTTTTTTATCACTACTTTTTATTAATTTGTGGACTTGCCTTTTCAAATATTAAAACAGGAGAATGAAAGAATTTTTTTAAATTACTTTAAATATCATTATGGTACTCAGCCAAAAAAATTCCCCCAGTACAAAATCATGATTCAATTTACCCTGTCAATATTTTTTTAGTAATCTCACAAAATTATTTTCAGAAAATGTGGCATTGTTTTTAAGGGGAAAGGACGTGTGAGAATATTGTCTAAACTCAAGTCAGCCCAACACTCAGAGTCAGAAGCTAGTCAACCATTTGCTTTCCCATCATAGAGCAAACAGGAGTCCAGGCTTTATATCTGAATTCAAATTTTCAATGCACAACTTCATGACAGTTCTAAAGCATCACAGGGAAAGACAGGTAAATGTTCACTCCCCACCGTCAGCGAAAAGCCATCGCAGATCCTCAAGAGTCTGCCTCCGTCAACCATCATATCTTTAAGGAACTGCAGAGGATGACAGAAAATAACCAAATTAAGTATAGGGCCTATGGTTCACATTCGATTGGGCTTTTTTTGGTAGCTCTCTGGTCTGGAAAAAATGTTGGTCTGGAAAAAAAAAACACCTTTTTCTTACCACAAGTACAAGCGGACCACAATCCTTTTCATGCTTGATCACGGTGTAGGACTAGGGGGCTACTGTTGCTAATCCCTGGGCTTAAATCCTCACAAACAAAGATAGGGCCTATGATCAGTGATATTTTGACTCCGAGCATGCATACATTACATGTAGTCACCTCTAGTACTGGTACGTAGTACGGGTACGGCGGGCGCGTGGGGCATATCCACGCCGGGTCCAGACAGCCCAGTGCCCGGCATGCAGTACATGTAGATATGTGGCGCCATGGTCCGGTGTCGTGTTCTCTTCCCACGAGTATCGGTTTACAAGGCCCCAACAATCCCACATTGTCCAGTTCTGCTGAAGAAAATCTTGCTTCAGAAGGTTGAAAATGTTGCATTTTTTCACAACAGAATGGAAATATAGCTTTTGAGCGTACATCAGAGCATTCTTGAGGTGTATATCTTACCGTCCATGGCGAGTTGCTTGTAACTTGAAGACGAAAATCCGCGGAAAAAGACATATTCATGGAGGCTTCTTCTCGTGCCAAATTTTTTTAGCTTTGTCGCCATGTTGTCCAAACCAAATGTTGAGACTTACATTTTGTTGAAATAATTATCTTTTACCTCTAAAAAATGCGGTTTTCAAAATACAAGCGAGTAAAGTGGACTATAGCACAAAAATGCGAGTTTTATGCTGAAAATAAGTACAAAGTTTGACATTGCGTAACATTTTAATTAAAGCATTTAGAGCCTTACTCTTTCGAGTAAGTTCTGTTCTCATGAATAATAGTTAGTTCGCGCGGTATTAATATACAATGAATTAAACATATCTACTTCAAAATGACCTTTCTATTGGCCTATACAACTGTCAATCACGCCGCGTCAGCAAAAATGCATATTCATTAGGAGATAATGAGCACCGCCGCCATTACAAATGTCGCGCGTGCGCAAACCAAATGCCACAAGGGAATATACGTGGGGGAAGGGGGAGGGGGCACACAATTTATTTATTACATTTCTTTACCCAGGGTGTGCCCAAACAGTTTAAAACTGGTTTCCATTGGGGCCCTGCATATTATTAGTTAAAACTGAATATTTACACATTCATACAAAATATTTAAACAAATACAATAATGTTTACACAAATAAATATATTTTCGGTTAACTTTTCAACTCTCCAGAAGCCTATTGCTGATTTACGGGATGGGCGAAAAACCTGCGAAAAAAAAAACCTTTTAGGGTGAAAAACAAGGGGAAATTCCCATTCGGCTCCAAAGTATTTTGGCAACCAAGTTTATAACTCCGCAGATCAGCGTAAATGACAGAAATATCACTGATAGATGGCTTTACGTAGCTCCGATTTAAATGTACTTAAGGAGTTTATGGTTCTCATTTGTTCAGGCAGATTATTCCATATACTGGCACCACTCACAGCGAAACTTGTCACGTAGCATTCCTTTTTGGCGAAAGGAACTTTCAGTGCCATTTGGGTCGATTGTCGTGTTTCACGAATCACTGTAAGTGGTGTGAACAGATTTGTCATGTACAAAGGAGTCGTTTTGTTAAGGCTTTTGAAAACAAAGATAGCCTTTTTGGACTGAACTCTTTCTTTAAAAGGAATCCAATAATAGTCTGGCAAACATATCAGCTGAGGGGGTGAGGGAGGTACATTTAAGTATTATCCGTGCGGCTCTTTTGAGACATTTGTTGAGGGTATTGTCGTGAGATATGTACCTTCCTCCCCACACCGTACAGCAATACTCTAAAGATGGCATAACTAAACTTACAAAGAGTGTGTGCAGGCTGCTTTGGGGATTGTAATCACGAATTCTGTTTAACACACCCAATTTAGACGAAACAGTCTTCCTTACGTATTCAACATGTGTTTCCCCTCCCCTTCTTCCCCCAATCTTTTTATCAACCACAGAATGCTTAAGGCAAGATTGGCATGAAATTTTGTGACTTTTCCTAACTTTGATCATGGTCACTTTGGTATGAAAAATCAAATTTTTTGGATTTCTATGGTTAACATGGCAACCGATTTAAAAACCACGGTAACGGTGAATTTGAGCTCTTTATGCAGAAATATGTAGAAAAAATTGAATTATGGAAGGCAAAAACATGGTTTTGGCACCTAAACTTGGTGAATTTAATACCACAAAGCATTATGGGGATTCCAAGAATATATTTAACATTTCTAGGAAAACTGGACATGAAAATGAGATTAAAACAAAAAAAGTACAGAGCCTCAATAAATGACAATGTACACGTATGTAATTAGCCACTGGATACAGACAATTAGTTCCGCTGACTGACTCGTGATGCCGCTGACTGACTCGTGATGCCGCTGACTGACTCGTGATGAAGTGGATTGTCACTTACGAATTTCTCCTTTTTTTCATGCAATGCTGCGTATCGCACTGCACATATTCATGTACGTATTTGAAGTCCCTTAGAGGAGACAAAATTGGTCTGCAGTTATTTTCTCAACACTCTCAATTGCCACTATACCAGCTTCATGTAGTTGGTTCAGTTGGTCCGATCTCTGAATTAATTTTTGTTTTTCTTCAAAATGTGAAATGCAACAAAATAGGCCATTGATGATTCTTTTCACTTATTGATTCAATTGGAAGCAGATTCTAATTGATGTTTTGTCATTTTGGTTGTTGATGTTGAGGGTTCTTTTCCCCTAAGTCCTGGTATTCGTGACTTACGGCTCCATGTCCCGTCTCTATTTAATTTCTTAATGTCTGCAGGTTCCTGTATTGTTGGATGAGACGGAAAGATTTCAGTGTTACTTCTTTTAATTTGGCTAAACATATTTATAAGCTACAATCCCGGCCAAATCTCGTTGGGCCCCCGACCCCCCTGCCCCAAGTCAATGTTGGCTCTCATTGCACGGAATGCGTTCGGGCTTGATATTACAACATTGAGCGGGGGCGCGGGGGAGGGTATGTTTATCATCACGTGGCCCAAGCATTTTGGCCGGGATTGTAGATTGGGCTGCTGTCTGTAAGCCAGTTCGGTATCTCAGAGACCAAAGGTTATTCGGGATAACATTGCTGACGTTATGTCACACCATGTTATGTGAACACCCATTCTGATTGAATTTAACACGTGTGCGTTGTGCGACCATCTTTCGCATTCACACGCGCATATTACGTTACGCGGGATAAAATGTCATTGTGCACATGCGCAGTTGAAATACCGAACTGGCTTATTGTGTCATAGCACAGTAACACTGACCTGCTTAAATTTTTGTGTGCATACATGTAGATGGTGGAAAAACTATGAAAAACAGAGAAAAGCAGAGAGAAATTCTGTTCTAGTGGTCTGTTCTAGTGGTCTGGTTCCCAGAACATACCTTAGAGTCTCTTAGACAAAATGAAGAAATTTATAGATGTCAGAGAATTATCTGGTCAGAGAACTAGACTATTTGCAACGATTGTCGGCCGACAATTCTTGGAAAACAAAATTTCCACTTTTCTTGAAAACGCCAGCACACCAGGTGCCATGATTGCACTGGGATAGTATAAACAAAAAAGAGATTTTATATTTACAACTTCCTGCTTAGAGTGCCATTCAAAATTGTCCATGTTTTAAAATTTCGATTCTTTTTTGAAAATGTGGGTGGGTGGGTCAAGGAAAATGAGTGAAAATCGAAATTCACTTTTTCAATAAAAAATAAAGAAAAAAATGAAAAGAAAAGCTCTTTTGACTTGCCGATTCTACTCCCGCATTGCGATTGGTTGGTTATTTCAAACCTGTGCAGTTGTGCGCGGCCCGTACATAAATGTAAGTGTCGCGCCGGCCTATGCGTAGTCTTAGACGTATCATCCGTTCAGCAGAGTGGATATTCTATAAACTGGTTTTATGACTATTTGGCACAACACTGCCATACCATGGAGGAAGGAACACAAACGTTTGTGTTCCTTCCTCCATGGCCGTACTGGGCTGCACATTATTGATCAGATATAAAAGCATGAAGGAAGAAACATCATCTTTGAATGGCTGGACAATGACTACCATCGTCTTTCCTTTGATATACATGCATAGAATTGAAGCGTAGCAAGAATTCCCCTTTTTGCCAAAAAATGTTTTATGTAATGTCCTTTAAACATTCAACATGATGAAATAGCGTTTGTATATAATACATTTTTAGAGTATTTGAAATGCAAATAAGGGTGTCTGAGAGAGCGAATTTGTAAATTACATGTATAAAATTCTATATTTAAATTCTCCCTCAAGTATAAGGCGGTCATCGCATATGTTTGTACCATTGATCTATACAGGGGTTTTGGGCATTGGTTTTGGGGGCCGGGCTTTCTCTCCCCGACAATAAGCCAATCACGTTGCAACCTGACGCTCAGGTCAAACATTTTTTTCCTACTTTTCTTCAATAATTTAGACAGTCATGCATGTTTTCATATATTGTAAAATTAATTTTGAATTTATCATCCATATTTATGGCCGTTTCATGGTTCAGATCTTCGTTAAAACAAAGTATTATAGAAAACAAAATCAACCACACGTAAAAGTCCTATAGCCGGCGGCTTGGAAGTGCCCGGAAGTTCAATCGTGACCTTTATGTGCGAGACTTTATACACGGTCTATTTTGGCACTTTAGACACGTCATTGATTGATGGATTGCAAAGTCCAATGTGACTATGAACAAAATCAGTATTGCCAGCGCTATAGGTCAGAAGCTGATTATGAAACACAAAAGTCATCAGGGAACATTGTTCAAGCGGAGGAGCCCACAGCTGCATCCCGCCGTCACTGAACTGGACATTTTATTATTTTCTAATTGAATAGAAAATCAATATTTTAAGATCGAAAATTGGGGTGGGTGGGTCAAAAAAAAATTTCAGACAAAAATAAAATAATAATAATCACAATTTTATAAACATTGACAATTATGAATGGCCCTTAAGACTGAAATAACTTTTATTAACTGGAGTTTCTCATGGAAAGTTGATAATGCAACTCGGACCTTACAGAAAATTAATCTGATAGAGGCACTCATATGTTAGACTTGATGAAAACAGAGCTGACAATCTTCAAGTTCTGTTGAAAAATGGTTATTGGTACCAAGTGTGATCTTGACAAATTAACCATCACAGTTTTATCATTTTCTTACTAGACAAATCCGTGCGTTGACCTGGGGCTACACATTTCCAATATTTGTATTATCTACCATGACTGCCATAAAAACGTCACACAAAAAACAGTGGATGAAGAAACTGTTATGTGAGGAAATTGGCACAGGAGATGTGGTCTGATTGTCACGCTGTAGTATGGTTGGATCCACAGCTTTTCACACTCACGTATGTTGATGTGTATTGCGGGTTTATCAGTTTAGTTTATTCACAGGCTGGTATGCTGCAGTCGCACAGTATAAGCCGTTGCCTGGATTGGATCTGTTGTCGCTACGGCTTCGAATTTGGCCATTGACAGGCTACGGTGAAGAGCCGTAGCAATTGATAATGTCTGTGAGAAACGCTATGACAATACGAACCATTCAAATTTTCTCTTCCAGGGTTTTCTGTCAGATGTACCCCAGAAATATATGTGCACAAGAAGTTTCCCAAGACACACATCATAAAATCAGGCGTGCAAAGTTTTTTTCAGTAATATTTATTGATTTCTTTGTAACATTGTCAGGTAAAGTCGGAAGTAGATAGTATACAAATATTTACTGCTTCGAGTGGTGTAGTAAAACTAGCCTCCCGAGGTGCTCCATGGATTACCGAGGGAGGCATGTTTTACCACACCACGAGATAAAAGCAGTAAATATTTGTTTTATAACACCTCACCCACAGATTCTGCTTGATTTAAAAATATTATTATTTAAATCTAAATACAGTTAAAATGGACTTCTATTTCAATACAAAATTAGTGGAAAATGTATTTGCTCTTTTAAAAACCACCCCTTAACGAAATGTTTGAACCCAGCTCTGTAGCGCTGGCACTTTGGAACAATACGTGTTACGCGCACACCCGCATGCATCTGCACACAAATACCACGCCATGTGTATAGTACTTTGGTTGCTAATGGTATAGTACTTTGGTTGCTACGGGTATAGTACTTTTGGTCGTGCACAGGAAGATAGCAAAAATAGAAAATGCCATGTGACTCGCTCTCGGTCAATCAAGACACAGAATCTGTGGATGAGGTGTTATAATATCGATTCTTGGCATATTTCTATAGTGATTGGTATCGATATGATTAAAAGCTATTGAATTATGCACTATTCGAAAATTCACCGGGATCGCTGGTTCAGTTAATCAATTGCTGCTACAGAATCGAAGCACAACCTACACTTGGTTTGAACTCGTGAATCTGATCAAAAAAAGTATTGCACACTAATATTCACCAGGAAGGTTTCAAGTTGGTCGTTAGCTTCACTTCCATGGGATTCGCATTCTTGTAAAAACCCCGCTTCCAAAGAATCTCATGAAAAGTATGACAGCAACAGAGGAAATCAACGAATATCACTGCTTGTAAAAGGCTAATATGCAATTCAATTACGCAACACCATTATGCCTATTCAAACGCAAATAAGCACCTCATTGCTTAAAAAAAGAAACTGATCTGACGTCACTTGTACAGCACAAAGGGTAAACTGTAGATCTGCACAATGAGCAAAACTAAGTTGGCGGAGGAAACATACGTGTACTGCTTGACCAACTTGCATTCTTTGCACTGGACTTATTGTCTAGGACCAGGGTCCAATTTCATGGAGCTTTTAAGCACAAGCACAAATTCGTGCAGGAGCCGCGTCGTTAGTGACTTGCGTGTGTGACAGTTTCGTCATAGACACATGCACAGTACAGCCTGCGGTCTCATAGACTTTGCGTGTGTGAGAGTTACGTCAAGAAATACTCCAACTCAAAAACAATATTGTTGAGTATGCACAGGAATGCGTGTACAAATGACAACCGGCCAGGTGGTCTTTTTCAAACCGCAGCTATGGCCGTCGTCTGTATTCAAGATGTTAATACCCCGATCCCATTCATCTTTTGCTGCAGTGAGAACACCCATCGGCCTGTCTGCCGATCTCTGACGGCACCAGTAATGTCAGTCCCTCCTGTGGATGATGAGTCGAGCAAACCTCTTCCAAGACCAAAGCTGCCGCTAGGACCAAGAGTGTCAGCGCCCATGCTCGGCATCTCAAGCACAGGTAAGGCCATTTGTTTTGTTGTGTACTGCAAACTGTTGTGGAAGAACTTGTGAACAATGCTTTTGTCCTGGTAGAGTGAGTGACCTTAGCCCGTTTCACACGGCCGTCAGAAACACGGGAACAGTGCCATGAAATCGCATCAATGTCACAACAAATTCATGGATTTCCGTGCCTTGGGTCCCGTGCGGTTCGTGACAGGGGTGGAGACCTCCAAAATTTCGCATCGATGTGACATCCGTGCGATGATCAACGAGATTGGTCCTGTGAATGTATCGATGCAGTGCAGTGAAAGCGTCTTTATGCATGCACAGTTTGCTGTTGCTCTGCTGCAAAATGGCGGTTTACGAAAACGTACTATTTATGTTAGTACTCCTGCGTTTGAACGAAAAGTATCCAGTAAGGTCACGAAATCGTGACATGTACATATGTAACTAGGGCAATCTCCAACAGGTGAAGAATGTTTCATCGTCCGCAGAATTAGTGCACAAATGTTCGTGAAAACTGCCATCATATTTATAACTTCAATCTTTGCATGGCCATTTCTTTGATCAGATCATTCCTTTCCTCAAACGTCAAGCTGACCAGTGATGCTTGTTAAGGACTGACTGAGTGAACACTCATAGATATCATGGGAATTTAAAATCGGTAATCCTTATACCTTTAGGACACCTATTTTTTTACGAGTTCCGTTCAAAACTGACTTTCGCAGATGACTTTACAGTACCAAAGTGACTTTTGCAGGCTAAAGCAGTCTTTTTTTCTTCAGATTAACTCATGTTTGTTGTAATTTTGAAATGCACTTTCAAAGAAAATGTGACTTTCCTACCTTTTATTGCAGTCAGAGACGTTGCTGTTTTACCCCATAATTTCCCTCATAAATCAAAACCCTGCCCTCTTTCCACAAAATTAAGCTTGCTCATATTCAACATGATATCTTAGCGAACTATTTAGATGATTTCAAGCACACAGAGTGACTTTTCCTGCCTGTATTATCGCAAAATATTGAGGTAAGTTCCGAAACATAAACTCTCCTTCATTCTCTTATATGGAACGGGGTCCTAAGCCTAAAGGTAAGGATTACCTTAAAATCTTTGAAGGAATTAGTTTTTAATCTGCAAGGTAAGGTTGTTCTCTGATTGTTCAATCACCATCCACTAACCAGCATGGAACATGCGGATAATGGGAAAAATTGTGTCACATTTAGGGATACTGCAGTGCACATATTTGCTTTCCAGGGTGCCAAGACTTCACATCCTTAGAAACGATGAGTGAACGAATAGCGCCCTCTTTTGACCAGCAGACACAGGCCATTTCCAGAATTATTAGGGGAAAATAAAAAGAAGTTGGCTGTTGTCAGGAGAGTGAGCCCTCTGTTGTTTTGTTTTTACATGTGCTGATGTACGTGGGTTATTCCATGAAATTGAGACACACACACATTTTGGCATTCTTTGATCATGTAATTGTTTTTCTTGTTTAAACCAAACTGGCTTTAATGATGATTATGGTATGAACTTGAAGAGTAAAAGGAAGCCTTTTGAATGATACAAAACATGAGGGCATTATATGTGATATATTTATGTTTTGTTACCAAGTGTGATGGTGTCCCGGGCTAAATTATGGGGAAATTTTGTGACATAAAACCTATACAAAGTACAAATAGGGTTCAGAGGTTAAGAAATGTTTACTATTTTTTCTCTTTTACATGACAGGTTATGCAAAACTGCATGTAACTTTTAACAAATCATATTTTCAGTATCTCTAACATCTTTTCTGTTATATGGCTAACAAATCTGTGGTTAAGTGGTAACTGATGGTGTCCCACTCTGTTATATTTTGTTACATCCTGCCTGCATGTCTAGCTTTCTTACTTTTCATCAATTTAATGAAGTCTGAATTAAATTTGATTTCTTTTGTGTGATTACTGTTTTAATAAAAGTAACTTGTAAAGTCAATATATTGGACTGCCTTTCCAAAATGGACAAAAATGGACTCGGAGGTAACGGCGGTGTTATGTGGAAGTCATTCAAGTGTGGTCAATTGATTTCCAAACAATAGTCAACAATGTCAGGTGAAATCATGTGTCTCTCCTAACACCTGGACACAGGAGTGTCCATTTACCCTATAACAGGTGCTGATTTTTTGCACTTGTCCTCACTAGCTGTTATCACTTCTTGCATAAAGATGAAGGTTCCTCCAATTGGTTTGTTAGTTGTCTGTCTTCTGGCACTGAGTAGTGGTGTTCACCGTCATTTAACTGAAGATGGCAATACACAGCGTGAGGTGGCTGTATATGTTTTGGTGTGTCTGCAGGTGTCATCAACTGTCTGTGGACACGCTTTCAGGAACATGGTCTGTACACGAGAAGGCCAGGTCAGGGCCGCAGACGTACATGTACATGTATGAGTATGACTACCCCTCCTCAGGACCAATACCTGAGGATCCTGGAATGTCGAAGCCGACAAAGTACTGCTAGATCCTTAGCGACAGACTTCCAGAGGGCAACTGATGTCCATGTATGCAACCAAACAATGAGGAATTGTCTGCATGAAGATGTTATGAGAGCCAGAGACGACCAGCCAGAGGCCCCATTTTGATCCCACGACACCGCAGAGCCCGGCTGGAGTTTGTCAGAGACCATCAAGTTTGGCAGGTGGACCAGTGGGCGCCAGTACTGTTCTCTAATGAAAGCAGGTTCACTGTTTCAACCAATGACAGACTTATGAGGGTTTCGAGATGCTCAGGGGAGCGATATTCAGACTGTAAGATTATGGTCGAATTTGACCACTATGGAGGTGGGTCAGTTATGGTCTGGGTGGGTATCTGTCTGGACCTAGCTGGTGGTACACAGGTCTGAGGTACCGAGATGAGATACTGGAGACGGTGAGGCCATTTGCTGGTGCCGTTGGGGAAAATTTCATCCTGGTACAAGATAATGTTCATCCACACACTGCACGAGTGTCCATGAACTTTCTTGAGGAGGAGGAGGAGGGAATCAACACCATGCCCTGGCCAGCAAGGTCTCGTGACTCAAACCCTATAGAGCATGCATGGGACATGCTTGGCAGACGGGTTGCAGGTCGACAGCAAGCTCCAGATACTGTACAGACACTCACAGAGGCTTTGGTTGAAGAGTGGAGGAACATTCCTCGGGACTCCATAAGGCGCTGTCAAGAGTGCATACAAGCACGTGGAGGTCATACCAGTTACTAGCCAACGATTAATTAACTAGGACTTTGTCAAAACGTGGACAGTGTACAGACACTCATGATCACTGGCAGATGTTTATGTCCACGTTTGTTTTCATTCACATTTTAGTCATGCTAACATGTTACCATATCAATAAATTTCACCTTAATACATTGTTTGACCATTGACTGGAAATCAATTGACCACACTTGATAGGCGCATAAGCTCAATGTAATGTGGGCACATTTAATTTAATACAAAAACATTTAATACAAAAACAAGATAAGAGATGGAAGCTGATTATTAAGCCTAACATTGTTTGATTTGCAGTCTTAAATTATGTCTTAACCCTAACAGTCCTTAATTCTCAGATGATGATTTTTCACATATTAGGGTAACGGTTTGTACATTGTATGCAATCTGTTCTGACTCTAAGAAAACAAACTTAAAAGAAACAAAACATACTGTACATGCATACATGGTGATATTTATGGTGGCTGCATTCAATAGTTTTATTCCACCATGGTTGTGTAGAGTGGGGGTAGGGGTTCCTGTTATCAACTTGGATGAGAAATGTGCAGCATGATGGTGATGCTGTAACAGATTTTAAGACAAACTTATGTATTCTAGAAAAGAATATGATAAATGAAAGGGATTTCAGTGCTGATTTCATGAACAATTGTGTGTGGTTATATTTGACTTTCAATGATGGTCATTTAAATTGACTTATTTAAAACAAATGTTTTATGCAAATGGTACAATGGTAAACAAAACAAAAATAATCAATTTAAATAAAAGAAAACGATTTAAATCAATAAGATTGTGGCACTGCTTAAGTTCCTGTTTCCAAGAATTGTTTTTCTCTTCATCTTGTCCCTTGGTCTAAGTTTTGGAAATGTACAAACTACACTCTAAATTTGATTCTGTCTACTGACTTTTTCTAATCGTCGAACAAATCACAAACTTTTTCCTTTGCATTTTAATACCGACGTGGAGCGAATGTTTTTAATACTGTGCAAGTTCTGTGTGTGTTTATACAACTGGTACTCCTCCTGGAAATACCGTAGGTTGGAAAATATTTCTTGGAAAAATTTGGGACTGTATAAAAAACATGGGCAGCGGATGATTGAAAAGAGACAGTACTACGATGGTGAGAGGTCATCATGCATGGTGTAGGAGACTTCTAGAAAAATGACAATCTTGGCATTTTCAATCCATTCTTGTGCTATTGTGTACGTTATGCTTGGCTGCACAAGCCTCTTGTTTCCATTTCGCTTTGCTGCACAAGCCGGCACCCATATAATACCTGGGTTCGAGGGGTTAAAGGGCGTCCCTTTTTATTTCTTTGGTTCTCAATTCCGAACGACCCTATTTTTGGCTCCCAACCAAAGAAAAAAAACAACCCATTCTTTTTAGTGATACAAGCAATTTATTTTTCTTCAACATAACAGAAATTATAGAAAATGTATTTAAAAATCATGCACAGAAAGTGTATTCTAGCACGGGAAACGGGTATTTATAGCACAACAGGAATCTTGAATCATATCTCGCACTTGCGCAGATTTGTATTTTTACGTTTGCAAAGAAGATTTATATTTTGTTCATTTTAATTATGCCAGAAGTTGCCAAAGATGTCTTTTTTCTTTCATTTAAAAATCATGCAAGACAGTCATACATGTTGTACACTGAACACTTTGCATCATTTCATATTCAGCCTCATGTGCGCTCAACAATTTTTTTTTACCCCAGTTTTTAATTTTTTAAATTTTTTTTCGACCGACCGACCGACCGACTCTCCTTCAAGAAGACGAAAAAAATATAAGAACCATAGAAATATAAAGGTACAAAAATCCTCCAAACCATCAATCTGTTTTTAAAACCCTAACCCTGCTGAATCCAACAGGATCCAACAATTTGATATTCCTGTTGGACCCTGTTGGATTGAGCAGCTCACTCATAGTGTTACAATCCTGTTGGATTCAGCAGGCAACAGAAAAATATGTCAGCATGGATTCTGTTGGATTTAGCAGGCAAGTCATTTTTTATGACGTGTTGGACTGTGTTGGATTGAGCAGGAAGCTCATATGAGTCACCGTTGGACTGTGTTGGATTGAGCAGGAAGCTCATATGAGTCACCGTTGGACTCTGTTGGATTGAGCAGGAAGCTCATATGAGTCACCGTTGGACTCTGTTGGATTGAGCAGGAAGCTCATATGAGTCACCGTTGGACTCTGTTGGATTGAGCAGGAAGCTCATATGAGTCACCGTTGGACTCTGTTGGATTGAGCAGGAAGCTCATATGAGTCACCGTTGGACTCTGTTGGATTGAGCAGGAAGCTCATATGAGTCACCGTTGGACTCTGTTGGATTTAGCAGGAAGCTCATATGAGTCACCGTTGGACTCTGTTGGATTGAGCAGGAAGCTCATATGAGTCACCGTTGGACTCTGTTGGATTTAGCAGGGAATCCTGGTGAACCATTGGGGCGGGGCATTAGGGTTTTAACAGCCTTGTCAAAAAAAAAAATACATGTAAGAATAACCAAACATAGTCAGCTCGACCAAATTGGCTTATTTTTGTTTTATTCAGTGCTTACATGTACACTACACACTGGAGCAAATATTAGCCAATTACAAAATGGCAACAAGGCTTTGACTATTGGGCAGCTTAAAACTTGCTATCGATGATAAGGCGAAGTAAAAACTAGAGATGTCTGTCGCAAGACAGAACACATGGCTTTTCCGGGGGTTTCCAATTCTCACCAAAATCTACCTTGTAAAGTTAAAATTGAAGATAATTCATCATGTTGTTTAACGAGATTTTGCAATTATAACAAAATAACTTTTTCTAAAATAATAAAAAAGTAGAGATGACGTCATGATAATGTCAACTCAGATTGTGCTTGCTTCTCGCACTTTCTACCTACATGTATCCACCAATGTTCATGATGGTCGGACCAACACTCGTTTCAAAATAGCACATTTTTGATGACGTCATCAAGACGTCACACATTTTTCACATTAATATGAAGAACATGAACTAACAAACCTAAACCAAAAGAATTTTTATTTTAGCATGTTCTGTTGATGAGATATGGCTTCAAGGTTTAAAAAGCTAAGAAAATGATACAAAAATCGTAGTATAACGTCATCATGACGTCACTTCAATTTTTATCTGCAACACCTGCTGGCCAGCTAGATATCAAGTTTGAACTCAATCAGACCTTCGGTTCTCTACATATAAGCTCTTCAAAAATGCACCTTTAAGATGATGTCACGTGCCCCGTGATGACGTCATTACAACGTTACTTGTCAAAACAATTACTGCAATGTGGTCTTGGCCTATGTCAAGATTGGAGGCAATCTGATCAATGACAGTGTAAAATTTTGAGAGTACAATGAAATTTGATACATTTAAAAATTTGTAGAAAATCAGCCGATGACGTCATCATGACTTTAAAATTACTATAAAAGCGTATGATGATGTCATCATGACTTTACCTCAATTTCCATCTATGGCACGTGCTGGTCTACCAACATACCTGGACCTACGGTTCTCTAGATATGGGCCCTTGAAATATGCACTTTTAAGATGACGTCACGTGACACGTGATGACGTCATCGTGACGTCACTCTTCAGCGCACAATTTCAGATTGGGGTCTATGCTTATGTTAATTTTGATTAAGATCGGAGATTGTTTAATGCCCAAAGTGCCGCCTACAAAATTCGTACACAAAGTCTATGGGATTTGGGATGGAACTAAAAATTCATAGAAAATCAGCCGATGACGTCATCATGACGTCACTTCGGATTGTACATGCTAGTGGCACTATCTACCTACCCACCAATTTTTGTGACGATCGGACATACCCTTATATGTGTTTCAAAAAAGCACTTTTTGATGACGTCATGATGACGTCACACATTTTTCACATTGATATGAAAGAATATAGGAGCTAACAAAGCTATTACAAAATGAATTTTGAATTTAGCATGTTCTGTTGATGAGATATGGCTTTAAGAATCTTTAAGGTTCTAATTACTATAAAATCGTATGATGACGTCATCATGATGTCCCCTCAATTTTCATCTATGGCACGGGCTGGTCTACCAACATACCTGGTTTGAAGGCAATCGGACCTACGGTTCTCTAGTAGGCCTGTTCCGGGTATCCGGGTACCCGGATACCCGAATGCCGGCGTCAATATCCGGTTCCATTTTTCCGGTTCGGGTACCCGAAACTTACGGTGAAAAATTCAATGTAAGGTTTCATACCAAAAATAAATAAATAAATACAGAGAATTTGATCTATTTCAAACTCTGTTCCGAAAGACCCGAACCGTCCGGCGGTGTTTTGAAAACAATGCGTCAACAAAAATGCAGTGAATGGAAAGTATCAATAATGTGGTCGGCCAACGCTGTTTGTATCTTATCTATAGCTATCTTGTTGCTTATTATAGTCTGTCAATGGAAGTGAACTGCGGTTTACGCTGGGGCTAAACTAGCTCCGCGGTATGATCAAAGAGCGGGCGGGAGTAATATTGATCTTGAGAGAGTGAACGTTGCTCAGACACTGGGGCAGCGGGAATGGGAAGCGCTCTCCGTATTAGGCCTACGGGTATACGTTAAAACAAAAACAATAAAAGGCTTTGCTTGGAGGAGGCTTTGCTTGGAGTATTAAATTTGTTTTATGGTGTGTGATTATTTTGGTGTCCGACTACATGTACATGTACATGTGCCCTGTCAACTCGTACCCGAGTCAACTCGTACCCAGGTTAACTCGTACCCAGGCATGCCAGGTTAACTCGTACTCTGTGGATGATTTAATATTTAACCCCTTGCGTACGGAAGACGCCAAAATGGCGAAAAACAAAAAACAGTACCACCAGGCCGGATGACGCCATTTGCCGCTATTTGTGCAATTTCAATCCATTGTTGGATTATTGTGTATGTTACGCTTGACTGCACCAGCAAAGGCCGACGCGACACCCCGGCGCCTCCTGTAAATAACCGTACTCGAGGTCTTTTTAAATATCTGAACCTTCTAAACGATATTTTTATAGAGACTGGACGACAGGTAATGACTGCAGATGTGAAAACGTCTTCAATGGAGAATGTCTTATATAATAGGTCAAATTTAACATAATTAATGTTCAACTTCAAAGGTCCTGGTGTCCCTGAAATAATTGAAATCAGTAATAAACACAAAGCCAAGATCGTAACTTTGCCTTAATAAGGCGGTTACACTACATGACCCCCCATTTTTGTTCTTGTGCTGGATATTTTTCGCCGTCCCTGCGACAGAAGAACCGCCCCAGTATAAAATCGCTTTGGACAAGGCTTTACCTCTTTTTTTACCAAGAAGATAGTGGCACGCTCCGTGCAGTCGCCCAATCACAGGCTATTACGAACGTTGTGATATCTGGCCGGCGCCGAACAACCAATAAGTCCATATGAAGAGCCATAGTAGACCAATCACGCAGTTCAGTGAGTCCACCTCGCACACGTGCCGTCCAATCAGCACACGGCACTCGCTCCCCGGCCCCTGTGTGCAGTGCACGTGCGGCATGCAGTGCATGCATAGACTGGTTGCCGCATTTCCATCATGCCTTCTTTGGCACTTAGTGGGCGGCGCGGCGGGAGCCAGTACAGCATTGCTGCATTGAGCATGACACGCGTGTTTTCATCACGGTGATAGGAAATCACGCACCGAAAGGAACTTGTAATCGCGAAGGGAACTTGTAAAAACAACGGAGGTTTCTTTAAAAAAAATAGCGAATGTAAGTAGGCAAACAAATTACAAGCGTTTTTGACGGAAATATGTTATTGAGAGGCGTTTTGTGAAGACGGAAAATACAACAGGATTATTTTTTGTATTAATTTTTTAATGTTTTTTGTTTACTTGCCGATACAAATTTTAGGGTCGCAGCCGTAAAATTAGAACGGGTAACCGGAAGCAAAACTATTTTTGCGGGGGCCTTTTAGCGGCTGCACGGTGCACACAAGGACATTACAAACCTTGCTCTATGATTAGACAGTGTTTGTTTGTTTTTGTTGTTTGTTTGTTTTTTTTTTTTTTGGTTTTTTTTTTTTTTAACGGTCCACTTCCGGGTACCCGAGAACCGAACCAGTGTGGCGTTCGGGTACCCGGATCCAAAATTACCCGTGAACGCACAGCCCTATTCTCTAGATATATGCCCATGAAATACGCACTTTTAAGATGACGTCACG
The DNA here is from genome assembly GCA_037893225.1 of Hippasteria phrygiana. Taxonomy (NCBI): domain Eukaryota; kingdom Metazoa; phylum Echinodermata; class Asteroidea; order Valvatida; family Goniasteridae; genus Hippasteria; species Hippasteria phrygiana. Next base: position 1,994,679 of record JAZGUH010000056.1, read on the forward strand.
TGACATCACGCTACGGGGCACAATTTCAGATTAGGGTCTATGCTGATGTAAATTTTGATTAAGATCGGAGATTGTTTAATGACCAAAGTGCCGCCGACAAAATTCATGTACAAAGTCTATGGGATTTGGGATAGAACTAAAATAAGAAGAAGAGGAAGCGAAAAAAAAAAAAAAAATCAGAACAAAAACAAAGCCTTTTCCGACTGATTGTCGGAAAAGCCAAAAAAGAATTATGTTCAGTGTCCGCGCCTGCTTCCTTTTTGGGGCCGCCTGAATTAAAAAAATTTTTTTACCAGTGGCAAATGCGGTGAAAATGTCAACCGATCCACCGGAAAATAAAATACAAGTTTACTAAAACTATTAAAACTACTGTAAAACATGTTCAATTCTCTTGTCCAACATGTCTCTTTCATTTGTGTGTCTTTGAACAGTACAAAAACCTACGGTTGTTGACAATTTTAAAAAGAATGGCCGCCATCTTGAAAATAGAAAGCCTCTCCTGGCCCCTCTTGGACGCTAAACACATGTTTGTTTTTTTTATACTTAATATACTTATACTTAATATTAACAATTATGAAGAAACTGTTAGACTGTTAGTGAGCCAGCATTCCAGCTGTACATTTCCTTCAGTACGCATTGTGCCCTAATATACCTTTAAGCATAATTCATCTTGAGGCTGCGAAATTAAGCCTGACCAATTAGATGCATGTACCAGGATTCTGTTAATTGGCATGGCAACAGGACTGCCCCCCCCCCCCTTGTGCTTCTCCTTAATAGGAATGATAAATACAACCCATTTATCTTGCGCAGTGTAATCAGTGTCGTGGCTACGGTTGGTCTGTAATCATGGACATTTGGTGAAATTCATTCCTGGAACCTGATTTGATTATTGAGATAATCACATATGTAGGCTGGCTCATAATGGAACCCTGCATTTAGCAGAAACTTGAATGTTTCTTTTTAATGTAAGATTGAAATATATAAGGAAGTACGTTAATGACAAGTCATGTTACGCAGTATTGAACTTGAACGTACATTACCGTAAGCCTTAGATTAAAGAATCAACAGTTTTCTGTAGGCCATGGGTTTTACAAATAGATACATTTTTCAGTATAATTTAGGGTCTCCCTGATTATTTCAAATTGAAAATAACTGTAATGAGGCACCTTGGTTTAGAAATAGAAAAGGCTAAAATGTAACGAAAGAAATGTTCAGTAAGACACGGCATGCAAAATGTTTATTTATTGTGTCAATAGAGGGCGGTATTTCGTCCTTTTTTCTTGTGTAGAATTCGGGCGTGTTTTTGTCGTAGATTTTCTCATTCCCAAACAATTCGTGGTGGGAACAAAGTTTATTGGATTAAGTACATCATATTTTATAGAACTGGAATTTTTTTATAAATTTCTGCAAACCAAAACTAAAGCACTTTCCGCCTCTCGTCCCACGGACTACATGTAGTAGTGTAGTGAAATTTAGTTTAGACAAACTAGATTTCTATCAGATGTCTTGTTTTTGAAACCATTGCTAAAACACACTGGGCTCTGTTTTAATTTCTGATACTGAGTGGGGAGAACGTGACTTCCCCACCCTAGATCCCCAGAGCTCCGGGGTGGGGAAGCAAGAGTCAAGTTCTCCCCACACAGTATCAGAAATCAAAGCAAGAGATATTTAAAAACAACTGTCATATTTCTAAATTTGAAGTAATTCTGAAATTTGAACCAGAAAACCCTAGTGCACTTTGGTGGTTTAAACAATAATAAACAACTTACACTTACATTCTGCGAGTGGTTGATATAAGACGGTGGCTTTTTTTTTTTAAACATCTAAGGGGTGTAGGGAACCTGAGGTAAAGCTGAGTGTTCCATGTGTGTCCGAGGGGGTAAAGCATAACCATGTTCCAAATGACAGTAGTCAACATGGCCCGATTTCATGCAATCTGCAATGGTTGGCGAAAAATGGCTGCTAGCTACGGCAGAAAATTCTGCACTGATGGTTAGCGTATTTCACGGGTTAGCAAGGAATTCTGCGCATGAGTACGAGGGTCGGCCGAAAAGTTAGTAGGTTGACTCTGAAGGAGTAATGCCAGATCAATGAAACTTAGCATGCATTTATTTTGATAACTAATTGCATGCTGTTGGAATCTCCCGTGAGAGAGTTGAGAACTTTCTGAGTACAGAACTTGGAATGTCAAAGGTTTCTGCTCACTGGGTACCACGTCTTCTGACCCCTGATCAAAGGGATAACTTGGTCATGTCAAGGGATAACTTGGAGTGTTTTGAAGCAGATCCAGCTAATTTCATCCAACGTTTCCTAACCCAGATGAGTGCTGAGTCAGAAGATGGAATGTTTTTTTCTGACTGATCACACGGTACCCGCTGCTGCATTGGATTCGAATCGGCCAGCCGACCCCAGCAAGCTCGGTGGTCGAGTGGTTAAGACGTCTGCACTAGTAAGTCTAGGGTTCGAATCCCACCCGAGTAACCCTGTGATTTTTTTCACACAGGCTCTCGGAAAGCATTGAGTATACAGAGAGCTTCATAAATTACGTCGGGGACAGGGCAAAAGAGAAAACATCTCTGTTCTAATTTACTTCATCCCCGACGCAAACATTCCATCTTCTGACCAAGCTATTCAAACACACGATATAACAAACGCATTTCTTTGTCATTGTTCATCCCTTGTAGCTTGTGAACTGACTTGCGATTGACTTGTGACTGACTCGATTACAACTCTGATAGCAGATGTATAAATTATACTTTGAGGACACTGCCGACATTCCCAAATTGCTACCAGCCGAAAACTCGATCTTACTCTGTCAAAAGTGAGCAGACGAGTCCTGCCAAGTATTGATGTCGTACTGTGGTTACCACATTCGCCAATTGGAAACATACAGAATGTTTACCGCAACCACATCCTACTCCTAGTCAACGTCATTTCTACATAATCATTTCATAAAGTTGTATTTTATTAAGTCAATTTGATAAGCAAGGAATAAGCCATACCTGTAATATTGGACGTGTTTGGTTTTATTCCTGGTTGTGTTTGCTGACGTTTTTTTTTTAAGCATTCCACTTTGAAAGTGATACATGGTATAAATCAATTTACCTGTAAACTAAAGCGCAACGGAATCTTGTCTTGTGTCCTGTTCTATTTTTGCATGTGGGTTACATTGCATTCCATTGGATTATGTCAAAGTTGCTTGGATCGTCTTACATTTTTAGACAGAATTTTGACGTGTGATATTTTACAGATACATTTTTTTTTCTAGTCTTAGTGGGACTGTCACACCATTGGTTTGTACATGTACCATCTGACGTCCACTTTTAGTGAAAAGAATTGACTTTTAATAAACTTTTTTAGTAGATTGTTTTTCATTTTTGTGTGTGATGGATTTTGTAAAATACTGCAGGCTTTTAATTGATAATTGCAACAAGATATTTTATAAGGATTTGAAGACTGTGTTTTTCTGCAATATGCAGGCCATATGATGATTTGAGGATTTCAGGCTTTCAAGTATTCCAACTTTTTCCTATTTTTTTTCTCACCTTGCTCCTACTTTTCCTACTTTTTCCTATTTTTTTTACCTTGCTCCTACTTCTTCCTTTTTTTTTCCACCTTGCTCCTACTTCTACTTTTTTCTTAAAATTCCTATTTTTTCTTACTTTTTCCTACTTTTTGTGCCACAACTCCGAAAAATGAAATCTCATTGAGTGTTTTTCATAAGTGTTGCATGCTGTCATATGAAAATCACACAAAGGTTTTGGGTGAAGAAGTACCTCAACTTTACTTCCAAGAGCTTAGTTGAGGTTGAAACACAAGTGTTGTGAGTGCAGAACATGTTGACTCTTGTGATGCTGTGGACTTGGCTGAGTATCAATGAAAATTACACGCAGAAGCTCGCAAAAGTCCTAATTTTATCCTGATTTTGTCTTCCACAAGTCCTACTTTTGTCCCGTTTTTCTAAAAATGTTGATCCTACTATTCTCCTACTTTTTCATTTGAGTCTGCTTTAACCCTTTGCGTAAGGAAGATGTCTGTGGGCGAACAAATAACAGTGCCACTAGGCCAGATGGTGTCTGCAGACAGCATTTTCTGCTTTTTAAATCCACTGTTGGATTATTGTGTTCGTTACGATTGGCTGCACAAGCTTTTTGTGTCCGTTTTGCTTGTCTGCAAAGCCGACACGGCACCCCGGCTCCTCACTGTATATTACCGTACTCAAGGGGTTAAAAGCATGTGATTTACAAAAATGCATTTTTAACCCTTTGCGTACGGATGACGTCTGTGGATGCAACCCGACGTCTCCCGTAAAATACTGTGCCCAAGGGGTTAAGTAATCATTCTCAAAGTTGATGTATTTATTGTTGTTTCAGAATTGCGTCTGATTGTTGTCTGTACAGGTTCTGTATATAAGTCCGAGGACAAGAGGAGAAAGAAAATACAAAGGAACCTTTCAGTCCCCGCAAGTCAAGTCTTTTGTTGAAATCGGTCCTCGGAAGTAAAAATACGTGCTTAGTCTATGGGGTTGGGTTATATTAAAGGAACAATAGGAAACACAAAGCATTGTCCTCGGAAGTATTGGGAAAGTACAACTACATGTGCTTAATGTGCATATCTCCCTAAAAATTAACATTCAGTTCTAAATTGAATCACTAATTTGTTTGCATTGGATACAATAATAGATTTCCAATGAGGCATTGTGCATGAAAATCGACTGAAAATAAAGTAACAAATTTTTATAAGTTACAGATTTTGGATTAGGAGGGGTATGGTCCTGATTCTCCCAATATTAATGTATTTCAATCTTTGTGCTAACACAATGAATATATTTTATGAAGACCAAATGGAGTGCACAGTGTAGTAAGTGCTTGCTTTTTTTTGTTCCAAAATAGTTTTCTTCCAAAACTTTTAGTAGGGAAAATTTTCAGTTGGAGCACAGACGGTGGCAGCTTTAGTGGACAATTTTGATTGCACGTTTTCTTCCATTTTCTTAGTTTGTGTCATTTCCATGAAGTACATTTATAGACTTCTAAAAACAGGAAATGCGCCACATTCCCCCCTGCCCGATATATCTCCATGTCTTTCCCACACATTCAAGAAATAACTGCATTCTTAACAGGCCGGATTATTCACCAGTTTCTCTGAGGTACAAACTGTCATCTTGATGTTGTATTGAAAAATATGCTGAATATCCGGACGTCGTTTCATGTTCCTGGCTGAATGGATGTCCACTCAGATTATAAACATTCCCAGGAGGCTAAGGCGCTGGAGTTTGTCTGATTGCAATTTTTCCGTACTGAGTTGCTGTTGCAGACATTATCGGTGGGATGTGCTATGCATTGAAGAATTTTGTTACAAGCATACAAGCATACAAGCATACAAGCATGCACTGAAATCATGGTGGGATGTTGTGGTTGTACTGGGTGTTTAAAAAAACATTTCCTACTTTTTGTTTTGTAATAACTTACAAATTTTTAATGTATTAATACATGAAAATTATCACGCTTTAGTATTGTATAAAAGAGATCTGTAAAATTTGTTGGTGCAAATATGGTTTTGTAATCTTCATTCGTTATGACGTAATAGGGTGTTTAATTTGAGGTTAGTTTTTACCAAGATGAATGGCATTACTCAGGGTTTTCTCCTGACTTTATGTCTGTTTGATTTGAATATCCACTGGTTGAAGTCTGTGGGCACAAATTTTAAACTGGATACTGAAATTTACCCTCAGAATCTTCCACTTTCCACCAGTCTTCTGCCAATATCTAGGCAACACTGGAGCCGGTGATGAAACGTGTGGGAAGCTGCGAACAGTTTCTGCAGAAAGACACTTATTTGATTGTCTGTCGTAACTGGTCGAGATTTGCAAATAGTCCCTATCCGTAACCCAAACCGAAAGAAAAATGATGTAACTCAAAACCAATCCTGAAAGGAACCCTGCCCACGAAATGTCCATTTTGCTAGACTAGGTCATCTATGGCAAAAGAGTCCTCTTTGAAAAATAGCCAACTGCATAATAACTAATAACCAAATTTGCCCCAGAAAATTGTACATGTCTCTTTTACATTATACTCGAAGCATTAGACTTTACATGCATTACTTTTAAAGTTATTAAAAAGCTAAAGTACATGTAGGAAATGTCATTTTTAACACGCAGTACTTGCCCAAAGAAAAATCTCAAATAAGCAACAAAAAAAAGGTTGTTTAATCCAACAGCCCATAACAATGTTCTGCAGCCAAAATGCTTTGGAAATAAAAGTAGTCAATCTTTACTAATTCTGGGTCACTGAGTACGAAAATGATGCTTAAAATTGTCAATTGGCTCAATTTTTTAAGATATGGAATCGGGTCGGTAGCTATCATAGGAAGGGAGGATGAATGAACTGTTCGAAGAACTCTTGTTCCAACCCGCAATGCATAATAGGTTAAAATTACATACAACTGGCAATATTTCCCATGAGTCGCTCTTTTTTTGTGTCGGGTTTAATTAATATAAGTGACTGCATTATATATGTATGTTACTCGTATATTGTATGTATACGAACATATAATGTGATACTTAGAATTTCTTGACAACTGTAGCCAATTGATTATTTTTATGGTCATATTCGTTTTCAGCATCCCGAAATCCATAAAGTGAAACACATTTAACCTCCGAAGCACAGAATTTGTCAAAATTTGTAGACTAGTATAATCGACATCATTAGCTTGTCGAATCTTCCGATTCTCAGCTGCCGATGCCAAAGCTGTAATATGTGTGTACACAATCTTCAGAGAAAAGCTTCTACAAGCGCTTGAAAACAATCAAACCAATCATCTTTTAACTCCCAGCTTTTGGCCTAAGTAGATTTTGATTACAAATAGCCATGTTTATAATTTCTACGTTGGTAAATCTTGCTGCTTGGTTTAGACCTGTACACACATGCAGGCGGGGTTAACTTCCACTATCGATGAGACTAACTCTTGCAGGGCCCCAATGGAAACCAGTTTTAAACTGTTTGGGCACACCCTGGGTAAAGAAATGTAATGCCAAAAATATTTCAACAGACAATCAAACTCACCCCCCCCCCCCCCCCCCCCTTTAAAAAGTATTAAGTACACTTGTCTAGACGAGGTACATGTAATGTAAGCATGAACAAATCTCGTGCAAATGGCTTGAGAATGATGCTTTCTGTTGCAGCAAAGTTCTCATTTAATACCTTACATTACGTTTCTTGACCGAGGGTGTGCCCAAACGGTTTAAACTCCCGATGGACTCGTTATCGTAGCCAGAATTGTGAAACCTAGGAAACGGCTGATATTAGTCCAATTTGAAAATACCTTTAAGATCTCTAACATACCAAGTACAATTTTATCTTCTCCCGTCTCCTTAACAAGGTTTGATTTTAATACTTCTCTTCCATCACGTTTTCTTACAAGTCGTGTTATCGTGGTTTCCTCCTGGGAAATCATGTCGTGTCTTCTGCTGTCAGGAGACCGAGCTGCTATTCCGCCGGGTAAGGTCAGATGACCCAGTTGACGTCAAAGCCTTGTGTAATGTTTACATTCAGCTATGAAGCCCATATCATTACATTTATTTCTACTTCTTAATGATCTACTTAGTCGTACCTAAGTTGTATTTATAGAGACCGTGAGCTTCGAGCACAAGAAAAGACTCGCTAACTTCAGAGGCAGAATTTGCTTGAAATAGAAGATGCTTAATTAAGCTAGAAGAAAAAAATTGTTTTAATTAACACAGCTTTTCTGCTTTAATACCATAAAGCAACTCTATGAAATACTTGGCCCTATTATGTCTGCATTAAAGTGAAATTTATCTCAATGATAATTCTATGATTTTTTTTTTTTTTAATTAACACACGTCTTTGGCACCCTGTGTTATCATCCACCATCAGTTGCATGTTGATATGTGTTAAGTCTGGACGTACGGACGTATGTGTAAAGGCTGTTGAAAGTGCCGCCTATTAAATGTAGTATACACCAAAAATTCCCTGTGGAACCCGCCTCGTAAACATGTAGTCTATGGCATGTAATCTTTACGGAACCAGTCTGTTGTTTGTAGTCCTTGTAAATACTGCAGTAAAGGCACATTAAAGAGTGTTGGCACCAGACTATTTCAACCCTGTTGCCATGACACACGGAACTACTCTGCAGCTAGCTGAGCTCAGAAACAACAATGGCGTCTATGAGTAACGTGAGATTTCCGTCATTGATTTCCGTCATTTCCGTCATATTTATGAGGTGTAGTAAAACAAATACAGCATGTTTATTTCTGGAAAATAGTGGGAATTACTGGTCCCTCGGTGTAGGTCAGCTCGACTCCCTCCCGACGCGAAGCGTAATAGTCGAGCTGACCTACACCTCGGGACCAGCAATTCCCACTACTTCCCCCTCAAACCATGCTGTATTTGTATACAATTACTCTATTAATAACCGCTGGACAGAAGAGGATTAATGATCTGGTCAAGTCGGACCGAATTTGTTTTTACCATCTACGTGTATGTTTATAGAGGCTATAAGCTTTAAACAGAAAAAAATGCTCGCTAATTCCGGAGGCAGAATTTGCATTAAATAGTGACATAATAGAAATCTCTATGGCGTTATTCACAATTCTCCATGAAATAACACTTTAAGCTGGGATGATTTTTCTTCTTAAATTAGCACAGCTTTTCTGCTTGCCATTATGTAACTATAAAATTGAATGCTTTGGTATGAATGCATTACTTTGTTAATTCTGCGTATTTTGATTAAAATTGTTTGATAAAAAATGTGATTACATAGTGTCCTTGGCACCCTTCAAAATCCCCCTTCCCTTCTTTAATCCCACATGCAATTTGCAGCACGCAGTTAATTTGCCGGGTCCACATGTCTGCTGTCAAAGTGTTGTATTGGGTGCACTTCACCCAAAACATCACCGCTGACATTAATTGGAAGGTATATAGAATCTTGACGTCAGTCCCAGCATTAACATATAGCATCCTGTGAAGGGCCACATCTCCTTGGATGTGTCTCTGTTCAATACCAAAATAGAAAAAGAAAAAAAATGTACCCCCAAATACCCCAAAGTCATCCCCAGCTATAAATTACAAATTTTTTTTTCTGTGGAAAATTTCCAAAATTACCAAGTTATCCAAATCCGAAACTGCTTACTGGATCTGTAGCATTGCAAAGAGATGGATTTATTTTGGGGGTAATTTTGGTAAGTGGTCCTCCTTTCTGAACTGGGCATGTGCGTCATTAAACTCTATGTAGTGTTGATGACTATACCTGTCTAACCTCAGGCTCTTCATAAGTAGTATCAACTTCTGCATCCAACCTATGTGCTGCTCTATCAACGACGTGTGCTGCTCTATCAACGACGTGTGCTGCTCTATCAACGACGTGTGCTGCTCTATCAACGACGTGTGCTGCTCTATCAACGACGTGTGCACTTACTCCATTCATTTGCCGGTTTACGTCTGCACCCAAATAATGTCACACTATTAAATGAAGAAGATAATGCTTCAATCTCGGCGCAGCAATAACTTGGGCTGAGTTTGATATATCATGAGATGAAGGAAAAGCTTCTCAATATACTTGCATGTGAATATGAGAATGTCTAATGTTAAAATCGGCACGTTTTGTTCAACGATTTGTAGGATATCAGTGTTTTCACGAATACACAAAGCAAGGCAATTGCACAGACAGACTGTAGCATCCCAAGATTCTTTGACAGATTGTCCAACAAAAAGTGCACATTTTGAGCAAATTGTTTTTTAATTTTTGTTCGCATATTATAGTTTAAGTATATTCAGAGATATTTCTATTTTTTTACATCCAACCGAGGTGAAGTTGTCAAAGACGTGCACTGTACACAAATTCAATTTTTCAACACAGTGCAAGCATTACATTTTGTGCATATAGCATTATAGATGTAGTCATGGTCATCAATGCTATTTGGAACTAACGCGTCATTGAAAGGCCGGCTCTAGACAGATCGCATCTTTTCAGGTTTATAGTTGTTAGATAATATACTTGAACACTGGTTATCCAGTTTAAAAATTCAGAAAACCATCAAACTTGTCTTTTTCGCCGGAGCCCTTTTGTATCGTGGCCCTGAAGGGGACATCACACCACATATTTCTGCGCAGATTTCTGTGATGGCACACATTTTATCGCACATTTTATGACCACCTTTAACCCTAACTCCCTACATCATTTCCCCCCCCATGTAACCTGAATCCTCCAACATCCTCTGATTTCAAAGTGTTAAAACTCCATATAACCTGAATCCTCCAAAATCCTCTTATGGGGACCATAGCATGAATCCTCCAAAATCCTCCAGGTACATGTACATTGTAACCTAGTACATGTAACCTCAATCCTCCAAAATCCTCATGTATCACATTGAGCCTGATAACCTGGACCCTCCATATTCCTGCAGGGGCAAAAACCCCCAGTAACCTCAATCCTGCAAAATCATCCGATGCATCAACTTCCAAGTGCCCTCAATCCTCCAAATTCCTCCATTTTGCAAAGAGGATTTTGGAGGATGTGGGAAGGTTAGGGTTAAAATGATGCATTTGAGATTTTGAATCTGCGGCCGAATCCACGGCTAAATCGGCGGCCGAAATCTGCAAACAAATTGACGATGAATTGTATGACATCGCAAATATTTGCAAAAGATCCGCAAAGAAATGTGCGATAAAATGTGCGACATTGCAAATATTTGCGCAGAAACCTGCGATAAAATGTGCGATGAAATTTGCGACATCGCAGAAATGTGTGCAGAAATGTGTGATAAAATGTGCGACAACGCAAATATCTGCGCAGAAAGCTGCGATGTGTGATGTCCTTTCAGGACCACGATACTTTTGTCATGAAACTGAAAAACAAAGGTCGTGGAAGTTCCTGTGCAATGTCAGAGTTTGGATTATTAGTCAGCTGACTACAAATGTACATGAAGTACCTGTACTGAACACACAAGTCCGCCTGCAATAACACACGCATTGGTATGACTTGAAATCCAAACTCTGGTGTGCCCGGGGTCAGTGAAAACATTATGACTTCACACTCACTTTCGTTTCGACTGAATTTCCAGCAAAGCAAGGTATTTTCTATTTTAATTTTTTTAATTTTTTTAATTTTTTAAATTTTTTTAATGTATTTATATATAAAAAAAAAAAAAAAATTTCATCATGTAAAATATACTATTAAGATGGAATTTTAGCTACCGTGAAATAATAAAAAGGTAATTTTGTGAGCTGTTTTGATCAAGTTCCGTCCAGCCTGATCGTGCTATTTTGTCTAAAAGTCATCGCCGTGGGCAGCAAACAAATCTGACGTCATAAGACAGATTCCCCTTTTGTGCCTAGTACCAGGCCTCAACTGAGAAGCACCACAGATGACCCCGGCTGAAGACTTTGTATGCTTAAGCGGGAAAACGGTTTGTGGAACTTCTGGAATTCGGATTCCGAGGTAGCCGGATTTAGATTTATCCAGTCATCACGTCAATCTTTCTATAATGAGTAATGTGGAGGGCAATAACAAATTGCCCATCATTTCTTGGAAGTCGAATGGATGTTTTTGGCTTGAGATTCTGCTGATTGCAGCTGTGTATACAATGATCAGCCAGGAGTGTTGCGTATTGGGCCATCAGGCATTGAACTGGGGGATTTTGAAGCAAATATACACAACTGATGCCGACTTATTTTGTTTATTTGCTGCATTTTGGTTGGGCTGTCAAATGTGTTCATTGTGAAATGATGATCGTTGGAAAGATGATTTGACAAATCATTTAACAAAACATTCCTTGAAATTATGTAAGCAATGTATTAAATGCATTCAAACATTTTGACAATCATAAAAACTTAGTATCTGACTTTTTCGCAGTAGAACTTCGCTATAATGAACACTGCTGTAACCGAACATTTGTGGCTAAAACGAACATCATCTTTGGCTCCTAAATTATTGTATTCAATACATGGGTCATTCCATAAATTTGGGTTTCCAAAAGTGTGAAATTGTTGGTGTTTCTGTTACATCGTAACATGTATAAAATGTTGCAATTCAGGACACATTCTGTAATGCCTTCTATCTCCAAGAGTGATTATGTAAAGCAAAGTACCTGCCAAACAAGTAAAAAATTGTGTGAAGTCAAATTTAATGATACTTGATGCGAAATTACACAGGTCAGGTGTCAGTGATGTAGTCGAGACCATGATCAGTGTACACCCTGCCTGTTTATTAAATTGGCATATGCTGGTGTGAAAAAGAAAAAGAAAAATTAAACACTTTCGATCTTTTGAATAATTATCGGTAATAAAAAGTTTTCTGTCCAATGTTACTTTTGGTATCGAACTATTCCCACATTCTAATGACTAAGATGATTCTGTTCACTTTTCTTTAGTATTTTTTAAAAGGTATTAGACATATTTACATCATAATATACGCATTTTGAAACCTGGAAAAAAGTTGAATTTGTCAATAGAGGGAGCCGGAGTCACTGGCAGCGGAACAAGGGGGGCCAGGGGGGGCCACTGCCCCCCCCCCCCCCCCCCACTTTTTCCACTTGGGGGCAATGGCCCCCACTTTTGGCAGTTCCGCATAAAGAAAAACAAAGCACCGGCACTGCTTTGGCCCCCCCCCCCCACTTTCAAAAGTGTTCCGCTGCCGCAGGTCGGAGTCATGACTAGCGTTACGAGTCCCGATTCTGACTTATGTCGACTGAATTGCCCAACGCTACCGGCCAGGTAGTCTTTTTCTATTGCCGTCGTCCGTTTTCAATGGATTAAAGTTGGTAGTCCACCTGCGATTCTCTTTAGCTGAAGTGTTTACAGTAATTTGATTAAGCCACAGGAGTGGCAGTGACGTACACTGTTATAGACAACAGGATGCCTGCCATCTGAGGGTCGGGTACTTTGATGTATGTAGCTCATTGAGTATATTGCTCATCTGGTACAAACACTCCGCCTAATACTGTGAATGCATCCTTTATAAAACAGCTGCATCACTGAATATTTTTGCAACACAAAATCCTTCTTAAGTACTTTAAACTAGGAAATGTTTTTGTCGGTGTCAAAATGTGTAAAATGTGAACAATAGGCTTACGTTACAGACTCTGCAATGTGAGGTTAGATAACCTTGGTTTACAATTCAGATGTTCAAAAACCCAGCTCACTTTTTAGATATTTAATATCTAAAGCCTATTGTTAACGTTTAGACATTTTGCAACCAACATTCCTAGTTTGCAAGTAATATTTGTGACCCGCTCTACAAAAAGGGTATTATGTTGCACTATTTGAAGACACACACACACAGGGCTGTTCTATGAGAAGTGGGTGAAAAAAAATCTTCACACAGTTCAATGAGCATATTCAAATCACTGAACCCTACCCACACAGAGCGTTGAATCCCCCGCCTCCTCTCCCATGAAAAATCATTGATTTGAAATCCGTCGCATCCACACAGACCATTATTAGTATCTACGTGTGAGAAGGTTTATGACCGCAGCTGTATAGTTTATACTCATCCGGTACAAACCTTCTGCCTAATACTGTGAATGTATCCCGTTTGATTCCCAATGCCGGGAAATTTCTCTCTGCACTCATCTGGTCATCACTTGTAACCGTGAGGCGGGATTCATTTGTGGAACCGTCATCTCATGAATCAAACACGAGTATGTGTGTGTTCCATACGGGAAGCCTTACTTCAGCTGGTTTTGCATAATGCTTGTCATACAAGCCATGTCATTGGCTGCAGGGAGCTCATTGCTGTATGCATATTCATGCAGATCATGTGTGATGCATGGTGCTTCACTGTGTGATTGATGTACACGTATGTTAGCTAAACCATGCTGCGTACACGTGTGTGCCCATATCATGAGGTGTGCACGTGTGTACTCCTACCAAATCTTGATGGTGAATTGGCATCACACATTTCCACAGAAGCAGAAATGACTGTTGTGTAACCTGATGCAGTGCACTGGTGGGATTTATGTATACAATCTGCAGTATTTAGCTTGAATGCAGCGCCCGATCAGTAGTCTTGTTGACTTGATTTGGACTCGAGTCGCGATTTTTTTGTAACTCAGTCGACTTGACTTAAATAAATTTGACTTGCCGTCACTAACACTTTTGTTAAAATAAACACAAACTTTTAGTGTATGCACAGTTGACAAAAACGCAGAGCTGGGTGGGTCTGCAGCGCTGGCCGACTCCATGGGGAATCGTCAAGACGGCATGCCGAGTTGATTTTGCACAGTACATGCGTGCCAGCCTATGCTAGTCATTTGTCATTGGAATTTTAACTTACTACATGTAAGTTCAACAATTGACTTGAGACTTGGTGCTTGACTTGGTTACAACATTGCTGACCAGAACAGACCAGAATATTGATCGTCCCGTAGAAGAGGCTGCTCATTTTTTTCGACTGATACCGATGATTCTGGTGGACTTTGTAAACAGCACCTAAACTTTCTTCATCATTCTCCTTGGTTGTGCTGTAAATGAAATACTGAGCTGATAAAATGTAAGTGATGATTATTCATTCATAAATTTTTTTGATTCTGACTTTATTGATCTTATGCGTAGTAAGAGTCTCTACTCTTACTATTGTGATCCCCGTCATATGTTCCCCATATATGGACCCCATAAAACTGAAAGACTACAAAACAAATGGTTCTGTAATGGACGGAGTATTACAGTGAGAAATAGTATGTTGTTGTCATCCCCCATGACAGCGTACACCTACATGTACCTGAGATCAGCTTCTGAAGGCTTAAGACAGATCATGGACTGATCGGTTTAAAGTCGTTATTGTGGAGCCATGAAAAACTGTGGGAGAGGTTCATACGTGTATGCCCCCCCCCCCCCCCCCCCCTTCCTTCCATTTGACGGGAATCATGAAGCAAGGCACTTTACATGTAGCTAAGTACGCATTTGACTTTTGAGGTAAAAATCACAGAGCCGATCGTTTCTTTACCTGTTTTAAGGCAAGTGCGAAGATCCCCGGGAAGGGTTTTGGGGAATAATTTATGGGCTTGATGAGCTGGGGTAAAAATGAAGAAGCTTGGGTGGCATGATTGACAGACCTATACATATGTACATGTATGTGCATTATATTAAAGTCAAGATATTATGGTAGGCTAATCGTTTACTTTGGGTAGAGAGAAGAAATAGAAAGATGTGCATTTCAGCATAAGCTTTCCTTTGTAGGCTGCATGGATGAAGAACCTATGTACATGTATGGCTCACTTTTGAAGAATTTTTGAGTGTATATGGAAGATGAGGATATTTTGTAGAAAAAGTGGCCATGATTGATTTTTTTAATGTCTTGTAACTGTCCACACATGTGTGTGTATGGTGTAAATCAAGGACTTCCCATTGTTCCTCTTTTGTTTATACTCTAACAACTTTTTTGCAACAGCTCCCATTGGTTTCGAATCGAGGACCGTCCTCAAATTCGAACACCCCATTGTCCTCTTACGTCATTCTTTTGTTCTCTGTTCTCGGGATGAATGCGCAACAAACAGGCTATAAAGTTGCAGATTGGATTAGTCAAGCTTGAAATAAGTGGAATTTTGAAGGACCTTGAAAAGCTCGGAGTTTTAGCTTTCAAATTTCAAATTTTACTTCAATTCGAAAAACAGGCTTACTTTTTATTTAAATTAGGGGTCAGGCCGTTTTCAAATTTGTGCCGTCGTACAGAGGGTTAATTTGTTAGTTAACCCTTTTTTTGCGGTGGAAAGTGACATTTGTGTATTAGAATTTTCAGGAATGAGCTTCGTCTTATTTGCCAGTGCTTTTGATGTATTTGTTATCTGGGAGGATGTGTATATGTGTTCAGTGAAATAATTACACCATGTACATGTATGTAAGAATGTAAACGAGAATTGCGGGTGACACCACAATGGGTGAGAGAACCACACATCTTCCCAGAAGAGATTATATTTCACATGGTGGCACCCGCAATTCTCGTCTCCATTCTTATCGTTTCCACCATGCAAAGCTTCAAAACGTTACATGTATATGTACATGAGTAGGTTTCGATTGTAGACTACCACCACAGTATGGGAGGTTGTAGTTAAAGGTGAAAAATGAAGGGCTGACTACGTAATGTGCACTACTTCAGTTGGATACCCTGCATGATATGGGGGAAAGGGGTACCCCCCTTTTATCCCTATACCCTAAGCACACTCCAGATTATTGTTATCTAACACATCCCCCTAGATTTCTGAATAGAATTCCTGAGATTCCGGGAACACAATGACCAACACAAAAGAGGGGGGGGGGGGGGTTCCTTTTCCCCCATATCGTGCTTCATATGTTCAGTTGATATAACATTACACTATATGCTTCAAGAATACGGTTGAACAATACTACACCTACCTACCAGTACATCTTTATCCTGTTATCCATTTTGAAAGCCTACCAGGTGTTTCGGATTGTTAGAAACTCATTTTTAGCAGGACTTTTAATACTTCTGAAAGCTTCTTAAAGTTTTCTATTATCTATTGATGTAGAACTTCGCTGTAACGAACACCGCTATACCGGACATTTGGCTGTAATGAAATTGCTGAATTTGAACCATACACGTAGGCCTACCATTATTCACTATATTGAACGACCACTATATGGGATTAGTGAACATTTACTGTGGATCGTCTGTTCAATTCAATTTCTGGTTTATTCAAATAACACCAAGTAAAAAGTCAAAGACTTACACGACTTGGTTTACAAAGGTAGAATAGAAACAATACAAAATTAAGTAATTACAGCATTAAATTTAAATTTCATTGCTAAAAAGATGCTTGGATACACCAAACAAACAACCGATTAAAAAACACACAAATATACAACAAAAAACAACGGGTACAAAACTATAAGGATTGGGTGTTGAGAATATGAATCATTGAAGGAACCGGGGATTGTTTATATCTTTGAGTTTTTGTCCGAGGATTAAGAAATTGTTGTGTATGTCGTAGAGTATGGTTTGATAAGTACTCAGATTTTCGCTCGTTTGGTAATAAATGGCGATGCCTATCAGATGTAAGGAGGGTTTTTGCAAATTTAGAAATCAAATGCTCACGCCTGTATTTTAATGACTCAATATTATGATAATTTAAAAGATCCTGATACGACAAAATATTTGGGTAAGAAATTATACGTAGAGCCCTTTTTTGAACACGTTCAATGCTTTGTGATTGGGATTCTGTAATTCCAGATGACCACACAACCACACCAGATTCCAGTAATGGACGTATATACAACTTGTAAATTACAATGAGATCTGCAGTTTCAACTTGGTTTCTTTTTAGTTTACTGAGGACATAAAGTCGACGAGATGCATTAGTAATAAGATGGTGAACTTGTTGGTCCCATTTCAAATCATTTTGTATAATTACACCCAGAAGTTTGATTGATGAAACTACTTCAAGTTGTAAATCATTAACATCAGGAATTTTACCACGTAAAAAGATATTTGCATTGTCTTGCATTTCAATGGATTCAATTTCATATCATTGACATTGCACCAGGTCATAAGAGAATTGACATTTAACTGTAAATTTGACTGTTTGCCTCTGGCAGTGATCTCAACAAGACTGAGGTCATCGACGTATTTCCAGCGATTTGTGGTTTCAATAGCAGCGTCATTAACCATAGCTAAAAAAAGGATTGGCCCCAGTTTTGTACCCTGTGGGACACCGCAGGTCACCCCAAGGAGAGTTGAGATGACTCTCTGATAACGAACAGTCTGAGATCGGTTTGAAAGAAAACTACAAATAGTGGGGAGAATGGCTGGGTTCACCCCCAACTGAATAAGTTTTTCAACAACAGTTGTGTGGTTAATGTGATCAAATGCTTTACTAAAATCAATTACGCATAAGTTAACAAAATTCCCACCCTTATCGATATTCCTATGAATTGTATCCAACATATCAATGAGATAATGTGAAATCGAACTACCTTTCATGTTGCCAAACTGCTGGGGATCAATAACACATCTAATGTCTTTCATCACCCAATCAGCTAAAAAAAACTTCAAATACTCGTGCAATTACTGATGTGATAGATGTTGTTCGTTATAATGGCGTTCTACTATATTCAAGAAAGTGAATAGGCTTGCATGGATTTGTCCAGGGAGGCCTATTTTATCTGCTTGACTGAACCTGATTTAAAGGCCCATTTAACGCGTTAGAAATAAAACATTGTCATTTCTTTGTGCAGTGTAACTTTTTTTCAAAACAACATTGTGCTAAATGTGTAACATCATCACCCGTATTTTCAATTCTTTGATCTGGCTTGAAGTTGATCGTGGGTTAGGCAGACCCCTTTCATGTTTTTAGGATGTGGTGTCAGTACTCAGTAGGGCACGGTGTCCAGTTAGGCAGGCCCGTCTTGTTTTTAGGACAAATATTTTTCCCTCTCGAGAGTTGATTGAAAAATGTTGTGTGTAAAAGTTTTGTTGCATGAAAATTATTCTTTTATATGGTATAAAAATACAAAAGTCATAACTGCTAAAATATCAAAGTTATTGCTGTTTTCTCTTCTGGCCCACTTTATCAAACAGCAATTTGTTACGTGAACAAATGGCACTTCATACAAATTACTCTGCACTATAGGGTAAGCTTCGGCAACAGTTTTCTCAAAATATTGTAATGCCAATACATGAATTTGAAAGCACCATTGAAAACAAAATCTTAACAAGCTCTTTCTGTTGGTGTGAAGATCATGTATGGACAGCAAAAAACACAAGCAGTATACATGTAGTTCCTTGAAACATGGTGAATATGCTCATGTGCGTGATTTCCTTGTCCAATTCAATTAGAAAAAGATTTTTTGCTATATCCCGATGTTGTATACGAAGCACTCTGTGCTTAGTGCTTTCAGAGAGCCTGTGGGAAAACAATTCACAGGCTTACTCGGGTGGGACTCGAACCCACGACCTGCTAACTAGTGCAGAATTTAAAAACAGCTGCATCACTGAATATTTTTGCAACACAAAATCCTTCTTAAGCAATGGCACAAGTACTTTAAACCAGGAAATGCTTTTGTCGGTGTCAAAATGTGTAAAATGTGAACAATAGGCTTACGTTACAGACTCTGCAATGTGAGGTTAGATAGCCTTGGATTACATTTCAGACGTTCAAAAACCCTGCTCACTTTTCAGATATTTAATATCTAAAGCTTATTGTTATAAACGTTCAGACATTTTGTAACCAACATTCCTAGTTTGCAAGTAATATTTATGACCCGCTCTACAAGGGCTGTTCTATGTGAAGCGGGTGAAAAAATCTTCACATAAGTGATTTTTTTGTTGTTGGTTTGTTGTTCTTCTATTAAATCTATATTTTCGTAACTTATTTTCAAAAACATTAATATTGATGAATAAAGATGAACAAATAAATGTTGATAGAAATTACTTTTCTAGAATTTCTTTTCACTTTTTGTGCTATATCTCTAAACGCACTTCCGGTAAATTGTTAAATATGAGTACACAAATGTCAACATAAAAATGCCCTAGGGGTCAAACCTACACCAAATTAAAGCTGATGTGACAAATTCAACTATGTATATAACTAATTTTTCAAATTTTGCGACATAATACCCATTTTTGTAGTTCAATGGACTTATTCAAGTCACTGAACCCTACCCACACAGAGCATTGACCCCCCCGTCCATAAAAAATCATTGATTTTAAATTCGTTACACCCGCACAGACCATTATAGTATCTACGTGTGAGGTTTATGACCGCAGCCGTACTTGCGTGTTGCAACCGTACACAATAGATTACTCTATGCACTGTGTGTCGTTGCCCGGCATGTCATCAGACATGTGACAATGAACCTTCGTAACGGCAAAATCGGGCATAAACCATTCTTATTGTAATCCCTGTTTGTTGTTACTATGGATATAATTTTAAATTGAGGGGATCGTTTTATACTACTGTAGTCATGCTAGCTGAGCATTTATTTTTTTTCTCCATTTTTACTAGCGCTGACGATATTGATTTTTTTCGTAGTCGATTTTTTTTTCCCCGGGATATCGCCGCTATGCCGATAAAATCGTCAAGAAATTTCAGCATGATTAAAATGTCGCAAAAGTTCGTTCGTAACTACATAATCGCCGGGCCCGTTTGTCGCCAGGCATTGTTTGAGGCCGTTCTTACACCCCGGAGAATTTCTATCAGAGCTGAAATTGTTGACTTCTAAAAAGAAGCCTAAATAAGCCTTCCAATCTCAGCACTCAGTAGGTTATTTTGACCCAACGATTTCCTTAAAAGTGTCCAGCCCAATTCAATTCATGTTTCCACAATTATACTGTATGTTAACCATTTCGGGTGACAGTGTATACAACTTTGGCATTAAAAATTGTACTTCTGTTCTGTTGCCATGGCAGTTCAGTTGCATAGATACGGCGAGAAACTGGCCAACACGTCCGTTCATCGTGTGGTAAGCGTGCGTGATGCACTGTATGGCGGGCGATAAACCTCGTGTTGCGGCAGGAAAAGTCGGGGGAAACACGCTGCGGTATACGAGCGGTACGACCTCGAAGTAAATTCATGAACACGGAAAATACATACACAGACAAGAGAGATCAAGTTCTGTGAATTAACTTGCAGAAATCTTCTTTCTCCATCAATGTTAACTTGCCATTTTTACGATGTCAGATCCCTTTACTTGGCATTTTTATGATGGCAGATCCGACCTGGAACTGCATGTTGGTCGGCCATAGTGCAATAGACTGGTTGTCACATTTCCATCATGCCTTCTTTGGCACTTTTAGTGGGCAGCGCGTCGGGAACCAGTACAGCATTGCTGCATTATGCATTATGCACATGTTTTCATCACCGCGATAGGGAATCGCCCACCGCACCATTTTGCCATTTGTCTTCACTGCTGCTGACATGCAGCAAACAAATATGACTTCATAAAACGGCCTTGCCCTGGCCATGGCCCTGGCCCTTTGTGTCTTGCACTAGGCAGAAAAGGGGACATGTCTTATTAGGGATTCCACCGTTTTGGATCGTATATCTGAACCCATGCAAGGGTCTTCAAACAGTGATAATTAGTATTTTGAGCCATCCAAAACACAAAAGAGTGAAGTATTATATGGACAAAAGGTTTATCTTATTATTCATCTACTTAATTCACAAACTTGGAGGTAAAGTTACTTCATAAGTTGCCATTGTTATAAGATACTACATATATATTTTTGAAAATAATGTTGAAATATTTTTCACAATAAAATCTAAACCAAAGAAAATGCCTCAAAATGCATTCATGTGTAGACAGATTAGACCTTCGTTAACACAATGCTATCGATAATAATGTCAGCACATTAGGCGCACATGGTCGCCACCTTTAGCAGAGTTGGAGCTGAGTCCCTGCAAGTCCTTTCACAAGTACTACCGCAAGCCCAGTCAGAAGTCCTTTCATAAAGCCGGTCACAAGTAACTGGATAAACAATGACAAAGGAATGCCTTTGTCAAAGCTCATTTGAATAGCTTGTGATTGGAATTAGGACTAGAGGGCTTGTGATGGACTTGCAGGAACTTGTGATGGACTCGACTACATCTCTGACCTTTACAGACACCGGTACCCAGAAATTATACTCTGAAATGCAAGTACCTATCAAGCTAATTTTCATACCATTCAATTTGTCTTGCAATTCCCTTTCTATTGATATCACAAATTTGTGATAAATAGCTAGAAAAATAAAACCCACAACGCCGGACTCCCTAGTCTTATTGCAGTGTGTGAACAAATATAAACAAGGGACAGTTTCAACGTGATTCCATCATCACATTAAAAAATAACACAAACACACACATGGCCTACAAAAATAAAATGTGTAATAACCTTGATTAACCAAGTTTACTCCTTGATTTCATTTTTGAAAAACATCCTACAAAATTACTTGTGAATTGGGTGGTCACACAATTTTCTTCACGTTTGGCAGGACCATTTTTGTTTGCCATCATCACAAGAGGGCTCACTCCACTGAGCCAGGACAGAAAAACTCAGTGATTAAATTTCTGTGCAGCACTTGTCAAGCGAGGTCGTCCTACAACACCACATGGTGGGGGGGGGGGGGGGGGGGGGGGGGGGGGTTATGGATGCTCCCTTATAATTTCACAAGGTCTTTCTCAGTGACAGCATGCTAGTTGGACAGAATAAGAAAGTTCAGATATTCATCAATGTGTAAAATGATCCTATGATTTTTATTTAATTATTTCCATGTGTGTCTCCTTTTTTCTAAAAAAGTATATAACAGCTTTAGGGGGAAATTAGCATTACATGACAGCTTTGAAAATACGAAAACACTGAGTACTTGTTAAGAAATAACTCTAATTATGTACAGACAATTTTAATTTTTTCATCGTTGGATCAAACCTTGAAGGTGAATTTTATTAAAAGTAATTGTCACCACTTAATTTTTCCGAAAACAAACTGAGGATTATATTATTTATAAGCTTAAAGGTAGTATCCATCATTTGCATACATCAAAAAACAAAACTACTGAATTATTACAAAATATCGTACTAGACTGTAAGTAAATAGCAGACTCAAGCATCCTGTTTAAGTCTTTACTGGCATGTGAAGAAAAACGGATATCACATCCTTTGCCTCATAGTTGTGGATTTCTATCATCGTCTCAACATCTGTTTGGCGCTGTCCTCAACTTGCCCTTAAACTCCCCCAGGCCTGCCGTTTATAAGGAACTTCATGGCTCTAACTGCATGTAGCAATATTGAGCCACAACGCTATGTTCCCGGTCTAATTTCCGGCATCGGCGAAAGGCAGCAACGCGGAGCCCAGAGGTTTTCGTCTTTGCTCTGTCATCAAGGCATGGCGACAAGCGCAAACATCCTTAGCATTTATTAGGCCCGGCCCAAATAAGTCAACGGTTTCTTGTCAACGACCGGTAAAATGTCTTTCCTCTGCTATACTGCTTTTTTGCATGGGACAAAGATGAAACTGTGTTAAGTTGCTTGTTGGTGGATGTATGACATGGGGCAAAGTATTGTTGATGAAAATCTTATGAAAATTGTCCACATCTGGGCTTGAAATACACTCTACCTGCTTGGCAGTTGAATGGCTTCTTTTGTTATTTAAAGCCGCTATAAACATGCATTTGGGGCATACAATGTATCACACACCCACACAAAAATCAACCGACCGACCCTCCCTCCCGATTTTTCCCATTTAAGGGCAACACAAGTTTTTTGGGGGGCCTAAGGTATGATGTTTCCAGTTAGACACTCCACAAAAAAATATAATGGCAGACGATAAACATATTGAATAATATTCCAATTTTGAATTAAAGGATTGGCCTGCTCCTAATTATATTATTAATTAGTATTAATTTACATGTATATCAATCTTGAACACATAAAACTGCACATAACCATATACTTTGTAAAGACTATTAACAGATGGCACAGTGTAGGAAGTGTTTTTTTTTCCTTCTTTTTTTTCATTCAGAAAGTTTTTTTCCGTAAGTTGTTTAACAACTCACAGGAAAAAAATTTGTGAATGAAAAAAACAAAACAAAACAAGTAGGGGACAATCACTAAATTGAAATGTTCAAGCAGAACACAAAGAAAGCATGTTTAAGTCCAGTGGTGTTCATGAATCATGACCAACTCCGATGGTCTTGCATTCTTTTTTCTTCCAAATTGCAGTTTTAGTCCATTTGAAGAAGTACCACATTTAGAGAGACTTAAATGACCTCCACATTACGGTTTAATAAATCAGACTTTTCAGATGAAACAGTTGTTTGCTTAACGACGCCATGGCTCCTGGAAAGTGATTTGTCATCGTTTCATTTCCATGCATCCAGGTTTCTTCCTCTCTAGTACATGTACATTTCTTGAGCTATGTGTGCTAGCCCTCACAGTCTAGAAATGTTCCCTCAAGCCATGAAGATTAGTTCCTAAAAGTGTGATTGTAGCATTGGTAGAGCTGATAACATAGTTGCAGGCAGCGTTCACATTTTGTGTTTTTCAACGTAGACATGAAATAACGAACCCTCTCAAAGTTCGAGCTCAATCCATTTTTTGAGTCTCAAGAAAATACTGGGAAAAAAAGCACATTCTGTTTAATGTGCACATTCATGTGGTGCTAACTACAATTGTTGAGTGTTTTTTCTTTTTTTTTTAGGTATTTAGTCAATTTTTGTTTTTGGTAATTCTCAAAGCTATATCACGCCTTGTAATGTTTACATCTAAAAATGTCCTGATAAGATCAGGTGTGAGTCTTAATACTTGAAACCTTGTTTGATCTCACGAGTACGAAACTTGAGGTTGAAGGTTCAAACCTCGCTCCTACCAGTTTTCTTTGTTCACTTTGAAAGCTAATTCAGATTTACCTAGTCAGTTTCCCTTGTGGTTTGTTTGACGAATTATAAGTTAAAAAGTCGTATCCTCATTGAGTGATCCCCACAATGTCGCTTCCCAGGTTGTATCGTAAAAATTGGGCACGATCCCAGGCTATACGGCATTCTGGGTTTATGACTTCTAACTAGCGCCCACCGGAGCAAAGATGCTGACAATTTGGGAGACCACCAACAGAGGGCAAGATATCTCAGTTGGTAGAGTGCAGGTACGGTATTCCGGAGGTCACAGGTTCGAATCCCACTCCTGCCAGTTTCTTTGTTCACTTTGAAAATGTATTCAAATTTACCTAGTCAGTTTCCCTTGTGGATTGGTTTGACGAATGATTGTGACAATGACAGAAATATAAAAAAAAATAAAAAATACAAACAAGCTTTAGTGGCAAATAACGCGTAGAAATCTCAGCTGGGAGATGCATGTTGCGGACTTTGTTCACTTTGAAAAAGTACGAAACTTGTTATTTTAAAAATGTGGCATGGATCAGCAAAATAACCGACATACGACAGACCACGTGCCCTTTGTCCATTTATTTACCTGTAGTGAAATGTTCTCCGGCTGAACGCGCTCTCATCATGTTTTGCATAAATTTGTTTAAAGGTAGTGGATTTGGGGGTTAGTATTTTATAGCAAATACTGTAACACTGACCTGTTTGAAGTTTGGTGTACACAGATGCTGGGGAAAACAGAGGAAATGTGCCGTTCTTGTAGTCTGGTTCCCTGACCCTACTTCAGACAAAACGGAGCAATTTATAGACGTCAGGGAACTTAGACTATTTCCAACGAATGTCGGCCGACAAATGCTGAAAATTGATACAAAAATTTCACTTTTCTTGAAAATCACAGCATGCCAGGTGCCATGATTTCACAGGATGCTTGAGACTATTATTTACTTACAGTCAAGGTATTTCATAATAATTTGATAGTTTGGTTTTTTTAATGTTGTACATTACCTTAAGGACATTAAAAGACATAAGGAGTGACATAATTCAAAGTCGATGTCACCTGCGACGTCATATTTTAATTAAAAGGAAATGTGATGTCATATGGTACATCGTCTATAGCATTCGAATTACAGGTAGAAGCCAATTTTGTTTTTACTGGAAAGTTGATTTTTGGAATTTAAACATTTTTACATCCGAAGAACTCTTTTCCATCATATCCCAAAGTTTGGTAACCAAATTTAGTCTCAAAGTATTGTTTTGTGGTAATGTTATTTTGAAATGGTATAATTCGCACAGTTCATGGCAATTCGCAGGTTCAAATCCCACTCCTGGAATTTTTCTTTTCTCACTTTGAAAATTAAGATTTGAGTGGATACATGTAAATTACTGTACCTAGTGAGGGTCGTATTGTGTACAAAGTTTAAATGAAATTGAAGTAGATTATGGAGTTTAGGAAAAAATAAGTTTTAGAAAAACAAATTGTGTATAGTAGTAGGTATAGTTGGTCAGCTTTTTCTCGTCATGTACATGTACATGTGCCCAGTTAGTTACATTTCAAAAGCATTGGCAAATAGAGAGATCTATGGAGAATTGCATACCGGTACATTTTAGTCATGCAAAATTGGGAGGGGTCTTACAGAAGCTAACATGTGGTTACAGGCTTGTGTGACCAACCATGGTCCATGGTAAAACCATGGTAAATATTGTGAACTTGGAAAACACTGTGCTTCTACATGGTTGACTGCACAGAACAACCAGTGACACATACATGTACTATAGTCACAGTGTATACATGTATAGCCTTGTTCGCATTGGACTAACTATTCTCAAAAGTTACCGTGCGTGACTGTTAGCATTTCACTGTGATTATTCATCCGTGCGTCCGAACTTGGAATGCACGGCTCGCGTAAACTTTACAGTGATCAAAATGCATGTTTTATGCAAAACTGGCGACGTATAATAAACTCATATGCTACACGGTTGGCCCTGCAAAGTTTCCGCTGCAGAGGGATAAATTTACAACCGACGATCAACACTTGGCAATTTGGAAAGTTTTCCGGCTGTCCGCACTGGACTTAATTTGGTCAAGTTTACAACAGTCTCCGTACATTTTACCCAACAAAATTCCAATGCGGACACGGCTTATGTGTCATCAGTTATGCTGTTTTGTTATTTGTACAGTTTAACTTGGGTTGTTTTTCTCTGAGGTGTAATCTGTTACCTCTGATTGTCGCAGTGTGTAACAAAAATCGTCTGAACACTGTCCCAACTTCCCCTGCACATCGGCCCTCTAGTACGCAAGGCTTACACATGTACCTGCCAAAGGTTGCCAACATGACCAAGACAGCCGTACACCAACGCTGGCTGACCGCCTTCAAGAAAGTCCTGCGACGAAACGCCAGGTTCCTGCAAGAGATCTCCAGAGGTAAGGCAACGTGAATCATGCATTATGTGCTGTTGTAACTCGTACCCGAAGATATTGTCTTGTGTGTGCGCCGATACATGTCAGAACGGATGTGAGATTTTGACGTTCGAAGGCGCTTGTGGTGTTGTCCTAAAAGGTTTGCCTCAAGGGTTGAAATTGACACATGTTAACCCTTTGAAGCCGGATGACGTGTATACACGCCCCCCAAAAATTCGCCACCAGGCCGGATGACGTCTATGCACGGCGTTGTCTGCATTTTCAATACATTGTTGGATTACTGTGTTTGTTACGCTTGGCTACACAAACCTCTTGTGTCCGTTTCGCTTGGCTGCAAAGCCAACATGGCACCCTGGCGGCTCACTATAAACTTCAAGGGGTTAAAGGTCCCTTCTTAGAAAACATTGCTGTAGGGTGATTTATTTTTTTATCCCAAAACCAAAATACAAAATCTTAACACTTAATAGAATGAACACTTGCTGTTTCACTTTAAGAGAATGTATTGTCTGATGAGCACACAAGTTTTATCAAGATTTTGTAAGATTTACTGAAGAAAATGGGTCTTGAAAAGTTGCAAGACTGAGCCAGAAAATGCTTTAAACCCTTTGTTATTTCGAAGGCATAAACCACACCAACTTAACACGGACTGGTCTCCTGTAGTTTCTCTCAAGATTCGTGTGATATATTGGAAAGCCCAAAATATTAGGTATTTCAAAGGCTGCACTTGTTATCGCATCTATTTCTGTGGTACACATGTAAGGTAGATTGTATTTTTGATAAGATGTTTTGGACGTCTTATCTAGAAGGCCCGAGGGTTAATTGATATGCTTTTGTATCAACTTGCGCCTCCGTTTGACAACTAGGAGAACAGCTGGCAGACAAACAGACCCCTATCTGTGCTGCAAAAAATAAATGAATCTACAACTTAATACACAGCTCCTGGGAGTACGTGGGTGGGGTATCTTGAAAAGCAGCATGTTGGAGGATGGGTATCAATCAGATTACTGTGATAGCTCGCCGGCCAGTCGCAGCATCCAGTTCACCGAGTACAGTGGGTAGACATCTTGGAACCCAACAAAATATATCAAATTAGTAGCGCCCCCACACGTGAAGCAACGGCGTAATAAATCCCAGCCTTCTACCCCTCTCCAGTCTCTAATGATGCTTTGAGCTGGCCTGCGGATGACACCTGCCCTTTTCCGTTGCGCTAATGCCATAGATAAATTGATATCTGGAGGAGGAGTTAGGACAGTGATGCCAGGCCGATTGTTATGCAAGCATTTGAGCCTTTATTTGTTCCGAGTTGATTGCCTATAAATCAATTCAATGAATATGGAAATGGGTGTGCTACTTGACCCATGGGGGTCTATCCAGGTATTTCCAGAAATATCCAGTGTCTTGGACTGGACTTATTGTGAGCAATTAGTAGGGGTAATTACAAAAACAAACCTGTGTGTATGTGAAGGCGCTTCACATTTTGCCTGTCATGAGAGAAAACATATTTTCATTGTCTTACCTGTGGTTCGTTTAATAAAAGCGTAATAGACCTGATGGTTCCACAATTAATAAGTGAATATGTGCCGGATTTAAGCGAGCAAGTACATGTTTAAAACCGACCCCGCACATATTTATTCCCATTCTAAATACCTTTTTGCATAATTCAGCAAAAATCCCTGAAACAACTTGAAAATGATAAATTTCCATTGATTTCGTAAAAACGTTTTTACCTTGTTTTGTGAAACACCCCAAGCTGTATAATGGTACGTGCCTCACGTGAGTAGTGATAAAAATGTCCTAATATGTGGTGCAGTACGCAGCAGTGCCGGTGTAGTATTGCGCTTGCGTAATTAGGAGAGTGACTGGTCGTGCAAGTGCTCAACCAATAAAATGAACTAGATTTCACAGGAGTCTAAATTTTATGTGAAACCGGAAAAAGTGTTTAAAACAGTTGGTACTTTTATCACCTGTTTAAAAACCACCCATGTGACAGGCTCTCAACCAATAGGAACGGGTAAACTTTCTTTATGAATGCAATTTATGTTCATACACATTTTATTCCGGAGCCAAACCATGACACTCTATAGCACTGTGTAAAAAATACAATCAAAACTTTTCTACATTTCCACGAAGAATATTATTAAGTAGCTCATTTGGAATTGATTTTCTTCAAGACATTATAATGAGTTGTATTGGAAGATCTATTTTGGTAGTTTTATCATGCCCATTTTGACAAGGAGTTTCTTCTTTAGGGCCAGTGATCTAACGCAAGTTCACTGCTCTGGACAGCATCCGTTAACATGGGATTCAGTGCGTGAACCAACAGTTGGATTACTCATCGCGATCCGGATCTGTGTGAAACAAGTGATGCACGCGCACAATTATGCGTGTAAAGAGATCCGTACTATTGAAGTGTAACGCTATTACTGGTGCGCGCACACAATTGAGTGGGTTAGGCTATACGAGAGAGGACTTGGGACAATGGGGGATTAGGAATAACAAAGGGAACAAAAGAAGGGTTCCATTCATGGTCCTCATAAGTATTAAAAATAAACATTACTAGATGCACTGTGCACTCAATTTGGTCATCCTGGACTATTTTATTTAATACAAAGTGCTATTCCTGCAGAATTGAAGATGTAGTGTCCCACTCCTTTCTTTAATAATACTGCTTAAACCGCATTCTGACTTCTGAATAGCTCCCCTCCCCCCCCCCCCCCCCCCCCCCCCGGTCTGACTTTCTGGAACCCAAATTTTTTCGTCGTCCCCCCCCCTCCCAATATTTCTGTCGGTGCTTTTTAGAGAAACCATCCCTTGCAAATGCACCGTTTATGTCCATCATTATCATTTTGTTGAGCTTTCCTACGGTGACAATTTTAGCTTCTAAGCACCTCCAAGATGCAGTGTGCCTTATTACGTCACGAAAAAGAGCTACATTTTTGTACATGCAGTACTTGCTTCTGGTCCAGAGAGACGGAAACGCCAAGTCTTCAGTGGTCCTTGAGACCTTGACGTTCCACGTGGCCGGATGGTTTTACTATGTTTGGCTGGACGTTGGTTTAATTTCCGGATCAACCAAGTTAAGGATGCGAGTCTTGTTTTGGTTCTGTTCCAGGGAGCAGCTGTCTTCTAGGCTTGTTTTCTTTCTGCTGCTCTGGTCGGATCGTTCAAGATTGAAGCAGGGAAAAAGAAGGAAGGAGTTCTTAGAAGCCTTGGCGAGGATTGACTATTTTAAGGACGTTATGTTGCACAATATCACATTATGCAAGCATCAAGCACCACTTTGTCATGTTATAGACAAATGGTATTCGGTCTTCATACTTAAGCCTTTATATTTAGCCCCCTGTCTGTTAAAAAAAACCACTTCTCAAACAATGAACGCATATAAATATAGAATTTTACATACTTTATTCAGGGGTAAGATTGTCAGGATTTTTCCTGATTTCAGGATTTTTGGTCGGGTTTTCAGATTTTTGTTAAAGAATCCCTTTTGCAATCTGGAATTTCTAAAGTGTTTTTAAGAAGGTGTTTTTACCTGTAAAAGTGGATATAGACTAATAAAAATGGATATTTTAAAGGGGGGGGGGTGCTTTTTTAGGCAAATACAAACTGTATGTTGATCTGGGCTCCTCGTGGATTGTTCGTGGATTTCGTAGATTTGTCATTTTTGGCCAATCTCTTCCCTGTTTATGACACTTTAAGGTCTTAAATATGCATGAAGGCCATAGCCACTGTTTGAAAAACACTACTTGGCCAGTTAACGTATATAGGTGCATTTCTGTGCTTACTCAATTCATCAATTTTTGAACTATATTGTTCTTGAATGGGAGTGTAACAAAGCTTTCATTCACATGAAAGGAGGAGTGGGGGGGGGGGGGGGCTCTTAGTGCGATGAATAGAACCTCTCTATTCAGTGTGGCGCCTGTTGTTTGTGTTAACGCTTGGCTGCACAGCACCCCATCAATAACAGCCAGACGAAAGGGGTTAAGGAAACAAAAATCATCTGTGCCTGTGATGTCATCTGCATTAAGAATATTGCCACGCCCCTGCCAGTGTTGGAGTCTAGTCCTACAATTCGAGTACCAAGTTCTCCGAGTACATTTAGAGCCGAGTACGGGCCGAGTCCGAGTACATTGATGATAGAGTCCTGGGGCAAAAATTTGAGTCCGAGTTTTTCAGGGTCTGAGTATGGGCTGAGTACGAGTACATAAACAGTCGAGGCTGTCGAGTACGGGCCGAGTATGAGTACACCATATGAAACAAAAGTGCCAAGTTATGTTCATAACATTATTATAATGTACCTGCATCATTAAGAGTCTGAACACCAACCAGTTCAGGAGACTGACAATTTCACTTTATTTCCATGTTTTTAAATTTACTTTTTACACAAGGTGAACCTACTCAAAAAGTTGCACATTACATGTGATTGAGCCAGAAATTTCTTCTTTTTGGAATTTTTTATACCCAACAGCCCAAGAACTGTTTGTGTATACTTTCGAGTCCCGAAGGTATCATAGAGAAAATAATCAACTGTATTCCCAAGTAAAGGTGTCGAGTACTGAGTACTGAAAATCGAGATCGGGCTGAGTACTTACTGGTACTCGAGTTGTACTTGAGTACGAGTACTCCAACACTGGACCCTGCACGTATATACACCGTGAATTTGGTGCTCGACTTTGGCCTGCAGGACCACTGCAAGCAATGTGTTTACTGCTGATAATGTCCAAGGCAAAAAGTTTTTTTTGTGGGTGGGGTGGGGGGGGGGGGGATGGAGGCACACCCAATTATTTTTCTGTCCCAAGTCTGTATAAATTACGCATACACAAAAATACATCAAAATCTTTATTTCTTATGTTTTCATCATTGTTTCAGAACCATTGATAACATTTGTCTGATTACGATATCTGTGCACTTTTAAAGATCTGTGCCTATTAGATACCTCAATGCAAAGGGAAATTTGATTGCTGTCCGCAAAAATTTTAATCAAAGTTTCCCAATGTAATGAAATCTGTTATGG
This sequence comes from Hippasteria phrygiana, assembly GCA_037893225.1. Taxonomy (NCBI): domain Eukaryota; kingdom Metazoa; phylum Echinodermata; class Asteroidea; order Valvatida; family Goniasteridae; genus Hippasteria; species Hippasteria phrygiana. The sequence continues at coordinate 2,026,433 of JAZGUH010000056.1, forward strand.
TAAATCTTAAAGCACTAGCAAGTGTTCCTGTCACGGCAAAATTAAATTTCCAATTTATTCACCCTCCGGTCTAAGGCCGTCTTAAGGTCGGTATCCTGCATGGTGAAGAGACGACAAAAACCACGATGATTCCGATAGCTGTGCGTCAGATGTTGCCGCACGGCTGATTTTAAATCTCCAGCGGGAGTGGATTAAACTTGGCAGACCCCCCCCCCCCCCCACCTCACTCTTCAGGTGGAATGTGCTTGTGGGATGGGAAGAGGGGCTGCAGCATTCCGAATTGTTATTAACTGCTCATTTAGCGTGTGAATCAATACAAATGACCAAGTAACCTCATCATGCCAGCCTGGGGCCACGGCGGCTGTACCGCACGCTGTATAAAGCACTTGGCAATTTTGCACAATGCGTGTCGTCGGCACAGTATTGCCAAAGTTTTTGGCTTTATTTGTAGACCTATGTATAAGTCATTATTAGGACATTCAGTGTAGCTTGCTTAGGATGCAATTTCACTTGTCTTGTCATCTGTTAATTTTGAGGGGACGGTTGCCTTGTATGATCTATAAAGCTGTCTTCACATTGGACTTTTCTGGGTAAAACTCAGAGATGATGGCTACTGTTTCTATTTCAAGTACAGTGCGAATCGACTGGGTAATTTTGCTCTCGGTTACGTTTCTCCGAGTCTAGTGTTTACTTTTATTGGCCAGCCTCTGCCTAATAAAACGGACCAGGTCAATTTGCAGGAGACGGTATGTCCAGCGCAAACAGCGTGATTTTGTAAAACGGCGCGGGAAAAGCTGTACAGTCAGTGTGCAGGTCGTACTACACGGGCACACTGCCTATACGTTATGCATGATTTCTTCAGTATCCCAATTTGTAATTACTTCGTGCACTGCAGTGATTTTTGCGTGTTCATTTTGTGTGTTCATTTTGTGTGATGGTCATTGTGAGTTCTTACAGTGCATTAGGGCTGTTCAGTTTCGAATAATTTAGCATTCGATTATTTGAATCTTCTAATATTCGATACGCACTGTTTTTCACGCGTCCAGCTGCAACTGCATGACTCGCTTGTAAAAAGTCGATATATTATGGAATGCCTGATGGACATTTTCTTTTTTGCATGCGCCTGTTGTATCAAGATCATTACAGTTACGTATAACGTTCTGATAACAAGAAACCAAACTCAAGCCTGCGTTTTTGCAGTAATTATTTTATAAGTGTCAAAGGTTTTATGGACAGTAACATGTTACAAGTTTTATTACAATTGTGTGAGCTAAATACATGTAGGATAATCCTCATTGTTGTACATTAGTGCAACGATATTGTACAGGACATATGGGAAAATGAATGTCCCACTCCATTGTCAGTGGAGTATGGGGGGGGGCAGAGTGGTATATTGCAGCAGGATGGAGAATTTAAAAACAATCCAGACGCTGATAGATGCAAAATGTTTTTCTTTATACTTTTGGGGACAAATTTTCTGCTCAAAACAGGTTATAGTGAACTTAAAAGAGCAATATTTTATCTCCTAAATGTTGCGTCTCCCATAGCAAGGTACACATAATCTCGCTGGCCAATCACAAGATGGCAAGAATGCTATGACTGGCAAGCAGTTGAATTAAACGCTTCGTATCCAAATTGAGCGGTTTTGCCAATATGACAATGCATTTTTTTATCTTACGATGGAGCCACATTTGACATGACGTAAGCCATTACACAAGTTAACACCTATTCAGTATTCAGCGAGCAAGCGAGGCCCGGGTCCCTCGATGCGAGAAGTCTGTATTGATTCCACCCGCTCTCTGATGGACTCTCGAGAATCTCCCGCTAGCACCTCACAGACCCGTGATCCTAGCCGGGCCGGGGGAGATGGCCTTTCCCGCTTCCTCCCATTAGCTTGCTCTCTCCTGCTTCTAAATTGAAACGGGATAAGTCTTCCAAGCGGGTCAGAGAGAGTGTACCACAAACATGTACTGATTGCAGAAATGGCTTCTGACTTTTTTTTTTAAACATGCGGTAGGGTTAAGACTATTTGATTTAAAGGGTGCGTCATTTGAGAAACCCGAGTGAGCCGTGGTCTGTTTGCTGTACTGATTTGCAGTGTATCATGCCTGTCTGTATGCATTTCACTGCTGAAAATTCAGGTTGCGTGGCACAAGTTTCTGTGCATTCCCTGCCTACAAGCTGAAGGAGATCATTTTGAGAGTTGGAGATGATTTTGAGTAAAATATCTGTTTAATTTCGGCATGTTTTAAATTTCCGTAACACATTTGTGATATGTCACATAGAGAGCATACGTGAACCTAGGCACAATTCAACAGTTTCGGCTGCAGGATAACCAACCTGTAATTGACTGTTGTAATAATATTAGTCATCCCACGAGCGTGAGTGGAACACGGAATAATGAAGTGCGTCCGTGTCCCATATGCTACGAGGCCGAAGGCCGAGTGGCATATGGGACACGGACGCACTTCATTTTCTGTGTTCCACAAGCAAACTTGACGCGCAGTATTAAAGATGAAACCCACACAGCGCTGTGCGCGAAACCAGAATGTAACCACGTACACACATGAGTAGTTAAAATGATGAGTAGTTAAAATTTTTATATTTTCCAAACTAAAGTCAATAACAAGACAGTTCAACGAGGATTGAATATTTCAAAGTTTTTAATGAAATAAGTTAACATACTCAAATTCAACGTAACTACATTTTCAACAGTATCAAAGACAACAGCAGATGTTAACTATATATCTGGAGACTGTTAACATTCCGCATCCAAAGAACAAGGCAATTGACACTTATGGCAAAGCGAGAGTGTTCAGAGCTGAGTGTATTACTGCTTTGTGTTGTACACATTGAAGATAAAGTATAAACTCATCATTTGTTTGGAATTTTATTTGAGACACAAAACAAGAAGGTTGACAATTAAGAAGGCCCAATGCACCAAATGTGCCATTCTTAAAAGGGACCAGTCGATTTTCGTTTTATTGCTTAAAAATGCCAGTTTATGTAAAATAAAATCATACTGTGTTTTCGTTTTTTAAATTTTTTAGTACAGTAAAATGTTTTAAAAAGAGATTTTAGTAAGGTAACTCACTGATAATCACCGGAATTTGTGTGTAGTTTTCTCCATAAGATTCATTATTTTTCAATTTATGTGCATTATAACAAACTTGGTATCAATTTAAAGCTTGTGATCAAAACTCTTCATTGATTGGCCGATCTAACCGATATTTCCACATATAAACCAATGAGACACTTTTAGGAGATACCAAGGCTACCCCCCAAACTTTATCGCTTGATTTCTACAATAGTGCTAGATCATCTAATAAAACTAAAAATTCATTAATTTTTTTTAAATACTGCTCAGATTTGAATAATCCTTTTATCATTTTAAAGCTTATGATCTGTTCTTTCCAATGGTATATAAATCTAGAAATTAATTTGTTTGTGATGAGGGACTGTTCTCTATTGAGAGCGCCGCAATGTTGATATATACATGCACAGCTGTAAAAAGAATGTATTATAATGAACAATTATTGAATTGAAATGCCGTGCTTTTGATTAATAAGTACTAATGCAGTGACTACCCACAAGATCTGGACGTAGGGACATAAATGTCAGTGTTGTTTGAAGCTTGGTGGGATGAAAAGTAGGGAAGTTGGTTTTGAGGCTATGTATGTCCAACTTCCAGCAATTGGTTTGCATCCGGGTTAAACAACTTTTGACCTGTGTTTTTCTCCCTCCATGAGCTATAGCTGCTGCAAGAGAGTGGAACCTTGTTCCTCTGTGCATTGTGGCAGCATGCTGAATGCAGATCCTGTGGCACCAGTCTGAATTTTTTTAAAGTTGTATTCACTTGCACAGTAAAAAAATGCTGAAGGCAGAAACATGCATTTGACGTGGACGATAATGTTTTGCTTTTCAACATTTCTCTGGGATTATTTCAACCATCGTACCCCATCAACATTCCAGGCCACAATAAAGTACAGCTTCCTTGAACTCCCACACAAAACTCACTCGGAGTTTTCCCTTTAATCGATCATCCTCGTCTCGAGTTTGCAGTCTTGTTCAATATCGAGTAATTTCACCCTTCAGTTTTTAATTGCACTTGTCGATGTTTACTCTCGTGACGCTGTATTAAGGCCTCAAGCCTTTCCAGGGAACTGCCTTCATGTGACACCTTTGACAAAGTTAAAGGCATACTACTTCTTTTTATATGGGCAAGCTATTTAGCCAGCAATTGCATTAGGTTGATGACAAGATGCGTGTGTTGTCCGTCATCCAAAAGAAAAATTGGTCTTTGCATCTGCCATGATGTAAATTTAAACATGGATTTTTCCCAGACATGTCCAAAATATTTTGTGGCTTCAACAAAAGCTGGAATATTTCAAGCAAAGAGAATTTTGAATTAAGTTTCCTTTATATGGTTTGTTTTGACATTGTTAAAAGTTGTATCCTCGTTGAGCAATCCCCACAGGGTTGTATCGTAAAGTTGGGGCGTGATCCCTGACTATACGGCATTATGGGTTTATGACTTCTGACTAGCGCCCCCCGAAAAAGATACTGACAATTTGGGAGACCGCCAACATAGGGCAAGATAGCTCCTAATGCAGGTTAAAATCCTGCTCCTGCCAGTTTTCTTTAGTTCACTTAAAAAATTCAAAGAGAATTTTGATAATTTTTCATTTGCACTCACTCCAACGAAGTATTATCTTGATGAAATAGACCTTATGTGTAGAAGCCATCTTCGAGGTATATTTTTGTCATTCAAATTCTGTAATCAGATACAGTTTGGTAGGCGGAGGTTTGTTTGAGCCATTTCTAAAAATTGGGCTCTGAGATACCTGCCTTGAAGGAGAACATTTTTAAATTGCGTTTTTGAATGATAAATATATAGAAATAATCTGTGGTGTAACAATATTAAAAAGTCCAAAATATCAAAGTCTGCTCGGTCCCTTTCCTGAATATTCAAAGGTTGATTATTCTATATTATTCAGCAACTTATATCTAGTTTTGATTGGGCAAGCCAGAAATTATGTGATTATGTTGAGCCCATACACATGTACATCCAGCCTATTGATTGATGGACAGTGGTGTATCTAACGGAACCAATAGGAGTCCAGTTATTGCCCCGCCTTCCACCTATATGACCCGGGTTCGAATCCTCTCTAGGCCAACACATGGATTCTGGTTTTAGCCCCTGCCCGATTGCGTGGGCTTCCCCAGAATGGTATTTAGGAGTTTCCTCCCACCTCGACAATTAACATTTCTTCCATGGGTTTCTTCAGTCTTTTCACCTACGGTGCAGTTTGCACATTTTTGAGAAATCCTTGGTTCATTACCAGAAAGAAAATGTAAAAAAAATGATTAGACGAATAAAATATATATATTTGAAAAGCATGGGCAGCATATCTTTAAGGAAAAGAAAAACATTAATGTGCTGGCATCATTGAGAATGGCACCGCAATAGTGCAGTATGCTGTTACAATGCTAGCAACGATGCACAGATCATAAAAGATGTGTATGTGAAGCTACAAGAATTACTAGTTTTAAATAGCCTAATAATAGATTTATGGACATTTTAATGGCAGTATACGGGTTTTGCCCTTCACCGACGTATTTTTATAAACACTGTATACTCAAGTATTGTCCTGGGAGATTATTTGGAAAAATACAGTGTAGTTGTTTACTGTTAATTTTCTTTGTTTAGAAAGCAGCAGCATTTGTTTGTGAAAATTATCCTTATTGTAAATATTTTATTCCAACCATAGGTACATGTATGTTCACAGGCGTCGCTGGGTGTCGCTAGTTGATTTTGTTGGCAAAATCATGTAGTGGTTGGCAAAGTGCAGGATGTGTGATAGTACATAAGTATTTGAGATATGTGATGCGATCAAGCAAAATCAGTCAACTCGGCAGTCCTTGTTTTGAGATATGGGCCAAAATATGTCCGTAGTGTAAACATCAAAATTGACTTTTTTTCCCAAAAAAAACAGAAGGGGAAAAAAATCTTCTTTCACATGAAAATATGGCATGTATTATAAATGTGCTAAAAATGACTCAATTAAAGTACTGTAACTTTAAACGTGATTTTCTCAGTTTCTTTCTTTATAATGTGCCGGTGTTCAAATATTTGTAACTTTTTAACCAAAGGTCGTATTCACATGGGGCTTTCACTAATATGGAGCTTGAAGTACGCTACAAATGAATATGTAAAAATCCCAAAATTGACCAAGGGCCTACTTCAGACTGATTTTGCTTGACCGCATGACATATGGGGGGGGCCTTTTTTTTGCACACACCTTGTCCGCAAAATTGTGATGACACCCCCCCCCCCTCTTAGTATTAGTTTAAATGTACATCCATTATTAGTATGTAATTAGTTGACGAGTCCGAGCTCACTCACTATGACGATAATAATGAAGCCATAGTCAAGTCGGTAATCATGTTGGTTCAGCCAGGTGTAGCTAATGGTTATTACTTCAACGGCGTTACAGCTAGGCTGGTTTCTTGTGACGCACTATGGTGTGTAAGGTGCATTTTTAAAGGGACACTTTGCCTTGGAGGCGGGAAAAAGCATCTGTCTTAAAGTTTCCGTGGTTGGAAAGATCATTAACAGGGCTGTAGTCGAGTCCATCACAGGTCCCTGCAAGTCCATCACAAGCCCTCCAATCCTAATTCCAATCACAAGCTATTCAAATGAGCGTTGACAAAGGCATTCCTTTGTCATTGTTCATCCAATTACTTGTGTCCAGCTTAATGAAAGGACTTCTGACTGGACTTGTGAAAGGACTTGTGAAAGGACTTGCAGGGACTCGACTACAACTCTGATCATTAAAAAGTAGAATACCTTGACTTTTAAATGCACCGTTTGTTAGAAAATCATTGATGAAAAACTATGCGACCACTCTGGTTTCCAATGGTCCAAATATTTATACTTTGTCTCTTAATTCTTTTTGTCAGTGGTTTTCTCACAAGTATGACATTTTCAAGGGATGGTTGTGTATTGTACATTGTTATACAGTGGTGTGCAAAATTTTTCGAACACTTGGCATATTTTAGGTACTTCCGTTGTTTGTGATGAAATGGCAATCAATATAGAGTACTGAAGTCTGACGTCAGTTGGCATGACAACTGGTTCCAAACTAATGTAAATTTTGACTGTTCCTTTGTTAACAGCCAGTCATGCAAATACATAACAAAAGTATTCTGGTTTCAAACATTGCATTGACGTCATCACTTCGGTGCTCTATACCAATGTACATTCAAATGAAACCCTCTGGAATGAACTTCAGAAGACTTGGAACAGCATTAGTCTAGAAACTCTCAGGAAATATATAGACACTATGCCCGAAAGACGATCCGCAGTGATTGCTGCCAAGGGTTGACACACCAAATATTAGAGTAAAGTTTGATAAAAAAGATGGTAGGACTGGCAGATACTAATGTAAGCTACATGTATGCTCACAACAATTACCTTTCTATTTAATACAGGTGAAAAATGTAAACCAGGCATTGTAAGGCATTAAATATCAATTTCTTCAGATATGTCAAGTGTTCGAATAATTTTGCACACCACTGTGCATGTATTCTACTTTTTTATGATCTCCAATTTTAGAATGGTTGCTTTTTATAGCCCAATTGGGTGCTTGTAAGGCAATGTGCACTTATAAGGGGCAGGAGGGGGAAAACACCTATCCCCCCCCCCCCCATTGATTTCACAAACTTTACGCATGGTGAATTATAAGTTAAAAAGTTGGGCCCCAAATTTATGGAATGACCCAACTGTTTTATGCATCTTTAACGTTTAAACATGAAGACTGTTGTAAAAAGTGGAGCGCACTTTTTATTCCAGTACACCGTAATGAGCGCACCTTTAATACAAAGATATTTGTTTGTTTTTTAACCGTTCGGTTTGATTAAAAATGATTGGGGCCCAGGGAAGGAAAACAAAATTAGAGTGCCTAGCGAGTGACGTATTATTAATGCAATAAATCATCTGACTAGTAGGGGCCTGGGAAATTATCATGGAGATTTGTTGTTATACTTGACGTTGTAGTGGATGGGTACGGTAGTCTCTCTGTTGAATTTACATAACTCCGCTTCCAACTCATTGACTTGAAGACGTTAATTAGGCAATAAAAGGCTGGAACAATTCTGTGAGCTTCCATACCTTGCCAACAAATTATTCACGTTATGAGTTGAGTGCTTTTTTTTTTCATACGAGAAAAATTTCCACCATCAGTGAGACTACAAAACGACCATTTTTGTTTTTGTTTTTTTACTTTGCATTGCACTTTGCAGTGAAGTCACTACCGTCAGGTTGCCGGAATTGCTGTAATTATTTCCTGTCTCGGTGCAGTCATTGCAGCCCAGCTGCCTCATAAAGGAAGCCAACTCCTCTGTATTAAACAACAAAAAAAGAGCGGGAATTGGAAACAAGTTGCAGGCGCACACCAATCACTGCTCATCAGGGTTTTGTTGGAATGTGAACGAGTCAACGCTAATATGACAGATTGTCATCGCCCATGAATATCACCACACACGACTTTGCCTTCCCAACGAGTGACCGGACCAGAATATTGATGAATGAAATTTTGCATGCCGTTGTCATTCTCGTCCCCAAGATTTACCAATAAAGAAAAAAAAAAGTCAAATATCAGAGTTCGCGCTTGACAAATGTTTACAAGTCCCGTGCGTGAAAAAGCATTTGCAGCATGCTAATGCCGTGTTCTTGTGCCATATGGCAAGGGATACCTCACTCAACAGCAACACCCCCCCCTCACCATAGTCTGACCGGGTTAGCATTATGCTGGTACCATCTACATGTGTAGATTGTTCCATCGCATCCTTCAAATTAATTGTCTTCTGACATTTAGCCCACCGCCTATGTTGGGCAGGTGACCAATGCATGCAGCCGAGCTCCGCTGTCTGCTCTTTTTTTTCTCAACGAGGTAGCGTTTCATCCCGGAGTCGAGATTAGCCCCGCCCCTTTTGCCATTGAGGGAGCAGCGAGTTCTCTCCTCATGCACATCGTCCAAACCTTTCCCCGAGAGTTCAAGTAAAAAAAAACTATCCCCAAGTCCTCATTATTATATGAAGTTTACAGTGTCAACATTGCGACGCATGGTCGAGGAAATGTAGCCAGGCACTGGGACTGTGGAGGAGGAGTGTTGGAGGAAAAGGGTGACTTCACTGGCAAAGGCAACTTGGGACAGCTCGAGCCTCGTGGAGGCAGAGCAGGAAATGATGAATAATTTATCTTCGATTGGGGCCCCAGCATCATTATAGTTTCCGCCGGCCCGCCAACTTGACTTGGCTTTATTATCACTTGGTTTGCTGATCAAGTGTGTAGAGTCATCTCCAGTGACCAGTGCATGGGGAATGTTGGTTTCACAGCTAAACTGGATCTGTTTTTTTGTTTAGCTCATGGACGTGTACACTAGGGTACATGTTGGGTAACAAAGATGGGAATTCCCTTTTTTCACAAGTCGCCAGACGGGCATGATTGGTGAACTACACTGTGCTGTATATCTGTTTCATCGGCGTGTCAGTCATACAAGGTTGGGGGAAGTGTAACGCCTCTGCACCTGCCTGATTGTTTTGATATCTCTGATGAGATTGCTCTAGATGCGGGGCTTGCATGGGTGTTGTCGACACCGCCGCCCGCATCATCCTCGACCCTGCTAGTTTTCCTGGTGCATAATCGGACCTGGCACAGATGAAGCTAGGCGTCTTTAACTTGCTGCCAGGTTGATGCATGACAATGATGAGAATGGCCCTGGAATGATCAGTCATCAACGCCTCCCTATTGGTTCAGTGCGGTCACGTCGACGTTTAGGCACTTGTGTAGTGGTGTCGTATTAATAGGTGTTTCGTATGTATGTATGTAGCCTCATCAGCTGGAAGACGGCTTATTCGAACACAGCTGATCGGCAAATGGATTAATCATCCAGCTGGCGCTGGACGCAGCTTGGGGCATATTTCACTGCACCCTGTAATCAGCCGTCTTGTCATCGGCCACTGTCTCGTCAACTTTCTAGAATGTGTTTGTGCCATTGGGAGGAAAAGTGAAGGAGTTTATGCGTAGTCAACACAAATTCATATTTTCTCGCCAAAATTTTGACCTGTGCGGAACTTACACTATTAACTGGAATGCTCACATGTGGTCATGCATTTATTCATGAAAGAGTGAAAGAGTGAAACCCATGTGTGCATAAATCTGCTTCATTTACAAATGTATGTAACCTGGATCTATAAATTGTTTTAAGGGAGCCTGTTGTCTGAGGAGGGGACTTCTACAAACTCAACTGTGGCAAAGGTGATGTAGACCATCGTTTGGAGTCATGTACCTTTGCGTTATCCTAGACCCGGGCTACAGAGTTTTAAATGCAAAACCTACACGGAGCTTCCCGTGTGTGGCTCAGCATCACTAAATCTATCGCGGCAAATAGAAATGGTCCAATGACCAACTCACTAAACCGGGATGTGTGTCTAGGCAGTGTGTAGTCAGTAATGCACAACCGATTGCATTTTCATCAAGCATACATGTAGTCGAATAACTGTGTGGTCGGAAGAAGCAGCGGAGCCAATGACAGCTGTATGGGAATACTGGTCGCATCGTACCAATCAGCTTGAGAGATTAATGGTGGAATAACTGCATGCACTGCTAAATGCCGGACCTGTTGAGCTGTATGGGCCGGGACTCAAGCGACGTTACGGCTGGTACTCACGCCATGAGCTTCCGCAGGAAGAAAAACAAGAGACCGGTGCCTCCCACAATTACCATTGGTAGGTTGACTCTGCTCAATTACCCATATTTTCCACTGGTATTAACATTTTCTGTAAATTGGAAAATTGGAAAAGCTTATCTGTACACTTTTATTTACTTTATTTTTATTTACCGATTTCATTTTCAAATTGTCTTCCAAGTACTAATCATTTTTTTTATTTGGCTTTCGGTCGGGATACGCCGTGATAATCTTTCGGGTTTTTTGCAGTGAGGTCCCTCAGTAGAAAATGAGAAAAGGACAAAACCGCTGGCATAGTTGACCAACACATGAATAACCTATGTGTCAGTCAGCTGCGCATGCGTGACCCGCTCTGGAAAAAGGTATATTATGTCGCAAAATATGAAAAATGAGTTCCATGCATGTTTGGAAAGCCCACAATGTAAGCTTTCATTTGGTACATGACAGAGCTCCAAAGCCCTTTCCGTTCTGGAGATATCGCGTTTTTGCATATTAATTAGTTCTATGGAGTTCAAATGACACAACAGAGAAAACAGGCTTTGAAATAGCTAGTTCTAATACAATGCAATGGAATAATACACTCTAAAAAGGTTATTTTTTCACTTTATTCACTGAAATCAACATTGTTGTGCACCAAACCTGAAACTTTAGATATTTAAGATGTCATTAAAGACAAAAAAAATAATTAAATTTTGACGAAAATTTTTACCCTCTCAACGTTGAAAGGGCCATTACACGTAAATGCATAGCGCGACTTATATCACCTTTTTCTGGAGCGGGTCACATATGAGCGACAGAGATGTGGAACTAGCACATGGGAGGGGGTCCACACTTCAAGCTTCTTGCAGAACTTATGTACGCGAGCGGCGCAGTGCGGGCACATTATTATGTCCAGCAGCAAATGAACTGATACGAGTCTCCACGAAATTTCAAAAAGTTTCTAAATTTTGGACAACAAAAAGACAGCTGGATATATATGAGGTATAGTAGAACAAGTATAACATGGTTCATTTCGGATGGATACTCGATAGGCCCCCGAGGCAGTGGAAGTTGACAAAATAGTTTCGCCTCGGGAACTTGGGGAGCTAATATCGGCTATTCCTCCTCAAACCGAGCTATATTTGTGTAGTAAGCCAGAGGGGAAACTGACTGGGTAATTTACGATCAGCTAGCATATGAGAAATTGAAGAATATCTCATACAGCATACAGTGCTCCATGCACACTACGTTGGGAAAGGGCTGAAATCACTCTTGTAATTGTTTTCATTCCCGACACAAATCCCATCTTCTCACAAAATCTTGTTTGTCCGACAAAACATTGTTTCAATTGTCTCCAGAGTACAATTTTGTCAAACGTTTGAAAAATGCTGTAGCTTTGAACAACCGAAATGAGCCCATATGAGTGTGCACAAAATCAAAAACAAAATGGTTTTTCATCGTATGTGGCACTATCAATAGAGAACAATCTCTCATCGCAAAAATTAATTTCTCGATATATACTATTGGAAAGAACACATTATAAGCTATAAAATAATGAAAGAATTATTTAAATCGGAGCAGTATTAAAAAAGTTATGGTAGTTTTAGTTTTATTAGATGACACAAATTCCGATGATTATCAGTGAGTTACCTTACTAAAATCTTTCTTTTAAACATTTTATTATACTAAAATTACAAAAACGTAAACACAGTATGATTTTATTTTACATAAACTAGCATTTTAAGCAATAAAACGAAGGAATGCGACTTCCGACTGGTCCCTTGTAAGAATCATGGCACATATTCGGATGACGGATTGAGCTCAAACTTTGACAGGTTTGTTTATATTTAATGTATATATTGAATCCCACAAAGTATGAACGCTGCCTGCAACAGCTCTACCAATGTTATACCTTTTAAAGAATGTACGTCTAATATCCGCCTTCATACTTATGACGTCTACAAAAACCAAAGTTGTATTTTTCAAAGAATTAAATGTAATTACTTGCAAAAATACATGCCCATGCATGTCACCATCAGTCTGGACTGGATTGCGAGGCTCATGTACACCGAGGCTAAGTGAATAACTCGAGATATGGAAATTTGCGATTACTGATGAGTGATTGGAGCTATTACCTGAGCTTTTTACCCCACCGGAGGAACTCCCAATCTCTTTAAAAAGGAGCAGCCCCACATGGCATTTTTAATGGCAGGCTAGCATTCTGCGGATGAAATTGTATACTGTCGGAGTGCGCAGAAATTGCACTTGGCCTAAGACAAAGCCTCTCTAACTTAGCGTCTCCACATGCATTTGCTGTCATCCCTTGTTCACATAATGTAGTTGTTTATCTTATAAAGATGCAAATCTTTCAAACACATATTAATGGAAGAAGATGATATAAAGAGTGCCGTTTCCTAACAGTATTGAACAGATTCTGAGGCAGAAATCTAACCAGAAATGGCTGGTTTCTGTCTTTTTTTATATGGTAAAATTAATTGAATTTCTTTAATCTTGGTGAACACCGAGACCGATGTGAAGTTTCTAAAGGCACTTTTTTTTCTTTCTCGCAAAATATTGGACTTTATAGAGCTCCCTTTGTTTACCGTGCCGTAAAAGCTCTAGTAACGATTGATGTTTTTACTGTGCAAATGTCACTGCATGTTATTTTTTACTTACTAACATGTACTGCCTGCCAAGCTGCAAGTTTGCATGCAGGTTTCAAGACAGAGTATATTTACAAGCAAGCGTGTACTCCGTGACTTATATGGTGCTGACTGCCCACACAGTACAGTGATGAAAGTGGCAGCGGTCTTGATGTCCTCAAGTTAAACGTGACTGATTGCTAACTGGACCAAAGTGTCCTCCAATACTTCCCTCACTTAACCTTTCTTTCTGCCCCTACATCCCACGCCACTTCATGAAAGCTTGGGTACTTGTGTAACTTGTGTAACTTCACTATGCCACATTTCATTGCGAAAGTTGCGCAACATTTGTGACATTATTAAAATCAATTTCGGGAAATTAATTTCGTGGAGCGCTGTGGTCTAGTGAACGAATCAAGATATTGGTGATACTACAGATTCATATGAAGCACGATATGGGGCAAAGGGACCCCCCCCCCCCCCCCCCCCGTCTTTTGTGTTGGTCATAATCTCAGGAATTCTTTTTATAAATCTAGGGGGGATGTTAGGTAACAATAGTCTGGAGTGTGTATAGGGTATAGGGACAAGGGGTACCCCTATGGCCCATATCGTGCTGGGTATCTACAGATTGTGGGTTTGAGTTCAGCAGGGGTCATGGTGCTTGTGTCCTTGAGCAAGACACTTTGTCACAAATTGCTTCTCTCCACCCAGGAGTAAATGGGTACCTGTGAGGGCAGTGATGGTTATGTGTTTGATTAGCTTATTTGTGCTTAACTTGAATATGGGGTAATAATGTAGCGCCTTGAGTGCTATGATCATGGTGGATATGTGGGCTTTATAAATCTACATTATTATTATTATTATTATTATTATTATTATTATTATTAAAGGTATGCATTGCCTAAGTCGCTAACCAATATAAATTATGGCGTAACTTACGCACTTTTTAAGGTGTCCTACGTAGCCCCAAACAAACTACTTAATCATGATGAGTGTTAATGGAATGATTATTCACTGTAGATTCACTCTTGACATTTTTTATTGAAGTTGCCATCAATTTTTTAGCATGAAGGGCATCGCAAGTTTTAAAATGGCACCGATGCAGCTATTTCACGTCCGCAGCTATGAATTTCTGTTATAAATACTCAAACAGTCCTTGTAAAAAAATCGCATTCAGCCTTGTCCGTGTCTTTAAGATAATGAAGCTATTTAATGTTTTGTGAAATCGATCCCAAGAACGTTGCACATCTGTACAACATTTATTTGGCGTAAATCACACAGTGTTTCGTGAAATCACTGTAGAACTTTCTGTGCAAATTTCGTACAAATATCCACAAGACAACAATGCAATCAGCACAAGAAATTCACTCGACCTAAACAATTTTAATGGACAATTGTCTGAACAACATTCTGTACTGGTTTAAAATCAACTATTTTTACTATAAGGTTCCAAATTCATTCATGTTTGTTCAAGCTAGACTTGCAGCAGATTTCAGGTACAGTGGGAAGAATATTTTCAGGGAAAACCGGAGGTTATCGTGATTTTTTGACGATTTTCCTATTAATTGCAATTACTAAAACAAAAAGATCATGCGACTTATGTCTGATTTCCCTTGCGGACACTACATATATTTCAGGTCATTCTCGTTGACAAGCGGTCTGTAGGTATTTAGGTAAATAATTGTTAATGTGTGTAGTGGCCATTTTTTTGGGGGGGGGGGGTGTGGGGGGGGTGAACCATTCTGTATGAGATCAATAATATTCGGTTTGGGTGAAGTTGTAAACAACTATTAGAATCTCGTCAGTATTATCACCTGTTCTTGCGAAGGTGGTGTTACCCTGGCACGCTGGCCACACTTGCGCCTTTGACTTGTATTAATGACTAACTGGTCTTCAAGGCTCATCTTTCATTCGAAAGGTCAGGCTGCAGCAGGCTCCGCTGGCGGGTTTACAACTTGCTCGGGCTGCAAATCCGTTCGGAAATGTGTGGACATTACTGGATGTCTCCCGTGCCAATCCCTTTCCAAATAGTCATATTCTTTGAGAGCCTCTCAGCCTAAATATAGGCACTCCTTTCTCATTTTGGTACATCCAGTGTAAACTGGACGCCTGGATTTCAAAGTTTTTCAAGAGTGCCGGGTGTTTATCTTGGGCAGCGGACATAAATGCGGGCACTCAAAGTAGTGTAACGAGCCAAAAGAGAGAGGTTCGGGAGCAGGAGAAAAATTAGAAGGTGTGAGAGTCACCATTGTGATCAAAATTTGATGGAGCATGGCATAGGGGACGGACGGGGGTTGTTTGAACTAATCAGACTGTTGGAACACGAAAAACAGCAGTTATAAAGGAAGGGGGCTCAGTCTCGTTATTGGTCCTGGAGTTTCAATATTTACAGACTCATAGGTTTGTTTGGAAACTGGACCAATGACAAATTCATCACCTGACTTTTTTTTATTTGTCGGGGGTGGGGGAGGGGGGGGGGGGGGGGTTGTGTGAATGTCATGGTGTCAAAGTGTACACGTATGTGGGTGTATAACAAATCTCTGTGTAGATTAGCATGGAGGTACCTACAAGTCGACTCCTGTGTGGATCGTTTGGTTTGGATCGGTCTTTCCTCGAATGGCCCTCTTAGTTTGGTTGGAAATGTCAGCTGCATTAATTACGCTGCCGTCCAAGATATGAAGGATTTTTTCCCCAGAGAGATTACGCCCTGTGGATACGCAAGTAGATTATCTTATTCGTTGTCAAAACATTCGGATTTTGTGTTTGAATTTGATGCTGTTGAAGTGAGATTTTTTTTTTTTTCAAGTTCTATGGTTTGATTAAACTGATCATGTAGGTTCGTAACACATTGATCTTTGTATTGCTTGTAAGTCCTAAGTAAGTGTGTATTTGTACATGCGTGCATTTGTACACTTACCCCTGTTAACCCCTTGCGTACAGAAGACGCCAAATGGCGGGAAAACAAATTGCCACCAGGCCGGATGACGCTATTTGCCGCTATTTGTGCAGTTTCAGTGCTTTATACAAATGTCTCAAAGCACTTCACAATTATTACCCCTGGTCATCAGGCCATGAGATCAGTTCTATGCAGCAGGTTGAAATCAGCGCAATCTGTACCCTCACACTTACCCATTTATACTCCCGGGTGGAGAGAGGCAAGTTATGTCTTGACCAAGCACAAGTACCATAATCCCCCGGCGGGGTTCGAACCCACATACCATCGCACGTGAGTCGGACTCGGTAGCCACTGGACCATGGTGCCCATGTACAAGCCTTCCGTTTTGATCAATGACACAATGAGGCTTGTGATGCTGTGGACACGGGTGAGTATCAACGAAAACTACTCATGAAAGCCTGCAGAGGTCCTACTTTTATCCTGATTTTGTACTCCAAAGTCCGACATTTGTCCTGTTGGTTTTTTTAATTTTTTTAATTTAAATCTGACTATTCTCCTTCTTTTCATCTGGGTCTTGCTTGAAAGCCTGTGATCGGGCAATGCATTTGTATATATATATATATGATGACAGATCATGGTTAGAGCTAAGCAGGCGTGGTTTACGTTGGACCGACGTCACAAGGATTTACCATGCTTCAGTGGGTCCTTCCCACACACGCAGCATATTAAAACAAAAGTGTTTGTGCATTCCATCAAACTTGGTGATGACTAATGAGGGTGATCAAGAGGACGACGTAGTCTTGTGCACTGATCCTCCTCCTGATCCGATTACTCCATGCTGAAGTTTGCGCACCGAGCATAAAGCTGGCGAGGGGTACTTAAGTAATTAAATGCTGCTGTCTTTGAGGGATGGCAGAGTTCACAAGGGCGCGTGCTCAGAGAAATACAGTATTAGCAGGTTAGACTCATAATTGTGTTTGTTTAGCCTTGCGGAATGAAGACTGGAGAGTGTTGGACCATGGAGAAATAATTAAGGGGAGGGGCGTAATGGATTGAAAGGGGAGTGACTGAGAGAGGAATGTGACCATTTGTCTTTTGTTTTTCATTACTTGGCTCACCGTAATCAAAGAATCAACATTTACTAATTCAGAAAAGTGAGAGGATGGAATTTACGCGGGGGATGATGTAAATTAAAAGAGAGATCTTTGCCCTTTCCTGACGAAGTGTGTGAAGCACTTTGTGCTCAGTGTTTTCCGAGAGCCTGGGGGAAGAAATTCACAGGCTTACTTGGGCAGGACTCGAACCAATGACCTCCTGCTATATTAGTGGAGACGTCTTAACCACTCAACCACCGAGTTTGCCGGGGTCGGCTGGCTGGTTCGAATCCAATGCAGCAGTAGGTACCGCGTAATCAGTCAGAAGATGGAATTTGTGGCAGAGATGATGTAAATTTATTAGAAGAGAGATTTTTGCCCTATATGGGGCATAATGATAGCTTGAAGCAATGACCCTTTATAGGTTCTGTTGTGTGCTGTTTTAATGTTTATAATTTGATTGCATCTGCTTTAAATTGATCTTTGGTTGGTAATCGTTTCTTAAACTGTCCAAATATTCAGTCTTTCCGGTTCCTGACTCTTAGAGTGGACAAGAATCCTTATTATACCTCAACTCGATCAAAATTGCAAAATGCAGTACAACATCGCTAAAACGAACAGCGCTGTAATGAACATTCCTGTTTGGCTGCCAAAATTAATGCATACCGAACATAATATAAATCACAGGATTAAAAATGGCTTTAAAAAACAGAAAAGAAGAAAAATGGCTACTTCATGATCTTCATGTAAACTGGATAGCTCATCATTGGCCATTGTGCACTGTATATTAAAGCAAATGAAGCCAGTGGCTGCCTTATAAGCACTCCCATTTTACCACTGATCCCTATGGAAGGAGAACGAGGATTTAAGTAGACCCTGGGGACAAGCTGGCAAACCTGTTGTTTTGGGAGAAGTAATATGGAGGACAGTGGCTTCAACTCTGACAACTGCTATCCAGTTTATATAGAGTGGCTTGATTTGGCCCAATTTTTTTATGATACATGATTTTTGCCAAATTTTGTTATGGATTGCTGTGAGGTATATTAAGTGCCCGTATCACGACTCTTTCTACTGAAATTTACACGTTTGGATTCTCTGCGTGTACTCTAGAAACCCCATCATGCCAAGGGATTATAAATTGAGCTATTGCATGCAACAAACGCACGTCCATGCTGTGCATGAATTCAACATACATGCAGGTGAAGCACTGCTTTAGGGTAAACTGCATAATTCATATTGATCATAGGAAGATGGATGAACTGGAGAGATATGATGGTCACAGACACATTTAAAAGGACCTTGTATTTATGTATACATGTATATATTAATTATATATAATTTGTGACCGGCTCTGCAAAAAGGGCTATTATGTCGCAACATTTGAAAAATGAGTTTTATACATAGTTGAACTTGTCACATCCTAAGCATGGCCATTCGGACTGGTGCCACACATAGTGTTGCCTGTACACAACCAAAGCACCAAGAGTACCACTCTTAATTCCAACTGTCCGACTTTTCTGGTGTCGCAAAATTATTTTTGTCGGTGATTTTCAGACAGACGGCACATTATCAAATATCAAGGGATGATACTGTATTTTTGAATGATCTTTCCAACCATAACAATTTTAGGACGAATGCTTTTTTGTAACCTTTTTTAGAGTAACCCTTTTCTATTTTTGGTCTATAGGGGCAGCCTGGAGATTGGAAGATGAAGAATCAAGTAACCCCCCGCCTTCTCCCTCCATCGATGACACGCCCTTCGCTCGTGCCACGTCCCAGCCTTACTATGCAGTACCACCTAAATTCACTGTAAGTACATCTATGTAGTGCAGACCTAAAGATTGTTTCTTCATTGTAATCCAAAGAAAGAAAATATGGTGTGCATTTCTCGATGTTGTCATGGTTGTGCAGGGCGGACCCAGAGCGGGGGTTTAGGGGTCACTTCCATTTTCCTCTCCCCCCCTCTCCCTTCCCCCTTCTCCCTCCCCTCCCCTTCATCCCCTCCCCTCCCCTCCCCTTCATCCCCTCCACCTCAACCTGCATCTTTGTGGTAAAGGCATGAAGCAGTGGAGTATCCAGCGGGGGGCGGGGGAAAACTCCCCCCCCCCCCCCCCCCCGGTGGCATTTGAGGCGTCATAAAAAACAAAAGGAAATAGTGTTTTTGCGACGGTTTTAAGATGGTTCAGACGTTGTTAGCCCTCCCTGGCACAAAAAGCCTGAAACACTACTGGCATGAAGGGGTGGCTTTAAACTCAGCTGTGGAACATTGAGCCCTGAATGCTTGGTCCGAATGGAAAGCCTGCGGCTCTGGCTTAAAATCTTAGGCTTTAAGAATTGATGTACACGTGTACATGCAACTACAAGGACCCAGATGGGGCTTACTTCTTCATAGCCAGGGACCTCAAAATCATAAAAAGCATAGTCTGGATCCAGATGCAATGTATTATAGCCATATGCTGTCTGTGCTCTTCAACAAATTTCAAATCTTTTTTTTTTATTTAATAGCAAATTTTAAAATTGTCTTACCAATTATCTTTACCAATTTTTGTTCTGTTTCTGGTCTTCTGCAACCCTCAGAAACGGGCTTATATTCTTTGTTGCTTTTACACCTTTAACCCTTTCACGCCAGACGGGACTTTAAAGTCACAGCCCAATCTATAACGTGAAATTCAGTGCAAGAAAAAATCATTTGGGCATGTGAGGGTTAGGGTTAACCCTAACCCTGCTAAATTGCAGGGGTGAGATTTGTCAGTATTTTTTCCCGATTTCAGGATTTTTTTCCTTCAGGATTTCAGAATTTTTAATGAATTTCTTTTGCAATCTGGAATTCCTGAGGTGTTGTCGTAAAGGTGTTTATACCTGTAAAAGTGGATATAGACCAATAAAAATGGATATTTTAAGGGGGGCGACTTTAATAGCCAAATACAATCTATTTGTTGATCTGCGGTCCTCGTGGATTTTTCGGGGATTTCGTAGATTTTTCATTTTTTTGGTCAATCTCACCCCTGAAATTCAGCTATTTTTATATGATTTTGCATACCCCCAAGGGAATTAGGATTAGCACCAAAAAAATATATAAACAAACAATTGTCATGCCGCAAATAATTCAACATTTGTAAAGTACAAACAAAAGTGCCATTGGATTTTACTGGATTTTCAGGATCATTCCTAGGAAATACTGCTCGGGGGTTTAGGGTTGTAATATACATGTAAGCTTTATTTCCAGATTGAATTAACTGTTTAAGATGAAGGAATTGTACTCGTCAAACGCAGCGAATGCAGATGGTCTTTCTGACACTGTTTATTGGATTGGTAGGCCCTGGATCATCCCCGGGCCGACCAGCATGGCACTTACGTGCGGGTCCTGGCCGACGGTAGTACAGGGTGTTACTTACGCATTACGCAGACTAGGGGATGACACCTGCGTAAGGCTGAACACGTTGGTAGTCTGTACATCCCTGAGGATTTGAGCGGCCTCTTTTTGGTTCAAGGAGATAAACCAATGGGCTCTTGAGCAAGGTGCCCCCCCCCCCCCCCCCCCTTCGTTTACATAATTCATGATTTCGGGACAAGAGAACTAGGTACCAGTTTTGAATACCAAGTGCCTCTTTGCATTGCCAGAGGCTGTTGGAGATTGCATGCATGTGTACGTCGTGAAACTTGGAGTTAGAAATTGATGGCCATTCGGGTCTTGACTGTTGGACTATATAACAGATCATCAGTCACTAATGAAAAGGCAGACGTTGAGTTGATTAAAAACAATTAAGGTATTCAAGTACTGGCTTCATGTACATTGAAGGAGATATAGAGATCAGAATGAAAAAGTAAAAATTTGCCTGGAACTATTTCGGGTTCCAGAATCAACTAAATTTTGTTACATAAATGAATGTGTTCTAATTCACATTGTGGAAGGGCAAATTTTTTTTTTTAATGTTTTTGACGAGAACTTGTGGGGAGTTCCATACCCAGCCATTGGATCATGTTGTTTATGTTCTTAAGCAAGACACTTGAGCGCATGTATGCCCATCTGCCCCTATCTCACAGACCATGCTATTATTAACTTTTCTATTCTATTAATGGAAACACATTTTATTCACGTCTGTTTTTATGTAATTTCGATTAATTGCTGATCGCATTCTGTTCATGTGTCATTGAGATGTGTGGAAAGAAATATACCAAAACAAAATTTGGGCCATTCCATCTACCATCTTGGCCCAATTTCACGGCTTTGCATGCTTGAGGAATTGTCACTGACTGGAAAATTCCATGCCAGTGATCGGAAATAGATCACCTCGTACGCACACCAACATGTACGTATGCCAACTTGTACACCGGTCGATGCCGTTTTGACTATAATTCACATTACCTTTCACCAATGTTTCACTCAGAAATCAACCGCAATATGGCAGTTGTTGATGTATTTTGCAGATGTAACTGATGATTCTGCAGTAATGCTCGCATCAGTCATTTAAGCATATAGCAAGGTTTAATGGGAGCCACAACTCTTCTTGTCAATTTCCCCCCCCCCCCCCACAGGATGATGAGAAATCCAGCAAGAACAATGGAGGAAGTGGACTGGTCAAACTGGCCCGACGGCTCAGTCAGAAAGGCGATAGGAGAGAGAATAAGGGTGACAAACCGCCCTGCAGGCAACGCTCCATCAGTGTGGACAGGTAAGGATATCCGTGAGTTAAACTTTACCAATATGTGTGGTGTGAGACCGAGATCTTACAATCAGATTGTATCTGATGAAGAAACTGCAGCTACCAAAGCTTATGCCATCATTTTTAATTTTATTCTTTAACCTTTTAAATACTGACGACGGAGGCAAGCGACGAGTGCGCTGTCATACACCATCTGGTACAAGAACTAATCTGAATATTCATGTACGGGAAAACTTTGGCCAATGATATTGCCCTTCAGTATATAGCCTCAACCAATCACATTAGCCTTTTAGAGGTATGGCGGACACAATAGGAGGGCGCTATTTGATTTGGGTAAAACCTGTGTATTTATACCCAAATAAAATAGCGCCCTTCTATATTGTGTCCGCCATACCTCTAAAAGGCTAATTGCTCCTTCCAGTACCGGAAGAAGTTTCATACTTTTCAAGTGCTTGGAGTGAAACTAGGATCTTGGGATGTGGACGTAAGAAATATAATAATGTGTGTTATTAGGTTTCATGCATGTGGTCGAACCGGGAATATCCAAGGACTTGATTTCAAGTCTAGAAATCATTGGGCTAATATCCAGCGCATAAATATAAACCTTTTACATTCATGGTGTTTGCATACTATAAATGGAAGTGTATAATGACCAATAGAGAACATTGCAAGCACCTCGTCACCCACAGTGACGTATGCCTAATGGTCTTTCCTTGATGAGAATTCATTAGCAGGGCTCAATTTCAGGTCTCTAGGTAACACAGAATCCCACAAGTACTAATAACTGTTTGAATATGTACGACGGCCACAGACGTGGTTGGAAAAAGACCACCTGGCTGGTTGACGTCAATAGGCCCATTTTGGTGCGTACTCCATCCATTTGTTTCATATTGTTCTTGCAATGGGAGTGTAATGAAGCTTTCATTCACTCAGCGAAAGGTTTGCTCCGAGTGCGATGAATAGGACCGTTTTATTTAGTGTGGTGACTATTATTTGCATTTACAATGTAAGCTTGGCTACACAGCCTGTTCTTGGCATACCAGCATCAATAATAACAGCACACATGGGTTTAAACGAGGCTTTATAGCAAAAGAACCTATGCTAACCAATTAATCCTAACTACCCCAAGCCTTGCAAACTCCAACAGCAGGTATTGTCAAGTTTTGATGGGTTCAGTACTGCACGGCCTTGGCACCATTACTTTACATAAAGCTATGATGCCCTAGTTTGTCTAAAATTTGTCTCAAGTCCAAAGAATGTGTCATAGGTATACTGCACAGTGTTGGATTTTGACAGGTTGAGGAATCCTCCAAGTAAAAATGCCCAGGGGGTTAGGGTTAAAGTGGGGAATCTTTGTATAGTAAGCACGCAGGGCTCAATTTCAGGTCTCTAGAGCCCGTTTCACACAAGCGCTGGAAACACACATCTGCGATGATCGGCGCCGGGTGTCTGACACCCAAGGATGCCTGCGATTTTTATCGCAGGCTTTCACACGTTACATCACATTCCGGTAGCGAACATCCCTCGTTTTGCAGTGTTTGCATGCGTGGCTACACGTATATTGCTGGTACTACGATATTCTATGAACGATACATTTTATAGGGTACCAGTGATTTTTCCGCACTGTAAAAAAATTTCGATAAAATAACAAGCTTTTCCCCTTTTAAAAACAAACAAACAATCAAAGTATTTTAGTTTTAACGGATTTTGGACGTACAATTATGGTACCGTGTGTCCATACCGGTAGTTTTTGTGTTTTAACGTCAATTTATACAAAGGATGTACACATGTAAATTTACTATCACTTTGAAAAAATAATAACATATTTGCTGTAGGCCCTAAATAGACAGCAACACCAATGAAATGCTGTTTATTTACAGAGAATCCACTGTTCTACAAAAATCTCATTATGCAGCAAGCAACTGACCAATCAAAACTGAATTTGTGTTTACAGAAGCCATGTTAAATTGCAGCGTTTCCTTCCATGTGTACAGCAACAGCAAACTGCGCATGCGTAAAGGCGATTTCACTGCACAGTATCTCTGCGAAAATCGCATCGACACATTCACACGACCAATCTCGGTGATCGTCGCACGGATGTCGCATCGATGCGAAATTTTGGAGGAGGTCTCAATCCCTGTCACGAACCGCACGGGACCCGTGCGATTTGGTGACAGGGATACACTTTCACACGGCACGGATTGATGCGATTTCATCGCACGGGACCTGTGTTTCCAGCGCTCTTGTGAAATGGGCTTAGGTAAACAGGTCTCTTTATGCCTTACAGCTGCAGTCTTCCTAATGAGCAAGTGTTTCATGCTATTAACCTATTAAGTCGTGAATCCTTGCTTACAAAGTATGCAGAGCTCAATATTTAGGGCTCTTTTCAGACATCAGGAGAATTATGTTTAAATTTGTTCCACTCTTTGACTCGGGTTCAAACTTATAAAGTTGATAACATGGGAACAGCATTATCCATCAATTGTGCTTCCCTTCTTCCACTTTTTTTTTTTTTTTTTAGATGTGTTGTCAATTCAGTTACATGTTTCTGGGTTTCTGTTCTGTTTTTTCTGTTTGCGCAGTCAAAGTGAGGACGACCCAATTAGTTTGGACCACTGGCTGTGGCCCATTCTTGTGCCAGAGGGCAGTGATGACCCTATCAAAAAGCCTGTGTAAGATCATTGGAATGCCCTCCCTCTTATTGTAGGACAGCCTGTTTGAAGTGAGCTTTCCATTCCGAGTATGTCACCATGAAATCCTTGCACCGAGATCTTTTCTCACTCAGCACATTCATACATTCACCACCATTTTATGACTGGCCGTCAGCAAATCTCTCCTTAATATCCACCCTAGATATTAACAAATGCAGTTGTTTCAGGCTAACATTCTGAGGAGCATTTGATCATGAAATCCTTGCACCGAGTTCTTTTCCCACTCTGCACATTCATACATTTCACCACAATTTTATGACTGGCGGGCTGTCGGCAAAACTGTCCTTAATAGAGAGGTTTGGCAATGCAAACGGATACGGTTAGTGCACCGGATACGTCACCAGTTTTTGTGTACTTACGACGTCACAGTTTCTCGCTCCCTGCTATCCGTCTACAAGGGAAGGAAATATCACTCGCTACACGTAGGCATAAAACGCGTAGTGAAATTTTTAATTTCTAGTATTTCTCTGTTATTTTTTTGTCATATGCATGATTAGATTAAAAAGAAAGGAACCACTCTTCCTGTCCTAGTACCAGCACCGGATTCCAGTAAAAAAAAGCATGGTTTCTTCGTCATTTTCCTCTAAAGCCATGAACATAATATCGTCTAAGGAGACTGCCATTTTGGATTATACTCTCCCGTCATAGCGCCACCAATAGGTTGGGATTGCGAAAATGGGTTGGGCCGCGAACGTTTACAGATAGCTAAACGTATGCGTACGCGTATCCGTTCGCAGCGAAACCCCTCTATTATCCACCCTAGATATTAACAAATGCAGTTGTTTCAGGCTAACATTCTGAGGAGCTTCAGATCAAAGATATGCACTTTTTGTCCAGTTTTCTCTTGTTCACTCTGGCTGCATTTTCCCATTTAAATATTAACCTGCCAAGCAGGAACAAAAACTTTGTTTAGCATGAAAAGTCTTCCCAGGGTTACCAACTGAACTTTCTTGTAAAAAGTGTATTGCTTTGTGAGTGTAAAATTACTTCCTCATCTTCTATCACGGGACCCAACTGGAAATAAGTCAAAAGACTTTGGTGGGCTGAACGCCAAATACTAAATAAATAAATAAATAAATAAATAAATAAATAAAGTTCGAAGGTGCAAGACGTGTTTTTCGTTCTGCTCCTACTTCAGCGTCGGTTTTCGCCTGCTACACGGTGTGTTGTGGGCTGGTTTATTCGTTCAGCCTGTTTAGCCTGTTAGTTGTAGGTCACTGAGACCGCTGGAGAATTTTGTGCCACATATCAGCGCTTTCTACTGGTTTTTCGGTGGAAGTCCTGTCAGGATCGGTCCTGTAGCCAAGCTACGGCGGCCATCTTGAATAAGGCGCCATGAATAGGCATGGCATGAAAAACTACAAGCTAAATCGACCAACATCAGTGCGATTCAACGTACGAAATTTGGGTGACGTAACCCCTAAAGAAGTGCTGGATGCCGTCAACAAAGAACTGAATACGACAGATACGGTGAAATGTATTGCGTCATTGGATAATGGCTGGTATAACATCACCCTCAGTAATGTGCAGCATTGTGAGGAGGTGGCCCGACGAGGACTAATTGTAAAGAATGCCCTCATTGCGTGCGAACGCACAAACACAATGAACTCAGTTGTCGTCTACGTAAAGGCACCGTACGAGATGTCTAATTTTATTATTATGGGAGCACTGGCAGAATACGGCACGGCGGTTAATGTCAGAAGGCTGGTTCATGATTTCGATGCGAATATTGAGAACGGCACTCGCAGTGTGTTGGTTCGAAACGTGAAGAAACCAATTCCGAGCTACATCAGAATAGGCGCCTTCAATGTTCCTGTACGTCACCGTGGCCAGGAGAAGACGTGCAAGATATGTAGCGAGCTGGGCCATTTTGCACGGGATTGCCCGCACAAGGGACGGTGCTTCATTTGTGGCAGCGATGGACACCGATCTACATGGCATGATAATCAGGACGACATACAAGAAAGTCAACAACCTGTGGATGACGGAGAAAGTTCTCAGATGGAGGAAGAAGAGGGGAACTCAAATGAGACATCGGAGACGAACACAAAACCCCAAAAGAAACAGCAAGGCTTTTGGGATGAGGCTGTAGAACAGGCGAATAGAAAACGCAAACCCAAACAGGATAGTGACAAAAATGAAGAGGATAAGGAAAAAACAACGGAAGAAGAAGAACGCAAAGAAGGGGCAAGTAAAAAGATAGCCATTGTCAGTGAAGAAGAGACTGGAGGTGAACAAGAACTACCCTCCGATACAGAAATCGAAGTAGACCAGGATGACAAAAGCAGTGAAGAGGAAGATGACACACAACACAGAGAGGAGCAAAAAGAGGAGCAAAAAGATGATGGATGGGAATACGTTTCCTACACCCGACGGGGAGTCCAACGCCAACGTAAAAAACGCACAAACTGGGGACGAAAGCCGACAGGAGAATCGCCACAGCCGTCAACTAGTAAATCCGTCAGTTCGCCCCAAACGACCAAATCTCACCGAACCATTGCTAGCGGGCAGAGCAAATTTTCGCACTCTACCCGACTCACTCAAGGTGGGCGGGTCAACCGGCCAAAACAGACACTTAATTTTGACAACCAACCAGGCCGTGCCCACCAGCCCGGTCAAAGCGTCCAGTCCAGACCAACCGCCCAGTCCGGTCAAATCGTCCTGCCGAGTCATGCCGTCCAGCCTAGTCATCCAGCCGTTCGATCCAAAACAACCGCCCAGTCCGGTCAAGCCGTCCAGTCCGGTCAAGCCGTCCAGTCCGGTCAAGCCGTCCAGTCCGGTCAAGCCGTCCAGTCCGGTCAAGCCGTCCAGTCCGGTCAAGCCGTCCAGTCGGGTCCGGGCGGTCGACCACGACTGGTCAATCAGTCTTGTCCGGACAGCCAAGCAAGTCAGTCGACACAGTCCAGCCAGTTCAATAAAACAAGTCAGCTTACCTGGGCTGAGCGATGTGCCCCAACAGCACAGGACAGTCAAACTATTCAGTCTAGTTGTACTGACCAAACTTTTCAGTCGAGTCAATCTAGTTACTCCAGTCAACAAAGCCAGTCCAGCCGAGGGAGCGAATCGAGTCAGCCTTCATCATTAAGTCGGGCAACAACACTCATCGCCAAGGGACGAGGAAGAGGGAAATCACAGAAAATGTAGGCTATTTTGTATTTGGTGTTCTTTCATGCATTCAATCTTGTATATATTTCTTTTCATGTCATTTTTGTCGATTGCAACAGTTAATGTTAATGGGCTAAGAAATGATCTGAAAAGGAATGTCCTGTTTGAATTATTGAACCGTAGAAAATTTGATCTTATGTTTTTACAAGAAACTCATAGTGAAAGTGGCGACGAGGTTATTTGGGGCAAACACTGGCAAGGAAAAATGTACTTTAATCACGGCAATAGGCAATCTAGGGGGGTTGCAATTTTCATTTCTGCCAAGTCCGGTCTAACTATCGACAACATTGAACGGGACAACGAGGGAAGATGGTTAAAAGGGGATATGAAATGGAATAATAATGTTCTCTCAGTCGCGTCAGTGTATGCCCCAAACGATCCTCGTAGTAAAGCCTACTTTTTTGACGACCTATCAGATCGCATCAATGGTACTAATAATTGGATTTTAGGAGGTGATTTTAATTGTAATTTGGATGTTACTAAGGTTAATGATAGTAGTAGAATTATCCTACAAAATATCGTTAATGAAAAAGACCTTTACGATGTTTGGCGTACTGTCCATCCAGAATCGCCTGGGTTTACACATTACCACAAAACCACTAGAACGGCAAGCAGAATTGATTATGTTTTTATTTCCTCAAATCTTCTGAATAATATTCTAGACGTGTCTATTAACATGCATGGTTTTTCGGACCACCACATTGTAAATATCAAATTGGATGATATTCATACACCGCATGGTAATGGAAGATGGATTTGTAACAATAGCCTATTAAATGATAATCAATGTCTAGACAGACTAAATAATTTCTGGTACTTCTGGAGAACTCAAAAAGAGCATTATGATTCACTACTTATATGGTGGGATATTGGAAAGTTTAGAATTAAGGAGATTATCCAAGAGTACGGGAGAGAAAGGGCATGGGATAAGAAACAAAAACAATTGCAGTTACAGAAACAGTACAATTTTCTGATTAACAACCCTGACAAATGTAAAGTCGATGATATTACTTATGTCGAGGCTCAACTTCAAAATTGTGAAATTGATAATTGGAAAAAGGCCCAAATTAGAGTTAGAAATACTCTAAAAGACGAAAGTGAAAAACCTTCAAAATATTTTCTCAATTTAGAAAAAGAACAAATTAATAATAGTAAAATTGAGAAACTTCTCACGCCTGATGGTACTTATGCTATCGGTCCCGGTGATATGCTTGAATGTGTTAGCAATTTTTATAGCAATTTGTATACATCGGAAGATATCTCTGAGCAGGATCTTGAACAAATCATTTCTAATGTAGATACTAAACATATCCCTGAAGATATCCGAGCCATTTTGGAAAGTAAAATTACTAAAGAAGAGATCAAATCTGCTTTAATACTTTTGAACAAGAATAAGTCTCCTGGCCTTGATGGCCTGACAGTAGAATTTTATCGGGCTTCTTGGGATATTATGGAGAATGATATTTTAGACGTTTATAACGAGTGTTATGATTTGGATATGTTGGGTGATTCAATGAATTCGGCCTTAATTCGACTCATCTATAAAAAATCTGGCAACAAACACGATTTAAAAAATTGGCGCCCTATAAGTCTCCTTAATGTCGATTACAAAATTTTGTCGAAAGTTATTACCAACAGGCTGAACCTTATTATGCCCATTCTTATTGGAGAAGAACAATCGTGTGGAGTTCCTTTGAGAAAAATTCAAGATAATCTTATGGTTCTTAGGGATGTTACTGATTATGTTAATTGGAATAATTTGGAAGGTGCTATTATCAGTTTAGACCAAGAAAAAGCCTTTGATCGCATTAATTGGACTTATATGTTTTCTATTCTAAAAAAAATGGGTGTTCCCCCCAATTTAATTAAATGGATCAATCTTTTCTACAAGAGACCTAATTGTAGTATAATTATAAATAATTTCATTTGCGCGCCTATACAGGTTACCCGTGGCATCAGACAGGGATGTCCTCTATCCCCACTGCTTTATTCTATTTGCGCGGAAGGTATGGCATCTTTAATTAGAAACAATTCTTTGCTTAGAGGTATAAGTACTCCTAATGGAGACAACAGCATTCGTCTGATCCAACACGCAGATGATACCAACTTGTTTGTTAGTGATGATTCGGAGTTTAGTGTTATCCAGAATATTTTAAAAACAGTTTGTTATGGAACTGGTTCTAGACTTAATGTCCAAAAATCTAAAGGTGTGTGGTTAGGGAAGTGGAGTAACAGACAAGATACCCCGTGTAATTTTACTTGGTGTAAGAAAATGAAAATTCTTGGTATTGTTGTCTGGAATAATGTAACGCCAGAAGATAACTGGGGCCCTAGAATTAACAAAATCAATTGTATTTTACAGAAATGGTCTAAACGCCATCTCACTTATTTTGGTAAAGCTGTTATTGTAAATACACTTGTCGGTGCTGGAATTAATTATCTTGGCAGTGTTGTGGCTTGTCCAACTGAATTTGAAAAGAAAATTAGTAATGCTATTTGGAAGTTTTTTTGGGATGGAAAGATCGAGAAAATCAAGAGGGAGACTGTTATTGGCTTAAAAAACATGGGTGGGACAGGTCTTATAGATATTCACAGTAAAATCATGAGTCTCAAATTACAATGGCTCGTCCGGTATGGCACTGCCACTGAGAAGTGGAAGGTGTTCTTCGATTATTGGATTAATAGGGCAAGTGGTAATTATAAATTGGGGTGGTATATTTTTGGTAATCCTCGTGTTCGCCCCGACACAACCACGTTTTATGTTGAAGTCATTCGCGCTTTCTATTCAGCCGGGGGAAAGGTCAATGTTAATTGTAGTTGTTTATTAGAAGCCAGTAGTTTCCCATTGTATAATAATGTTCATGTCACTGTTAACAATACCACCTTTCAGAGTAATGTTCTTAGAAATGCTGGAGTCTTTCTCCTAAAAGATCTTGTGCGTCATGGTAAATTATTGTCTTTTCGTGTCGTTGCCCGTAAATGTAAAATTTTGAATATTACTGCGGGAAGAATCATGGCCAAAATTACCAGAGTTATCAATCATTCTTTAGTTGATGAAATGCGACATGGTCCTCCAAATCATGTTTATAAGTGGCTCACTATATCCGACTCTAAGGACAACCACGTTCCACTACAGGAGACTAATACTAAGTTTAACTATACAAATTTTGTGTTACGAAAATTTATTGATCCCAAAGCCCAAGTAACATGGTTAAAAGTTTTGAATATCGCTTATTTAGAGTGGCCGCTTGTTTGGAAAAGATGTAACGATAATCTTCTTTTAGACCCTGATGATAAACAGTTCTTGTATAGATTAAGACACCGCATTCTTCCCACCAAAGATGTATTGTACAGAATAGGTAAAGTCAATGATATCATTTGTCCTCTTTGTAAAATGGAATCAGAATCCCATGAACATCTGTTTATATCTTGTTCAAGTACTTTGGAGTCGTGGATTTGTATAGAACTTTTATTGAGAAATTACACTGGAAACAAATATTTTCATCTTAATGATTGTGACAGAATTTTTGCTCACAAACTACAACCTGTTCAAGCTGTTATTGTTACAAAAATGCTCCGGCAGATCTGGATTACTAGGTGTAAATTAGCTTTTGACAATTATTCGTCCGCTCTAGATGTTAACATAATTTTTCAGTATAAGAAGAATTTAAGGTTGTTCCTTCTTTCTGAGAAAACAAGACTGAGCAGCGACAGCTTTAGAAAGTGTTATGCCAAAAATAGTGTGCTGTGTACAGTTGGAGCTAATGATCAGGTGATATTTGATTATTGAATTATTTTATTCTCCCTTTTCTTGGAATTTGACAATCAGTTGGTTGTTTTTTCTTTGCAGTCTTTTTACATGTAAATGTTATCCCGTGTATATAGTTGCTATACTAGTGTATATAGTTGCTGTAATATTTATGTATAACATTGATTTGTGATTTGTCTGTTGATGGTTGTTTGAAGAATTGAGAATAAACGGAGTCTTCGAACTCCACTCGAGATAAAAAAAAATAATAAATAAATAAATAAATAAATAAATAAATAAATAAATAAGTGGTACTAGGCTGTTGTTTGCTTAGCATGTTTTGGCTGGTAAAAGCAAGACTTTTTTGTGCTAAGTTTTTGTGCTTGGCATGCCCACGACATTGGCCTCTATGCAGTGGTCACCTCTGTCAGATTCCCTTGGTGCATTATATAGGTTTAAATAGTACCAGTCTATTTTGAAAAGCATCAGGACGATTGATGGTAACAATTGAAGGATCAATTCCTGCCTCTTTCTTAAATCATGCCTTCCATTTTCTAGTCAACGCTCTTCATGCTTTTGCCAACTTGCCAAAATTTCAGCACAGTCACTTCATGCCAAATGTTCTTGCCCTGTTATTGTGTTAATGACACCATTATGCGACGGCCCATTAATATTTGTCGCAGGTGCAGATCGGGGCACAATTTCATGCCATATTTTGTGCTAATGGCCTGCAATTCTGTGCTAACCGAGCTAGCAAAGAAATTCTGCGCTAACCGAGCTAGCAAAAAAATTCTGCGCTAACCGAGCTAGCAAAGAAATTCTGCTCCTGCTAGTTTTCTTGGTTCATTATGAAAAAAATTAATAAAACAAATTGTACCCAACGGTTTTCTTCAGTTTGTACCATAATCATGTTCTGCTCTCATGCAGAGCAGCTGTGTGTGTGTGTCTATTGGCTAAAGCCTTATAGCCCGTTCTCAATTGAACAATTTCTACGCGAATGCTGTGCGACTACCAACTCGCACAGGGTGTACAGGAGTCGCACGGCAGTCTGTTGATGATTTGCACAGGTTGTAGGGGTGTCGTGTGTAATTCGGACGGGTCGCATGCCCGTTCAAGTTTTTTCAAATGTTGAAAATGTCCATACGTCTCACGGTTCACATAGTTCGCATGGGGGTCGCGCGGCAGTCGCACGGCAGTCGCACGGCAGTCGCACGGCAGTCGCACGGCAGTCGCACGGCAGTCGCACGGCAGTCGCACGGCAGTCGCACGGCAGTCGCACGGCAGTCGCACGGCAGTCGCACGGCAGTCGCACGGCAGTCGCACGGCAGTCGCACGGCAGTCGCACGGCAGTCGCACGGCAGTCGCACGGCAGTCGCACGGCAGTCGCACGGCAGTCGCACGGCAGTCGCACGGCAGTCGCACGGCAGTCGCACGGCAGTCGCACGGCAGTCGCACGGCAGTCGCACGGCAGTCGCACGGCAGTCGCACGGCAGTCGCACGGCAGTCGCACGGCAGTCGCATAGGTCGCACGGCAGTCGCACGGCAGTCGCATAGGTCGCACGGGAGTCGCACGGGAGTCGCATAGGTCGCACGGGAGTCGCACGGGAGTCGCATAGGTCGCACGGGAGTCGCACGGGAGTCGCATAGGTCGCACGGGAGTCGCACGGGAGTCGCATAGGTCGCACGGGAGTCTGATAGGTCGCACGGGAGTCTGATAGGTCGCACGGGAGTCTAAAGAGAGTCGCACAGCTCGGCCATGCCGTTCTTGCTGCCTGC
Organism: Hippasteria phrygiana; assembly: GCA_037893225.1. Taxonomy (NCBI): domain Eukaryota; kingdom Metazoa; phylum Echinodermata; class Asteroidea; order Valvatida; family Goniasteridae; genus Hippasteria; species Hippasteria phrygiana. The sequence goes on from JAZGUH010000056.1 coordinate 2,059,859, forward strand.
CTGCTTGCCATCATATTCGGTGGCATCTTTTTGTTGTGTTGAATACTTGTTGACTGTCAAACATTAAGTGCAGTTTGAAGATCGACACTAAAAGGCCCTGCTTTTATGTGATTCGCGCGGATCGAACAGCATTTGTACGGTGGTCGTACGGCGCTCTGATTGGTTGTATGGCGGTTGTACCGCATGGGCACAAGTCGCACGCGAGTTAAACAAAAATCACACGCCGCTTGCGCGGGACCTTGTACAGGTTGTACGGCAGTCGCACGGAACTTGAACCGTTATCGGATGTTTCGGAAGAAAAAGTCGCACGAGAGTTGAACGGCAGTCACACGGCAGTTATACAAGTGAGACTGCGCGGGAAATAGACAGGGAAATTTGTACGGAAATCGCACAGCTGTACGATTTTTTTAGTCGCACCGCAGTTCAAGTGAGAACGGGCTATTACCAAGGTCCCCTTGGCCAGCAGAGACAAGGACATGGTGCTTTTACTCCCATTCATGAATACCCTTTTACTTCAAAATGCTTTAAGGGTCAAGAACTCCAAAAGTTTGCACTTCACATTGTCTTCCATTCGTAAGAAGTTCTGTACATTCACGCAGGTACCAAGCACTGTGTACATCATGCATGCACATCATGTGACCATCTATGCCTGAATGTTGAATTTAAGCTCTTCCCATAGATTCAATTGGGGGGGGGGGTGATTTGGTCTCGCCAATGGTGGATATTACCCTGCCTGGCCTATAGTAAATTCTGAAAATTGGGATATTTCCTATAATATCTATTGAAAATGTATCCTCTATATCCTATATAAAACTGTAGGGGTGGTAGGGCTGGCAACCTAAAATGTGGCCAACCGAACCACCTCCGTCTGTTGTATCCCTTCTAGAGTGGCTTATAGCCTTGTATTGAGAGACTTCCATAAAAAAATGTAGACACAAAATAGCAGCAGTGCTGATGAGCTCATCATGCCCAAGCTATATAGGGATGGTATGCATACAATTTTGTAGGATTATTTTGATGGTGCGACCCCGGACAGACATTTACCACGGGGCCAGCCATGCGATGCAAGAATGCAGCCAAGCCTGACATGTTTGGCCTGTCCGTTTGGTTGCTGCCATGGCAATTTGTCAAACTCCCTTGTCTGATGTTTGAATGTACGACTTCCCTCTGAAAATAATCAATCCTTGAATCAATGCTTGAAGTTGGCAGATGGGACGGTGTATTGATCCAGGTAGGGGAGATAGGGTGGGTTATGGATACAATCTGCTGGGGCTGTTAATTTTTGAATAATTTAGTATTCGATTATTCAAAACTGGGTTTGGCGGTACGGCGCCGATTAAGTTTTTCATTGATCAGCTGCAATTGAATGCTGCGCCGCCAAAAAATACCATCGACAAAAATGCGGCATTTGACACATAGCATCAGAGTCGTAGCTGTACTTGCTTATTTTTGTTCTTGAATATTCGAACCGTAAAAAAGGTATTCGAATATTCGGTTGACAATCGAATATTTAAATATTCGGTATATTCAGGACAGCCCTGCAATCTGCCTGGGGGGTCTTAAGAAAATATGTACACTAAATTTGAAGCAACTCACAGAAGGAATGACCATTTTGGTGTTTTCCATTAGTCACACTTCATTAAAGAGGATGTTGATTGCTGAGAGAAATCTACATCATTTTGTAGTTTGATGTAGATTAGGGTGCATTAAAATAAATTGGGTGATTATTTCTGCCGTTAAATAGTTTTGAGAGCTGTTTTTATCAAGTCCCATCGATCCCGCTGGTGCCATTTGTCTGAAAGTCGTTGATGCGGGCAGAAAACAGCGGCCTCCCCCTTTGTGTCTAGTACTAGGCACAGAGATGTCGTCTTATGATGTCAGATTTGTTTGCTGCCCACAGCGATGACTTTTAGACAAATGGCACCAGCGGGCTTGAGGGAACTTGATAAAAACAGCTCTCAAAAGTAACTTCATGGCAGAAATAATTGCCTGCTTTATTTGAATGCACCTTTAATCTACCTCAAACTACGAAATGATGCAAAATTCTCTCTGCAATCAACATCCTCTTTAAAACTAATATATTTCTGTCCATTGATAACTGGCATCTACATGGTATGAAGTTTAAATTAAGAAAATGAGCTGGCATGACACTTTATACATAGTTTCTTTGGTTTTGTGTGTTATTGTTGATTAAACTTCCCTTGCTAGTTACCCCCCCCCCCTCCCCCTGCTTCGTGTCCTACCATTTTTAAAGCTTCATCTTCCCCTTTCAATTCCTTAATGGGTCTTTCACACCTTAATGGCATGTGACCAAAATGTATAATGGAGAATGATAAACACATTTTTGGGGGCTTTGGCCCATGTTTTATTAGCAAACCAATTTAAGATTTGTTGTACTTTTATTCCCACTCATATACCGGTATGCCTTTTTATTCTGCTTCCTGCTTTTTCTTCAGTTTGTGTAGTGGGGCATTCTATACATTTGGGATATTTGTTTTGGTGTCCCTGTTACACCTGACCTGTGTAATTTCCCATCAAGTAGCATTAGAATTTACTTCACACTATTTTGTACTTGTTTGGCAGGTACTTTGCTTTACATAATCACTCTTGGAGATAGAAGGCATTAAAGAATGTGTGTTGGGTCTGCTTGAAAGCCTGTAATAAGGCAATGCATTTGCATAGGATGGACAGATTGGCGTGGTGTAGTTTTATGTTGGACTGACGTCACTTAATGGTGACAATTGCCCAAGCATTTCTTTTTGGAAAGTTTGATCCTACTATTCTCCTACTTTTTCCATGGGTCTGCTTGGGCCCTTCTGTCTGCATTGTGTACATGTCTGTCTATTTAACTCTTCTTTTGTGGTTCTATTGATACAGTGGAGATGTTCGTAAGGCACACAGCATGGAGAACCTTTTGCAGCAGACCAGCGATCAAAGCAAGGCGTCCTCCATCCCTCCCTCGCCCACGGCCCCTCAGAAGCTCCATCGCAGCTGGTCGGCCAAGAAGCGCAGCGGCAGCAACACGGAGGTGGACGCTGGAGGCTTCGGGAAGGACCGGACCAAGAGGTACTCCAAGCAGATGACCGATAGCCAAGGTAAGCACCAAAAAATCCAACAGGGTTAGAGGAGTGTAGAATTATCCCATTTGTGGTTGTTACAAAACAAGTGGAATCAAAGATCTAAAACAAATCCCTGACAGTACTGGTAATGACTGGCTCTCAACCAATAGGAACGGGTAAACCGTCTTAGGTATTTTTGAATGAAAATGTAAATCTTGGCCTATGAATCCATCTTCATAGTAGTCCTTGACCTTAAGTGGCTTTTATCATTGGAATTAATTAATCAAACATGCATAGCTTGTTGGCTGTTTGACATGTTTTCACATGGGAGAGGAATGCACACTGAGCTCTCTGTACAGGCTAATTCACTGATTTTGGTGCCAAGCCACGCCCCTAAAAGACGACAACTGAAAATTGAAGCACAAATGCCACATACTGAGTCGAAGCTGTGATAGTTTAGACATGGCTTCATAACTGTTCATTATTTTTCCGTCTTGTGTACAGATTGCAGAAACATAATGGGAATTGAAATGAATTCAATGGAAGGAAATTGAAAGGAAGGAGATTGAATGGAAAGAAATTGAACGAAAGGAAATTGAATGGAAGTTCAGTTCAATTCAGTGGACTGTGATTGTGTATATTTTTCCCATTGGGTCAGTTCTCTTTGTAAGGGTGCTGTCATTGCAACATAAGCCACGCCCACTTAAAGCTGGTATGTCCGAGCTCTGACTGAAAATTTCAGTTCAAGGCCATGTAAAAAAATTGTTGCTTAGCATCCCCGCCTGACCAACAAAAAATTTCAAATTGAATTGCTAATGGTGTTTGCATTAGATAAGGCAAAAAGAAACCCAACTTGTTTCCCTTTTATAAAACAAGTTTTATAAAGTTAATTGTATCATCATGTGAAAAAAATGAGCTTGCAGCTTGATAGCAAGACAAAAGTCAGGTGGGGGGGGGGGGGGGGGGGGTGGGGGATGCACAATGTTAGGATATGTGACTTAACAAGTGTGTGGGTTTGAAGTAGTCTGAAAATAGAGGACGCCATATGCGGGAGTCCCCAAATATGATTGTAAAAACTGGGAAAAGTTGTTGTCCAATGGTTCCCGGGTTAGACGACTGATGCTGACTCATAATGTACTCACCATTTGTTAAGTGAGAGAGATGGGGCCCCGGAGTTTTCCCACCTGCAAAATTTCTGATCTTAACTTCTTGAATATGGACGATGGCCATAACTGTGGTTTGAAAAAGACCACCTGGCCAGTTGACGTCCATAGGCGCACTCCTGCACTTACTCAATCCATTAATTTTTGAACTATAGTGTTCTTGAATGGGGGTGTAATGAATAGATAGGAGTTTCATTCGCGCAAGGATTGGAGGGGGGGGGGGGGGGTTTCCCATGTGCGATGAGTGGGACCACTCTATTCAGTGTCTTGCCTGTGGTTTGCGTTTACACTTGGCTGCACAGCCCATTCTTGGCATACCAGCACCCCCATCAATAACAGCTGGAGGCAAGGGGTTAACGATTTTTGAAAGAGTTATTTACGTTTGAATCTAGCTCGCTCATAATTAAGTTTTCATGGACATTTTGCAAAGAATTGTGGTAACATCTCACACATTTGAAATTTTAAATTTGAAATGTCGGTATTAATAAGCTGGCTTTGTGAAACAAAAGTATTCCGACTTATCCTACTTTTATCTTGAAATTCCTATTTTCCCCCTTTTTTTGCTACTTTTTTGTCCCACAACTCTGAAAAATGAAATCTCATTGGATAATTGTCCAAAAGGCCCATTTAGAGCACTTTCCCCACGCACCCTACTAAAAAACACTCCAAAGGGGCGACTTTCACATAACTGTCGCCCTATCCGACCGTGTCGCCCGAACCCACTCTTTTGTAGCATTATGTGTTGCCCCAACCGGCAATTGAGGAAAATTATACATAATGTCTATGAAAAATCACACAATAAAGGGCTTGTGCAGTACTGCAGAAACAATACCAGTCAGTATTGTTAAGGTGTCAATGTGAAACAAAATAATTATTTTAATTTTTTTTTCTTTCTTTTTTTCATTTCAGGGTGGGGGGTGGGGGTGGAGGGGAGAGGGTTGGGTGAGGGGTCTATGTGATGTGTTCTGTCAAAATCAGATACTTCTGAGCACAGTTCAAAATGAGATATAGCCAAATTTCTCTGTTTTCTACTTTTTGACATGAATTTCAAAATGGCATAAATTTGTTCAGTAAAGTCCGACTTAAACAATTAAATCACGATTGGAAAGAGAAAAATGCATACTTTAAAAAAAAAAAAATTTTTTTAATCATTTTCTACTATGTGCCCAGAAGAGTCTGATTTTGACGGAACACATCACACATATGTTCCTAGTATAGGATGGAGGGGGCATCTGACTCTTCTCATTACAATGATATAACCATTTACATTGGCAGCCTTATTTGAGGCGGTGGAGCACCAGGACTTGGACACAGCAAGACTAATACTGGAAACCAACGGGCTGGATGTGAACCAGGTGAACGAGGACGAATTCACCGCTCTGGACGTCGCTGTCATGACCAACAACATGTCCATGGCTAAACTGCTGCTCTCCTGCGGTGCCAAGGAAAATCCCAGATGTAAGTTTGTTAAAGTTTGGCCACAATAAATCTGTGGCAGAGGTTTAAAGCTGGTGTACAATATTTGCTTTCATAGGAAATACTGTAAAATGGACCTGTTTAAATTTTGTGTGCACATGAGATGCTGGGAAAACAGAAAAAAATGCGACGGGGAATTATCAGGTTGGGGAACTAGACTAGCAGGCTTGCACCCAATCACAGATGTGTATTAAACCAATTGCCAAATAAAATGTGGACTAACTAAAGTTGGTAAATTGGGGGCAGTATATGCAAAAAAAAGCCAGGTTTTCTCCAACGATGGTCGGCTGGCCATCATTGGAAATTTATTCAAAATCCCACTTTTATTGAAAATGACTGCACACCAGGTGCCATGATTTCACAGGATGCTGTTATTTACTTACAGTCAAGTAATATTTTGTATATTAATTCAGTAGTTTTTTTTTTCGGGGGAAGGTGAACATTTTGAAAACAATGCAGTGTGTAGGTTTATCTGAACAAGTTAATCTTATAAGTGTTATACGTATTTGCGTCATTGTATTATTTTTTTTTCCAGTGCTAATGAAAGATGCCAGAGCTAGCAAACTCAGCACGCTTATAAATGAGGCAGAAATGCACGTTCAGGAGATGACATCGCACCTTGTGAATTCGGGGCTTGGCAGCGCAACAGGTCCCACTGGCTCGTCAAAGGTACGTCCAATTTTTTTTCTCCTCATTTGTTTCACTGTTGATTACTTTCAGATGTTCCTTTTTGGAAAATCTTTGATCATTGTGGGTGGTTTATTTAAGTTTGGGAAAAAAAATGGTTGGGACTGTTGACTTTTTAAAAAGGTTTTTTCCCCCACTGATTTTGAACAGAATTTAAATGGATGGTAGTTAGTGAATTTGATGCACTTTGATTGGAATGGGTTTGAAATTTAAAAAAATAATCTGGTTTTTCTGTAATATACACTACTGTATACAATTTCTAGATAGGGAAGATCACATTGAAAATTGGACATTTTACTTTAAAAGTTGATTGAAAATGATAGGGCGTTTCGCTTATACCAAAATGACCTCTCACCCACAGCGTGCATTCATTTTACATGACCCTTGATTTCTAGAGAGTATGATTGATAAACACTGCGCAAAAGCAACAGCTTTTATCCGGAAAAGCCCAATAAAAATATTATTGTGAGTGGGTTAATAAATCACTTCTGGTCTCTGATTTGAATAACGCACTGAAACCATTTCCCCATCTATCCAAATCAAAATCCATATAAAGTGCTGACATTCGTTTCCACGTTTCTACTTTATTTGTTGACATTAAATGCATCAGTGATACATTTGCACAATCATGTTATTTTTGCAGACAATAGAGCAATTTGTCTTTTTCCTGCAAAATGTCAAGTTAAGCACTCCGTTGAAAATTAGTGTGATAAACGAGAATTGAAAACACAATAAGCTCTTGTGGGCGGTATTGGCCACTGAGAAGATTGTGCAATCCAAGTATAGGTTGGTATCGGCTATGTTGTAAAACAGTTACTGGTCGTTCTAGTAACGTATATAAAGTTGTTTGACAAACTGCTTTTGTTTGTTGCTTCAGGATTTAGAGAAACAGTTACGAGACTGGGAGTGGAGATTCAGACTGCTCAAGAGGATGAAGGCTGGTTTTGAGCACGCACGTGAGTCAACCATTGTTGCAAAAAAGTCTGTAATTATGCTATGGTGCAAAAATATTGGCCAGCTGCCCAATGGTTTTGCTGTCGATTTTAAAAAGTTCAATTTTGTTTTGACATCGTGGATGAGGATAATCACGGCTTTTGAAAATTGAAGGAATTGGGTCAATTTTCCGAATGTTTGTGTTTCTGCATTACTTCAGTTCTGAGCAGGCAGCCAGAAAAAAATTTAACATACAAAGTGCTAAAATCAGTAAATTGTGACTTTTTTGACTGAAAGTGCCTAGACTGTTTATTGACTTAAAATGCGTCGGTGAATTTACATCATGCCGATGCAAAAACTCTATCATATGAGTAGTTCATTGACTTGATATCAACACTACCCTCACATGTCAAGAAATAGCTTGAAATTTGGATGATGAACAAGAACACTTTCAGATTTCAACAAAAGACTAACTTGCGAGGACTGAAAGGTTCCTTTGTATTTTCTTTCTCCTCTTGTCCTCGGACGTATATACAGAACCTGTTCATAAATGCTGAGAAAACAAAGAGAAAACAAATGCTGTTCTTGTCTGGTTCCCTGACCCTACTTCAGACGGAACAGAGCAATTTATAAATGTCAGGGAATTATCAGATCGGGGAACTAGACTAGCTGGCTGGCACCTATTCACGGGTGTGTATAACCAAGTAACTAAAGTTGGTAAATTTGGGGCAGTATTTAAATTTTTTTAAAATAATTTTCCAACAATGGTCAGCCAACTATTGCTGGAAATTGATAAAAAATTGTCTTTGAAATTACAGTGCACCAGGTGTCATGATTTTACAGGTTATCATGAAACAGCATACTTGATGTGCACTGTGCAATCATACTTTAGTAGTTTTGTTTTTTGATGTTTGCAAATGTTGTACATTACCTTCAAATTCCCATTTCAAGTCCCAAATAGGACTCTCCTTTCACACTTAGAGAATTCAGGAGCATTGATATAAATTTTGTGCACAATGTTCTTGAGAATGTTTTTTATGTCGTGGGACATTTAGCGTCCCAGATGTTTCTGTGTGTGTGTTAAATAGGTTGTCGCATGTTGGTTGTCTGATTATAAATGATGTGCCTGTTCACCGTTTGTGTCAGCACTGTGCCTCAGCACCATTCTGCCTGAATGAGTTAATTACATAGGGAGGTGGCAGGCAAATGGGTTTCCTGTGAGATTAATCGCTCTGTGAAATTGGCCATGTTCCCTTTCCACCGGGGGAAAAACACATGTTTAAAGTTAGTATACAACATTTGCAAACATAAAAAAACAAAAAACTACTGAATTATTACGAAATACCGTACTAGACTGTAAGTAAATAGCAGTGTCAAGCATCCTGTGAAATCATGGCACCTGGTGTGTTGTTGTATTCAAGAAAAGTGGAAATTTGCATCGTTTTCCAATGATTGTCAGCCGACAATCATTGGAAATAGTCTGGTTCCCCGAGCTAATAATTCCCAGACTCTATAAATTGCTCCATTTTGTCTAAAGTATGGTCAGGTAACCAGACTGCTGGAGTATAATTGTTTCTCTCCATTTTCCTAGTGCACACACAAATTTAGACGGCTCAGCGTTACAGTATTTGCTAGCATGCTGTAAAATACTAACCCCCAAATCCATTTATTTCTGAAAATTCCAGCAAAAGCAAATGGTGTATGCTACGATTTAAGTTTTCACCAGCACTTGGCAATTAGTTTCCTTAACCACGAGATATCATTTTTGTTGGTTATAGTCTAGAGTACTGATTAATGGGACCAAGCATAACTTGTATGTTATCTAAATGTCCTGCAGCCGATTTCATGAAACCGTGCGTAACTTACGCCATGGCGTAGGACTTGCGCTATAAAAATGTTGCACAGCTGCGCAACATCCATGCGATACATTTCACAATTGCGCAATGTTGTATTTTGTTTTATATGGCAACTGTTTAAGTACAACAATCAAAATGCATGGAACAGTCATGACATTGAACTGTGAGGTGCCATTTTTAAACTTTTCATGTTTGAAACTTCGCTCCGGAAAAAAAATTGGTGGCAACTTTCGGAAATATCTCACAGGTAAACCTGCAGTGGATGATCATTTCATTACTCTGAAATAATCTAGTGAATTTAATAAATATCTTGAGCAACTAACGGCTCTACTATGCTCACGCTCAGCTAGCGAAGTCATCATTTTGGTGTTTGTGCGGACAACTTAAGCCACCTAAAGCGAGTGCGTAAGTTTAGGGATCTATTTTAGGTCATTTGGCTAATAACGAGCAGTGCTATTCCGCAGTGAAATGTACTACATAAACGCTGATGTTGTTTATTATTTATCACACAGGTTTACCCGACCATCCTGCTTGTGTCACGCTGAGCACAGCCAGCAGCACCTCACTTCAGGTTCGCTTTGATGAACCTCTCAATGCCAATGGCGCTGCCGTCACCAGATATAAAAGTAGGCAATGAATATAGCATTATTTCAATTAATCTTGGGAGACTCAAACTTCTTTGGAATCAGCTCTGACTCTGTGCAGGAGTCGGGATTCCATTCGGAATAGACCACATATATACACGTGAAATGCATCGTGGTGCTTGTGTCCTTGAGCAAGGCACTTTGTCACAAGTTGCTTCTCTCCACCCAGGAGTAAATGGTACCTGTGTGGCCAGTGGTGGTAATGTGTTTGATTAGCCTGTGTGCGCTTAACTTGCAGCCGGGCCTGTATTTTTTTTATTTATTTTTTTAATGCAAATTGCCCATTACAAGGCCAAAGGCCACTCGAGGTGTGGGCTACAGAGGAAAGTGTTTAAGAACCAGCCCCTCACACTGAAACAAGAAAAGATAATCTGATCTCTTCACAGTATGAATAGGCTCGGGATGGGTAACTAGTCCACTGCAAGGCATTAATAATGCCTCTACCCATATTAAGCGTAGAAGTGCTATAGCCTAGGACTGGGCTTGAACCCACAACTTGCAGAGTTACCCGCAAACCATGAATTCAATGCTCCAAACCACTAGGCCATGGCACTTCCACAATGTATACTCCCCATGGAGTTGAGAAGGTTTCAGGAATGACTAATGGGCCTAATGAGCAGGGGTAAGAATAATATTGTAAGCGCTTTGATATAGTTTACAATTTGAGTGTTCTTAAATGTACTCTCGAGTGTGTATCTGCAGATGAGGCTCAACCCCTATACAGTGGGCTCGACTGTATAGGCGCTAGCCTCAAATTCTATTGATTCACGGTTGGTAAAAAAAAAACTGGTTTGCCAATTGCTGAGTGTGGTTTGTTTAACATTTTGAAATTCTAATGTAGTCAAAAAAATTTCCAAGGATGGTTTTAACGGTTTTTTTTGGAGGGTGCTTTTGAAAAAAATTCAAGAGATCAGAAATGCCAAAAAATGGTAGCCCATAAAACAGGAAATTTTGCAAAAGGTGCAATATTGGATGGCTGCTTGTTTAACTCAACTTCCCAAAATCCAAGGAGACAGACCTGCAATGCTAGACATGCTTCTACATTCTCCTACATTATAAAATCATATCGTCACAGTCTACAGCGTTTCCATAAACCTGGTATGGAAATGCGCTGAAAGGAATGATAGTACTAAAAGACAATTATGCGTCACTACCCATCCATATCCTTTTCCGACACCTTATTTATTCAACACTCTAAAATTGCCTTCCCTCTTAGCTTGGGGGTGATTAATTGCACCTGAGTGTTGTGTTTGAACAGGGGAATGGTCACAGTTTATTATAAATGATGTACAGAATTTGGCTGATGTTTATAATGGGCCCAAGACAAGGGCTATAGATATTTTTAGATTCTTATTATATGTAACCTGTAGCCAAATTCAAATATACAGTTGTTAAAATCCCCAAAATGATTTTTCGGTGAAAAGTTGTTGTTTCTGTTTGTAACTCAGAAAGCCATAGTGCGACTATGGTCAATGATAATTGGGAGGGTACTAATTCAAAACAGGCTTTTGGGCATCCATGGCGCTGACACTGCAATATATTGCCTTTCTTTGTAGCTACTTTTATTTATTTTTTTGTCTCCCTGATCTGAAAACAGAATATGAACATATTCTGCAAATTCTGTAAAATGGCCTCACTGAACGTTATTTTGTTTTGTGCTCTTAGTTGAGTGGAGTTGCTCAGAGGATTTCTTCCCTCTAGCCGGGGAACACATACTGTACGACGTCCGGTATCCTTCCTACAGAATACATGGACTTGCGCAGGTAATGATCAGACGTATTAAATGGATTTGATATAGACCCCTTGTTTATGGGTGCTGGTATTCCAAGAACGGGCTGTGCAGCCAAGCGTTAACACAAACATAGACACCACACTGAATAGTGGTCCTATACATTGCACTTGGAGCCTCCCTTTTGTGTGAATAAAAGCTTTGTTTGAAAAAGCTCCATCTGTTCATTATACTCCCATTCAAGAACAATATAGTTGAACCATGACAACCAGCCAGGTGATCTTTTTTTCAAACCGTAGCTATTCTCTTCGTTCGTATTCAAGAGGTTAACATACACACATGATCTGAGATATTGTTAGCTGATTAATTGATGACCCATTCACTATCTTTTACAAGCTAGGCCAGGGTACCATTAGTGGCTTGCTGTAAACTTTTGGTGATGTATCACAGTATCATGGCAGGAATCATCAATGGGACGAGATAAACAGACGGTTGTAATCAAATCACAAATCACTGTATTAATGTATTGGTGTGAGCAATGGATTCTTCTACAAAATTACTTTAAAATAGCTTGAGTCATGATAAAGTCATATTTTGGGGAAATATCTAATTTACTCATGCCAATCATGCTGGCATGCTCATTTTTCTTTTGAATTTAAGTAGTCTTGTAGCATGGCAGAAAAAAATGACTTGAATGACTTAATATAATTGAACATCGTGTGAATTTGATTTGCACCAAAGTGATTCATATTTACATGGAAATATGTCTCATAAGCAACTTAAGTTGTAGATTTTCCAAGTCATTCTAAACTGACTTTAACTAAATTGCATGAAAGGTTCCCCAAATTTCTGCAATTTCAACTCGGACAACTAAGTGCATTGGTGAGATGCCGTATGTGAAGTTGAGGTATATATGCAGTCCGACGTCTGAAGCTCAATTCTTGTGATTGCATCTTTGCTGCATATGTGCAATGTGATGTTATAATTAATAGGCCTACCTGTGGAGAAAAAAAATATATGCGTTTGTCTTTTCAACTTTTATCACACTGTCACCGCACTTTTCCTTAACAATTTACCCTTTAAAGTGGTAGAAATGGGACTGAAAAATGCGCACCGCGACAAACGAAACAAGATGTATGTAATGTTGGGTCGCAGAAGCTCCATTGCGCATTTTGAACTACATGTAGGGGTGTGCATTTACGGGTAGTACGGGAATCAGTACCCGATTGGGAAAAAAAGCAACAAATCCATATTAAATCTCGGAAATTGCTGTTCATCCAAACGTTAATACTACCATCAATGCAGCAAGATGCAGGTGTGTACAGTGAGCTTTGCGGAGTATTGCATTTTCGCAAGCATCATAAATGTTAATCTGCTTTGTTTTTCTATGTACCCTGGTTTTCATTTTGAAAATTCTCCCCAAATGACATTAATAACTTTCTTTTTCATTGTCTGTGAAATTACTGAGTAATATGTTAATTCAGTTACAGGATACTTGATTCCATAATCTGGAACTGGTTCCTGACATTAGTAGTCGGGTTCTACCCGGTTCGGATTCGCAGCCCTATTTGGAACGATTCTCTCACTGAAACGTGCATGGTTGTATTAAAGAATTGAGCTTCACACAGGTTGATGTATATATACCTCTGAAGTTATTCACCATGGGGCATAGCTCAAGTCTTGCATTTCCTTTTTGATAATCTGAGACATTTAAAATCTTCCCCAGGGTGTGAAGTACTACGTGAGAGTGTCAGCGTTCAACATGAAGGGTTTCGGTCCATCGCAAACACCCACCCCACCTTTTGCAATACCGTCATGTGAGTGCAGTGATTGATTTTTCAATATTCAGCCCTTTGGGGGTGGAGCCAGAGTGTCGATAAAGAGGAGGCGGGGCTCTTGACCAATAATGAGACCTTAGCACAAAATACAAATTCTTTCAGCAAATTTAAATGTTTCCTCGTCCGAATATCGCATTCAAATTTTAAACAATGTGCAATGTAAACAACTATTCACATATGTTATTACCCGACAGTGTAGCCATTTTAATTGGTTCAGCTAATGTTCTTTTGTAGTTTCAAAGTGTTGAATTGCTCTCGGTCTTATTTCAAATTTATTTTACATGATTTGCAATGTGATGAATATTTAAACATTCACTTGATATCATATCAAGTGGTTCTATTCTTGTTTTTGTGTTTCAAAATGTTGAATTTTGTATCAAGTTTTATCAATTATTCAAATATTTAACTGACAATATAATAATTTCCAATTGGTATTTCTAGTCGGTTTCCTTTGTGGCTTCTTAGGTGATATTTTTTCTAGTGTTACAAATTTGTATTGACTACTACATTTGAATCGTTTGTCTATTTGGAATAGTATTTACAATTGAAACATTCTCTTCCCACCAGAACAAAATAATGATCTGTTTATCACAATATAAACTAGCTGCAGTCACTAAATTCCTTCATTTTGTATTCCACTTTTGTCCCAAGAGCCTTTTCCTGCCCCCGTCCCACTTCCAATCGAGCATAGCACGACCCAGGCCTGGCTCGTTTGTGCATGCTTTTATTTAATTGATTACACCTCCGAACCCTTGGCTATCTGACACGCTTTATTGATTTCCCCCTTTGCATAGGCTGGCGAGACATGCACGGCAATAAGTCGCGTTTCAGCGGCCGCCTCAACATGATCGACGACCTTTTTCAGCAGGTCAGAGACACCCGACCCACCGACTCGGGCGAAATCAAACGTGAGTGTTTGGTGCACCGTATTTAGCACACTTTGTTTTGTTGAGAACTTGACTTTGCAGAAATTTAATTGGGTCTGTTGTGGGATTTTCCACAATAGCTTGTGCGATTTTGTTGGAAGTCACTTTAACATTTTGGCTTGTTTGTTTCTCAGAGCTTTATGCCCAATATGCAGACTTTTTATTTTTGGAAAGAACACGTTTTGTCCATTTTGAGAAGGTGTATTTTTTTGTATTGGCCAATCATTTCATCTTAAGTCTCAGGAATTTGTTTTTTTCCCTAGAATTTTGCAGTTGCATTGCGGTGCTCAGATGTTTTTGTTTATATTGACAGCTACCTTTTATAAAAAAAACGTTTGAATTTTGATTAGCTGTTTTGGAATTTTAATTAGCATTTTCTATGCTCTGCAAACAATATCATTAGCTATTAGTGTGTTATTTGTTTTAATGATTACTTCATTATGTACAGTGGTGTTCAAAAATGTTCGAACGCTTGGCATATTTTAGGTACTTTAGTTCTTTGTGACGAAATGGCAATCAATATACCAATGTACATTGAAATGAAACCCTTTGGAATGAACTTCAGAAGACTTGGAACAGTATTAGTGAAGAAACTCTCAGGAAATATAGGGTGGACATACCAAATATTAGAGTAAAGTTTGATAAAAAAAGATGGTAGGACTGGCAGATACTAATGTGAGCTACATGTATGCTCACAACCATTACATGTACCTTTTCTATTTAACAGGTGAAAAATGTAAACCAGGCTTTGTAATGCATTAAATATCAATTTCTTCAGATATGTCAAGTGTTTGAATAATTTTGCACACCACTGTAGTTCAATACATTTCATTTTGTATTTATTAATTTTTTATATTTATTTTTGTCATATTGAAATCACCAAATCTAAGCCTAAAGGCCACTTTCGCTGCATATGCTTATGTTCTTCCTGATTGCAACCAAGCAATCCATCAAAATGAAGGATCTTATGAGTGCCAGCATAAAAACTATAACTCATTTTGTAGGATTCAATATAAAAAATCAACCATAAAGTCATAAAATGTAGGTCAGTTTCAGTTTTTGTAATTTTTGATAAAGTTTTTATTTGAATTTTAAATTTATTTTTTTTATTGCAGGAAGTTCACCAAGAGCGTCCCCAAATCAGGTCAGGCGGACAGTGAAAAAAAGCCTCAAGAATTTCTTCCAGTCAGCCCCAAAGTTTCAGAAACATTTAAGAAGGTAACTGCCTGGTTGTGCAAAGATGGAATTTGTGTCGGGAGATGACGCAGATTAGTAGAGAGATTTTTGCCCTTTTCTCAGTGTTTTCCGAGCGCCTGGGGGAAATAATTCACAGGCTTAGTTGTGCAGGACCTGAACCCACGACCGCCTGATTACTAGTGCAGACATCTTAACCACTCGACCACCGAGCTTGCTGGGGTCGGCTGGCCAGTTATTGGGTTCGAATCAGCCGGCATTTCCCTATAAACTACCAAATTGTTTACGGCTTTGTTAGTCAGCTGGATACAGATAAATATGCCATTTTAAATTTTAATTCGTCAAACAATCCACAAGGGAAACTGACTAGGTAAATTTGAATACATTTTCAAAGTGAACAAAGAAACTGGCAGGAGCGGGATTTGAACCTGCGATCTCTTGGTTACCGTACCGGTACGGTAACCCGGAGGTCGCAGGTTTGAATCCCGCTCCTGCCAGTTTCTTTGTTCACTTTGAAATTTTTAAATTTTAGTTAATCATTAAAGTGCTGCCTTTAATATTTATCTGTACCTATAAACTACATATGCACATCTTGAGGTACATGGTTAATCGCGATTTAACAAAGTAACATTCAGCTTTAGTGTTATTTTGCGAAACCAGTACCGGCTTTTTGCATGAAAATGTACCAATGTTTTTGCGCGTAATGTTGTGAAAACGTCTGTTGCAAATCTCATCCAGCCAAATAACACTTCACTGATGGCAAATTTTCTTGTATGATTTGAATTTTTTTCTTTCTGGGAAAAACAAATTATGAAGATCTTGCCCCGAATCAAGTGATAGAGCAACAGTGTGTTTTGCAACGAAGGTTGTTAATTTCTGTAATGCATGTGCAATTGCCAACTCGGTATACAGACAGTATTAGATACCCCTCTTAAAAACTCCACGATGAATGATGAGTCAATCGAAGTGTGGTGTCATTTCACTGGTGTAGATACTTAATAATTTACAAGAGCCTTTGTGCATTCTTCATTAGCCATGTCATTACGTGATTAAAACAGTGGTCTGTAGGATCTAGCATTGAAAGTTGATGTGACTAGCCATGCGTAGGCGGAGTACAGCTGAGAGGGGGGTGGGGGGGGGGGGAGTTGTTATATTGTTGCTAGCTATCATGAACGTGATCTGAGAGTCTGTGCCAAGCTAACTTTACCAGCGTGATAGGGTGAATGGTCATGTATCTGAACAAATAGTTACACGTTTCTAAATCACTACATCATGTGAGCTTTCGTACGTGAAAGTAACACATGAAAGTGTACTTCACACTTGCTCTTTTTATAGCGTTGCGTCATCATTGGTGAAATTGTTAGGAGCCGTAGGGAATCTGACTTTGCACATCATGTGTTTGATATGCCATGTGCCGCGTAGTTTTTTTCCCGCAACTTTATTTGCGCACGTTCACAGTGCTAATGTTTGCGTTTTTAAACGATGTGGAATGCTGCCATTCACTCATTTTTTCTGTAATACAGAGGTCTAGATTTTGTAACTTGTTCGTGTACGTGTTTTTGTGCACGATGTAGGCAACTTCTGGGGCTGCACAGTTCTGCGCAACAATTATAGTGACTCTGGCATCGGTTTTTTTGTTTGGCAAACATGTACCTACAAAAGTCGGGGTAAAAAAGCTTGATATGCAAAGTCCAACATGTGTTTTAACATTTCGGAAACGGTTTATGCTTTATTTTTGCTTAATTGAAGACATTTACCAAATTTCTCATCAAATTCGGACGTTCGCTTTAACTTGTAAGGCAGCAGAGTAAGGACCAGACAGCTGAAAATTACGTCATACACATTTTATGTTCCGGGTGAACAAGATACACATACCCATGCAAAATATATTCATAATATGATATGCCTGTCCTGCAATGTGGCGGCCTATTCTTGCTTTGGCGACATAGGTATTTGAATTAGTCTATTCTTAATTTTTTTTTCCTGGTTTCACTAATATTATTTTAGAGGAGTGTACCTGGCCTCTGTGATGTACAACGATGACAAGGTGCTGGTTACCGGTGAGGATCAGCTTCCCATCGTCGAGGTGGACGAAACATTCTCTAGTAGCATTCATCAAGACTTCCTCTGGTTCCTCAAGGTAGTGTACTATAGCCCCTATAGATTCCATCTTCACATTGATTAAGCGGTACCCACTGACATAAAAAAGGGTATTATGTCGCACTATGTGAAAACACGCACAGGGCTGTTCTATGTGAAGCGGGTGAACAAATCTTCACTTAAGTGATTTTTTGGTTTTTGGTTTGTTGGCTTCTGTTATAGCTATATTTTCAGAATTTATTTTCAGAAACATTAATATTGATGAATAAAGATGAAAAAAATAAATATTGATAAAAATTACTTCTATCTTATTTCTTTGCACTTTTTGTGTTTGAAGGTCTATATCTCTAAACGCACTTCCGTAAAAATTCTGTATACAAATGTCAAGATATCTGGAGAACACAAAATGCCACAGGGGTCAAACCTACACCAAATTAAAGCTTAGGATGTGACAAATTCAACTGTATAGAACTCATTTTTCAAACTTTGCGACATAATAGCCCTTTTTGCAGAGCCGGTCACATATTGGATTTGAATCAGTGAGCTAACCCCGGCAAGCTCAGTGGAGTACTAAGTACGAGTACATACTACAACACTGGGAACAAGAATTTAAGATTTGAGTAATACGCTATCAGAGTATGAGTACAAGTACCTTTAAATTGGTACTTGATTAATACCTGCGTACAGGTATTATAACACTGGGAACCAGACTTTGGGCATATTCAAATCCTTTCTCGTGTTGACGGAACACGAGAATGGACTCGAATGTCAAGAACCAACATGTGAAACATGATTTTCACTCCCCGCTATCTGGAGAGTTGATGAAGAAGAAGAAAGATGGCTGACAGCGCAGGACATTCGTATATCCTCAGATCGTGGAATGCTTTTTTTGAATAAGAGAAGTTGTAGCAAATGGAAATATTAGATCTGTTTTCAATTAGTCTTCTTCATTCAAAGAATCAAACAGCATAAAAGCTGTGAAGATTGTTTCAACTTTCGCTGCATTGTTCATGGGCGTCGCCATCTTGAATGGCGCCACCAAAGGCATACACTTCGTTATTTGAAATCGGCAACCCGAGAACAATGTACTCGAGTCAGTTGAAAACTGGGTTTCAAATATGCCCCCTGGTAGACACCACTGGCTGACCACAACCTTTTTTAATTGATTTCCAGGTTGCAGGCACTTGGGAGGATGTGGACCTCCTGCGGTCGGACCTAGAGAGGACAAGTGGTTCCTCGCCGGCCATCCTCTTCCGCGCACGGCTTCTACAGGCGGCCTCCCTCCTCCAGACAGCCCTGGGCACGCAGGATCTCGGCCAGGTCTTCTACGAGCCAATCAGAGACGGCCACGGCATCATCATCATCGTCATCATCAACCAAATCAGGGTAAGGCTCAATAATTCAATTCAATTTCAGTTCAAGAACTATTTATTGGCTAATTGTGAATGGTGCATGGGTTCAGCAGCGTTTGATCACAATAAGTTAATATCAGTTAATTTGAAATTTAGAAGCTTGTAATTCAAAACAATTTTGTTTGGTTTAGTTGATATGGTTCATTCCATAAATTTGGGGTCCAAAAGTGTGACATTTTTTGGGGGTCTCCCTGTTACACCTGACCTGTGTAATTTCCATTAAGTATCATTAAAATTGACTTCACACTATTTTTTACTTGTTTGGCAGGGACTTTACGCAATCACTCTTGGAGATAGAAGGCATTAAAGAATGTGTCCAGAATTGCAAAATCTTATACATGTCACGATGTAACAGGGACACAAAAAATGTCGCACTTTTGGACCCTAAATTTATGGAATGACCCATATACATCACTGTATTATTGTCACTGTAAGATGATCAATCAAATAATTTTGGGTTACATACGTCGTAAACTCACCTTTTAGAAACGTTTATGTGCTCCTCCACATTTTGGAGAAAAACGACTACAAGCTGTTGTGGTTTAGTCATTCAAGATTGTACTCACCAAAGCCCTAGCCTTTTTACACACGATTTATTAAGGCACAACGGACTTTAGCAATGTTTTTTTTTCGTTATGCACAGGACCAAAGGGTAATTCAGTCAACTTCATCTTTAAAGTGGGCCAATATGAATCGCATCCAGAAGCGGAAGTCGGTGAACATGGATAATCCAATTGCTGCCGAGATGCTGCTGGCTTCCCTTCCTGTAAGTCGGCCGGAGAATTATACAAAATGTGTATCAACCTGTAGAATACATACAATGGCCTTAGCCGCAGTTTGAAAAAGACCATTCCTGCACTTACTCAATCCATTCATTTTTGAACTATATTCTTCTTGCATGGGAATGCAATGAATAGATGGATTTTTTTTTTTTGAAAGCTTTCATTCACATGAAAGGGGGGCTCCAAGTGCGATGAATAGGATCACTCTATTCAGTGTGGTGCCTATTGTTTGTGTTTACGCTTGGCTGCACAGCCCGTTCTTGGCATAGCAGCCTACCATCAATAACAGCTGGACTCAAGGGGTAAAACATGCTTCGCACCTATGTGAAACAATCTCGGGCATTTAATTGCTGTTGATAATAAGCCCCATCATTCCGTCTCACAGGAAAAGATCTTATATCACCAAGTGAGCGGGATCAAGCTCACCAAAGGTCTCTACATAGGCTACCTGAAGCTCCGAAGCTCCGTGGATACGATACGAGTCCAGGTACCAGAGAAGCTACCCAGCGTGCTGCCTCACGTCAAACTGAGAGACAACCCCAACGTATCCCAGGAGGAGTGGGAGTGGCTACACACACTGGATAATTGCCAGGTGGGTGTGGCCAAATTAGATGCAGTCGTACCCTTTAGTTATCAGGCAGTTTGTTTGTGTGTGTGTTTGTTTCTTATGTTTAATGTTATTGAAATTACCCAATACAAGGCTAAAAGCCACTCTAGGTACGGGGTTACAGTTTTCCTTTTCCCAGATCTAAATAGACGATTATTCTTCAGCAGTTTCCAGAGAAATTATCCAAATTATCAGGCCTATAGAACCCAGTCGGGGAAATTTTCACGGTCGAGTACACAAACTTGACTGCTTAGACTATTTGCACATGTACCGATTTTCGTTAAAGAACACAACATTGTTAATTTCAACAATGGTCCAGGCTGAGCAAGATAAACACGCCAACGAATTGACAGTTCTAGTTAAGTCAATCAATGGAATAAAAGCTGAAGCACGGGTTTTAAGATCGCTCCCCAAGAAGTCCCAATTATTAAGCCTGAAACCGCCAGTTACCTTTCTTTTTCATAAATCAGCATATTAAACCGACTACTGTAACCATGACCGACTCCTCTGATGTCAGTAAGTCCACCAGAAGCAGTAAAAAAAAGGGTAAAAACGACCAACCTCTGCCTGCCCCCTCGGCCACTGGTGCTGGTATTCAAGATGGCTGCCAGTGTTGCCGTGACGCCCTGGTGGACGTGAACGCGAAGTTGGACAGAATACTCCAGACCCTAGATACCATGGGAGCTAGGCTCGGTATTCTGGAATCAAGTCTTCTTGAGACCAACAGCCGCGTTGATGCCAACTCTAAGGATATAGACGACCTGAAAACATCGGTGGAAATGGTTGGGGATAAGTGCCAATCGCTTGTAAAGCTGATCAACACACGGGCCGACGGCAACTACAGGGAAATCATGAAGCTTGATGACCAAATCGAAGACCTCCAAAATCGGAATAGAAGGAATAACCTGGTATTTCACGGTGTCCCAGAGAGTTCAGAAAAAGATCAATCCTGTGAGGACTTTGTTAGCGACTTCTTGGCCAACCACATGAAGCTGGAGGGAAGCTCGGAAGTTGAAATCGAGCGTGCGCACCGTACGCCGGGACGCCGACCATCAAGCCCGGGGTCCGGTAACCAACGCCCGAGGCTCATTCACTGTAAGCTTTTGAGGTACACTGACAGGCAGTCCATACTCAAGAATGCTGCTCGCCTGCTCAAAAACAATCCCTACAAAGGTTCCAACATATACATAACAGATGATGTGACCCCAAGAGTCCGGCAAGCAAGGAAATGCCTGAGAGACGACCATCTACAATCTATCAGACGTGATTCCCGGGTCCAGTTCGCCTATATTCCCATGTCCATCCCAGCCGTCATTCACTACAAGCTGAACAGCGGTCCATTCAAGACCTTCCGACTTGGGGAAGCCAATCCCATTTCCTAGCTTCCCAACTGCTAAATTACACACCTATAGCTTCAGCAGCCCAGCTAAGTACCTTCTGTAATCAATTACATTAATTAACTAATAGTTTAAATTGTTCTAACCTACAAATAAATATTGGAATGCATTTTGCTAAATATTCATATGATTCTGGAAGTCAAATATCAATTAGTGTAACTTCATTATTTAAAACTGTGTATCTTATATGTGCTTGTATGTTGAGCAAGTCACTGGTTTATTCCGTCGGCATGGCGGACGCCATTATCCACCAATGCTTCAACTACAGGCCATCCGTACTTAAGGTTGTGGTAGCATCTTTAAGGACTTCTTTGTTATTAATCAGTCTACCTTACCATTAATTCAATTCGAGTGCATCACACACAATGAGTGACAGTGACACATTTAGTGAGGACAGTAGCGATGAATCAGTGATTGACGCTCCTTTCCGTTTCAATGACTGCGTCTTTAACCCAACGTCTTTAAATCTAGTGGATCCCAGTGGGCTTTTGTGCAACTCTTTTGGTGCCCAATATCTATCTGAAAGGGAATTAAGAACAAAAGCTGATGGAATGGAAGACGGATCGTTTTCAGTATTCCACAATAACATACGAAGCATCCAAAAACACTTTGAAGATCTGATGCTTACTTTAGACAACATAAAACACAAGTTTCACGTCATTGGTCTAACTGAAACGTGGCTCAAAACCAGTCCTGATTCAATGCTGTCTATCCCCGGATATTCATACGAATATAAAAATAGACTGGGACAAAATGGTGGTGGTGTCATGTTGTATATAAAAGAATCATTGTCTTATATTGTTAGACCCGACTTGTATAGCGTTTCAAATTGTTTTGAATCCATTTTTGTCGAAATTGATACCTGCAAAAAGGAAAATATCATTGTAGGCTTAATTTATAGACCTCCAGGTCAAAATGTTTCTACTTTCACTGAGGATTTCGACGAAATTCTCAGTAAAATAACTCCCGAAAGGAAAACTTGCTATATTTTAGGAGATTTTAACATCAACTTGTTAAAATGCGATTCTCATAGCCTAACTCATGAGTTTCTTAACATGTTGTATTCTAACTCCTTTCGCCCCACTATAGACAAACCAACCAGAATTACGCAAAAAACAGCTACTCTTATTGATAACATTTTCACGAA
This sequence comes from Hippasteria phrygiana, assembly GCA_037893225.1. Taxonomy (NCBI): domain Eukaryota; kingdom Metazoa; phylum Echinodermata; class Asteroidea; order Valvatida; family Goniasteridae; genus Hippasteria; species Hippasteria phrygiana. The sequence goes on from JAZGUH010000056.1 coordinate 2,082,809, forward strand.
CAGTTTGGAAGATCTTCAGGTAAATATTGTACTTTCGGAATTAAGTGATCATTTGCCTATTGTTCTATTTGGTCCAAGTTTTTCTAAAGTAAAAGAGACAAGGAACTTTTATTGGAAAAGAGATACTAGTGGCCAAAATATTTCTGCCCTGAAACATGAATTAGAGACTATTAAGTGGAATGAAGTCGTTAATTCACAAAATGTAAATGAGTGTTATAACCAGTTCATTACAAGATTAACTTTGCTTTTTGATGAATTTGTTCCCTATAAAAAAGTCAAAAGTAAAAAGACAATACGCAATCCCTGGCTAACGAAAGGTCTTTTGAAATCAATCAGACGGAAAAACAGTTTATATAAACGCTATCTCAATAACCCAAATGAATCCAATAAAAGAAAATATGATAAATACCGCAACAGATTAACAACTGTTATTCGAACAGCCAAAACAAATTACTTTACTGCTACTTTTGAGAAGGAAAAATGTAACATGAAAAATACATGGAAACTTATCAATGACGTGTTAAACAAAAATTCTAAAAGATCGCATGGCCCCGAATCCTTCAAAGTGAATAATAACACTATCATAGATAACCCGCGACAAATTGCTGAAACATTTAACGACTTCTTTACAAACATTGGTCCGGAACTTGCATCTAAGATTCCTCAAGTCCAGTCCAACCCAACTGATTATATAGATGGAGATTTTAGTCATTCCTTTTTTATGGCTCCAATAACCGACCATGAACTTCTAAAATGCATTGATAAATTACCCTCTAGAAAGAGTCCAGGACATGATCAATTGTGCACGTTCCTTGTCAAGAAAATTGCACCCTTTATCATAATTCCCCTGTTAAAAATTTTTAACCTATCATTAACAACAGGAATTGTACCAGACGATTTCAAGATCGCTAAAGTTATTCCTGTATTCAAAAATGGAGATCGTCAACTAACTTGTAATTACCGCCCTATTTCAATATTACCTTGTCTTTCTAAATTGCTTGAGCGATTAGTTGCAAATCGTCTTGATTCGTTTCTAACTAAGTATGATATTTTAACTAACTCACAGTATGGATTCCGGTCAAATTTCTCCACTCAAATGGCCTTGGTTGACCTTGTTGATAAAATCAGTTCATCTTTGGATCAATCTCAGCACACTATTGGGTTGTTCCTGGACCTTTCCAAGGCATTCGATACCATTGATCATAACATTTTACTATCAAAACTTAACAGGTATGGCATTAGAGGAATAGCCTTGGAATGGTTCAGGAACTATCTCTCTGATAGAAAGCAATTCGTACAATGGAAAGATAATGAATCCGACCTTAAACCTATTAAATGTGGAGTACCACAAGGTTCTATCTTGGGCCCCATACTTTTTCTCGTGTACATAAATGACATTGTTAATTCTTCAAAGTTACTGTCTTATATTCTGTTTGCAGATGATACCAGTATTTTCTACAGTCATAACAATTTAATAGAGGCAGTTACTACAATAAATAAAGAACTTTGTAATGTATCGTCTTGGTTTAAATGTAATCGGCTTTCCATTAATGAAAAGAAAACGTGTTTTATGTCCTTCTCGAACAAAAACAAGAATAGTGATTTTGACATATATATAAATAATTTGAAAATACGCCAAGTGAGTTCCTTTAAATTTCTTGGTGTTACCATTGATAGAGGTCTTACCTGGAAGTCTCATTGCCAGCAGGTTCATACGACAGTTTCACGAATTCTGGGGATACTGCGTAAACTGAAATATGTATTTCCAACAAGTGTACTTTTTTCTATCTATAATACCTTGGCCCTGCCCCATCTGCAATATGGCATATTAGCCTGGGGAAATTCCCAGACTACTCTTTTGAATAAGCTTTTAATATTACAAAAAAAAGTTCTTAGAGTCGTTACGAAGTCTACCTTTAGAGAAAACACTGGTCCGCTTTTCAGAATGTATAATACACTCACAATTTTTAATATATATAAATATCATCTTGGAATATTTATGTTTAAATTCGAAAACAACCTTCTACCCTGTGTAATAAATTCTATGTTCTTGAGAAATAATGAAATTCACACTCACAACACAAGATCAGCAGCTAAGCTTCATATTGGGAAGGCAAGAACCACTTTATTTTTAAAAACAGTTAGACACCAAGGCCCTCTTCTATGGAATAAAATAATGCCAATCCCTTACTTTAGAAACATACATGGTTTTAAAAAATACTTCAAAAAAACTATTATTTCCGGAAAATTATAGTGAATAACAGTATACTACTGCTTAATGCTCCAATATTATATTTGTATTGATGTATCATTGCTAAATGTATTTCCCTTCCTTTTTATACTCCTGTTAATGACATTCTTTTCCTGAAACTTTTATTACGTAATAAAATTATTTATATTTATTTAGAAAGTAACATTTAATTATTTGTAAAGGAGCCTGGCCTCGTATAAGCCTATGCTTCTGCCAGGTATCCTCCATACATCACCCTGTGTATTGTACTATTTACTTGCTTCTTTTTCACTTGTTGTGATGAATGGAAATAAATCAAATCAAATCAAATCAAATCACAAGTTAATCACAAGTCAAATCCCACATCCTCACATACGCACCCTTATGGGGTCCCACCATTTTCCACCCCCACTTAGCTACTTTTGATCTCCTTTGTTCCTATTGAAATCTCAAACTCCATAGCATTTTCCTCGTGGGGCCTCAAGATTTCAAAAAAAAATCCCTCGTGGGGTCCCATTGTCCCCATTGTTGCCATTGTGTGTGGGACCCCTTAAGGCAGTACTTGTACGAACACAAGTAAATTACCAGTCGAATCACAAGTACAGGGGTTTAACAATGACGAAGGAAAGCCTTTGTCACATATGCAGTATTATCTTTAATGCGATTTGTGACTGACTTTTGATGCCTTGACTACAACTCTGCAGAAAGTGCGTTCGTAACCTTGGTATTTGAGTGACGTTTGTGAAAGCTGGATGTTTACAGAGGTGTGCGGAAGAAGCATGCAGAATGGCAGCGCACTGATTTTTTTCATAAAATTTGAACTGTTCTTCAGTTGTGTACAACACTGGCCTGTTCAACACATGTTGTTTCTTTCTCTCTACTTCAGTCTAAGAGAAATCCCACCAAGATCCAGGAGGACTTTCAGCATCTCTTGGCCGCCGGAACAAGGAAACTGCTGCTCAAGATGGGAGTTAGAGAGGAGGAATCATTGACGTATAGACTGTGTGACCTGGAGGTAATCGAGATGAACGAACAGGTCAGTACACTCGCATTGTGTGTCCGTTCGCTGTGGTTATGTCTAGTTTAAAGCCTGGTTCCTATATCATCGTAATAAATGCCGATTATGCAAGACGGCAAGTCAGCTACTGTCGGGGCAGGGTTGGTCAATGATATCATTCAGCTGCAAAATGAAAACAATGAATAGTTGTACATTTCTCACTAAAATGGCATTTTCTGGTAAATATATTTTTTCTGAAAGCTGAACTGATACTTTAGTCTTATTGGCTGCAATTATAGTGAGCTGTTTCACAGATATTTATGGCCATATTTCTTGGTCGGAAGGATAAAATGGGTAAAATTTGGGCACTCAAGTTGAGAGAATATCGTTGAAGGCACAGCTTGCCAGTGTGTGTATTTGAATGTGCCTATTCTCACGACTCGACGCAGATAGTCACTTCTCTTGAGGTTCTAGTTTATTCACATTTTTTCCCCTCTGTCTGCAGGTGTCTGTTGTGCTGCTGTTTCCTCCATCAGGCAGTGTGTGTTTAGGCCCAGGGACCTCTGATGAATGGATGGTCAGTAAAGACTACATATCCATCCCCGTACCTGTCTTTGAAATGGGTAAGTCTGATGTGGGAGGTGTTGACGTCGAAGGTTATTTAACTGATGACTTACACCTGGGTTAAACGATTTTTCTGTTGAAATTCTAACTGCATACATTTAAAAAAGAAATTTAATCACCCAATACAAGGTAAAGGGTTTACGATCAGAGGTGGTAGGGTTTGTGGCATTTTGAATTGATTGATTGATTTTATTCGGTATTACCATATAGACAAATATATATATATATATATATGTACAAACAAACATTAAAAACATGGTAATACCAGGGATAGCCCATGAAAGTTTTTCAACTTATTTCCAATGGGGTCCCCTTATTGCACAATAACCACAAAAAGAAAACCTACACTCTAAAAACACACAATGTCAAAACAAGCAAAAGCAAACAATACTTATACAAAAAACGTCCAGCAAAACACAAACCAAAAACATAAAAACCACGCAGAAAAAATAAATAAAAAATACACGGATAATCCATACAAAACTAAAGATTACAAAAAGACCATACAATACTAAAAGCATCATGCAAGACCTCAACAAAAAAAAACCTACCACCCTTGCGGTCTTCCTGTGCCCACTAAATAGAGGGTAATTCTTTAAAAGATTCCTGAGAAATATCCCAATTTTCAGACCTATAGACCCAGGCGGGGTAAGTTCCACTCTCTGTGAGACCAACTCAACTTCTGCTTCATGTGTCTCAAGACGTCGCAGGGCTAAGACCCATTGTCTAAACATTTTGTCCTGTCGTTGGTTTTGTCTGAAATAAAATCCCAGTATGAAGTAGGCATTAAGTTTCAATCGGAATGGGCCCATGCGTCTCGGATGGAATCCAGAAATCACAAGTGACAATGTCTCCTAATCTTTCAGAAACATCCTATAAATAGATTCTCAAAAATAATTCCAGCACGTGTTTGCGACAAAACAATATGCATATGTCACCAACAGAGGGCACTAAAACACGTAAAACTGGTGCGGGATGATGTGTACATCACGTTCCAACAGGTGTGTCGTGTTTGCAGTGCACACGTGCAATGTCCACAAAACGTAACTATTGTAGAGCATCACAAACAGTAATGACTCTAAATAACAACCACTTATGCACGTGCAATTTCACAAAAGTCCCGTTGGTTGCTGCTAGAGTTTTTCAGGTCTCCACGGCACCACGGGCCTATAGGTCTGAAAAAGTGGGATAATTTATCTGGAATCTGTTGAAGAATTAATTATCCTCTATTTAGATCTGGACCCAGGAAAACCGTTAAGGGTGGTAGGGTTGGCAATTCAAAATGTCGCCAACCCTACCACCTCTGATCGCAACCCTTTATCTAGAGTGGCTTTTAGCCTTGTATTAGGTAGTTTTAATTAAAACAAAAACAGAAAACATGAAAACTCACTGTATGAGTTTTTTAATGCTGATACGTCCAATTGAACTTTATTGGCTTTTCCACGCAGTTCACATGACCACATACCAGGCCGAGTTCATTCGGCGCTTCACGCGGCTGTCCTCCATCCTGGAGATAGACTCGCTGATCGCTCAGCAAACTCTGAGGGAGGCCTTCTCATCGGACGAGGTCAACGATGGCAAGCAGAGGCAGCAACAGGTCCTGGACTATCAACAGGTTAGTATACACAGGTCGGCTCTGTCGTCGTACGGTGAAGGCCTCTGATGTTCGACCTGTTGACTGGTCCATCGGGCTTATATTCACAATCGAGAGTCGTGTTACAAGCCCAGTGCCATGCTTTGCACAGCACAGACTTCCATGCATGTGAGCAGTCATACAGACAGTATGCAGTTGACCCCTTAAGCACAAAATCCTGAATAATTGGATGTACATCTTGCTCAGGCATGAAGATGTATTTACTTTAATACCAGGCTTTCGAGTATTCCTACTTTTCCTACTCTTTCCTATTTGTTTTTACTGTGATCCTACTTTTAATACTTTTTTCTTGAAATTCCTATTTTTTCCCACAATTCCAGCAAAGAAATCTCGTTGACTTTTTTGTGACAGTGTTACACACTGTCATGTAAATCACACAATGAAGGGCTTGGGTGCAAGAGTGCTGCAACTTTAATTCCAAGAGCTTAGTTGAGGATGGAGCACAAGTGTTGTGAGCACAGAACATGCCAAATGAGTATCAACTACTCCTAAAAGCCCGCAAAAGTCCTACTTTTGTCCTGCTTTTTAACATTTTGATCCTACTATTCTCGTAGTTTTTCACCTGGGTCTGCTTGAAAGCCTGACTATTGCAAGAGATAAATACTTGCAAAATGAAAACTATCAAATCTATGTTGATACATTTCTTGGCGAACCTTGTGTTACCAGTGTTAACTTTTGGCTTGTACCCTAGGAGTTGGAGACAACTTGGAAGGGAATGCGATGGATCATGGATGTCCTTCAGTACGCACGCGACAAGCAACTCCGAGGGGGTGTGCCCCTCTCGGTCCTCTATGCACCCCCGCCGTCCCAAGTCGACTCTCCCATGGATGTCATTGGCGATATGGAAAGTATATTTGACGGTAAGGGCTGCGGAAATATGATAACCGATTTTGAAATAACTGCATGGTTTTTGGTACATGACTGTCTTAAAGGTAGTATACAAAATTTGCTTTTGCTGTAATTTTCAGAAATAAATGGATTTGGGGGTTAGTATTTTATAGCATGCTAGCAAATACTGTAACACTGACCTGTTTTAAAGTTTTGGGTGCATAGATGCTGGGAAAACAGAGAGAAAAATTATGTTCTAGTATTATGGTTCTCTGACCATACTTTAGAAAAATCAGAGCAATTTATAGAGTCGGGAAATTTTCAGGTCTGGGAACTAGACTAATTCCAATTATTGTCGGCTGTCAATCGTTGGAAAATGATATAATTTTCCACTTTTCTTGAAAACGGCAGCACACCAGGTGCCATGATTTCACAGGATGCTTGAGACTTCTATTTACTTACAGTCTAGTACGGTATTTTGTAATAATTCAGTAGTTTTGTTTTTTGATGTTTGCAAATGTTGTATACTACCTTTAAACATCACTGGTAGTTTGTGCTGCCAGTCAGCAACTGACACACTGCGTACTTTTCATGAAATTGATTTTAAAAAGTCACAGATGTTGCAGAATTTTGCCAATGAATTTGCACAAGGTTTCGTGAAAACAGCTCTTTATGAGTGGTGTAAAGCATTTAATAAACAGATTAAGTGTAAGGTATGAACAGGTGACCGCTGACAAACATGTAGCACTGCACCATACTACATGGTAGTGATATGTAACATGTGCCTATAGCTTTTTCCCTCGTTCTGTATCTCTGTGGAATTCTTTGCCTGGTGCATGTTTCCCTTCATCTTACAATTTTTCCTGCTTCAAGAGAATTTTTTATTCCTACCTCTTGCATCTTTGATTCTTTTTTTTTCGTAGCTCCATTCAGAATGAACTTGTGTAAAAAAAGACCAAAATTTAAGAGGTTCTGACAAAGTGCTTTGACAATTCATTTTCCTCACAGAACGAGACAAATGCACCCTGCAGATTCCCGACAATGGCCAAACCCAGCACATGCAATACTTAGACCCCACCAAAGACAACAAGCCTTCCACCGGTATTCTCCGAGTCTTCCCCGATTACAACTCTGGCCTCGCCAAGGGCACAAGCATCAAGGTATTAATCCCTCCCCCTCCCCCTCCCCCTCCCCCTCCCCCAACAAATAAAATAGAAGAGATTTGTGCTGTGTTGTGTATTAAGCACTGTATGCCCAGTGCTCTCTGAGGGCCTGTGGAAAAAATTCTCAGGCTTACTTGGACGAGAATTGAACCCACGACCTCCGGCTTACTAGCACAGACATCTTAGCCACTAAATTGGCAATTTGAATCGGCCAGCCGACCCGGCAAGCTTGGTGCTCAAGTGGTTTAACGTCTAGTAAGCAGGAGGTGCTTTATACACTACATCGGGAAAGGAAACAAAATCTCTTTAAGATTAATAATAGAGTTTTGAACCGATTACGTCAGCATGCAATGGAGTACCGAGGTGTGACATCAATTGACAAACAGAGATTTCTCTGGATTTTTCCTGATTTTAGGGTTTTGGATGAGACATCTTCGAGCCTGAGATTTCCGGGAGATTTTGTTTGGTCCTTAAATTGTTTTTATTCTTTTCAAAATGACCTTGCAACCTGAAACAGTCTGATAATGACCCACTATTCTTTGTAATTTTGAACCGTATCTTTTGGTAGAAAATGCAGTTTTGTTTTTTCAGCAAATCAAATGCCTCTGAATGTTTTGTGGATTTGTAATTTTCCTCGAATCTCATTCATGGCTGCTGTGTGCTGTTCACTGTAAAAATGGTTTTCTTCCATCGTAAATTTGAAATGGTTCCTCTGTGAATAAGTCATACAAATTTTAGAATTTGAACTTAACACATTATGAGCAGTATTAACCCCCCCCCCAAAAAAAAAACCAGCCCAAAACCTGGATATGTCGCTGAAAAAGCAATTCCAAATTTTGCCAACCCTACCACCTCTGATCGTAACCCTTTACCTGGAGTGGCTTTTAGTTTTTGTATTGGATGATTTCAATTATTAAAACAAAATTTTATTCCGCTCTAAACTCGGCAATTTGCGTCATCCAATTACAGTTGCATGTGACGAGCAAGACCACCTGCCAAGAGATTGTCAGCCTGGTCATTCAGCAGCTGAACAAGGCGGTGGAGTCTCACGGCTTGGACTCGCCGCTCTACCTGGAGGACCAGTGGATCGAGTTCTGCCTGGTAGCCATCATCAGCAATAAGGAGTACCAGCTACGGGATGACCACTGCCCACTGCGGCTGCAGAACCCCTGGACCAAAGGTCACCTGTACGTCCGGACCAAAGACTGCGGCATCAAGGTGCTCGGCACGGGACCCTCCACGGCAGTGTGATGATCGGTCTCCCGCGATCAACATCGGTGAAGTAGTAGTCCAAGTAACTGTTTTGTTTGGGAAGGCATGCAGGAAGGAACAATATTATAAATGACGTGGCACATTGAGATGAGCAGAAACTCACTTCGTCGTATTCTGAGTTGGAAGCAGAAACAAGCACCGAAAAGTCGATTTTAGGATTTTAACATTTTTACATGTGGAAACATTTTTTTTTGACATCCCAAAGTTTTATAACCAAAACAGGGAACATATTGTGCTGTGCTGTATATTATAGTTTGCATCAGTGACTTTGATAGATTGCACATGTTTCAGATATAATGTGCCTCTCTTTTCTCCTATTCCCCCGTTCTTCCACCCAAGCTCCACCCTCATGTATAATCCCGTACCGGTTAACCCGTTGTGTCCGACCGTTATTACTGTCTGGTTTGCCAAGAACAGGCTGTGCAGCCAAGTGTAAATGTAAGCAATAGCCACCATACTGAATAGAGTGGTCCTATTCATTGCACTTGGAGCCCCCCCTTTCATATGAATGAAAAAGCTTTGTTTGAAAAAGCTCCATCTATTCATTACACTCCCATTCAAGAACAATGTAGTTGAAACATGAATGGATTGAGTAAGTGCAGGAATGTGCCAATAGACATCAACTGGCCAGGTGGTCTTTTTCAAACCGCGGCTAAGGCCATCGTCCGTATTCTGGAAGTTAGTACAGCATGTGCTTTACACATGATACCTTGTTGAAAAATCTATGTACAAACTTGGCTTTGCCCACTCTCCCAGGAATGTCATATAGCAGTTTCTTTACCTGAGAATACCCGGCTACTTAACCCCTTGAGTACGGTATTTTACGGGAGACGTCAGGGTGCCGCAGCGGCTCTGGCAGCCAAGCGAACCGCTACAATGTGTTTGTGCAGTCAAGCGTAACATATATACAATAATCCAACAATGGATTGAAACTGCACAAACGGCGGCCAATGGCGTCATCCGGCCTGGTGGCACTGTTTAATCCAACAATGGATTGAAACTGCACAAACGGCGGCCAATGGCGTCATCCGGCCTGGTGGCACTGTTTAATCCAACAATGGATTGAAACTGCACAAACGGCGGCCAATTGCGTCATCCGGCCTGGTGGCACTGTTTTTTTGGCGCATATTTGCAAGGGGTTAAATATCCCTACTTTAGAAGACGATAGTAACTTGAGGGCATGAGCCTGTGCACATAATGAAACATTTGAGCAGAATTTACGATACTGGATTTACACAGTCAGCATTTTGTGTACCTTAGTCATGAGATATTTTCCTATCATTCAAGTTTTAAACTGCAACTTTACTTCCTAGAGCTTAGTTGAAAGTGGGGCACAAGTGTTGTGAGTACAGAACATGCCAAATGAGGCTTGTCATGATGCTGTGGGCAATGGGTGAGTTTCATCAAAAACTACTCCTGAAAATGTTGATCCTACTATTCTACTTCTTCACCTGGGTCTGCTTGAAAGCCTGTATGTGATATAAACCTTTGAAGAGTAGCCAAAATTGTGTGCGTCTTCACCGAGGTCGGAGTTCACCAAAATGCACACGCAGAAAGTTTTGCCAAGGACCTTACAAAATGTTTTGTGATTGTATTCTGTAGAGTGAACAATAGAATGTAATTCATTACAACAATTTATTAGCCAAAGAGGATGTGTGTTATAACCAAATGTTTGGTATGCTGGTGTTTGTTAGTACAAAGTTGTACTTAATGAACAATTTTTGTACAGGGTTTTAACAAGAAGGTGATCGGCCGTAAGCGGGTATTCAGCTTTGCAGGGTGTTAATGGTCGACTGCCTGTCGTCAAGAACTTACTTTGTAATTTACCAGAGTGTCCTTGATTGTGCACACACTGTAAAACTGGTCACAGAATGCACATTTTGTTTACAGTTGATTTGGCGAATAGGACTGCCTGCTGTGTCACGGGTTGTTGCACTAGTGGGAAGTCATTGGAGGGTTTTCTCTCTTTGAACGACCTTGACACTGCAAATGCACTTTGGAGAGCTATTCCTGGAGCACTTTCCTTCCATTGGTTCAATTTGCTGTGAATTTAATTTTAGGCAATATGAAATTGATGTAATGCAGTGCCGTGTGTGCATTGTTGCTATAAAGGCAGTGGCCCTGAAGCATTTTGTCTGTTCAGATAAAGCAATTCGGTCAATTCACAACTCAGTGTGCTGCCAGCGGCAAGGCCGGGAAAGGCCAACTAATTTCCCACTTTCGCGGTCGACATCGCATCTATCGCGTTGTATCAGATGGTGGACAGTACAGCAGTATGGATTTCGCGCGAATGCGAGTGGATGAGTTGAAGCAATATTTGACTAATCGGGGAATACTTTGTGTGGGAAAGAAGAGAGAGGAGTTGATAGATTTAGTGGAGAAGGGGTGTAAGAAGTACGGTCGATGCATTGGCGATACCCACTTCCGGTTTTGCGATGTCGACTTTTTCCCATGATGCACTGCGTAATTTGGCCTGTCCCCGGTTGCCGCTGGCGGCGCACCGAGTTGTGAATCAACCAAATTAAATAAAGCTAAAAATATAACTCCTTTCGGTAGGCAGGGTTCCTACGGGTCATGGAAAATCCTTGAAAATCCTGGGGGAAAAAATTGTTCTGGAAAGTCATGGAAAAGTCATGGAAAATTGGGAAAAATATAAAAGTCATGGAAAAGTCATGGAAATCAAGATCATGCAAGGGTTATTTTTAATAGGCCACTTTCGATGTGATAACAGAATAATGATAAATTTACAGGCTATATCCTTGTTAGTCTATAGTACGGCTGTAAGGGGAGGAGGAGGCCATTAATAATTAAAACTTATTTTCAAAAGCTAAGAAATGGTTAGCCCAACATCAGCGGTTCATCAGTATCATAATACACACAAAAAATTATCTACAAAATGGCGTTAAATGTCATGGAAATTGTCATATTTTAGTCCTGGAAAGTCCTGGAAAAGTCCTGGAATTTGGTTTTCAGATTTCTGTGGGAACCCTGGGTAGGGGAAAATTACACAGATAAGTGGTGCTTACTGCCAATGCCCATTCTTAAGGTAATGTTAGTAGTGGAATTTATCTCCAGGCTTAGATGTTGCTGGTGTTGGGTGATGTCTTTCACCTCCAGAATGGTTGACAAAGGCTTTTGAAAAAGACGCAAAGTATGCATAACTTGTTTAGTGATAAGACCAACTGATTAGGCTTATATCTTAGAGTTCCCCTGCCAGGATTTAAAGAATTCTATGGGAAGACAATTGCAGCCCCATCGCTTCCTGATCCACCTCTGAAAGAATCAAGTCATCTGTGTAATGGAATTTTGTTTGTAATGCATTCGGAGAGAGCATCTATGTTGAAAAGGTGTTTTCTGAAATTTGTCAGCATAAAGGGATTATATCACACCTCAAATTTCTGTGCACTACAAAAAGAGTTATACATTATGGCCACTACAATGGTACAATCAAGTAAAGACCGAAAAATACAGCTAATATACAGTTTGAAAGTATCATGGGAAGTTATGTTATATTGGATTTTATTGATTGATGCCTTTCTTGATAGACCATAGATAGAAATCTTTCGAAATTCTAGAGTGTGCAATATATACCCGAATACCTTCCCATGTAACCGTTTTTATCAAATACAAGAATGTTTTTTTTTATTGTACAGTTTCATAGCTGGAGGAATTGTATTGTTTTTTGTATCATTGTGACTGGGGCTTCCCAGAGTATATTGGTAGGAACAGGTAGAAAGCCCAGTTTCACGTTCAAACACCCTAACTGGAGGAACCAAGCTGGACAAGCACGTGGGACATTTACCGCCAATTTACAAGTTGTCTGACAATTTCAATTTACTAGACTTTCTCCTGCAAACAAACGAGTTTAAAAAAACAAAACTATTTTTTAACGTAAAAAGCATTTACTACAATGTACACCCTATTTGGTCTTCCTAACGTGTTTTATGTGCTTTGCATGAAGATTGATATTGTAGGAATTAGGAACGTCTACTTAACGTGGTTTTTTTGTGTGAAATGTCCCAGTGGAAAGCTCGCAACTATCTAATGCTTACAAATTCTCAATTCAATTTGAAAATTTATTTTTCGGGGCGAAACGGCCCAAAAGCATGGACATAGCTGCTTAAATCTTACAGATTTTACTTGTGAAATTCCTCAAGACCCGGCCCCTTTGCCCTCTCAGTCATTTTTCTTGCAAAGCTTTTTCTCTTAGTATAACCGTATTCAGCCATTTTTCGTGTTCAAGAATTTATTCCGGGCTTACACTGAAAAACCGACTTCAATGTACAACCATTGAAACTGGCAGCGATTACGGAAGCTTACCATATAAGAGACCCGATAATTGCGGTTGATGCAGATTGCTAGAACAAATAATCATGAAGTTTTTGTTTTTTTTACCCAAGAAATGAACGGAGTGCAATAGGGTTAGTTATGTGTGCCAGCTGGCCATAGAGTTATGCACTTTGACCTCCTTCCAGAATAATAGACAGTTGTCTTGAAATTTGGACTCCATGAACTGCCAACTGTTTCCCTACATGTGTGTATAGCACATTTGTCACAACAAAAATGTTGTTCTAATTTACATCATCCCTGACGCAAATAAAAATGTCAAAAGATTCCATCTTCTGAAAAATGCAGCATAAAGTTACATAACCCTATATACCTAGCCCTGTTCTCAATTGTTGGTTATACCGAGTGTGATCAGTAAATTCAAGGAGTTGTTTGTAATTCACATTTTTTCCAGCCTTTATAAAGTACTGTGAAGCCTATTGACGTGATCTGAAAAGAATGTCAAGTAACCCCAAAGAAACCTTAACCTGTGCTAAAGTAAATGCCAAATTATCTTTATTGAGATGTAAAATATTCATTCAACAATTCATTATTTATTTTGAAATTTTTAAGGTGCAGTTTGTAAACACACACAAAAAAACAGTCAGAATGAAGTTTGGGGTAATTCATTGCAAAAATGTTTGAATATTGGAGCTGCCATTAAGTTAAGCTCGGTTTATTCTCATATGTACTCAAAGCACCAATATGATTCCGGGGATCGCAGGTTCAAATCCTGCTCCTGCCAGTTTTTTTTTGTTACGTGAATATAAGTGCAAGAATGAGTTACGTGTGCTCAGGGTTTATATATAACTTATTAGGAACACATTGTCCATAGTTGAAAATACGAGTACTAATTTGAAGTAAATTCTATAATGTTTTTTGTTTGCTTGGCTGTGAGCATGTAAAGAAAGGGGGTCATGCACCCATCTGTGTTATCTACTCGTTGACTAACTCAGACAGCATCCTTAAAACAACGTTTTTTTTCCCTTTTGTTTTGGTACAGAAATCTCCCAATACAAGGCTAAAAGCCACTCCAGGTAAAGGGTTACGATCAGGGGTTGTCCACATTTTGAATTGCCAACCCTACCACCCTTACGGTTTTTCTGGGCCCAGATCTAAATAGAGGATAATTCTTTAACAGATTCCGGAGAAATTGTCCCAATTTTCAGACCTGTAAACCCAGGCAGGGTAGCTTGAGCTTCCAGCTAAGGTAGGAAGGTTAAGACAGTTACACAAAATTCTGTTTTTGCTGTTGTTTAGTTTATTCAGAAAAAAAACTTTATTTAAACAATATCTAACTTAAGTACAGAAAACAGGGTTTTGATCGATTCTAGCTTAATTTGGTTTAAAAAAAGTTAAGCTTTAAGAAAGCGTATGCACCTGCTGTTCTGACTTTGACTTTTTAATCACATTTAAATATATTGACCTTCTATCATTTGAAGTAATGGGCTCATGATTCATTGTTTTTCATTGTGATATACCAGACAGTTGACTTGAATATTTAATGTAATTTTTGTGTAAATTGTAAATTCTTTAACAAATAAAAGATGTATTATAACATGTAAATAAAGAACTATCAGTAGGTTTAAGCACTTACCTTAAACGTACGTGTACAGAAGATATTTATTAGAGGAGCACATGATGAAATTGAATAAACGTAACAAATGTGTGCGATTTTACAAAGAAACAAAACCCCATTGACCCCAGTGTGTTATTGTTATGTTTTTGGTTTTATTTTTCCTTCTTTTTTTAAGCTGAATTTACATGGTTTTTTTTCTTTGTCAACACAAGTTATTTGCCCAACCTGGGAGTTGGGAATTCATGGCGTGATTCTGTGGTCCCCGGCTGCCCATTTTTTTTGGGGGGGGGGGGGGATATCTTGCTCACCACCCTCCCCCCAACCCCTTGACACAGGAAATTCACAAAAAATACGGAAGTATGAATTTTTGTTTAGTACAAGCTTATTATTGTGATCCCAACCGAATGGATGCAACTTTAGTTTTGGCAGAAGAAATAACCTTTGTTCCCCCATTGTGGAGGAGATCCTTGTAGAATACAAAACCCGGCTCAAACGTAGACTTGAAGCTGGATTCTGAAGTACTTTTTCTACATCATATAATAGTCTTGCAGTCATGTCTGGACTCGGTCGAGACAGGACTTATAAAGTCCAGACTTGACTCCAGGACATGGTTGAGATTGGCCGAAAATGAAAAATCTGCAGTGTTTCGGGGTCGCCGAGGACCCAGAGCAACGTAGGGTCTTTTTTAATTGCATTTAATATGGTCCTGGCAGGGGTCAGATTTGTCAGGATTTTTCCTGATTTCGGTATTTTTGACACAATTTGTTTTACTAATTTCAGAATTTTAAAGAATCTCTTTTGAAATGGGAATTTCTTAGGTCTTACCTTAAACTCTTAAAGGTGTTTTTACCTGTAAAAGTGGATATAGACCAAATAGTATTATATACCAATAGGTATTTTAATGCAAACAAGAGTAATCTTGGGTCCTCGGCAGCAACCTCCAAACTCCATTTTTTCACTTTTTTGGCATCAAACTCGGATCGGGACTTGACTAAACCCTGCCGTCTATGGCACCAGCAAAAAATGTATGGCATTTGAACTTTGTCCTCGCAACTCACCTGGGAAATGGGGGGGGGGGGGGGGGGGGCCCGGGATGGGGAATTCATATTCATTCTGAGAGCTTGCAATTTTGTGCATTTTTCTATATTATTAGTTCTGCAATGTTTTAGCACCTCTGATCCTGCCCTACATTTTAAACAATGCTCTACTTGTGTCCTAGGGTTTTGACAATTTTCTCGTTTTGATAAAAAATAATAATAATAATAATAATAAATAAATACATAAGTAAATAAATAAATAAATAAATAACATAATTAATAAGGCCACTGAGTGCTGCTTCTGTGAATGTTTGACATTTTCTTTACATTTTTGCATCAGTTTGTCATGTGGTTTACACAAAAATTAAAATTTTCAACAAATTAATATTTTCTGTACAAAATCAGGACAAATTTGTATCCCCAAATTATGCACTTATTATTACCCCCTCCCCAGGGCTGCCCCTTTCATTTTTAGTTTTGTTTTTGTAGCTTTTAATTACTTTAGATTAGACAAGCTGATCTACGCTCACAATCAAAGAAATGTTTTGGGGAAATTTCTTTACAGAAACATTATAAAATGACCCCTCCATCTTGTCAAAAACTGTTACACCAATGGTGCATATTTTTTTTGGGGGGGGGGGGGGGGGGGTGGTGGGTAGACTTAAATTAATATTGATTTTAGGGATACGTGTACATGTTTTGTACTTTTTAGTTTGCAGGCGGTCGAGGGGGGTCAAAAACTAACTGCAGCATGTTCTAGACGCGTGAACTTATAAATATTCATGAGGTACGGTGTCACGTGCGGGCGGTAAAACATACCTGGAGTCGAGCGATGTGAACTTGCAGTATAGTACCAGCCCGCGCCCATATGCAGTCTAGTCTGTCTACGTTAGACTTAGAGAATATTTTTGTCCAAGAGTAACCGATGTAAAATCTGTTTTTTCCCCAAGATGTTCGATTCAAACACAGTACTTGCCCAGCTGAGAATGATCTGCACGGGCTGCAGTGGTCACTATCGTGACTTCTGCGACACACTGGCGTCGTTTTTCCCCCTGTGACGGCGACAGAAGACCGGCTAAATTGTCGGAACTTTCGGGGTTTCTGTACTGTGTGTCGAAGTCGAACCCATGTTTATATTTGTGTGTGTGGCAATTTCTCGAACTGTCGGAGGGGTTGTACCGTTGTTGTACCCGTTTTTTTCATGTGCATTCCGTCAGGAGTCAACTTAGGATTCTGTCAGCATCTTCTCTGAGCCCTCTCACAACAGATGAGCAAGGGTGCTTCGTTTGTAGACCGAATAAAATCGGGAGATTGGAAAAATATGGAGCTGATAAATGTGAGTATTTTGCATACACAGTGCATTCGGTATGTACAGGGTGGCACCAGGCGAGACGGTTAGAACTGGTTGGTACTGGATCTGTACATTGTGTATGCGTCAACATTGTACGTGGGAGTTTGTGATCAGACTGATACTGTGATAGTGTTTTGGGGAGTGGGCATTTCAGTTTCTCGAATTATGACACGAAACGAAGGTTCATAAAGTTACAAAACTGATCATTCATAGCAGGATAAATTCTGTTTTTATAAAACAAATTATTGATCTTGCTGAAATTGCGATTGTGTAGTGTAGCAATGTGTAGCCGTAGGGCCCTGTTCCCCGTAACTTAATGTGAACAAAAATCTACTTAGTTTTAGGTTATTGGAATTGTGCCAAACTAACAGTGTTAGTTAGCGACATTACAAACCAACAGGTAGGGCCTATGCCGTAGTTAAAGGGCAGGGGTTTTAGTTTTTTAGGGAAATTTTCGGGTAAAGCAACGATGAAGACGACAATATACAAATAATGAATGTTACTTTATGAGTGCGATGGTAAGAATAATTTCATGAGGTGACAGATTGAATGTTCCATTCCACGAGGCTTCGCCTCGTGGAATGGGACATTCCATCTGTCACCGAATGAAATTATTCTTACCATTGCACGAATGTGAAACATTTATTATTTGTTTTATACAACGCCTGAATAAATCCGACATATTGCATGCATGGATTTCTTTGTGTAACGTTACAACGTGCCGTTTACCTTCTCAGTCCCGCATAAAACTGCGACAAAATATTGTCGAGTTCCGCATCAGTTAAAGCTTCAATTGTTGTTCCTGCGTGTCTTGCAAATTCATCTAATCGTTTCACTGCATATTTGATGTCTCTTTGCATTTGGAGCGTCAGCATCGCCTACGAGTTCCAATATTTCGTCGTCTGTTAGGAGAACAAACCGCGGCAGTTCAGGAAACTCTGCCGCCATGTTGTAGCGCCACCATAGTGACCGTGAAATTAGGGAAGTTCTTTTGGTTCTATCAATGCGCGCGCACCGTTTGATAGAACCATGTGATAGAACGTTTTGGGCGGTGCGGGTTCGCGTCGTGTGATGGGTCGAATAATTCAATGCACGTGATCGACGATCCACCAATTGGATGGCTGGGATTTATTCAGGTGTTGTATAAAATGCAATGTGAAAATAATAAAGATTTTACTTTAATACCCCCCACCAAAATCGGTCAAAAACAGCAAAATCTTGGAAAATAACCAACCCTTCGTGATAACAACTGTCTAAACATGTGGCACTACCTGTTATTTCAAGATTTAGGTCAGCAAAATCTGTAACAAATGAGGAAGAAATCAACATGAATGTGAACACTTTGGAGTTACTATACATGTACATGTACATGGTGCCAAGAACTTCTAACACAGAAAACACAAACTTTCTTCCCCTATATTACACTAAAATGTCCCAACAAAATTCTCAAAATTAACAGTTGTGCCAATTGTTTATACAATTATAAACACAAATGGATGGTTATTTTCCAAGATTTGCTGTTTCTAACCGATTTTGGTGGGGGGGGGGGGGGGGGGGGGTATTAAAGTAAAATCTTTCCGAAAAGGAAGACAGTAAACATGCAAAACCCTGTTAACCCTAACATCACTGAATACTACAAAATACTACTTGAGTAAACTGCAGTATGGAGTACTAATACTACTATTTGTGGAATCGAGTACCCGTACAACTTTACATTATCTCTTAGTAACTTCCCAGAAAATGAAAAAGGAAAGGTTTCGAATGTTATTTGTCGGGAATCTTCAAAATTAAAACCCGACTACATGGGAAACTAGCACAGATTTCATGTTTATAACCGTGACGCTCACGAAAATTGGCAATAAAGGGAATTTACCGGTTGTGGTTTTTGTAGTCTGGGTATGGATAAAGAGCCTCGACCAGACATAATAGCATGCCTCATTCCACAATAAATACAACTGTATAAAGCTTCTGTCTTTTGTGATATGCCGGCGCATGCACGTACCGGAACATGTAATGGCGGAAAAGTGATCATGTTTACTGGACAGGCATGATATTTTTCAGACTTTTGTCTGAAATCAGACTTTTGAATCTCAGAGAAAGACATTATTGCAACTTCCGGGATTGGAAGTTTTGGGTTGGGTTTCTTTAACAGGTACCCGGGTACCCGTATTTTTTTCAATCGGGTACCCGGTTCTTTTACTACCCGTAAATTCACACCCCTAGTACATTTTCCCCTACCATTGCAATTTTAGGACGGACTTTTTGTAGTCCAATTGGTCGTCTCAAAGGCAGTGTGTCCCTCGGACCAGCTTTGAATCATTGTTATTGGTTCACTTTGCATAATTTGGGTAGAATTGTTGGTTAGGAAAGGTTTGGCCACATTTCCTCTTTGTCCAATAAAAATCCAACGTGGCGTTGACAATAAACCAAAATTAAGCAGTCCATCTGTATGACTATTTGAACCGGACATGTACATTGTAATTAGACAGTGACACTTTTCATAATCTGTGAAAGATGAAATTCCATTTGGAAACAATTCTGTCCAGTTTTTTTGGGCGTCGGCGTGTGGCTCAGCATGTTTTGCATTTGAGCTGAATGGGGCCTTGATGTTGAAAATTCACAAACCAGCTTCCACATAAATAAATACTCTTAATATTTACATGAATTTTTCCCTAGAGAAATTCTAAACAACTTTGGCTTGGGGAATGCGAAACTTAAAATACCCTGTATTACATGTACTAGTGCAGTGCCTGTTCAAAATGTGGCTTTCGTAAATAAAGCCACGGGTGTATGTTTCCATGCCACACGTGTATCACAGCTTTGGAAGTGAGTTTCTTGGGAAGAGCTGGTTTTTGTAACACTGATGCGCATGCGTCTAATTTGCATATTAGATCACGCCCCATTGCATGCGTGGCCATACAGTGCAGTGCAGTGCCTATTCAAAATGTGCAGCAGTGCGTGGCAGTCTATACTGCCACGTTTGCGGGTCTAGGCCTTCGGTTTTGCAGCTTTTTTGATAACTGCTCATCCAAACAACTTCAAACTTGACGATTTTCAACTTCATACAATGCCCGGTTCTGGAGATAATCGAATTACGGACAGACACACATACACACAGACAGAGATTCCTGGAATTATAGTAAGATTACAGGTCTGTAATTCCTGTTGGCATATTGCAACCTAGATACATATATGCCTGACAAATGTTTGACAAATTAAATTCGTCCTACATGTAGTTCCTGCACTTATAAAACCAGCACATGTGGTAAGCAAATCATAATTTAAGAAATAATTCCTCCTTTTGGGCTGTCTGTCCAAAAAGTGAAAAATGTTGTGCAATAGCCCGAGCAGCCCAAATCAACAACTGCATGTGTGGCAAAATGATGCAATATCTGTAAAAGCTGACAAGCTCTCTGCAAATAAAGGTGGGCAGTAATTAATGCAGAAAGGATGCGTTGCCTACATGTAGGTTGGCATTCCAGATGTTTGGGATGCTTTTTAGATCCGTTTATTTTGTGGAATGAAACATTATTATTCTGATAATTGTTTTCATGCACCAAAAGTTACACAACCTTAAGCGGGCCTGCTAAAGCTACCCTGCTAAATGCAACAAAATGCAGGGTGGATTCTGTAACATCTGTAACAGCCGTGTTACTCAGTCAGAGGCTTATATGTGACCCGCTCTGCAAAAATGAGTCCGATGTCCGCATTACACTTGCACATATGGGGGTGGTTTAATGTCTCAGACTTTTTAATATTTACTGAGAAATCGCACATTGTAAAAAATCATTACAAAAACAATGCATTAAATTACAGAGTTGTGCCATACATATGTGACCGGCTTTGCAAAAAGGGCTATTATGTCGCAAAATTTGAAAAATGTGTTATATACATGTACATAGTTGAATTTGTCACATCCTCGGCTTTAATTTGGTGTAGGTTCGACTCCTGTGGCATTTTGTCTTCTCAAGATATCTTGACATTTGTATACTCCTATTTTCCCAATTTAACGGAAGTGCGTTTAGAGATACAGGCCCTTAAACACAAAAAGTGCAAAGAAATAATATAAGTAATTTGTATCAACATTAATTTGTTCATCTTTATTTAACAATATTAATGTTTCTGAAAATAAATTCTGAAAATATAAATATACAGAAGCCAACAATCCAAAACCAAAAAAATCACTTACGTGAAGATTTGTTTACCCGCTTCACATAGAGCTGCCCTGTGTGTGTTTTTTGCAGAGCCGGTCATCAAATGAAAGCTAGCTTATTTCATGCTCTTTCAGACCAACTGTAAAGCTTTAAATGTATTTTTAACACATCAGACTCATCTTGTGCTAAATTGCAACAGAATGTATCAGAAACCAGTAGACATGCCTTGACTGCTAAATGCAACAACTTGCAACAACGTTTTACCATTGGTGCATTCTGTTGCAATCTGTTGTAATTTTCATTCATTTAAACCTCATGACAAGTCAAAATACTTCTTTGATTCCATCCAGACTTCAGTGATTTTTCCCAGAAAAACCGATCTCATCCCAGTGTAAGTTTTCCCACTTGTAAACCAGTTCAAAAGTTGAATATGATGTATGTATGTCTTTTGTTTTGCAGTCTCCTATCTTCAAGTCCTTTGTGGCTGGTTCCCTGAGTGGGACCTGCTCTACAGTGTTATTGCAACCACTAGACCTCGTCAAGACCAGGATCCAGTCGCCGGCTGTGCTAGAGCACAACCACCGAGGGATCCTGTACACGATAGGCAACGTTATCCGCCACGAGAAGATCCTCGGTCTCTGGAGAGGCGTCATTCCTGTGAGTACATTCACTGGAAGTTCTTACAAGTTTTCTCCCACCAACCCCTCACTCACAGATACCACTCTTCTGGAAATTCCTAAAAATCCTTTGAAATCCGGTAATTTCGGGCTTCCAAAATGCTGTCCAGATTTTCTGGATTTGACCTCGAGATTGTCAGTGTGGGGAGGAAAAGTCTTGAAAACCTCTTCTGTTGAAACCAGATTTTGTAATTCAAAGGTTTGTATTTCAAATATTTACGACCATCACTCGAAAACTGCAACGTTGTCTGAAATTGACAAAAATACTTTCGTGAATGAATGTTTACTTAAAAAAAAAAGTGCTCGTCTAGTTGTTTCAATGACCAATGAGTCCAATGGTCTAGTAATTATTTTATACAAATTGCACTAACCCCAGAGAGAAAGCACTGTATTTAGATTGTACATTTAAGTCTCTTAAATCTGAATCTACTGTTACAAATCAAGTTTTTTTTTTCAATGATTCCAAAATAGTCTTAACAAATTCTTCATCTTCATATTTTCATTGTGCGTCATTCCTGGGAAATTTTTGTTTTTTTATTTCTTGAGCTACATGTAGGCCTACTTGTTCTGTGGTCTCGGCACACTTTGTCCCGAAATTGAAGCCCTGCATCAGACTTGTTTCAAAGTGCAATATTTGGGGAAGGGAGAAGAGTTATTCTGTAAGGGATTGATTTCAATGGTGTCATTGTTAAATTGGCCGTTATTTAATAAAGATAGAGGAGTGTTTCATTTTTGTTGCAAATTTCTTTTTTGGAAATTCCGCATTATTTTACCCCAAAGACTTCTTCAAACTTGACAAAATCTCTGGGTTTCAGCAATAAGTGGACTGCAATAGTTTTGCCAACCGCTTTTCTGACCCAATTTTAGGTGCTTGTGTAATATTGACCACAGCTGTTTGGTCTGAAAATAGAACCATGATACTGGATTGAAACCTTTGGCCATTTTATTTGTTCATTGTGGGTTAATATTGTGGGATGAACTTTGAAGTGAGGCGCTGCATTGCTGTTGTGCAGCAAAAGATTGCACAAGATTATAGGGCCAACCTTTGCTATCAGATAACAACAATTTGCATATAATACACAACCCTTGAATAGTAAACACATGGCAATACTTGCCCCAGCCTGTGTGGCATATTTCAGTATTACTCATATTCTTAGTCGATGACCATAATTTTAAAAAATGTCAAATTTGAAACTGCTATAATGTGGCATAAAGCTGTGTACATGCATGTATATGGCTCTCAGTTCTTGTGGTTACAATGGAATTCAAAACGGAAAGCAATTTGAAACAGGAAAATATTAGTTCTGGGCACTGAATAAAAGACATTTAATTTAGTCACTTTGTGACGTCAAGAACAACCTTTGTACAAAGACTGCTTACGCCCTTTCAAAGTAGTGGGCATTTGTGGAAGTGAGCACTTAGAATAGTTGGGCTTCACTGATTTTGGGGGACAAGGACATGTACACAATGGTCACAAGGATAGGATTGCTGATGTCGGTGTTTATCATGTTTATGGAGATTTATTGAAAACTGCACTATCACGAATGGAAGCACATAAATGGAGCTTACGAATAATTGCCCACTCGCATTAGTTATAATTTGACGCATGAATGTGCAAATCCCAGGACATACTGCATTAATGTATGACTTTGCATAGGGTTGTCTAGAGCCGTGTCCGCACTGGACTTATTTTCTGGAAGGTTTTACCGAGACGATGGTAAAATGAAAAATGGTCAAATGTGACCACTGTCCGCACTTGGACTTTCGACACAAGAAAATTTTACCGAGACCGTGGGAGAAGTAACCGAGCTGTCAATATAAGGACTCATGAGGGCGCTTTGCGTGACCTTACTACATTGACACGATTGACCCAAATCACGGCGTGCCTTTTCATTTTTCGTGCTGATTTGTACACATAGGACTACACCGATTAGCACTAATCAAACTTCTGACTGTATTAATAATAATATCTGCCATGATTGCAAACAAAAAAGGAACAACGCACTGGAATTTGGAAACATGCCACGTGCACCGCACCGCGGTAAAGCAATGCAAAGCGCATGCGTGGTGTCCCAGTGTAGCATGACCTTGCGCTCTGGCCGGATGTACGCTTTCCTGAGCCGCTTTTACCGACACGCACTGTCCGCACTGGACTTATCGTCTCGGGAAAAGTTACCTGGTCAGTTTTCCTGGGCAGCAGTTGGCCGGTAGAAGTAACCGCTGGACTCAGGAAAAGTAACTGAGAGGAAAACGTCCTAGGCTGTCCGCACTGGACTTAAAATGGGAAAAGTACCCATCGTCTCGGTAAGTTTTACCAAAATAAGTCCAGTGCGGACAGGGCTTAAGGGGCTCAGTTAACTTGAAAATGGCAACAGGTCAATTCCTTGATGCAGGTAAATGACAACATTGATTCTTCGCACCATATTTCATAGGTTTATATAGTGCACTGCATACATGTACCCGATTAGCTTTGCGGTTATAGGGTTACCCAATGTCTGTTTGCTGGCTATTGTGCTGTAGGCAACAGTCTGTAGTACTGTGTGCGTGGGAGGTACATTATACAAAGATCTTTTCTGCGGTTTCCACTTGTGAAAGCCTTACTCAAAGTAAAATGCAATATTGCCATCCTTCAACCGTAATCATTGTTATTGTGAGGATCATGCCAGATGGGTACTCTGCACTTTTAAAACGGTATTTTACGGGAGACGTCGGGGTGTTGCAGCGGTTCTGGCAGCCAAATCGAACCGCTACAGTGTCTGTGCAGTCAAGCATGACATAAACAATAATCCAACAATGGATTGAAACTGCACAAACAGCGGCCAATAGCGTAATCCGGCCTGGTGGCACCTTCTTTTTTTACGCCATATGGCATCATCTGTACACAATGGGTTAATACCAGTGTTGTGACAGACAGACTGGCGCCAACAATCCTGCTGGCTGCATTGATAGAGAACTCATCTGTGACGAATGGTTCTGACATACATGTATTTCCAACCAGCTGTTTTTGCACTAATTGGACACCTCCAAAGGCAATGTGTCTGGTTGATACAACTCTGTCACGTCTCTATTTCCTTTAACAGCCAGGCCTTGAACTGAAAGTCTATCAATCTTTCCCTGGGTGTCCTTGTTACTGAGATTAGGGAAGTTGTTCCTGGATCAAGGCTGTGGCTGCCTTGTGACTAAGGTTCAACCGATGTTGGATTTGCCTGCCGATCCGATGGCCGATGTTTTTTTTGGAACATCGGCCGATGTCCGATCCGATCCGATGTTTTTAATCGACATAAACAATGCCATCAAAAACGTCAAAAAATCGTGCTGCGCTATCGGTAGATCGTGACGCTATGGACCGATCGCGCTGCCACCATGTACCAGTCAAACACATTTTCTTTCTAATTCACGGCTCTAGAGGATTTTTTTGAAAGGTAAGTAAAGTCCAAGATATCCGTCAGAATCGACTGATAGCGCAGCACGATCGACCGATCGCGCACATCGACCAACAGTGACAATACGCAAGACAAACCACGACTCCCTTAACACAGTAATAAATCGGGCCAAACAAAAAAATGCCTTCAGTTCGGGTCACCCTATTTTCGAAAGCCATAAAATGTTATTAGGTAGAGGAAGACAAATTAATTCTACGATACCGATTTCCGATCATAATAGGAATTGCCGACCGGGCGTCCGGAATTCCCATATAGTAGCGGTACTTGCCGACATGTGAAACTATGCGTAACTCAAAGATCGTGTACATCTTGTCGATGTTCGGCCGGGAGTACGTGCGCATGCGGCAAAATAAGTACAGGCTCGATCATGGGGAAAAAACGTCTGCGCCTGCGCATTGCGCAGAGCGGGTCCGTTGTTGGGGGTGTTTATTCATGCAACACCATGCTTTGACGAAGATTCTAGAACTTCGTAAGTAGGCCCACTCGACAAGATTTGTTCATAAAATCCCGGCGAAAACTAACGAAGAATCGGACCAACAAGGATAGTCAAAATCAGGATGTGTTTTAATCAAAACAAATTGCGACAAGAAGTGGACCAGTGGTTGAGTGATGTGCGTGATAAACGGCTGTGTGGATAATTTCACGTTTCGCCAACGTGTTACGGTGACGCACCGTGCATGGAGCTGTCAGTTGGCCGGTCACGCCCGCGCGTTGTACGGCATGGACTGCTTTCGTATCGCGGCACTCTGTGCGTGCAGTTTGTGATATGGTGATCGCAGTTTCATATTTATTTTGTTTAGTTTATTGCTTTTGCTGATTAATAGGCTATCAATCATGTATCTATCTTTGTTCTGAATAAAAAGGTCGATTATTCACAACACGAGAGTTTTGACTTAACCATACAAGTTTACAGTTTTAAAGAAATAGGAAGGAAAGCTGATTATTTTTACAATACGTAAATTTTATTTTCCACTTTGCAATGCTCGTATCAAATACAATTCATCAGGCATATGTCTCACAAAGCATCTCAAAATGTGTACATGTACTTCGTTTCGGGACCCCTCTAACACAGGTATTGCGTTAATTATTCTCACCTTTAGCATGGAGGTAGAAAATTAACATGTTATGCCTACCAACCGACCCTATTAAATTTTATTTGAACACTGCTGGTTGTTGGATAGAAGTTGAAATGGAGAACAAATTAGGACAATGGGCAAAACTAATCCAGGCATTTATTTACATGTACGTTGAAAAATCTGCGGTCGTAAAAATACGACGGCGAACTCGCAGTGATTTCAATTCAATTCAATCCAAGCTTCAGTCCAGCAAAATTGGCACACGTGAAGGGAATTCCCCATTAGGGCGTCTATGCTGGTCTTTTTTTCCAGGGTATTTTTGTATTCACGCTGTATATAACATTACACGGTGCACACATATCGCCAATGCTGTGCATGCAAGAGACATGTGATCGGCTGAACTAAAGTCTACAACGCGTCGTGGCTTCAGACAGTGCAGTTCCCCGACTCCGTTCATGACGTTCAGTAGACCAGTACAGTCATGCACTGACTGCTAGCTTCGTTGTCTTCGTTCGGGCACTGAGTTTTCACGCATGCGGTGCAGATAGCGCGGATCGCATGGACGCGGAGCTCGGAGTTATTTACACCGGTATGATAATACATCGCAGCATAAAACTGTTCATTTTTCACACACAAATAAAACATCGTTTTTACTCGAGCTCTAATAAAAAAACATGACATTTGTGTATGATTAAATTGAGTATAAAGTTTGCTAATTGACATTGCCGAATATCGGTTCGTCATCGGTTAAACCTTACAAATTTTGCCGATCCGATGTTTTGCCGATATTGCCAAACATCGGCCCGATCCGATGTCCGATCCGATCATCGGTTAAACCTTACTTGTGACACATCCATGGGCCAACAATGTACAAATCCATGATTTGTATTTAGTTTGTCATCATAGTTTATGGCCTTACATACATATTTCCCGATCTGCTGACATCCCTGATGTTGTAAAGTGGATGCGTTATAAATTGTACAAAGGAAACGGGAAAAGATTTACTGGTCACTTTTAATGATAAGTTTAAAACAAATGTGAACTCTAACATTCCTGAATCCTCCAATTTTAATATGATATTCCACATACCATATGGAGTTAGGGTTCACAAAATAAAAAATAAATCTGAGGCAAATCTCTGTTTAGCCTCGCTGATCTTAGGAAGGAGGGAACTAAAGATTGAGTATCAATCTGTAGTGTCCAGCAGGCTTAAAATGTTAGGAAGAGGTTCAACCTCACAGTAATGCATGGTTTTACAGGGTATCTGGCAGTTATGGTGCTCTAACTTCAGGTCAAGCCTCTTTAATTTTGCATATCACCCTTACCCCCTAATGGTTCACCAGAACTACCCTGCTAAATCCAGCAGAGTCCAACGGTGACTCTTATGAGTTTCCCGCTCAATCCAACACAGTCCAACATGCCAAGTTGTTGGGTAACTAAAAATACATTTTAAAAATGACTTGCCTGCTTAATCCAACAGAATCCAACTGTGACATATTTTTCTGTTGCCTGCTGAATCCAACAGGATTGTAACACTATGAGTTGGCTGCTCAGATCAATCCAACAGGGTCCAACGGGAATATCAAATTCTTGGATCCTGTTGGATTCAGCATGGTTAGGGTTAATTAAATTAAAGTAAGGTACCGTGTACATGGTTAGTATTGGGTTTGGATTGAATCCTAAAGAAATAATTAATAACCCAGCGGCCCAGCCACAGTTTTAAAAAGTCGAGCTGTAAACAAAAATGCAGTATTGTATGACCTGCAGATGTATTATTTTAAAGCATGATTATTGGTGTGATCTGATGAACATTTTGTTTTTCGTTCTTTTCCTGCAGTCTGTGTCAAGAACGGTCCCTGGAGTTGGACTGTACTTCTGTTCCCTTCACACCCTCAAGACAAAGCTTGGGTGAGTATATTGCATTTGGATTGAATTGCTCTAAGCAGATTGTTGCCTTTGGGCCATGGCCTCAAAAGATCACAGCATCCTGTTTTGTTTACCTGCGTGGTTTACATGCATGTTGTTTAGAGTCATGGTTCCCCCAACCTTAAACAATAATCCAACAATGGATTGAAACTGCACAAACAGCAGCCAGTGGCGTCATCCGGCCTGGTGATACTGTTTTTTTTGCGCCCACAGGCGTCATTTGTACGCAAGGGGTTAATATTCTACCAGTTCTAAACCCAATTGATAGCTCGTGTAAGTTATTGATAGTGATGGTTTTGATTGGATCAAATCATAAAAATTGATTGTTTGAAAACTTGTGCCGTTTCTTTTGCTGAACAATGATCCACATTATGAAGCCAGCACTTACAATGAATGAAAAGTAAAACTGTGGACAACTGGTTGTAAACCTTGGACAAGCAGTGAAAAAACTATGCTCACCCTACTTTTGATTTTAATGTGTTTAATTCATTCATCTAATGTCGTCCAACACAACTTTTTAATTGATGGGTCTGATGTTTCAACCTCAAAGGATTAAAAAAAAACACAAGAACAGAAACTGGCAAGTTGGTTAAACGACTTTTAGCTTGCCCATTGTTTCTGTGCACAACGTGGCTTTGAACTCATTGAAGACGTGTGAATGTAGGCCACCCCAGTTAATACTCCAGTTCGGTATGGTTACAGATGGACCGATCCAAACCCACTACAAGCCATATCCCTGGGCATGTTGGCTCGTTGCGTGGCTGGGGGTATTATGCTTCCTGTGACTGTAGTCAAGACACGATATGAGGTGAGTCACTTCCGTGTGGCCTCATCGGCCTCGTGCTACTTTCACAGCAGCTTGCGGTGAACAGAAGCAGTAGTTGCAAAAATAAGCAGAGCCCCAGATTTTAATTCGTCCCCGACTGCTCAAAAAGTATTTATTTGAATCTTCATGTATGCACACATGCAGTCACTTCTATGAAGTGTAAGCCTACCAAAAACTAGTGTAATCCTTGAAGTCAAATTTCTGGGTTCACCTGATGCAGTCAAATGTTCCTCATTTTAGTTTCAACAAAATTAGGCCAAAACAAATAGTTCTGCTTCCAGTTACCCTATCTACCCTTAAAAAAAAAAAATTGAAATTACTCCTAAGAATTGCTTCAAAAAACCTTGAAATTTATAGTGCCGTGGAAAAAACTAAATAATGAACATGTATTCATTTTGTAAAAATCTTATTTTATGGTCCCCTTAAAGTCGCCCTATTATCTGAACATTTAAAGCTTCTATGACGTACAATGAGGGCTGTTTAACTGTATTTAACTGTTGTGAGACTGAGTTTTGTTTTGTTTGTCTTTTTGAGGTCCAGTTTCAAATAATGTGCAAGCTGGGCGTGGTTGCCATATTTTAACGCTGATTTGTTTGGTTTCCAGTTTGTTACCTTGACCGAGGCACTTTACATTTTTTTCCTACCCCAATTTTGTTTGTTTAGCTATTCTTTGCCAGACATGAACGTCACGGTTGCTTTATTGTGCCTGTTTGAGAAAAAATGATAAATACCATAGAATCTGCATGGCACAATGCAATTTATATCTGCTAACCAGACATATTCAACAACCCTTGAATTTGTTTGTATTCTAGAGCCAGTTGTACAATTATACAACTGTCCGAGGGGCCTTGAAAAGCATCTACAAAACTGAAGGCACAAAAGGTAGGTAGATGGATGTTTTTTTTCAGTAAATTTCTTCGGTTCCTTTTGAAGGGCACCAGTGAAATGTATTGAAAAGAAAAAAAATCAATTGTCGGAGGAAATTGTTTTTTGTTTTTTTTAATAGATCACAGCTCTGTCTCCACGTTTACTGATCCATAAAGTTTTTTGCTTTATTTTTGGTAAATTGTGTGAAAAAAATGTTGTTGCCAGATTCCCATTGACTTGTGCAGAATTCATTGAGTCGCGTTTATCCATAAAGGGCCTATTGCAAGTCCGCTGTACAGTCTTGTTTGTCATTCCAATCTGGCTAATCAAGTTCTTTTTTCTCTTTGGCTCACTTCCAGTCATGTGGAATTGTTCGCTCATTACTCTTATACAAAGCTCCTAGAGTACAATGACTTTTATAGACCATCTGTTGTTTTAAACAATGAGAACAAAGGAGAGTTTGCTGTAGTTCCTTTTCCTTTCCGATGTTTGAACAACAGTAATTAATGTATGAGAAATGCATTAGATTGACCTTGTAGGAGATGGATTTAACATTCGTAACCTTGGTGTGGCAGCCATGGGGGGAGTTTATTCAGAAAAGAAAACTTCAAACAAATGTTTATAGATGGAAAACTGAAATGTTAGCCGGCTGGTTTTGTTTTCCGTTTGAGAAGTATAAAAAAGTACAGTTTGAACGTAGTGTACACGTTTGGTAATCCTCCAAAAATTTGTTTACTGAATTATTAGGAAATACCTTACGAGACTGTAAGTTAACCCCTTGCGTACGGATGACGCCATATGGCGTAAAAACAAAAGTGCAACCAGGCCGGATGACGCCATTTGCCGCTGTTTGTGCAGTTTCAATCCATTGTTGGATTATTGTTTATGTTACGCTTGACTGCACAAACACATTGTAGCGGTTCGCTTGGCTGCCAGAACTGCTGCGACAGCCCGACGTCTCCCGTAAAAAAACGTACTCATGGGGTTAATAGTAGTCCTAATCATTCTGTGAAATGATGGCACCAGGTGTGCTGTCGTTGTCAAGTGGAAGTGGCCGGCAATCGTTGGAAAATTGCCCTCTTTTCGTCAAGGCACGCGTGGTAACCCGGACGAGTGGCTCGCTCCGGACACGCTGGCATACCCGGGGCGAGTCATTCGTCCAGGTAGCCACGCGGGCCTTGACTAAAGGCTATCATCCGCCCAACGGTTGAAAACGAACGCCATTTTTGACTCGTGGAACGATATTTCCTATAAAATACTAACCCCCAAATCCGCCCATTTCTGAAAATTCCAACAATGACCAATCATTTACACTACCTTTAACGGGGAAGCTGATAATTAAATAACTGGGAAATAAATCGCTTGATTTTAATGGATGTATGTTAGTTTTCCATGACAGTAAAATTAATTTGAACACTGCCGTATGTGGGGCTGAAGAGAAAAAGAAAAAAAAACTTCCAATTTGTGAGTGCAGATGGCAAGTCACTGTAAGAGTAAAGTCCGAAGTCCTCCGTGATACGGAAAACGGACGGAATTTCACGGAAAATGAGGACAACACGGAATTCTATATAAACTGCCAAAAAATGCATGAAAACTTAAAAAGGAACCTAATAAACCGTTATCGTGATTTTTCGTAGTGTTGTATTCATTTCTTTCTTACCAAATATGCACATCGTACCGGTACTGAAGCAATTGCTGGCCAAACGCACGCACGTACGTGCTGCGACATCACTGGTAACACGGCAGTACTGCAGAGATTCGTATGTCATTGGGAACCAGCTGAGTTCGTGTCAAATGCAAATTGAAGTCTTGGTTCCAAGATGCCTTTTGCAGTGCGATTCAACATGCGACAAGCACGCTGCATGCAGCGCGTGGTATAAAGAAGGTAAATACGCCGCGCTAGGAATGACCGCAAAGAACGTCTTGAAACCTAGACTACCACATCGCCAGCATTCACAACTGCTACACGACGACCTGCTGGGCTCTCACCGCGCGCGCAGTGGTACCGGATTGGTGCACAGACAAGATGTCCGTCATGAATTATGCATCACAGAACATCGCATCCATTGTATGCATGTACATTGTATGCACGATATTCTGTATGCCCCGCGGCCAGCATGCAGGCGTGCGTTGACAGAGCGAAACTTCAACTTGTGTGTGATCGCGGTGTCAGTTTTTTTCGGATTTAATGGCGATATTGAAGGGCGCTTTAACTAAGTTGCAGTGCACATCAACATGCAACCGAAAGCCTGAAGTGAAAGGTATGTTAAAAGAAACCCGAAGAAAACGGAATTTTAAATTTTAAGAAAACGGAATTTTGATTTTTAGAAAACGGGAAACTTGGGACTTTATGTAAGAGTGACAGAGATTTTTCTGATTTTGGCAAAATTTGAAGAATTGTATGCATGCAGTGCATGAAAAAATGAAAGATGTGATGTTCAAACAAATGAAAAATGTCCATTGACTAGTTCCGAAAGAGGTTTGCAGAGACACTATGTGAAGTGATTAACACAAAGCTGAGAAGTATGACTCTGAAAAACAGGTACTCAAAACCACGCTACTCGGTTTTGAGTTGCATGTAGTTCATTCACCCTTAACCCTAACGTCCTAGGCATTCATTTTGGGTAACGTACACTTATACTTAAAAAATACAACATAATTTCTCATATGCCAGTTTAGTAAGAGTACTGCAGAGTTAGGGTTAAAACCTCTCTGTGTATGTACATTTCAGCATGCAAAACCTTAAAATCACATAATCATTTTTAAACATTTTTTTTTCAAGCACTTTTTCCTTTTCTCTTGTTTTCCTGTCTGCAGGCCTCTTCAGTGGAATGATTGCCACGCTCATGCGTGATGCCCCCTTCTCCGGAATCTACCTAGTCTTTTATACCCAGACCAAGAAGGCCATACCTGCAGGTAAGCCATCTGTGATGTCGCCTAACTCATTTGATCACTGGGTCGGTGGTACGCAGTCCACATCAGCTTCTGTTAGCAGTGTCGATGCAAATTCCCAATCTTCCCAAATTCCCAAATTGCAGCAGTAGCCTTTGAGTTTTTAAAACAGTCGGCACTGCTTTGGTTATGTGAAGAATAGTCTTTATGGAGAGCACCGTCTTCATAGAGAGCACCGTTCGCGTCAGGCACCCTCGTGATTTGTTTACATTGGGAATCTGCGTCATTTGCAGTAAGAGTTTTTGCATTGTGCAGGGCAGGCCAGGCCATCGTTCAGTCATTTAAAGGTAGTACCAGCCACCAGTTTTGTATGTTTGATCCTAGGCTGTCGGCTAAGAATTGCTCGTGCAAATGTATGTTGAATGGTGGACGGGCTTTGAGTTGTGCAATGCAAACACTTGCAGGTAAACGGATAGCTGATGTGGAGTGGTATTACCCTAGGCAGTGGCAGGTAGGAGTCTACAGCCACGTCTTATCCAGGCCTCTCACTAATCTGGGTTTTCTTTTACATTGACAACAACTTAACTTTCAGGTATAACATGAAAATCTCCCCGAAGTTCACTCCGGACACGGTCGCCGATAACAAGCAACCGCCCAGCTTGACTGACCAATGAAGGCACAGCGTTCAAAAATCCTGACAAACATGGCTGCTCTTCCCCCCTGTCTGTGATGTTGCCTTAGCCATGGGTTTGTAAGACTAAAAAGATGGGCGAGAGTCAAGCACCAATACATGAAGCAGCCGTGTTAAAGGGCTTTGGGCCGTCGACGCCTGAATTTTGGGCAGTAAAGAAAGAAATGCCTGGTTCCGATCATCTGACGATGAATGCTGGATGTATTTGCGGGTGTCCTCATCGTTGCCTCTTGGCATTTTGGTCTGTATGACTTCAGTGAAACTTTGTCATGAAATATCTGCTATGTTCATATAAAAAATAAATAATATATAAAACAAACAGAAACTCAGTCAAAGATTCTCAAGGAGTTAAAAAAAAAACTTTAAAAACTGGGACTTTATCACAAAGTGACAAAATCATTAAAACCTTGAGAAACATCAAAAATCCTAAAATATTGAAAAGAATGAAACCCTGTAAAGCTGTGTTTTCACTGACAATGAAATGATGAATGATGACGTCATAATGAATGAAAAACTACTGTCACGTGTTCGTAATTAAAAAGGGCTTTCGGAGCATAAATACTTTTTTTTTTTCTGAGAAAAGTCAAAGGTTGCAATTTTTGTAAGCGCTTAAACGAAAAAATAATGTTTTCCTTCAGTTTTGTTGGAAGAGACGTGTCACTTTTTGTGATTTTTTTTTTTTTACGTGCGGCTTTTTTTTTTTTTTTTTTATGTTTTCAACATAATTTTGTTTGCAGTACATTTCTGACAAAGTTTTATTGTAGATTTCTTTAATTTGCATGGTTGAGTTTCTCCATGTTGTATCTTCATTGTACTTGGTGTCAGAGCAGATACCAGTAACACATTTTACTCGGTGCACCAGGGAGCACCCTCCCCGCTGCGCGTCGCCGAGGGTTGGCACGCTGCGGCCCACCGGGGGTTGGCACGCTGCGGCCCGCCGACCCCCGGCGCCGCCTACCGAATTAGCAATCCTGTATAACAAAAGGAGAAGGTTTGCATATTTGGTGCATTCCAGAACTGGCTGTCAGCTGCAGCACGCCGTGCTGAAAAATAACACAAATATTTGAGAAATTTTGGTCTTCGCTTCGTCGAACTAAAGCAAAAACAAAGCACTACCAGCATTTTCACTTCAATTCTGTGAAATGTGTATTTTTCCCGAGGTCTGATTTTGATTCGGTGTGCATGGCATGCTATGATGGATGGTAGTGCGTAATTATGCGCATATGATTACTGGTCGATAACGAGCGACACAAAGACAGTGGTCACACAAACCAGAAAATACCTGACTTAATTTATTAGATGAAGAGTACATCTTGTAAACTCGCCTTCAACCGTTTACACAACCCTTTGAATCATGCTTTCATACAATATGTACGTCCTTGACCCAACCCGGCCCGCCAGTCTTTGGTTCCTCGTACCGTGCCCCACGCGCACCAGATACACGACGGTACAACACGCGGCCATCGGGATCCCATGCAGCACAGCTGCATGGTCGATGCACACACAGAAACCATACCGAAGTCTGCTGTTGTCAGTGTGGTCAGACCACCGCGCGCGCGCCAAATTGCATCCAATAAAAAAGAACTTCAATTAAGGCAGTATGCAGTTGGATAATTCAGTGTCCATTTGTACTAGTAGAATATATCGTGCTAATGTATGGTGTACCTCAACAATGGCATAATAGCGAGAAAATCATACTAGGTTTATGTTTTATCACGTCATGAACAACATATACTGCCCTCCCCCCCCCCCCCCCCCCCCAACTCTGTTTTTAGTGTCCTGCCAATTTTTGGAAGTAAAACTGAAACTGAAAAAGTAAATGAAACAAATAACTTGCCGGTTCGGTATGAAAATTACTTTTTCACTATGAAAATTATATCAGATTTGTCAATCTTTCATTTTCAATTATCAGCTTGGCTCGAATTTTTGGTTACGAGGGTCTGACGGTTCGATTCACATTATTATGTATGTTCTGAAATTTGTTGTATCCTCTTGTAAAACTCAATGTCAAAACCTCCATGTTCGAATGAAAATCTCCGTCTAAAACGTGTATGTACATGCACACGTGTTTTTTCAGAGGGGACATCTGGGTTGACAGTGCGCGGCGGCGGCTCGCCTTGTATAAATGTAAGGCAGCGCGCCGCGGCACGCTTTGTGTGTTCTTGTTTACATAACAATTTGGGCAAGCACAATAGGGATCGTTTTCTTAGAGGTGAAAATCCAGCCTTGAAAAAGGCGCCGTGGTGCGCCTCGGCGGCTCTCGGTGCACCGAGTAAAATGTTACTGGTGTCTGCCCTAATCATTTCGTGCTGTTGCTGCTACGCAAAAAAAAATGTTGCTTTCATTTTGCTGTCAGCAAGTTTTGATACATTGTAATCAAATAACAATTCATAAAGAATATTATAAGTTGATTTTTAGCCTAGTTTCCATATAGTCGCAATTAATGCCCACAACATTTTTGGTACCAGTTCAAGACATGATTTGACAACAAATAATAAATGGCATCTGAACCATCTTAAATTCTCAAGCAAAATGTCTTGTCGTTGGAAGCTGTCATCTCCACAAGTGAATGGAAGCTAGGCTTTAAGCAAATGTTCTTCATTGTGCCCATGGCTGAACCTTTTTCTTCACCAGATTGAACTCAAAAATTGTCAACCAAAATTTATTGAGTAGCATGCAGGAAATGTCACCATAAAGTTGGCTAATTGAAAAAAAAAACCTAAAATGTTGTCTCGTCGCTTCTAACTAACGATTGCTAGTCACCCATTCCAGATGAGAGAATTTATGTTGAAGGCATGTGCCCTGTAGCTCTGTGTTTTATTCTATTATGAAGGTGCGTCTCCGTAGTCAAGTTACACTGTACAAATAAGCAGGTATGCTTTGAATGGTTGGATGCCTACCTACAGCTGGTCATTAATACACACAACAGATGTGCAGTACACCGTAAACATGCATTGCCAGGAAATAAACTTGAGTTTGTTTTTTTGACAACGGGGAATTCTGTTGAGGGTGTTTGCCTTAGTTTGTCTTTCATGATATTGAAATTTGCATTCCAGAATCCAGATGCGTGTAGAGTCCTTGCTACATTCTGCTTCGTGCTTCAATAAACAAGAGTAACAAACTTGTTGCCATTTTTCTACAAATTAGCGAGGCAGAAATGGCATTTGCATATTTCATGTTCCAAAGACCCGCTTGCATTATTATGTGAGGTTAAAAGTAAGAGTGAGATGCAGTGTAATACCAGAGTTGTATTCGAGTCCCTGCAAGTCCTTTCACAATTCCTTTCGCAAGCCCAGTCAGAAGTCCTTTCATAAAGCCGGTCACAAGTAACTAGATGAACAGTGACAAAGGAATGCCTTTGTCACAGCTCATTTGAATAGCTTGTGATTAGGAATGGAGGGCTTGTGATGGACTTACAGGGACTTGCAGGGACTTGTGAAAGGACTTGCAGGGACTCGAATACAACACTGTGTAATACATGTATTAAGTCGGAGTATTGATTAGGAAAGGCCAGTGTGACCTTTGACCTGAGACAGCAATGCAACAAGGAAAAGGCTTTGCTCTGTTATTAACCATTTTATTTCTTTACCCGAAATTATATATAGTAGACAGTCACAGTATCCCCACTAATGCATTGAGTATACCAGCTCTTGCTGTCAAACAGGCTGGCTGACAATCGATGAAAAAGAGGTTCATGCGCACAGTGTGGAATTATTTATTGCTTTTTTGTGGTTGTGACTGCACAGTGTGGTTAACGTTGATTATATCGAAGTCCCCATGACCAAATGATACCCAAACTGGCTCATACCAGTGTGGTAATCAGGTGGCCCTTTGGATACACAGTTGCCGCATGGTGGACAAAAACATCCCAACCTTGCATTTCACGAGTTCCCATTTGTATTATGTTTTTAGACTGGAAGACGACCCCCCACCTGATGCCCACTATCACCTTCTCCTCTGGCCTGTTGGCGGGGGTCCTAGCCTCGGCAGTCACTCAGCCAGCTGATGTCATCAAGACCCACATGCAGCTGTACCCCAAGAAGCACAAGAAAGTCATTGCCACAGTGCGATATGTCATACAGGTAGGAATATTGCAGCTGCGAGAGAGATGATGGTGAAAGGTTTACAAGTGTTGAATTTGAAGGAGCTTTACAGGAAAGAATTCATTTTCCACAATCCGCAACATTTTTTTTTTAGAAATGAAGTTCATGTATCGTCAGTAAAATGCGTCTTGACAATGATCTGTGTTTTGGAAAGTCTCTAAGCAGAGAACATGGCTTTACAAATACAATCACCAAGCAAACAAGTACTAAGTGGTACAGCCCACGGCGGGTATACGCGTTAAAACTTCACTGGTCCACGAACCGTACAACCGCGAATTTTGCAATGCAATAGGGCGTGATCTAATATGCAGATTAGACGTTTATTAGACGCATGCGCATCA
Source organism: Hippasteria phrygiana (assembly GCA_037893225.1). Classification (NCBI taxonomy): domain Eukaryota; kingdom Metazoa; phylum Echinodermata; class Asteroidea; order Valvatida; family Goniasteridae; genus Hippasteria; species Hippasteria phrygiana. The sequence continues at coordinate 2,120,866 of JAZGUH010000056.1, forward strand.
GTGTTAACAAAAACACCATTCCCAACTGACTTGCATAGCCGTGATACACGCGGGGCATGGAAACATATACACCCGAGTAAACTGTCCAACAACCCACCCACCATCCATCCCACCCAACCACCAGCATAAGCAGCAGTAGACCATGGCGCGTTTCACGCCGCCGTGGCAAAAACTGCAGAGGACAGTAGGAATATTATACATCATGGTACCTTAGCTGATGACCATTTTGGTTTTGTGAAGCAAAGTCATCAGCAAAGCTCAGATAAAAATCAGTCACATGCATTATACATCACATGAACAGCAAAGTGCTCACTTCCTTAAAATAATATGAAACTAGGTCCTCACCGCTGGTCAAACCGCTGGTCAACTTGCAAGCTGCAGGGGTAAACAATGACAGATGAATACTTATTTCACAGTTCACTTGAATATCTTGACTTGGCTTGAGACCAGTCTTAGGATGTGACTTGAAGACTTGATTACTCTGCTCCCTTATGCTAATGTGGCCAATCTGAAGATATCAAACCTATGCTGTACTCTCACATTTAAACATTTCCTGCCTTTTAGGAGAGTGGAGTGCATGGCCTATTGAGAGGGATGCTGCCAAGGTGCCTAAGGCGGACACTGATGGCAGCTTTGGCCTGGACTGTGTACGAAGAGGTAAGATGCATTGAAACCCATTAGTTTTTTTTGTCAGTCAGTGTGGTAGATTGACACAATAAAGATGGTTGCTTGTCTATATGGTGTCAGTCCAGTATATTCTCTGAAGCACCTCTTCATCTTTAGGTTCTGGAGCCGTGACACTCATAAACATGTAAAGGTAGTGCCTCGTTGGAAATGAACAGATGCATGGCATGTCCTACTGATTAACCAGCATCTTTAAGCACTTGAATAGAGTAGCAAAGTGCTTTCAATTGACCCGTCACTGACCCTCATAAGCATTAGAGAATCATAGCATCCATTAATCATCATGTGACATTCTAAATCTAAGACGGACAAAAATGTCCAGAATGTGCGAGCGGCCGCCTGTGCGCCTTGTTCGTTAAATTGCAAAATTCAATGCAAATGTGCTTTCAACTACAGGCACATGTGATTCGTATGTTCATGCACATAAACACCAGGAGAAAGGTTGTCTCGATAAAATCCTGGTCAACTCCGGTCAGAGATACCGGCTGCAAACACTTCACAAATGCTCATGTTTGCAGTAACAGAGTTGTCCGAGAACTTGCAAACCGCGATAGGTGAATAACTGTCCCCCAAAGGTCCATTCGGTGAGCAATTAAATTGTAGGGTATACCTAAAAGTCTATTTAAACTTCATTTGTCAATTTAAGATGTTGGGGTTCATTTTTTTTTACTATAAATGTTACTAGGGTCACTTAATAGTATGTGACTTTATATCAATCATAATGCATACTGCCGGTACCCTCAAATGGTGTCATGGTGCCCTTAGTCAAGTAAAAAGATGTCAGTTTTAGCTGCATTTGTAAGCTTCGTACTTCTTTTCATTCCTCAGGTGATTGCTAAGTTTGGCCTGAAGTAGTAGCCCTGAAGTAGGCTGCAAGTTCTACATGTAGCTCCCTGGCTGAGTAAGACTCAGTAAGCTCTCAGCCCAATGAGTGTCAAACCCTCATGGATGTCCAGACAATTCTCCATTGGACGGAAAAGAGCTACGATAATGTGAGCAGGTCCAACTTAAAAAAAAAAAATAAAAAAACTGCAGTTCCACGGCACGGTAGCAACTCCCGACAGTGTAAATAAGAGTGTATTCTTGTACAGTATATAATGCATGTTCATGGTTGAAGCCTTTATAACTGAATTTCATTTCGAAAAAGAAAGAAATAGCCAATTTGAATTTAATTTTAAGAAATTGGCTTTTTGTTAAAAACTGAAATTCATTGAATGAAATTGTGTCAATTTGATGGCCAGTATGAGTTGAAGGTAGCCAGTGTGTTGGCAAGTTTTGTGGGGCATTAAATGCTAACAAGTATATAATCCCATGGACATTATACTCAATTATTTTTCCCTCCCTTTTGTTTAATTTTACTTGTCATTTTTAGCGTGCAACATGAAGATTTCCCTGACCTTTATGTACCTGTTTTTTGCGTCGTACAGACAACCAAGTGTTGCAGAATTGTGTACATAGTATGTATTTAAAAAAGAGTTATATTGCGAACAAAACTTTAAAGCATGGCATGTTATGAGTCCGTTGCACAAAATGTAAAAAAGTATTTAAAGCAGATGACAGCAGTATAAAGGCAGGGAAATCTTGGTGTCCACTCATTCTTTGTGTAAATAGTTGAACGGTGTCAAGCTTACACTGAACTGCGGGGATTGTAATATAGAGTAACTGTGTAAGCTTGCACTTGTCTGTTTGTCTCCGTTTATGTACAGAGACAATGCAGAGAACACTTCATGTGACGAGTGCCAAAATGTATTCGTGAGCGTAGGTTTAAAATTATGTCTGCTTCTTGGCTTCATTTCACGATATCTGCTTGAATTTGGTAAAAAAAAATAAAAGAGATATAATACACTTGCATGTTTAACATTTTGTGGTCAGATCTGAAAATATGAATCTTATTTGCCATGAAAGCGTCAGTGTTGTATCCAAAAATATGCTGGTAAATAGAGGAAGGAAAGTTTTATCTATCCGGAATAGCAATATAATTTTATTACCAGAGAATACTGACTAATTATCGCTTGAATACATGGATTGCCAGTGAGAAAGTTAGTCAAGGTCTATGACCCCAAACTAAGTAGCATCTTGGACTTATTTTGTAAGATTGGGTTACATAGAGTTAATACATATTTCAAACTTTGCCTACAAATCCAAGTGAAGTTAGTGTGAGAAATCTTTTATGTTTGCTGTGAGCTTAGTTCCTGTGGAACTCGAGCGCAAACCAAATGGGACAGGAGACTGGTACCTGGCCAGTTCCTGTGTGTGGCCTCTGCCGTTGTCCTTTTGGAATAAGACTGGCTGTCTCACAATTTGAGTATAGCCTTTTTATGAATGAGGCTTTTCGAGCATTGGTTTCAAGAGCGACACTCTGCACTCATGTACATATATAAAGGCAGAGAATATGGCTTCAACTCGTAATTTAAAAACTTGTTTGGGACTTGACATTTTATATTGTATATATTAAAAAGAAGCCAATGTCACATCCGTAGCTCTTGACCAGAATTATAATATTTGAAATAAGTCATACAAATATTAGCCTGTTCCCACAAATTTAGCTCTCAAGTCTGACAAGTCGATATGCAAAAGACAAACCAATATGCACATTTCTGATGATTTTTTTTTATCAACCAAAACCCAAAATCTTTCGCCATTGGAAATCTTGTTTTGTTAGAATCTTACAATAAGCTAAAGCCAGTCTTAACAAATTGCTTTTTTCGACTTGTACATTGTGGGAATGGGTACAAGTAATTGGTAAAACCATTGTACATGTATTGACTTTCTTTAATACCTTGATTTTTTTTTGCGATAGATATCACCAGAAGTGCATTTATTACATGAAGTATGTGAACCCTTGTATCACGGCATTGACATGGGTCATTGAAGATGTTTCACTCCAACGAAATGAGTAGGTGGTTCCAAAGAGAAATGTGTGCTGCACTTGACACAATATTTTTTTTCATACCCAAGAATGGCGTGCTGCACTTGAGACAATATTTGTTTTCATACCCAAGGATTGCCAGTGTTCCTGTGCACTTGGGTATAGGAACTGCAAACCGGTTCTCAGACTTGTTTTCCCGATGAAAAACTAAATTCTCCATACCACAATTAGTACATGAAAAAGAAATCTAAAGAGGGCAGAGGATTCGAACCCAGGTCATGTGCTACCCAACAGAAACTTGACAGCATCTCAACGACATCAGTTTACTGCAACCTTATTTAGTTGTCTGAATGGCATCACTATATCCAACGCCCTCATGTGATACCATTATGTAAGTTAACTTATTCATGAATATGCATGATGGCAATTTCTGTCTTGGGGGGAAAACAAAATCGTGCATTGGACTATGTGAGCACAAGAACTCGACAATCTGGTACACATGCATTTGTTATTGCATGTTTTCCTTTCATGCGCACGAGACATTCATTTGAATGATTGATCACGCAATACCCATCTCTTTCTGGGACGTGCTGCACCGATTTCATCATCCAATGATACCCTGAATTCCTGAAACTGAATTATCTCTGCATTATTGTTTGCCGTAGTTTGTTAACCCTAACACTGCTGAATCCATCAATATCAATACGAATTTCCACACACCCTAGAGGGTTAGGGTTAATGCAGGATGTTGCTTGCATTCCCCATGTGTTTACTACAGTGTATTATAGGAAGCAGGTTGCAAGTTGGTCCAACCAATGTCAATGTAAGGATAGAATACAAATTCCTTCTTAAAAAAAACTCATAAAGTGATATTTATTTTGTCAAAGGAAAATATTCCACAAACAATAGAAATATTTCAGCAAGATATTAGTACTGCTATTCTAACTATTCTTTGATATTGGCATTGGTAGGACCAGCATGCAACCTTTAAAGCCTTATGCTATCCAGAAAGTTGTGTAACCGTTCAGTAAGTTTCACAATGATGTTGGTTGTGGGTTAAATCATTTTCATTGTAGAATAAGTAAAACGTTCTGGTGCATTGGCAACTGAAGTTGTTAAGAGCATGCACAGCTATCGATCACAGCCAGTGAAATATGTAAAAATGGCATTGATCTTGATGTATGTGAGGTGTCCGGCAGAAGCTTTCTCACGTTTATGTTCTATACTGCGAGGAGAGCAGTCGATGACCGATTTAACATAATGCCAAATGATTTAACAGTCTGACTGCAGCTGATCTGTTCTGTGCAAAGGCATGGCATATTCTAAGAAATTATTATTCATTACTATTAAATTTGTACATAAGAATGCTATGCCAGCACAGCTGCAGTGGAGGTTGGGGAAATACGTGTACATTTTTTTATGGTTATTTTGACAAATAAATGTTACATACAAGACTATGTTGCTTGGTTTGTTTTTCTAATTTGTCACGGCTGTTTTACAAAAGCCCTTTAAATAATAAAAGGGGGTCCTGAAGTCATTATTTGTGGAGTGATATAAGTACCAAATTTAGTAGGGAAAATACGACCATTCCTTAATATCTCTAATAAAAAAAACCAGAGCTGTAATCAAGTCATCACAAAGCACTTCACAATTCTGGTCTGGAGCAATGTAACGAGCTGTTCAAACACTATACAGGGTGTCCCACAAAAAAGGAAAGCCACCTTTTCAGGTGAATTACCCAACAACCAAATATTGTATTCCCCCATAATGGTATGTTCAGGTGGAAGATCATCTTATCTTCTTTCATATATGAAATTATGATGGTAGCATCATGCATGACTGATCAGAGACAATTTGAAGTTGCTATTTTAGATTTGGTTTTGTTCGGGATAAGTGGGCATTTATGTACACATGACTCGAGGAATAAAGGAGGTCTGGGACCAAAATCAAATTTTTTTTTTAACATTTCTTTTATTCCATTTCTTACATGGGAATAAATTTCTCTGGAAACGTAGTACATGTAGTCCAACGTTCAATGTCCTTCAACATGCCCACCATCCCTGTCCACACAAGCTTGTGCCCTGGTTCTCATTGCCCCTTACTGCACGTCAAATCACGTCCCTCCGCTGCCGCACTGCCTCAACCTCTGTGATGATTCTGTCACGCAGGTCATGAATGTCTCGAGGCGGGCGAGGTGTAGACCTTACTTTTGAGATATCCCCACAAGAAGAAATCGCACGGAGTGAGGTCGGGGGATCTGGGTGGCCACTAGTCAGACCTTATTCCTCGAGTCATGTGTACATAAATGCCCCACTTATCCCGAACAAAACCAAATCTTAAATAGCAACTTCAAATTGTCTCTGATCAGTCATGCATGATGCTACCATCATAATATCATATGAAAGAAGACAAGATGATCTTTCACCTGAACATACCATTATGGGGAATAAAATATTTGGTTGTTGGGTAATTTACCTGAAAAGATGGGTTTCCTTTTTTGTGGGACACCCTGTATAACAAAAGCATTCCTTTGTCATTGTTCATCCCATGTAGCTTGTGAGCTGACTTGTGATTGACTGATTACAAGTCTGCAGAACAACCCCCCCCCCAATAAAAAACAAACAAACACCAGTTTCACTTTGAATGATTTTTAGAATACAAACATTTTAATACATATGTCAATACTCGATACACAGACCCTGTCTGCAACTAGGTACATGTAGTTTAAATAAATTAAAACAATATTCATTACCCAGTCCCTGTAAGGGCAATTTTAACTAAGTGGTCAGAATGCATTATAGAATAGTGAACAGCATTTCACTTTTGATTTATCCCTGTGGGAAATGTTCACAGGCATGTGTACGTGAAACCAAAATCAGCGAAATTGTGACTCGCATTACGGAATCAGGTGACATTTGGTTTTAATTCTCAAGACATTCTCCACCCTCCAGAAATGTTGAGCTTCCTGCACACTAATCCGCTGCACCGGGGACTGTAAACCTGTATGTGATATGGCACCACAAAACGGGTGGAACGTAGCAACATTTGCAAATTGAGATTACAGTATTTCCCGTAACTACAGGTCATAAGCTTCAATTTGATGCGATGGGTGTTTCTTTAGCTCATTTCTAGCCCACGCTCTACAGTTTGTAAGTTAAGAGCTATGACCACGTTTTGAGAAAATGAAGCTCAAATTCAGTTAACTGTGGCAATTATACTCTCAGTGCAGTTATACCCCGAAACACTATTTTGAGATAAAATTCTGTTATAAAATTTTGGGATATGAAAGAAAAAGGTTTTTTCAGATGTAAAACTATTAAAAGTCTCAAAATCGACTTCCTGGTGAAGAAATTTGTTGTTTCTACTGTAACTGAAAATGCCATCCACTCATTTCGTGCTACCTCCTGCTGCCTCCTCTAAGTACTAAAGGTTCTTTCTCAGAGCCAGGAAATTCCCCGTCTGCAAAGGACAGGAAAAAAACGTGCATTTAAAAAAGGTCATTTTGTTATTTATATTCTAAGTGATTTCTTTTTAATTTATTCTATGTTAACGGAAAACCACCTTTTTCTATTTTGGGAACCTGCAACCCTCCCAAAAAAAAAGGTTTGTATGCACACAAAGATTATTATGGACTCACAAATAATTTGACATTTGTAAAGTAATTATTAAGGGGATAAAAGTGTGATGGCCCGGTCTTTACCACATCAATAATAACCAAGGAGGGGCGTGACCGCTGTTAATGGACCGAGCTGAAGGCGAGGTCCATTAACAGCGGTCACGACCCATTTTATCCCTATTCATAAATGCCTTCTTACGAAAAATGCAAAAACCTCCCGTAAAAAGGACAAAATGCATTTGCTCAGTACAAAACACATGCGTACGTATCGGCCTTGTGAGCGCGTGAAGGTGCTCTGCACCTGTTTGTCGCGTGCGCGGACGCACATGCACGAGATGCAGCGTTTTATACGCGTGCATTAGCGTTGTCTTACATTATGAAGTTCAGTACATCTTGTGCGCGCACGTACTACGCTCTTCCTGTTGCGTATCGGCTGAGAACAGCTGGTTATGATGCGCCGTGTTTAAACAACCGTTTAAACACACCCACGTGACAGGCTCTCGACCAATAGGGATAGTGAAACTCGCTGAGGCATTTATGAATAGCAATTTAAAACTTGTGTCTCCTAATGACGGGCCGAGTATAATCTCTAAAACGTTGACTTCCCCTAGGGGCTGTACATCATACTAGTAGTATTTTGTAGCTTTAGGTGAGGTTAGGGTTAACGGGTACCCACGTATGCTGTGATTTTTCCTGCTTTAAGTCGACATTACATTTTGTGAGCATACAAAAAAAATTAGAACAAAAAAAAATATCTATATATACATTTTGTACAGTAGAACTTTGCTTTAATGGACACCGCTATACCGAACATTTGGCTATAACAAACATCATCTTTGGCTCCCAAATTATTGTACTCAATACGTACCATTATTCACTATTACGAATGAACGGCCTCTTTTAATCACCATTTTCTGTGTAAATTTAATTACAGGTTAATCTTCAACATGACCCCCATTCCTTTGGATACAGACTTCGCCCTCATCAACGTAATTACGCTCCAACACACCGCAGGGTGTGACTGAACGCCTCACAGAATTGTTCGGCAATCGCGTAATTGCATTGAATCGCCCCGTGGAGTGGCCTAAGATCCCCAGACCTTACACCACTGGATTTTTTTTTTGTGGGGCCATCTCAAATCCAAGGTTTTCACAACTCCACCAGCACACCTTGATGACCTCCAGAGGCGTATAACCGCTGAGGTTGCGATCATCACACAGGACAAAGGAATGGTCAGGCATGCCGTGAATGACATGTTGAGGAGGGCGGAAGTCTGTATCCAAAGGAATGGTGGTCATGTTGAAGATTAACCTGTAACTAAATTTCCACAGAAAATGGTGAATTAAAAGAGACAAATGTTGGATTTGTCTCTTATTGCCTTTGATCAAGTTTAAAACCCTGCATTTTTGTGCACAAGCCATTTTTGACAAGGTTTGCAAATGTAGCCCCTGATCAGTCTTGCAGAAATACACCAAATGATCATGGTGTCATTTTAAAGCATGAAAGGCTTTCTAACCATATGTACCCGTAATTTTCGGAATATAGGCCGCGCGGAGTATAAGCCGCAGCACGCAAAAATCTGCAAATTAATATTTAAAGTTGGCGTAATAGCCGCACCGGCGTATAAACCGCACCGCGGCGCTGACGACCGACCACAAAAGTCATCGTGCTGCATAGCGCTCGTATGTAAAATGGTTCCACTATCGAAATCACATGCAATCCTAAAGTGTGAGCAGCGCAAGAACGAGATAGGCGGAAAGAAAAGGCGAGTTTGGGTTCAATATCGACGTCATCTTACCTGACTTCAATTTAAGTGTCTGGTTCCCGCTATGATATTCTTATTGAAAACGCAATTATCGAGAGTCGGCAAACAGACAAAGCAATCCCACTGGTGGTATACGAGTATCTGTGGACATGTATAGCGCCCTCATTCGACGCGCACGGAGCCCAATAAACTTTCATAAGTCCTCAAAATTACCAATTTTGACGGGATGGATGAGCGTCCTGGCTGGGTGGGACGCGTGGCAGTTTTTTTTTTTTTGACGGGGTGGGGGAATAAAAAAGACAATGACAACTTTGACCACTAATCTGAGCTCAACAGTCACCAATTGACCAGTGAAATAATAAACAACATGGATTACACAACGATAAAACAGACAAAAACGAACAGACGCACCACACGATTTGTGAGGTGTGAACGGTACTTATGGTACATTTGCAAGTCTATGCGGTCTTTCTGGATCGGTTTCCTTTATTTCCAACAAGTGAGTAGAGCGAACGTAAACGGCACCCAGGGTTCGAAATTCGTAATCTGGGGGCCAAGGCCACTAATGAAGGCACCAAGGCCAATGACAAAAATTGATAAGGGCACGAAGGCCAGATGAAGGTCTTGCTTGCATACTGGTGTATTTGTACAATTAGTCTCTTTACGGCAGTGAGCGAAACTTTTAGACATGAGGAAGGTGCCAAGAAACAATGAAAACTGAGCTTACAGCTTGCGTATTTGTTTTCTTAACCACTTACAACTTTTAAGTTGTATAGTCATGGAGGAAACACGGCCCGTGCCGGGCATGCCGCGCGACGGCATGAGTGGTTTTACCGTGCGTTGCCGCCATCTTCACCGGCCACGTTGCGTTCACGCCCCGCACGGGCCATTCGGGAAATCACGGTGCGCTATATCGCTGGCGGAAAAAGCGTCAACGTTGTCGATCTCCTCTTCGAAGTCACCCAGTAAAAATGAGTTTGGTTCCATGGGGCAGAAATTAGTTTTATCATGATTCATGTCATTCTTGCACTTAATAGCCGACTTGTCGAGTTCAATTTGTCTGGAACGTTTTAAATAATTGAGCGATGCAAGGCATAATGGGTCATGCTAATTAGCGTCAACAAGCGTCAACAAGCGTCAACAAGCGTCAACAAGCGTCAACAAGCGTCAACAAAGCGTCAACAATTTATAAAAGCACCGTTAAGCTTAAACATGTTATTCACAATATTTAGTGGGCTCCTTTGATTATTTAAAAGTATCATTAGTATTTAAAAGTATCTTAAAATGTGTGATTTTTAAGCGAAAAAGTACGACATCAACGGTGCTTTTTCCCGGCAGCCATCTTGTTTTTCTGGGACGTGGTGCAATCGCGCATGCGCAAAAGAGAAAACAAAGATGGCGGCGCCCATTCATCGTAATTTTGTCGTCATAAAATTTCGTTTTTATGTGGGATTGTGAACGGGAATTCGCCCAATTTCTTACACAATACGAGATGCGAGAGTTTGTTGAATACAAGTATAGCTTTTGTGAAGCTTAAATTTGCATTTTGAGCTTGTTGACGCTTTGTTGACGCTGATCGGGTTTGTTGACGCTTGTTGACGCTTGTTGACGCTAAATAGCATGACCGGGCATAATTGTCGAATAAATCGCAAACAGAAAACGCTTCGGTTTCCACGTGTCCGAGTCATCGCAGCACACATGCACTATGCACGATCGTTTGCACGAGGGGAGTTCGTTGTGTTAAGTTGAACAGGCAACGCTACTCCCTCTGGACCATAGCTAAACCGTACACATGGCTTAGCCGGCTTTGGGGGGTTCGGGTTACTGTAGTAAGAGCTACCTGGCTAAAGCTAGCCGCGGATTCGGCCGCGAATTCAGAGCTTGTTTTTATAGGCTGTGACTGGTTCCCGCCCCAGTGAGAAAGAAGAAAAATAATGCACGGACGGGAACCAGTCTGCTTGGGGAATCGAGGTTTTGTGAAGGTTTTTACATGGGGCGCACGTGCCGTGCGGGCTCTAGCGCGATCGTTCATCACGCGCACGGGCAATTACCAGCGCGATCGAAAAGCGCCGTTTTGTAGGATCCGGCAACGGTTTGGTACTAACAAATTGAGCAATTTGATGGCTTGGTTCGGCAAAAAGGGCACAACGGCCAAAGTATTAATGGAGCACAGTACAACTGGCCGTGAATAGTGCATTTTTACAAGGGGCATCACGGCAACTAAGCCTTAGGGCATCGACGGCACTGGCCGCCGTGGCCGCCGTGGCCGTCGTGAATTTCGAACCTTGTGCGACTGATTTTATTCTTCAACTGTTGCCGTATAAACCGCCCGGAGTAAAAGCCGCAGGAACATTTTTCAGCGTGAGAATCAACGTATAAGCCGCGGCCTATATTCCGAAAATTACGGTATGGTGCCATATTCCAAAAATATTGAAATTTTCATTTTTTAGATAATTTTCTGAGTGTATTCTTCTTTTTGATACACCCTAGCCTGTATAGTGAACACTTTTTGTGGACCCCACGATGTTTGTTTAATGGCATTCTACTGTATATGTTATGTATAGTATCTACCTAATATTAATATGCAAACACTGCTTAGAACCCTATGAAATTGGGTCCAGGAATACTATTTTTTTTGGGGGGGGGGGGGGGGGGGCTGCCTTATAATTCTGTCAGTGTCTGTCAGATTTTAAAATTAACCAATCATAGTCACAAACCCAAGACAAGTCCTATAGAAATGCGAGCTGCAATTTGATGCTGCCCTTAGAATTGGCGAGTTTTGCATTTTCCGTTGTTTGTTTTGCATCTTTCAGACGATGTGATTTGGTATTGTTTCAAGGGATCCCTTCATGCGATTCTACTCAGATTGGTCTACATGTACATTTCCTTTAACGTCCGTACTCTGGCCGAACATTTCAATTCCCTGGATTTGCTCCTACAAATGAATAATGGTGGAAAACTTTTTTTTTTATTAAAAAAAAGCACTTACTACACTCTGCAATGTATTGGTTTTAACTTGACACAGGATGATTGCCGCACGCATTAACGCTGTAAGAATAGGAGCTTCCTGCTCCTACTGCAAACATTGAAATTTATAATGTAATAATTTGATAAAAATAATTTGGGAGGCTAATCATCCTTACTCGCAGCTGGGATGCTGAATTGCGAAGGACGCGGCTACAACGTGGTCGAGTCGCTGGCACGTAAAGGCGCCTCTGGCAGCCGGCCTACATCGACCCACATATGAGCACGGAGCACAGCCAGAGATCGAAAGTGTTTGATTTTTCGGGAGGGAGGAAAGCCGGAGGACCCGGAGAAAAACCCTTGTGGCACAGGAGAGAACCAACGCACAACTCTACTCACATATGGTCAGAGCCGGGAATCGAACCTGGGCCACATTGGTGAGAGGCGAGCGCTTTACGCACAAGCCACCCATGCCACCAAATGTGTTACTTCTTGCCAAGTATTTTATTTTTGTGGATGGTCACATAGCAAAGCTCATAACTATGCTAACTAATTAGCAATTCAATTTTTTTTGGAGTGCCACGTATGCCCAAAACGCACGGGCACACATGAAGTTTGTCAGGTCACAGCTACACTCAATGGTACTTTGCCTTGTGTTGTTGAGGGTATTTTGTCGTAACCAAGCCTGCTGTCTCTGCTGGATCTCTTTGTGGTTTCGGTAAAACCTCTACTTGGTGCTGTTCTCTTACTGTGTAGGAAGTGGCTCAGGATGCCGTATAGGAGGGGTCTACAATAAGGACAGTGAAGTTATACAAGTAATGTCACACAAACCACAAGGGAAACCGACTTAAATTTTGAATGAATTTTCAAAGTGAACAAAGAAATTGGCAGGAGTGGGATTTTAAACCTGCAACCTTTCGGAATACCGTACCGGCGCTCTACCAATCAAGTTACAGGGTTCCTGCACTTTTGGGACAATCATGAAAATCCATGACCTATTTCATCAAAATACTGATCAAAACTGTGAAACTTGTTCTGTGAAAAGTCCCTAACAGAAAGAGTAGGCCTACAAGATCAATTTTAAGATGCATTATGTAAGGTATAAAAATCAGACTTCTGATGTCTTCACAAAATTCCATGACTTTTCCATGACTTTTGTCATTTTTACAAAATTCCATGATTTTTCCAGACCTGGAAATAGAAAATAAAATTCCATGACTTTCCAGGATTTGTCTAGGCCGCAGGAACCCTGAAGTTATGTTGCTCTATATGTTAGCAGTCTCCCAAATTGTCAGTGTTTTTGTTCGGGGGAAGGACGCTAGTCAGAAGTCATAAACCCATAAATTATACAAGTGAAACAAAATATACTCAATTTAGTGGACACTTCGGTCCTGTACCACAGCACAACTAGGGGCTACACTGCTTTAACCCTAACCATCCCTAACCTGCCAAAATCAAACACCCCATTTGTGTTGAATTTTGTGTGATTGGGTACTGTAGAGCCTTGGCACCATCACTTTGCATGGGACTTGATGCCCTGATTTTGTCAGAGTACAAAGAATGTGCCATTGGTTTACTACACAGTGTTGGAGTTTGTGTGGTTAGGGAAGGATTCTAGTAAAAAGCCTTGGGCTGTTAGGGTTAATATGCCTTTATGGATAGGCCTAGCCCAATAGGCCTAGCCCAATAGACCTTTATCATGGTACAGCCATTTTGTTTTTCTCCTATTAAAATCAATGCTACCAAACCGAGGCAGGAAGGAAAAATAGTCTGGCACCTTCATTCAATAATTGGAATCACTATTCATAATTGCTAATGCATAGAGGGAACAAGACAAAGATGGCCACAGCATGATAAAGGTCTATAGGCCTTTGCCTACAGAATGTACACTGCATTAGGATCAGAATGGATTTTCTTTATTGAAATCACCCAATACAAGCCAAAAGCCACTCTACGTAAAAGGTTACGATCAGAGGTTGTAGGTTGGTGACATTTTGACTTGTCAACTCTACCACCCTTGCTGTTTTCCTGGGCCCACATCTAAATAGAGGGTAATTCTTCAACAGATTCCAGATAAATTATCCCAATTTTCAGACGTAAAGACCCAGGCGGGGTAAGTTCCACCATCGATGAGACCAACTCACCTCCCCAAGAATGTTAGGCCTACATGTTGAAAGCCCTACACAGATATGATGTCTGGCATAAATCATACATTTAAATATTTGTCAATGAGTGCTGTGGCCTCGTGGTTTAGTGTACCGAACTCAAGATCTCAGTGATACTGCAGATTGTGGGTTCGATACCGGCTGGGGTCATGGTGCTTGTGTCCTTGAGCAAGGCACTTTGTCACAAGTTGCTTCTCTCCACCCAGGAGTAAATGGGTACCTGTGAGGGCAGTGATGGTTATAAATGTGTTTGATTAGCCCTTGTGCGCTTAACTTGCAGCCGGGGCTGTATACTCCTCAGGGAGTTGGGAAGGCTTCAGGAATGATTAATGGGCCCGATGAGCAGGGGTAATAATATTGTAAGCGCTGTGATATAGTTTACTATGTTGAGCGTTCTTAACTGCCGGTTATTATTATATTATTATTATTAAATGATTCAATGTCATGTGAATCAATTTCACCAATCAAATAGCAAGGATCTCGTTAAGATGTTGTATAATGTTAAATATATGTGGATGAAAAGCATGTGCAGTACTCACACTGTCGCGCTGTCCCTGTCTTCAGTGAAGTTAAGTTCATTGACTAGGAATTCTCTATCCAGAGGCGTCTGCGGTTGACCTGATTCTGCAACAATCACAAAAATTGATTCATTTAACTTATTACAACACACATGTTTCTCTCTGTTTGTCTGGACTTATATTCTCCAAAATGTAAACACTAAAAGTACTGACTTTGTTGTACACACAAAAACACCTGAGATCAACCAAACTTGGCTACACTGGGCAAACAGTTTCTCTTCGTCAGCAAAATTGTACATGTAGCCAAATTCCTAATACGATACAGTTCAACTTCACTCAGTTGAACATCAATATTTTGTGAACCAAATACAACTGATGGTTTTAGTTATATGGCTTGAAGTTGATTTCATATACATGTATAGTATGTACCTTCAAATTCAGTCAGAAAGTCCAAAATAAGCTGGTAAGTAGTTTACGGGTACACATGGAACATCAAGCTCACGGCAAGATCAGACATTTTCAAAGTGAACAAAGAAACTGGCAGGAGCGGGATTCGAACCTGCGACCTCCGGGTTACCGTACCGGCGCTCTACCAACTGAGCTATCTTGCCCTATGTTGGCGGTCTCCCAAATTGTCAGTATCTTTGTTCGGATTTGTTTTTCCCTTGTGGATTGTTTGACGAAGATCAGAAATTGACGGCAAGTTAGCCATCATCACTCTCATGAACAAGACCACTGCATCCACTGGAACCAAGCTATAGTCATCGTCCCCATCAACCACTGGCAACCGTGCCGCTTTAGAAAAGCCATCGCCATGAGCTGCCACGACAACGTCCCCCAAGACAGCGTTTTTCCCGTCAGTGACATCTGATCACCTGTACTTAATCAGGCTGCCAATGGGTCTCCTGTACCCACGGTAGCTCTGACCTCCCCCACCAACAACCAGAAAGTAACTGACACGGTCCACTAACCACCCAGCATCTCTCAGTCATGCATCTAAGAGGTGCGATCAGAAAGTTCCGAGACTGTTCCTGTTGCAAACGTTGGTCATGTAGGTTATTTTATTCTACTTTTGAGTGATCTTTCCAACTACGTGTAAAGCAACTATAGCAAAGAAAACCAAACAGAAACAAAAAACAAACTATACCTGCCATAAGCACTGATGCTGAATACTTATACTTGTTGAACTCCATGTATTCTCTGATCAGTTCATTGATGAGCATATTCTCATTACTGAGTGGGGGTCGGGGGTCGTTCTGGTCATCCAAGGCGTGGAATACTTCCGCACGAACTCTGGCCTTGATCTGACCCATAACCCCTCTCATCTCCAACGTCTCCTTCAACACTGAAATTACACATCAAAATGAAATACTAATAATTTTTAGTTATCGCTATTTGTTAGTTATGAGCCCTGCCAAATCCAAACAAAATCCAACAAAATCCAATGCAAATTTTACCAGAAGTCTGCTTCCGACCCTCCTCCAGTCTACAGATTCACCGATTACACCAGACATGACAGATGTACATCAAAGACAAATGGAGGTAAAGATTTTACTTCAATATCCCCTATCCCCACCACCCCCCCCCCCCCCATCAAAATTGATCAGGAACAGCAAAATCTTTGAAAATAACCATCCATTCATGTTTATAATAAATCTTTTCGACATTCTCAATGCGTTATGGGATTGGATGACAAACAGTAAGAGCATGCATATTTAGAATGCATGTGATTGGTCATATTGGTCATTATGGTCATAAAATCCTATTCTGATTGGCTAATAATATGATATTTATTAACTGTTCTAATTCCAGAGCAGTTGCATTCATCGGTTACTGGTACCTTGAGAGGCTTTAACTTTCCCCAATTATTCCCCTACTTTTACTGGCATTAAAAAAAAAAAAAAATTCTGGTTTGATCATATTCCTTCTGCTTCATGCAAAGAAATGAAGAGTTTCTCACAACTCCAGACAGATGTTTATCAAATCAATGAATGTTTGGACTGCCGGGTTCACAGTGCCATAGGTTTGTGTAAAAATTACATGGTTTGTTTGTCATCCACATAGGCCCAAGTAGGGAGTCCGGCGTTTTGTCACAAATATAATATCAATGGAAAGGGAATTGCAAGTCAAAATTAAATGGTATGAACATTTACTCGATAGGTACTTGCATTTCAGAGTTATGGCACTTTAAAGGTGTAATTTGTGGGTGCAGGTGTCTGTATAAAAGGTGGCGACCATGTGCACCTAATGTGCTGATGTTATTATCGATAGCACTGTGTTAACGAAGGTCTTATCTGTCTACACCTAGGGTGCGTTCCACTAACATGACTAACGCAAACAATCCACGTACGTTCGCCAACATGCGCCAATTTTGTGTGCACATCCAGTGGAAAATTGTTCGCGTAGTTGGCAAACGTTTGCAACGTTTGCAACGTTCGCGTGAGTGGAACGCAACCCAGAATGCATTTTGATCATTTTTTATTGGCTCAGATTTTATTGTGAAAAATGTTTCAATATTATTTCCAAAAAAGTATCTTATAACAATGGCAACTTATGAGAAACTTTCTCACCTCTAAGTTTGTGAATTAAGTAGACGAATAAGGATAAGATAAACCTTTTGTCCACATAGGCCTAATACTTCACTTTTTTGCGTTTTGGACTGCTCAATTATCGTTGTTTGAAGACCCCTAATTTTGCATGGGTTCAGATATACATGTACAGTCCAAAACGGTGGACTCCCTAGCATTGTGGGAAGGAAAAAGGAGCGAAAGGATCAATGTTTGCTCTTTTTCCCTGTGACCACAAAATGAACACAATTTTTGGGGGGCATAACGTGGGAGATATTTTTACTGCATAAAACAGTGAAATTTTGAAATATTTAATAGGACAATATTCAATAATTTAGTTTTTTTCCCATTGACCACAACACTATTCATTCCCCTTTGAGTCCAGAGGGTGCGCTCAGGTTAACAGCCACCACTGACCAATCAGAGACAAAAAACAAGACCCAGGGACCTCATGCTGACCAAGAGAATGGAGGAATAACACATGCGGCCATGCCATTCCCATTGCCAAATCAAACTTTTTCATTCATTCATTCATTCATTCATTCATTCATTCACTTTATTTTCCACATAACATTAAGCAACAGAACAAAACATCACTTAATATTTTGATAAATGTGGATGGGGGTTCCTAAAAAACAAAGCTTGTCGAGTAGGGGCCCCCCACTTATATAATTCAATTAAGTTTCAACACGGGCTAGACATTGCTAGATAAAAATAATTAAAGATAAAACACATAAACGAAATCTGTAACCCTTTGTTTAACTTCAAGGTAAAACGTTCATGCACAACAATGACAACACACATAAGGCGGAAAGATTTTACTTTAATACCCCGCACCAAAATCGGTTAGAAACAGCAAATCTTGGAAAATATCCATCCATTTGTGTTCATAATTGTATAAATTACACTTGGCACAACCTTTCAATTTCATTTTGAGAATTTTGTTGGGACATTTTAGTGCAATATATAGGGGAAGAAAGTTTGTGTTTTCTGTGTTAGAAGTTCTTGGCAGTTGGCACCATGTATAGTCACTCCAAAGTGTGCACATACATGTTGATTTCTTCCTCATTTTTTTACAGATTTTGCTGACATAAATCTTGAAACAGGTTGAATTGTGCCACATGTTTAGACAGTTGTATCAAGGAGGGTTGGTTATTTTTCAAGATTTTGCTGTTCTTGACTGATTTTGGTGGGGGGTATTAAAGTAAAATCTTTCCCATAAGGCGACCTTTCCAGACTTATTTTTCTGATTATTCTACAATTATTTGGTTTTCGATTCAACACATTTTTTAAGACGAATTAATTACCAGTCTTCAACTCTTGAACAGAAGTCATCTTTTCACTCAAAAACCAGCGCGGTTCTGCTTATTATTTAGGGCGCCCTCTGTGGCAGCGTCAAGCCAGCACCAGATTCCAGATTCAGCCTCACGTGCATAAATTACTACGATGTCCCAGTGGGGACATACTACATATTTCTCAGAATACAATCATCTATGTACAATTTATGTTCCAAATAAGAATCGTCTCTGCTTGTGCAATAATAGAATGATTTCGTAATTTTGATGTTTGCCTTAATAACAATTACTAGAGTATGTTGTATACTTACAATCAAGAATTAGCAGTGATGAGACAGACTTCACTTCTGACATGTACAAGTACAACATGACAACATCACGTTCATTATAGCCTACACAAAATATAGGGAAACTCGGGGATATTCCACACACAAACATTGTTCACGTTGACATTCATAGGCTTAATGAAGAGCAGAAGTTGTAGCCTTGTATGGGCGGCTTGGGATATTTTAATTTGTAAAAGTAATTATAGATATGTCTCTATAAAGGAAACGTATTAAAATACAGCTGGACGCCTGATATAAGAGACGAAGGACGGGAATAGGAAATAAATCCGGTGCTGGAGTTGACGGGACCACTACTCAAAAACGACATTGAGGAAATGTTCAAAATGTACATATGTTGTAGCCATATATAGGGTGGCTCACCATGTACAATTGGACTTATTGACAGTTCCGTTAAACCTATCACTAAAGATTCAATTAGTACGAGAAAACAACAAGAATTTAATCCGGTGCTGGAGATAACGCGGCCTTTTTAAGTACAACAAAACGCGTTTTAGGGTCATTTCGGCAGTTCTTATACTACTAAATATATATTCAATTATTAGTAACATATTTACTTCGAATCTCTCCTATTCTTTTTCCTTTTTCTTTATCCCTTTTTTCTTTTATTGGGTGGCTTTTCTGGGGGCGCCAAGCGCCCCCCCCCCCCCCCACCCCCGCTCCATTCTAACGACGCCTATGTTTATGCACTGTAAAAAGAACCACCGTTTTTTACGCGAATTTCCTGGCAGTTTGGACGCAAGTATACCATCCCGTAAGAAAAAGGTGCAGCTTTTATCTATAACAACTCATGAACACTGTTATTGTTACTTAACCCTAACTCCCGAGGTGGTGTGAAAATTCGTATTGAAATTTGAGGATTCAGGACTGACTTTCACCATCCTTCCTCCATGCTTTCACAGAGAAATTTTCACGTTTTTCCGATGTTAGTTTGTTTGCAGTGCGCAGTGACCCCCTTAATCGTAACAAGCTTTTTTTGCGGGGGGGGGGGGGGGGTCTTAGACCTGGGAGATATAGTCCCCCCCCCCCCTCCGTATAGTTTCTTCAATAATGGTCGGAATGTTTAGACAATTTTGTGGGGATTTGGATAAGGACAAGCTCTATGTTGTCTTGAAATTTTCTGATAGGGGGCCCTATGGCCTAGTACTCACTTTTTGCCAATAATATTTGGTTCAAACTTACAGTATTTTGTTTACCTAGTGCATGTATTCAATGTCCAACGTTCATGAAACCAGCTTTTCTTCCCAGTTTCAGGACATCGGCCTTCCAGACCGCCCTTTTATAACAAATTCAAGACATTATAGGGTTTAAAAATGGGGGGGGGGGGCGGGGTGCGTTTTTGGTGACTAAGCGGAGAATTCGCTCAACGGCAGAAGGGAGTGGAGGGCGTGGAGGAACCATATAGGAATAAATGAATGAACAAAAAGGAAATATAAGTAGATCTGTATACGATATGTCAATGGAAATAGGTAAACATGTTGAGATTTAGCAATGCTTATCAATATCACCCAGAATAGAATTACATGTACGTTATACATTGTGAGCCATCCTATATTTTTTCTAGAAGAAATGCACGATATTTGGCGAGAACGTATTTCAATTTTAAAACAAAAATAAATTACTGTTTTTCAGTAGTAGTCCCGTCAACTCCAGCACCAGATTCATTATTGTTGTTTTCCCGTACTGTGCGTGTGAATAAAATCCTTAGTGATGGGGTTAACGGAACTTTCAATAAGTCCAGTTATACATCGTGAGCCACCCTATATTTTCTTATGTATAAAGGCAAGATACATGGCTACAACATATGTAAAGTTAAAAATTCCTCCATGTCGTTTTTGAGTAGTGGTCCCGTCAACTCTAGCACCGGATTTATTTCCTATTCCCGTCCTTCGTCTCTTATATCAGGCGTCCAGCTGTATTTTAATACGTTTCCTTTATAGAGACATATCTATAATTACTTCTACAAATTAAAATATCCCAAGCCGCCCGGACAAGGCTACAACTTCTGCTCTTCATTAGGCCTATGACTGTCAACGTGAACAATGTTTGTGTGCGGAATATCCCTGAGTTTCCCTCTATTTTGTGTAGGCTATAATGAACGTGATGTTGTCATGTTGTACTTGTACATGTCAGAAGTGAAGTGTCTCATCACTGCTAATTCTTGATTGTAAGTATACAACATACTCTAGTAATTGTTATTAAGGCAAACATCAAAATACGAAATCATTCTATCATTGCACAAGCAGAGACGATTCCTATTTGGAACATAAATTGTACATGGATGATTGTATTCTGAGAAATATGTAGTATGTCCCCACTGGGACATCGTAGTAATTTATGTACGTACGAATGGGGATGTGAGGCTGAATCACTGACGATATTAAATCTGCAAGGTGCTAGCTTGACGCTGCCGCCCTCTGTTGTTCATGTTGTTGGCAATATATGATCATGGCGTCCTGGGATACGAGTTTCTACGCAGTCTGTTTGTGCATTTGTTGTCTGATTTTGTCGGGTAGGTCAAACAGTTATCGCCTCATAAATGTGTCCTTTTCAAATTTGTTGTTTTCATGTTTAGATAAGTATATTTAAAAGTCGATCCCAACCCCTGTGGCACTTTATTGGGAAGCCTCTTGAACCTGTCAAAATCCAACATTGTTGACAGGGTCATGCTAATTAGCGTCAACAAGCGTCAACAAGCGTCAACAAGCGTCAACAAGCGTCAACAAGCGTCAACAAGCGTCAACAAGCGTCAACAAGCGTCAACAAGCGTCAACAAGCGTCAACAAGCGTCAACAAAGCGTCAACAATTTATAAAAGCACTGTTAAGCTTAAACATGTTATTCACAATATTTAGTGGGCTCCTTTGATTATTTAAAAGTATCATTAGTATTTAAAAGTATCTTAAAATGTGTGATTTTTAAGCGAAAAAATACGACATCAACGGTGCTTTTTCCCGGCAGCCATCTTGTTTTTCTGGGACATGGTGCAATCGCGCATGCGCAAAAGAGAAAACAAAGATGGCGGTGCCCATTCATCGTAATTTTGTCGTCATAAAATTTTGTTTTTATGTGGGATTGTGAACGGGAATTCGCCCAATTTCTTACATAATACGAGATGCGAGAGTTTGTTGAATACAAGTACATAGCTTTTGTGAAGCTTAAATTTGCATTTTGAGCTTGTTGACGCTTTGTTGACGCTGATCGGGTTTGTTGACGCTTGTTGACGCTTGTTGACGCTAAATAGCATGACCGTTGTTGACATACTCACATTCTTCCTCCATGCTCATACTATAGCCTAACGTTAGAGGGCTTAGCCATTTGTGCATGCAGCGCAGATGCTATCCCTAGGGGTACGCAGAGGCTATCCCTAGGGGTACGCAGAGGCTATCCCTAGGGGTACGCAGAGGCTATCCCTAGGGGTACGCAGAGGCTATCCCTAGGGGTACGCATACCCCTAGAACTATGGGGTTCCGACAGGAACCCCATAGGAAGACGCCGATTTTTCCCATAGGCTAGTACAGCAAGAATAAGAACGTCATTCCCATGCAACACGTTTCTACATTTTTCGCCGTAAATTACTTCATGGCTGCCCCCAAAAATAATAATATGCCGCATTTACATCCTCACCTTGCTTGCGCCAAGTCAATTTTCGCCTGAAACGGGTCCAATTTGCGGGAAAAAAATGACAAAAATCTGCAGTCGTTCCGAAACGATCACACACGCACACCATCGAGGAAGCCGCACACACGAAGCTCCTGTTTTGCGGGGGGGCCGTAGGTCGGTCAAGTCATGATTATTCATCGAAAATTCGAAGCGCGGTACGGCAGGCAACTGCCGCGTGTCCGTTATATACCGTCTGCATGCATTGCCTGACGTCCAGGATGCAAGATTTCGCAGTAATTGACTCAAAACTTTAACAGGATTTTATTCACGTTTTACCTTTTTGTAGAAGCTAATTTCATGCCCACACATACTCTTTGTGTTCTTATCTATCTGTCCGGTAGGTTCAGGAATTCCGTATGCTACGCTGGCCGACGTTTTTCAGGAAAATAAACTCAAAAGCAACGTTAAACTTGTAGACTTTTTTCATCAGTTTCATACACGTACACGGGGCACATGTATGCGCGCGACCTCTGAATTTCTGCAATGATGCTGCTGCATGCAAGCACAATGCGCATGCACGATTTGCCTAGCAACCATTCACATGCGCACTATACTGTTTGGGCTATCTGCGAAGTAGTCTTGAACTCTTTTCTGTGTAGTCTACAGATACTTTTAAAGTTCCATATCTGTTTTCACCCCCTATTTTGGTCTGTGAGTTAAGTGTCGCCTTACAATCGTAGCACAAGAATGTGTTTTATACTCCTCGGGCGTTAGAACTTTTTTGGATTGTGCCAGGGCTGGCCAGAACTTTAACTGAATTTCGTTTGTAACCTCTTCCAGACTCGTCAAACGAGGTAGTGTGGCACCCAACACAAGAAGTGGATGTGGTAGTCATTATTTCCACCAAAACAAACAACAACAATAACAACAATAACAACAACAACAACAACAACAACAACAACATTTGGTAATTCACTACGAAATCGTCAATTCAAACCAGGATCCTCAGTACGAACACGAACGTCACGCAAGTTGCAACGCCCACAAGTTATTGCGCCTGTGCGTAAGGGCGACGGTTACTAGGCAAATCGCGCATGCGCATTGTGCGTGCACCCGCGCGGAGAGGCTAGTGCTTGCGTGCACGCGTATGCGCACCCATACGTAATGTACATACATACTCGGTATGAAACTGATGAAAATAGTCTGCAAGTTTAACATTGCTTATGAGTTTATTTTCCTTAAAAACGTCGGCCAGCGAAGCATAAGGAATTCGAGAACCTCTCGGACAGATAGATAAGGACACAAAGAGTATATGGGCGTGAATTAGTGTCTACAGTGAGGTAAAAATATTGTAATTTTGTTTCTAATTTTGTTCAGCTACTTCCAGTAGCTTCATATTCTGGACTCCCTCCGCAACGCGAAGGGAGTCATACTGGGCTAGGGTGCTAGTATGCAAATACGGGTTTGTGAAGCCAAGCGTAATGCTAACAATAGGCAAACAACGGATTGAATATGTGCAGGAATGTGTATATACCGGTTAGGTGGTCCTTTTCACTATATTCAAGAGTTTAAATGTGTTGTATACGTCATAGGAAAAAGTGTCTATCTATGGGTATCGTAGACACACACATGTGCGTTTTCCTATACTTATGAGGACCATGAATGGAACCCTTCTTTTGTTCCCTTTGTTTGTACTTTAACTTTTTCCAAACAGCTCCCATAAGGTCTCGGTGTCATTGTTATCCCTAATCCCCCATTGTCCCAAGTCCTCTCTCGTATAGCCTAACCCACTCACATAGTTCTAGGGGTACATGTATTTGCATACATGTAGTTGCCAACATTTGGGTGACAAAATTTGGTGCATTCGTTTGGAGATTTCATCAAAGGCGTGCCCACATTTCTTTTAATAATTGTCACAGTAAGAACCAACCAGTGGCACTACCCGTCTTGCGTCGTGGTGAATCCTAACACCGGTCCATGCCTTGACATCTTCTTCCGTTACTTCAACGGCTACCCATCAGCCATTGGGGCAGGGGAACTGGTCCATCATGAATGGGTACAGTACTTGGACTATGTGTACGACTACAATGACGTGAGCGACACCAACTGCATTATAAGTGAGTGGGTGCACGATGGTAAAATTTAAAGAATGTATGTAGCACATACATTGTATAACGGGCAGAATACGCTTGCATGCATGACTTAATTATCGCGGTAGAAATGTGTGAACACAGCTTGTGAAATATTGTTTAGTCACATCAGTTTAGTCACATCATGTGGACGTGGAACATTCAAATTTTGAGACAAACAAAAATTGCACAAAATTTGATAGGGTTGTATAAGGATGTGGTCAACTTGCAGATGGCGGTATGTCAGTAAAGAGCTAAGGATGCTCCAGTTCAAAAGTCAATTTTACTATAAAAGCCTGTTTTAAACTGTAGTGTACATGATTGGTGATCCTCCAAATTTTTGTTTACTAAAATATTACAAAATACCTTACTAGACTGTAAAGTGAATAGTTGTCTCAAGCATCCTGTGAAATGATGGCACCAGATGTGCTGTCGTTTTCAAGAAAATCGTTGGAAAACTGCCCTCTATTGACTGAATGTAGTATATCCGTGTTGTGTCTAAAATGGGTTAACAATCCGACAACGGACACACACGTAGTGTGCTGAAGCGACGCGTTGTAACCAGTGCATGCAGTGGATCTTGGATATTTCGCTCGGCCCTCGGCCTATGTACATGTTATGTGACCAATTGAAAAGAGGGCGCTACAAACAAAATACTGTTTGTATTTCATTGATGCCAACAGGACAAAGCTCCGTGTCTCATGAGGACTTCACCAATGTCACCTGGACTCGAGATGGCTTCTCCACCTGTACCCAGTCCAACGTGAAGCAATTTAATGTGTGGTGGGGCTCCGTCTGTGAGGGTCACTGTGTGGATGATGACAACTGCCGGAGGTACCCCACATTCCTGGGCCAGCACCTCTGGAACAACTGCTCGTGGGATGAAGTCTCGGATAGGCCATCGTATGATCTGAGGCTGCCCTGACGGGAACAGATGAGATGAAAGGACCCAGTCTGTTAAATGCTTCCGTATAATTTTTAGTTATGGAGCTTAAATATTATCTTTTGGCCCAATAAAAAAAATAACTTTTTGTTGCAGGAGTTGTACATGTATACATGTAGGCATTTTAAAACTTGCATTCTCTTTTCCTTTCATTTATTTATTTAATTAATTAATTAATTAATTAAATAATTAATTAATTAATTAATTAATTAATTAACCCTAACCCTGCTGAATCCAACAGGATCTAACTATTTGATATTTCCGTTGGACCCTTTTGGGTTGAGCAGCTAACTCATAGTGTGACAATTAGGGGTCTGCATCGAAACCGAGTACCCGACCGTTCGTGTCAGGAAGCGGTTCCAGATTATGAAATCGAGTCCCCGTACAACTTTAGTAACTTCCCAGATAATGAAAAACGAAAGGTTTTGAATATTATTTATCGGGAATTTTCAAAATTAAAACCTGACTACCTGGGAAATCAGCACTGATTTCACATTTATGACGCTCACAAAAGTTGACATAGGGAATTTTCCTGTCGCGATTTTAGTAGTGTGGGTATGGATAAGATCCTCGACAAGAAATAATAGCATGCCTCATTCCACAATAAATACAACTGTATAAAGCTCCCAGACAACCGTCTTTTATGATATGCTGGCACATGCATGTAGAGCACAAAGGTGGAGAAGTGATCCTGTTTAAATTTACTTGACGGGCATGAGATTTTTCAGACTTATGTCTGAAATTGGACTTTCGGAATCTCAGAGAAAGACGTTATTACAACTTCCAGGATTGGAAGTTTTGGGTTGGGTTTCTTTAACGGGTACCCAGGTACCCGTATTTTTTTCAATCGGGTACGTACGCGGTTCTTTTACTACCCGTAAATGCACACCCCTAGTTGCAATCCTGTTGGATTCAGCAGGCAACAGAAAAATAAGACATACATGTAGTTGGATTCTGTTGGCTTTAGCAGGCAAGTAATTATTTTTTATTTTTAGGTACCCAGCAACTTTGTATGTTGGACAGTGTTGTACTGTTGGACTGTGTTGGACTGTGTTGGATTGAGCAGGAAATCTCATGAGTTACCGTTGGATTTAGCAGGGTAGTCCTGGTAAACCATTAGGGGGTTAGGGTAGTTTAAATCACTTATTGGATGGAATGCCAGCCATAAACCACAACCTACACCTCCCTCCACCCTTCGATCTGTTGCAGGAATAAAAAAAAAACAGGCCCGTATGATCGGAGGGGATGGGGGTTCGGTGACGAGTTCTGCTCGGAAATACAAAAATAATTCAAAATACACACAAAAAATTGCCGCCCAAATAATCCACATGACCCCCAAAGATTATTCAGAAAAATGTCTCGCCTTTGAGTTGTAAACACAAGCTTTTTGTTCAATCTTGAACAAGAAAATTCCGGCCCCAAAATCAAGCAACAAATTCCCTTCCACCTTCCATACGTACGCCCTGCCTTGATTTCTTATCCGTGCTCTCCATATTTATGAATGTGTTCACAATGTTGCACATATGCCAAAAGTTCCACTTTGGGGTTTAATGAACATGCCCCCCTCCCCCCTCCGTCCCCCCCCCTCCGTCCCCCCCCCTCCGTCCCCCCTCCATCCCCCCTCCGCCCCCCCTCCGTCCCCCCTTCATCCCCCTCCCCCACCACCACCCCCCAGTCTCGGGGCAGGGAACTAGCCATCAAAACAAAACAAACCTATTTATTTTCTTTTGGAATTGATTCGCCAGAAGATTTGCTACACTTGCAGCAGAATTCCAATAAAATTTGCAAATAAGCTTTGTGAAAAGCCATTATTTTTGTATTAAATTTCTGTCTTTTTAATGGAAGTTGGCCATTAGAAGCCTCCATAGGTAAAGGGGGGGGGGACCATGCCCCCCCCCCCCCCCCCCCAGCAAACTTAAAACTTTTAAAAAATAATTATGGACAATGCCAGATACTGTTGCATACCTCCTGTATGGCTAATAGAGAAAATTAATTAGTAAACTTCTTCAAACTGCTAACTGACTGGATTGACCTGAAATATACAAACCAACGTTTTGAACTTAAGCAAGTTGCCTTTGAGAAAGAACTATTAACTTGCTTGAGTTTGAAACATTAGACAAGCTACATAAAATAAAGATTGGTCTCAGAATTCTACTCAATGATACCAGAATGATTATGCCGCCTAGCCTTGATTGGCATTGAGGATTGAATAGGAGTTATGATTAACACTTCATAAATCAGTACATGTATGTATTTTATATATATTTTTATGTCTTAGTGGGAATTTCATATATGATTCATGAGAATCTATTGCAATAAGCAGAAAATTTGCTGAGTTAACTAGTAATTAGTTGAAGAACAGACTAAATATATTCTATCTGTAAATGAGTATTTTTAATGATGTAATTTCTCACCAAGGTTTTTTATATGTCAAATTTGTGTATATGTTAGAAAATAATGTACTGGAATTCTCTATTATATAATTATTAAACGGTTAATTTTCCGTCCTACTGTAAATGCAGGTTTGATTTAAATAAATGATTTATTTCTCAGAAAGTAAATGTTTTAATTTCACCTCCTTCGAGTAAAGTGACCCCGGCCTTCGGGCCCATTTTTTATAAATGGATGCATGTACATTTTCCTTGCTTGAAGATTATTTTTGAATGCGCTGCATGAATTTTATTATTATTATTATAATTTTTTTTTTTGGGGGGGGGGATTTTAAAGACATACTATCTGTGAATACGATTTGAAGCATTGCATGGTGGATATGATGAAAAGTAATTATGGAATTGCGGGCAACACCATGTCTGTCCACTGTCGAGCACTCTCCTGAGGAGTGTCTGAAACGTTGTGATGAAGTGTTCATTCTCGGCCCGGTTCTTTTCAGAACCACAGGTCATCCTAGAAGAGATTAATTTTACATTGTGTTACCAAAAAATCCATAATTACTTTTTCATATGTTGTCCATCCTTTTCAAAGACATTCCTGAATTTACTGTTCGGCTGCAAATACATTTGCAATTTGTAAGTCGTTAAATTTTTCAGGGGCTGACGGTATGTAGTGTATCTGTAGTGTGTTGATGTGTTCAGTTTGGGAATATATGTCAAGGCACTTAAAAACACCACCCATTAAATACTGGACAACCACCTCCCCGTTTTTCACATTATTTCCCCCGCCCACCCCCTCACCCTAAAAAAAAATGCTTTGTGACGAAAGTAAAAAATTTGGTCTTGAAAATCTAGAACAAAATTTACTAACTTAAGTTTCCATGCCCCACTTAGTCCCCCACCCAGTAAACCCCAACAGAACCTGGTCATGTCACTGCTATAAAGCGATCCGTGTTTTTCCATTCTGAAATAGAATGACTTTTGTTATTGCTAGAAAAATAGCAATTAAAAAAACATTAAATTTTGGGGTAAAATTCAAAAGCCATCTGGAAAAAAAGTTCATTTGCAATCTGCACGAAGCATGATAACTGTAAAATGTGAATGCTGAAACTGTCTAATTTGTAGTATGAAAAAAAACAAAAAAAAAACCAATGTGCACTGCCCGGGAATCGAACCCGGGTCGCAAGAATGGGAATCTTGCATGATACCACTACACCAGCAGTGCGTTAAGGGAAAGTGAAAGAAAATAACTTATTTAATAGACGTACCCAGTTATCCTTCGCTGCGATTACTAATACATTGTACTTTCGATTCGGAAAAGTAAGTATCTATTAACGCAGTGCGCAGTTTCAATATGGTATTCCTGGAAGTCACTATAATAGAATATGTTACTTATAAAATGAGAATCGATACTAATTTTACGAATTGGACTGGTAACCTGCCGTATTACTTTGTTTACTCGTGTAAGTTGACAGTGGAACCATTCTGCATATTACATTGGATCGATGGAAACTGCAGCACTGTGTACAAATGTATGTTTTAGATTGGCTACGCGTTCGATCGTGCGTGAAGTGGATATCTCTGGACAAGAACGAGCGAGTTATGTTAACATTAACAGCAAATCAACATGTATAAGGTGCACCAAGCGCCAAGCAAGTTTAACGTACATAGCAGAAGAGGTAAACAGTTGTGATTATTTAAACAAAATGCCGGCTTCGGTTTTGTTGCTATTTTTTCCCCATTCGCAAATGCATGTATCATGTTACTCTAGAACTATGAGGTTCCTGACATGAACCTCATAGGAAGACGCCGATTTTTCCCATAGGCTAGTACAGCAAGAATAAGAACGTCATTTCCATGCAACACGAGTCTACATTTTTCGCCGTGAATTACTTCATGGCTGCCCCCCCAAAAAATAATATGCCGCATTTACCTCCTCACCTCGGTTGCGCCAAGTCAATTTTCGCCTGAAACGGGTCCAATTTGTGGGAAAAAAAAAAAAAAAATGCAGTCGTTCCGAAGCGATCACACACGCACACCATCGATTAAGCCGCACACACGAAGCTAGCTCCTGTAAGATATCCCAGCATGCATCCAGCCGGGTAAT
This sequence comes from Hippasteria phrygiana, assembly GCA_037893225.1. Taxonomy (NCBI): domain Eukaryota; kingdom Metazoa; phylum Echinodermata; class Asteroidea; order Valvatida; family Goniasteridae; genus Hippasteria; species Hippasteria phrygiana. Next base: position 2,150,824 of record JAZGUH010000056.1, read on the forward strand.
GAGCGGGGGGGCCGTGGGTCGGTCAAGTCATGATTATTCATCGAAAATTCGAAGCGCGGTACGGCAGGCAACTGCCGCGTGTCCGTTATATACCGTCTGCGACGACAGGCAATGCATGCAGACGGTATATAACGGACACGCGGCAGTTGCCTGCCGTACCGCGCTTCGAATTTTCGATGAATAATCATGACTTGACCGACCCACGGCCCCCCGCAAAACAGGAGCTTCGTGTGTGCGGCTTAATCGATGGTGTGCGTGTGTGATCGCTTCGGAACGACTGCATTTTTTTTTCTTTTTTTCCCGCAAATTGGACCCGTTTCAGGCGAAAATTGACTTGGCGCAACCGAGGTGAGGAGGTAAATGCGGCATATTATTTTTTGGGGGGGCAGCCATGAAGTAATTCACGGCGAAAAATGTAGACTCGTGTTGCATGGAAATGACGTTCTTATTCTTGCTGTACTAGCCTATGGGAAAAATCGGCGTCTTCCTATGAGGTTCATGTCAGGAACCTCATAGTTCTAGGAGTAGTATCATGTAGGGCCTACTTCGAGTATAAACTTGGACCCTCGATCGCCTTTTTTAACATTTGCATTTGGACTAGTTAGCTTGAAAATTCCAGCTCTCTAGGCTCATGACATGTGAGATTCGCCGTTTAGAGCTAGCTGGAAGTAGGCCTACTTACATAGGGTTTTGAGCGGTCTGTTTTTTTTATTGCCGATATCTTCCGTTTCCCTGAATATATCAACCAAACACTCACCTTGCCGGCAGAGTAGTAAATCCTGCAGCTTGTGATCCCCTTAAAATGAGAATATGCTCAAGTTAAACCCCCCCCCAAAAATGAATTTTTCGTGCAACTCGGTGCATGCACAAACCATGGAGCTCAAACCAGCTATGTACAACTACAAAGTAATGGAGCTGATTTTTGAACATGAACGATGTTTTCCGATCGATTATCGGCCAGCGGCACTGCGCGCGCCTCGGGGGTTCGATATACAATGGCTGTTTGCTGAAACTGTTTACTGAAATACGTTTCATAACTGCCTGCGGTTTTTTACCCTGCAGTTCTGACGCAACAGCTCGATCAAGATTTATCACGCGACACAAGGCCGGAGTTTGCTGTAAACGGCATGAGGTAAATCAATGTAGGATCGCACACAGCCCCGTTTTAAATTTGGTTTTTTTGTAGTGAAGGCCTACAATGTATGTTGATTTGGAAAAAGATTGAAAAGGTTTGACTTTAAGTTTAAGCCCGCCACCGTCAGGAACAGCAACTTTTGGGAAATAACCATCCATTTGTGTTCAGAATTGTATAAACACTTGCCACAACTTTTAATTTTGAGAATTTTGTTGGGACATTTTATTGCAATATAGGGAAAGAAAGTTTGTGTTTTCTGTGTTAGAAGTTCTTGCCATAGTAACTCCAAAGTGTTCACATACATGTTGATTTCTTCCTTATTTTTTACAGATTTTGCTGACATAAATCTTGAAATAGCAGGTTGTGCCACATGTTTAGACAGTTGAGTTGTTATCAAGGAGGGCTGATTATTTTCCAAGATTTTGCTGTTCTTGGCATGACCTTTAATTTAGAGAATTTAGTCAGGAATTTACAGTTTTCCTGGTCCTAGATCTAAATAGAGGATAATTAATTCTTCAACAGATACCAGAGAAATTATCCCAATCAGACCTAGGGTAACTTCCACCATCGGCGAGACAAACATAGACATTATAGAAAAATGCACAAACATTCCTCTTTTTTCCTTCCCCACAATGCCTTTTGACCATTGTGACGTCTCAATCAAGTGGTATTTGCGATAAGGTCGATGGAGAAAGGAATCACATGAAGATGCTGGTACCAGTATCAATGCTTTGGCTGATGCTGATATCTTTTTCTTTTCTGTTTTTTTAGTCGCACGAATTGGTGGTGGAGTCGTGTGCATGACATTTCCGAGTAGTATAATACATGTCAAAAGACGAGAGGCCTAAAAACAGGAAGAGGGCTAAAAGCAAGGGATATATTCACTGCCTTATTTAATTCCAATTTAAAAAGTAATATTATTTTCAACCAAACCACAAGCCTTAACAAGAGAAACTCACTTGGTAATTTTGAATGAATTTTCAAAGTGACCAAAAAAAGCTGGCAGGAGTGGGATTTGAACCTGCGACCCTTGGAATACCATACAGAATACCGGTACTCTACCAACTGAGCTATCTTACCCTATTTTTTAGCAGTCTCCCATATTGTCAGTAATGTCTAAAAAGAATTATGTCTATTATGAGCCATTAATTCCAATATCAAATGGGAAATCTGGCAAACAAGTATTTTTCCTGTTGTTTTCCTTAGTTCACATACCTCCCCTAAGCCCGTCTTTCACAGTCCAAGCCCGGCCAGCAAGTGGCAGGGCAGTAACCCACGGTCAAACATTGAAGCTGAAATACCTGCTGACCAGTTCCCTCCAGAGCACCTAGAAAAAGTCCGAATGCTCAGTGAAGGTAAGAAAAAAACCTTTTCAGGCGAATAAAAAAACAACAAAGATGTTTAGCGTCCCCGCCCACTTCATAAATGAACCAAAATATTTCTCCATGTGTAACTAAAGAATTTTACACATATAATTGATAGTTTTTGTGTCGTCGGAACGAATGTTTTTGTGTCGCCTAAACGAATGTTTTAGGAGACACTAACCAGTCCTAAATTCTGTGTGACCGTATGACCGTAGCTCTGTATACGTATATTAAAGTTTTAGGTTAAGTTTTTGGTAGAAAGTTTATAACATCTACATGCTTTCATTGATTTTGATGAAACTTATTATATGCAGTGACCCTTGTGTGGGAAGACGTAATTCTTCTTTGGAATGCTGAGGTCAAAGGTCATGTAGGGGTCATAGAGGTCATTAGTATCATAGTATGTCGGTATGTATGTGGCATTTTGGTTAGTTTTGCCAAAAAATGTGTCTCATATGAAAAGTTTTAGTCCTACAAGTACTTCCAGAACTGTAAGGTTTTCACAAACCTTACAGAGAGAAGCATTGAAACTGCTGTAGAAGATTTTCTTCTATAGTCTTGTCACCAAATTTTCTGCCTCAACATTTCATATGACTGGCTATGTACCCATACATCTGTAGGTTAGGTTCAGTTCCTTGAAATGTCACTCAAAAAGTGAAATTCTACGGAAATTTCTCTTACCAAGACCACAGCTATCGTCACTCCGTTGTTTCGCATCGGGCTTTTGTCGACTGAGGGCGCCTTAACTTAAATTCAATCAAATCATCCGTGCCGCCCGTGCGCACACATTTTGTCCTGTCATCGCATGCATTCCTAGCGCTATCAATATGTGCACGTAAAGCTTGCCAAAATTCCGAACCGACAATTTTGGTTCAGTTCAGTTCGGAAGGCCATGTTCGGCCATTTTTAGTTCGGTTTGGCGGCTCGGCTACAGCACTAGGTGCAACATGGAAACATTTATGTGATGTTGATGTTAAAGGTCACATATCAATGTCAAAGGTCACATATCAATGTCAAAGGTCACATATCAATTTTAAAGGTCACATATCAATGTCAAAGGTCATTTTGAGTCAAGTGGTAAAATAGGCTGAAAATGTAAAACTGCTCATTTAAAAAGTTGAAACTTAGATGCAGCGACAAAAAAAAGGCGACACGTGTGATCTGCGGATCACCTTGTTTCAACAAAATTAGCCGGTCTAATGTTTCAAACTTGAGTTCTTTTAAGGCATTTGCCTTTGAGAAAGAACTTGCTTATAAGTTGGAAACGTTAGGCCAGCTAATTTTTGTTGATTTGTATATATTTCAGGTCAATCCAGTCAGCAGTTTGCAGCTGTTTAATTCATTTTCAAGTTTCTTGATAGTTTTTACTGGAAGTACATGTAGGCTTACAAGTTATGATTTTATGCTTACACGCTTAAAAATGTATGCAAAATATTAGTAAAAATTGCAGAAAACATTTTGGTTCGTTTTAATTTTACTCACTCTGCATATGCTCACTCACAGTCCTTCAGGGTGTATAGACAATACGATCAACATTGTTTTTGCATGCGCCTGTTATATCAAGATCATTAACCCTAACCTTCCCAAATCCTCCAAAATCCCCTTTGCCAAATAGAGGAATTTGGAGGATTGAGGGTCTGTGGGAGTTGAAGCATTGGAGGATTTTGCAGGATTAAGGGCATAAGAGGATTTTGCCTCTGGAGGAAAATGGAGGATCCAGGTCATCAGGCCCAATTTGATGCTGGATGATTTTGGAGGAATTGAGATTACTGGGGTGTTTATCCAAAAACCCACTGGAGGATTTTGCAGGATTCAGGCAGTGGTCTCCAGTCACAAACATTGGAGGAATTTGGAATCGGGAGGATATTGGAGTATTCAGGTTACATGTAGGAAAATGATGTAGGGAGTTAGGGCTACGGGTCGTATAATGTTCTGAAAATAAGAAACCAAAACTTCAGCCTGTGTTTTTGTAGTAACAATAAACCTCCATTTACAAAAAGTTACTGTCAACGAAAATGCAGCATTTGATACTACTAAGCGGCGTAACTTTTCTATTAAAATTTAATCAGAGTCATACATGTATCTGTACGTTCATGTACGTATATTTTTTACTATTTGAACCGGCAATTAGATTAAGGCTTCTTTACAGTTCAAGTCACAGTCAACAGGAAGTGATGGTTACAATTTCAAAGTCCGATTAAATACATGTACCAGTTCATGAATTGACTCATGCTGTATGAGCGCATTATAACTCAGGATGTGGTCATTTGCTGTATGACCACGCAGTGTGAGTCTCAGAGGCTGGCTGGTTTGTTTCATGGAGAAGAAACTTCCCATTTGAATTTATCCATTAAACGGGAAATGATGCAAGATGAGTAAGATATAACTACATCCTCTGAAAGAAGCTTTGGTTTTTTGTTTTTTTTACAAGTGTTTCTACACTTAGATCTAGACTTAATGTGAAAGTCTAGGTCATCAAATGCATGTTGAGACACAATGTGTGACATAGTGTTAACAATTTTAAATTGCTATAAAATAAATTTGTTGCACCACCTGGGATTCTATACAATTATTTCATCATAGCTTAGATTCATTGTGACATAATATTTAGTTTATGGTCCTCTCTCTTGAGTTTCACATGAACTCCCATAGACTTACTATGGATAAATCAACGATGTAACAAGGGACACGGTGTCCCGGTTACATCTTAGTTTATGACTTTATGTTGCTCATAATTCATAAATAATACATGTTAAAGCATCCAAATCTGTATGTGGTGGTTAGAAAATGTTATCCTTTTACATACCCATCAAATAGTGTTGGCTAAAACATTTGATGTAATAATTGATTTGGCAAGCCTGCAAGGTTGTAACATGGGACACCACTCCATCAAGGGTGGGAAAACTAACACATGACACCAATTTAGGGGGTCTTTTTTATGGTTTTTAAAAGAGGTTCTCCAAGTCTTTGTTATCATGTTGCATGGACATCTCACATACTGCTTACAGATGAATTATGGAATAAAGTTCCAAAAATTGTTAGGATGTAACATGGGACACCGCCGTTACCTCCGAGTCCATTTTTGTCCATTTTGAAAAGGTAGTCCAATATATTGACTCTACAAGTTACTTTTATTAAAACAGTAATCACACAAAAGAAATCAAATTTAATTCAGACTTCATTTTAATTAAAAAGTAAGGAAGCTAGACATGCAGGCAGGATGTAAGAAAATATAACAGAGTGGGACACCATCCGTTACCACTTAACCACAGATTTGTTGGCCATATAACAGAAAAGATGTAAGAGATACTGAAAATATGATTTGTGGTTAAGTTACATGCAGTTTTGCATAACCTGTCATGTAAAAGAGAAATAGTAAATTTTTTTAACCTCTGAACCCTATTTGTACTATGTAAGTTTTTATGTCACAAAATTACCCCATAATTTAGCTCGGGACACCATCACACTTGGTGACAAAACATAAATATATCACATATAATGCCCTCATGTTTTGTATCATTCAAAAGGCTTCCTTTTACTCTTCAAGTTATACCATAATCATCATTAAAGCCAATTTGGTTTAAACAAGAAAAACAATTACATTGATCAAAGAATGCCAAAATGTGTGTGTGTCTCAATTTTATGGAATAACTCATATATGGTGATAAGAATATCAAGCTAATTAACTTAATTGTTTCATAGTGTAAGCTTGGTTAATTTTTTTCTCAGTTTCTCGGAAAGCACTGAGCATAGAATTCTTCACACACAACGTCAGGAGAGGGCCAAAATCTCTCTCCTAATTTACATCATCCCTGACACAAATTCCATCTTCACACTATTAATATTATACATGTACAGTGGTTAAGTATTGTATACTGATAGGTTTATTGCATGCTTAATTTCAGCATGGAATAGAACCAAGGCTGAAATCCAAGAAGGGAAGCAGCAAAGAAAAGGTAAGCCAGTCGGTTTGTACCAGGCCTGTGTACAAAGAAAACTGGCAGAAGTGGGATTTGAACCTGCCACCTCCGGAATACGATACCTGTATATGAAGCTTGATATGGGGGAAAAGGGACCCCCCGCCCCACCCCCGTTTTGTGTTGGTCATTGTGTTCCCAGAATCTCAGGTATTCTTTTCAGAAATCTAGGGGGGATGTGTTGGGTAACAATAGTCTGGAGTGTGCTTAGGGTATAGGGACAAAGGGGGGGGGGGTACCCTTTTCCCCCATATCGTGCTGGGTATCGATACCGGTGCTCTACCAATGTTGGCGATCTCCCAAATTGTCAGTTTTCTGAAGTCGTAAACCCATAATGCCGTATAGCCAGGGATCACGCCCAATTTTACGACACAACCTGGGAAGCGACATTGTGGGGATCACAATGTGTACACTGTGCTGAATCCAACAAAATACAACAGGTATTTGTTTGTATGAGCCCTGCCAAATCCAACGAAAAGTTGAAAACCCGACTAAAAGTTTACTAGAAGTCTGCTTCCACCTTGCTAAATACGACAAAATTCAACTGGTATTTTTACATGTAGCTGCTATCCTGCTGAATACAATAATATCCAACACAAAAAAATCAACAACAAAATAATAAAGAGAAAATATCTCTGTTCCAATTTACATCATCCCCCGACGCAAACATTCCATCTTCTGACTGATTACGCGGTACCCGCTGCTGCATTGGATTCGAATCGGCCAGCCAACCCCAGCAAGCTCGGTGGTCGAGTGGTTAAGACGTCTGCACTAGTCAGGTTTCCTGCTTTTTGGAGGCCAAAATATGTCCTCTCCGAGTTCAATGTGAATCCGGTTTAAAATTTGGGGGGTAGAGGTGGTCTAGGGTTGTTTTTTTTAGGGAAATTGTGGAAATATCATTGTTGAAATGCCCCGAGATCGCCACTTTTAAAGTCGGCTTCGTAGCTCTGTTTTTAGACGCTCCCAGCTGTTTTATAAACCCGTTTGTCCGATCCTATTTACACGACGTACACAGAGCGATGAAGTGCTGTTACAGAGATGAAGTTTACTAAACGAATCAACGATCGCGTTAGGTATCAAGTATTCCATAACGTCATAAAAATTGTCCAATCAACGAACCCCTATAATGAGCATTAGGAAATGCTGTTGTTGATTGAGCGGCCATCGTGTTAATGCTTTGGCCTTTGTGTACGTGAAAGAAAAAAGGTTATAGTAAAATTATCGTGAAATATCGGAGGCATCCGATTTCAAAATGCCGAGAATTTTGGATAGAAATGAAGAACAAATCGTACGGGAGTCGGATAAAGGTGTCAAAGAAAAATGGAAGTGGTCTTGGTTCGAGGAAGATGTGGAAATTAATCTGCCTGGTAAAAGTGGTATTGCCGATTAAGTAAAGTGCAATCTCGGCGAGTTCGCCAAAAAGGTAGATATACCAGGGAAGTCGATGTGCACGCTTTGCAATAAACTGATCAACTATGAAAATCGCGGGAAAAGTGCACTAAAAGCTCATGTTACCACAGCGGAACATGTAAATCTAGTGAAGATAAGAAGGACAAATTGGTAACTTGTTATTATAGAGTGATACATTTAGATTCTCAAGTGTCAATTGTGTTTATTTCTGCTGTTTAATAATAATAGGGCCTATGGACATTCAGATCTAAAAATTACATTGAAAATTGCTTGAAAATGCTACTTTTCAGTACCTAAATTGTCAAAATTTTCTAAAGGGGGCGCTGACCCCTTAAACCCCCGCCAGGGGGCCCCGGCCCCCTGAAACCCCCGGCATGCCTCGCCTTCGGCTCGGGCCAAGCCTACGGCTTGATTGGGTCATTAATAGTGAATCGCTATTTTCCAGTTTTTTCTAACACAACCCATTCTCATGCCTGACTAGTAAGCAGGAAGTCGTGGGTTCGAATCCCACCCGAGTAAGCCTGTGAATTTTTTCACACAGGCTCTCGGAAAGCACTGAGTATACAGTGCTTCATATATTACGTCAGGACAGGGCAAAAGAGAAAATATCTCTGTTCTAATTTACATCATACGATGCAAACATTCCATCTTCTGACTGAATATCCAACACACCATGTAGTTTGCGTTGACTGCTAAATCCAACAAATTACCCGGTACAACAGCTTTTTACCATTGTTGTATTTTGGATTCAGGATGGTTAGGGTTAAGTTGCCCTGTGTATCTTACTGTTTACATTGTAACATTTAATAAGTGTGAACTGCTGTAATGTCCCACATCACACAGGAGTTAACAGTTTTGTTATATCGTGTTAATAATGACAAAACATAAAAGCCGTGACTTACTCTGCAAGAAATGAATTAATCCATCGCAGTGTTTGATTACTGTGAACTTTCTGGCCAAATTTGAGATTAAGAAGTTACTGCCTCAGTTAAAAACAAATGTTGAGTGCAGACATTGCTATGTCACAGCTCGCACCCTACACATGTAACATGCTGCACCTCTTGGGGGTAAGGCTATTCGATATCCATATATTTTTATACCGAAATATCGGCAAAAGAATATCGCGATATTCGATATTATCGTGATGACGTCACTTTTTCCTTAACGGAAGAACGGAGGAATAAAATAAAAATACATGCCGGAAGTCACCACGCCATCATGAGATCGGAATCGGGCCCGCCGGGATTCTGCGGCAGGAACGGGGGGCCGGGTTGACAAGGCTTCCCTTCGCTCGTTGAGTATTTTGAGTTTTACGACATTTACCTTCAGTTGGCTTCTTTATGGCACTACAGAAAGACTAGCGTTTGTTTCTATTTCAGCATTGTTGATTAGTAACACAGATGATAATACCATGGACGATCACATGCGAGCTGTCAACAAACGATCGTGTCGTATATTTTGTGAAGACGACATGACATTGCACAATGTACAATGGATGCGCGGCACGTGTTTTAATCTTTTCTCAAGACGCAGTTCGCTACACGTAACTACACGTACGCGTGCCTTGTACACTGGGGAAAGACGGTGGCATTCAGTGCGGTTGCTTGCACTTGACCAAGGCTAGCAACAAAGCAACGCGCACGCGCAGCTATGCGCTACAGGGGTTGACCTTATTGCAAACAATTGCCATACCCCTCGATCTCAAGACGAGTTCGCAAGCGTGAAGGTACGTACATTGTACACTGGGAATAAGACGGTAGCATTCAGTGTGGTTGTTTGCACTTGACAATGCATGGCGCGGAGGGTAAATCGCGCGGAGCGGAGATGTCATGTCGGGGTTTAGAAAATGGTCAAAGAAATGACACATTTAGTGCATGTATGTATTTTTGTATTCCTCCATGGTACATCATGATACATTATATACTATTCTACCGTCCAATAATTGGAAATAACTGGAAGGTAAACTGGACAAATCCACACGTAATGTGGCCAAAAGGAACATATATCGCGATATTCTTCGGTATATCGAATTCCCCGATATTCTGGTTTTCTTAAAGGGGCCGATACGATTTTCGATATGAAAAAAATATCAAAATATCAGGAAATATCGTCATATCGAACAGGCTTACTTGGGGGGCCTTTGTGATGTATGTGTGAGATAGTACTCTAATGCAGTCGCGTAAATGATGTCATAGTCGTTTTTACAAACTTGATAAGTGACTGCTCTAAGCTAATGAATTTGCGGTGTCCAAGACATAATACAACCAGTCAAAGAGTTGTTTTGACTCCTTTGGTGGAAATATCATTGTGTTCTTTGTTTTGCCAGCCGACTCGGAATCACCAATTACAGTGGAGTATCTGGAGAAGCGGGAACATCCAGTATTTCAGAGTAAGTATGCATATTATTTTGTAGGCTGCTGTGTAAGGACGAATCACATGCTGCAAAACTGACTTTGGACTGTAAGTGTAAGAGTGATCATGAATTTCTTTCTATATAGAATATTCTCGAATGAGAGAGGCCTTATTGAGGTTTGTTCTTATTTCTTGGAATTTTCTAGAGGTTCAAGAACCAGTTCCTTAAAAAATTGTGTTCACAATTATTTGCATTGGGAATGTAAATTTCTAGAAAACTTCTGACATTTCATGGTTGAGATTTGTTTTGCTATTTCTAAATTGCTCTAGATAATTTCAAGATACTGATGGAATTTGAGTGGTAGTGGAGTAATTTTGACTTTGTCATTTTTGTTATTTCTGGTTCATATACAGGAATTAAAAAAAATATTTCCATGAAACTTAATGGGTTTTGTCTCTAATTCTATATGAAAGTACTTGTGGCAAGGACTCTTAAGCTAAACAAGTGTTTTCGTTGGAAATCCAAACCATTTTGTTCAATTTATGGAGGGGGCTAATAATTTTGACCTTAACCCCTTGCGTACGGATGACGCCAAATGGCACCAAAAAACCAGTGCCACCAGACCGGATGACGCCTATAGCCGCTATTTGTGCAGTTTCAATCCATTGTTTGATTATTGTGTATGTTACGCTTGACTGCACAAGCACATTGTGGCCGTTTCGCTTGGCTGCAAAAGCCGGGCACGACAACCAGGCGCCTCCTGTAAATAACTACTCAAGGGGTTAACTATATTTTCTACATAGTTGACCTCCACATCCCACATTATTGACATAGTGGGTTCTCCTCACGTACAAACTTGCGTATCGGCCCGATACGCAATTATTTCTGCCCGATACGCAAAAAAACCGCCGATACCCATTTTTTCATCCCCGATACGCACAATAGTACGGCTCAGTATTATCTTACATGATGCAGGTCCATTGCATGGCGTAAGGCCTAGTTCGCAATTTTACATGTCCGCCGAAATCTAGACGAAAAAGCAGTAAATCTTCCTACATTTTCCGTGTCGTACACGACGTACACCGTGCAGAACGTACACATCGCACCGCCATGCACAACGCGTGGTGGCCACACAGTACATGTATCGGCACCACACACGAATTCCTCGTGGTCGGTGTCGCCCCAAATCTGAACCTCCGTTGTAGGACAATTCTTCGTGCAAGCACCTTCCTGTGCGCGTGCGCGCGTGGGTTCTCTTGGTGCTGGTCGTGTGCTCAATACGCTAAGCAGGGGCAACTTTTATGAGGGTTAAAATTTTGCACTACACCATTTGCAGTGCTTACAAGATCGACCCCACGCACGTCAGGTTTTTTTTCATGGCCGTAGTTCTTTGTATTAAAGGCATTTACGATGGGGACGAGATTGTTGGACGTTGCCAAGTCACCACGTTTTTGTCTCGCGCGTGGCGGAAAAGCAATCAAAAATAGGGTCTTTTTTAAACCAATACATAACATCAGCGGTCCGTGCGCGCGCGCCGCGCATGGAAACCCATATTACTTGCAACTGATTTTAATGGAAACTATTTTAACCATGGAGGAAGGTTCCTTCCTCCATGTTTTAACGAAAGGCCTAATTTTGTAAAATTAATAATATTAACGTTAGTTTTAATATTTTAATTGAATTTTGTTCACATGAATTTTTTTAAACAACACAATGATTTATTTACAGCATTCTAAAAAAAACGGGCTAACCGCCCATGGGGGAACCCCTGGCCAATTTTCTTTTTCACATGAATTTAAAAAAAATTATTTTGGCATAAAAAACGGGCTAACCGCCCATGGGGGAACCCATGGCCAATTTTTGGGGTACTTTTCTTGTAATTTTCAGGGTTTTTAAGCTATAGCATGCATAAAACAGTACACCTATTACAAAACATTCTTGTTTTATTGTAGCTTGAAATTTTCTTTATGGCACTCCCAAAAGGGTAAGCTCTTGGAATTCTTTTCTACTTTATTTTTAATGACTTGCATTCACGTTTCAGGAATGCTGTGCTCATTGTGCCGAAAGCACCACATGAGGCAGGGGACTTATGTTGCATATCTGAAACTTGGAATGGCTCATTTTGTGACTAGAATTACTAGTCCAGAAAGAAAAGTGGTCATTTGATGAAATGTTGATATCCTAAATTTAAAAATCCTAAATTAAATCTCTCATGTTTTTTCCTGAGAAAAAGTACTTGAAAAGCCCAGGAAATGCTCTAAAATGCACCAGAGAGCATCTAAAGTCCAAAATTTCTTGGGGCCCTTAGGCGGGCCCCGAACCCCACGCCATGGCTTCGCAAATTGTCAGTCAACCACAAAATAAATCCCCCACAGTTTTGAAAAATCCTGGGGAGAACCCTGCATACCCATATAACCAACCTTGAGACAACCTCTGATATCCTGGGACCAATTTCATAGGGTTGCTAAGCCAATGATTGTTCACTGACAGGACCTCCGTCTGTTTCATAGAGATTGTGAGCAGTAAGCAGTGAGCCTCAGGGTTCGTTAGCTACAGAATTGAAACCTCTATGCACATACATGTAGATATCTCCATGCATATACAGGCATTAGCATGACGTAGTCGGGAAATAGCACTTAGCCCTAACTATCCCAAGCCTTACAAACTCCAACAGCAGGTTTTGTCTAATTTTGATTGGTTCAGTACTGTAGGGCCTTGGCACCACTACTTTATATGGAGCTATGATGCCCCAATTTGTCTAAGTACAAAGAATGTGCCATAGGTATACTGCACAGTGTTGGATTTTTGACAGGTTGAGGAAGCCTCCTGGTAAAAATGCCTAGGGGGTTAGGGTTAAGCTAGCAACATTTTTTCTCCTGTTCGTGTATTTAGCGCAGCTTTTTTTGCTAACCATTGACCAACCCTATGAAATTTGAAACAGTTTATCAGCAAATGAAAAGGTCATTTCTTTTCTTTATCCCAAATTGACAGATTTTGAGCCAATGGATCTGGAGAAAGAACAGCTAGCGTACATGATGCGCAACAAAGACTCAACATAACACAGGCCTTGCAACATATAGTATCAAATCTATCATAAGGGAGCATTTCATATTGCCCAGATGCTGTATTGATTGCAGTACCACTTTTTTCTTTGTGGTGGTGCATTCCTTACCTCAAAGACCAGTCGAGACCAGTCGAGACCAGTCGAGACCAGTCGAGACCAGTCGAGACCAGTCGAGACCAGTCGAGACCAGTCGAGACCAGTCGAGACCAGTCGAGACCAGTCGAGACCAGTCGAGACCAGTCGAGACCAGTCGAGACCAGTCGAGACCAGTCGAGACCAGTCGAGACCAGTCGAGACCAGTCGAGACCAGTCGAGACCAGTCGAGACCAGTCGAGACCAGTCGAGACCAGTCGAGACCAGTCGAGACCAGTCGAGACCAGTCGAGACCAGTCGAGACCAGTCGGCTTGTCAAAGATTTCTAGTTTCCAGGGGTCAGACCAAGGACAAAGACCCCTATTAGTGGAGGTCTTGCTGCAATGAATGTCTGGCTTGGAAAACTTTAATTCCCCATTGTCCATTGAGATTAGCCAGAGAGCCAAGGGATCAGTGATGCCCCAATTCTTTGAAAGCATTCCTGGCTGGTGGACCACACATATTGCAGTGATGAAACTGCATGTGTGCCCTGACCTGTATAGAATGAGCTCTTTATATCAGCCAGTTGGGCATTAAAATGCTGGTACCGCAAAAAAAACAGCGTTGCCGCAGTTGATACCGCTTTTATACAATGTGAAATGATCCCTAACCACAGAGTAATAAAGCTATTCAAAAAGTGTGTGTTTTTATCCTTTGGAGGATCTTAAAACCCGAGTTTGTTGACAAATTTCTCCAAAATTGGGCTTCATTGGGCCTGTGAAATATGCTGGTTTTGGTATTTTATGCAGTGTTTTGCATGACGGTAGTTTTTTACATTGGCAAGAGTTAGTTTCCCAGAATCTCTGATGGACAGGAATAGGAAATTTGTTTTCTGGGAAGTTGTGCATTTTACGGCCGTTGTGGAGCTAACTACGGAGCCCCTAAAGGGACTTCAAATTTATTTTTGTTATCTCGTGCACACGACATATATCTCGTCCACACGACTTAATTTATCTCGTGCGCACGACACAATTGCACGAGTTATTAACCACTCGTGGTCGTAGCAACACAACTTGCGCGGCAGGCAGGCTTGTTCGCAGTTGACACACAGTAACACTCATGAATGTTCTGATTACAAATAATGGCAGCTTCGTCTCTTCTTAATAAAAGTGATTCCTGATGGCGTGGCTACATTTTATGAGTAGGCCTACATGTCAGTTTTGTATAGGGCATGAGGGTTAAAGCCTTGGCCTTGTGAGCCGAAGCCTTGGCCTTGAGGGTCAAAGCTTTTGCTCCAACACTGTCGTCTAGTCTTTTTCACGTGCAGCTATAACTCTTTCTTCGTGCACTTATGTCATGCGCACGAGATAAATTAAGTCGTGCACATGAGATACATATATGTCGTACGCACGAGATAAAACAAAAATTGGAACTCCCTTCAGGGGCTCCGTAGATACCACTAAGAGTTTTTGATTTTTTTCCCAAATTGAAACTAAAACAAACATGACAATGCAGTTTTGCACAAGGTTATTTGAATTTTGAAACAACCTGCCTTCCAAGTTCCAACCACTTGTGCCCCTATTGTATGTAATCTTCCTGTATTTTAGATAAGTGCTATATTTATACAATCAAATAGAATGGATTTGATAAGGTATTAAGGGGTTGGGGTATATTTGTGTGTACAGTCAATGCAATGGAAAACATGGATGCCACAATTGGTATGTTGAAGAAAAAAAAGCGGGCAAGGGGATTTTGTTGTACGTAGCGAAATGAACACATTGCCTTGGAAGCATCCAATTGGGCTAGAAAAAGCGTTCGTCCCAAAATTGCCATGTTTGGAAAGATCAATATAAGGAAAATGTAATGTACATGACCATCCCTTGAAAATATGCCATTTGTTTGAAAATCAGCCCTGAAAATAATTCCGGGGAAGGAAGTTTGGTTTTGAAAAGTTGGACCGTTGGAAACTGGATAGTACACATAGGGGGTTTTTGAAACTCTGACTTCATCTTCGGCTTTGACTTCTGAATAACTGAGAAGCAAACCAAATGGAAATATTCAAAGTTTTGCTTATATAATCAACCGAATGAATGTTCCTGAAGCAGAACATGCACCAACATTTAGAATGTTTCCATTTGGTTTGCTTCTCAGTTATTCAGAAATTGAAGGCGGAGACGAAGCCAGGGTTTCGAAAACCCCCATATTTTCAAGAAAGGGTTGTGTTTCTACATTGGTTTGTTTTTCTTTTTAAGGATCTGTCCAACCATAGCAGTTTTAGGACAAATTTTTTTTCCGCCACCAAGGTACATTTCCTTCAAACTGTATGTGCTTCTCAGACGGCCGTTATCTTTTGCTAAACTCAGGGGTGGAAGAAATCGGAGATTTCAAAATCCGGTTATCCCTATTTTAATTTAATATGATTTTACTGCAAGTTCCCATCTAGCTCATATTCATGCCAACAAAAAGTGATGAGTGAGCTGCTGCATAAAATGCCCTCCCAAAGACTTGACAGAGTTTGCAGGAGTCAGTGACCTTTACAAAAACACTCCAGAGCTGTAATGTTGACAAAATGGATGGGCAGGCTATTCATATACCAAGAAGATCTCTAGCGAGTGAATGCAGTTACAATCAGAGACCATGGAGCAAATTGGAGGATGTTCCAGTTGTTTTCTTTAGCCTGTGTCACAAAAAATGGAAGGCTTAATTTTTCTAAGGTTGCTGTCGAATATCCAGTTTCCAAAATCGAAATCGAATAGTGGAATTCAAACCGAAAGTTTAAAAATACGGATTTATATCCCAGCACTAGGCAGGATGTCTCACAATGTTGAGTGTGAGGTTTTGGGCTCAGGAGAATGGAGAATGAAAGTATGAAAGTATATTACAAGTATTGCATATTTCAAACTCTCTTGCATTGTATGCAGGGTAAGGGGAAACAACTAACGCAACATAGTATGAAAATGCAACAAAATAAGCAATCACGACAAAGTATTGTCAGAGATCAGAAAGGGTTTAATATTGGAATTGTTTTGAGACTTTCATCAAAATACACAACATAATTTTGTTTTTTATGATTTTGATTTACAGAGTGACCCTTACCCCAATTCTAAAACTACAGCATCTTCCACAATATTTGTTTCCCCTGGTGCTTCCCTGTACACACTTTCAACTCCAGAGACAACAAAAAATGCGCACATCTTTTTGCGTTTGTGAAACAGTGAAGTTGGACTGGAAATCAAATAATTCTTACTTTTTAACCCCAACAGTCACAAATCCTGCATTTTCAATATGATTTTGCATGCACCCTAGGAATTAGGGTTATTGTATAAGCTTGTATGTAAGCATCCAAGCTTATCTACAGCTGAGATGAACTCTTGACAGTTTGGATTTTCGTTGCTTTGAAAGAGTCGATGGTTTCGGGTGTGATTTTATTCCCATGAAATTAATTTATTCGTGTGGTAACTCTTGCCCAACAGATTTTTAATGGACAGCTGGCGGTAATCTGATTCAAACTAAACATGAAATATTTAGCGATTCTGAGAGAAGGAAAATGTATGTAGAGGTATGTGATTACTGCTTGGCTTTTTAAAAATTGCGGGATTTTATTTGTAAGTGTGGAATTCGAATGTTCAGAATTTGAGGGTTTCCTGTTAATATGTAAAAGAAGTGTGTTTTATTAACTGGACGAAAAGTTGTTTCGGTTGAATTCTATAATTAGAATATTTAAAATGTATCATTTACGATTAAATAAATACCAACCAGATGAGTTTTCACTGTACCATGTTTTATTCTCACATTTTGTATTTATGAATTTCTAACTATTTATTTTGCCATCTTCTGAGATAATTCTAAATACACCCATTATGCTAAAATTCGAAAGACCGTACAAACAACCTATTTCCGGTTCCCCATTAATTGGAGTTAAAGTATAACTGCGGAAATAACTCAAATAGCAAATGACTGTACAATCCAATGGCGTATCCAGTGAGGAAGGGGGGTAAACTTGCCCTTGGAGACGCTTTACCGATTTTTCTTTTTTAACTTTCGTTTCTATTTTTTTTTTTTATTTTAAACTTGTGTTTTTTGGTGTGTTTTTTTATTTTGTCTTTTTTTTATTGTTTTTTTTTACTTTGACCCCTCCCTCTCCCCCTCCCTGGGACGAAAACAAATTTCGGAGCCCAAAAAACTTTGAGTAATCTTTTCAACAAAATGTGCAATCTCCCCCCCCCCCCCCCCCCCCCCCCAAGCCTGGATACGCCACTGGTACAATCTCGTGCAAAGCATTTTGATGCAAAAATAAAATTCATCAGACTCTGAAGCATGTTGTACCGAGAGAGGAAGGACAATAGACTCTGGGCCCGGTTCCCCAAATATGGAGACTAGTCTCTTGTACAGTGCTTGTGAGCCGCCCTTATTTTGTATAATCGGTGTCAAGATTATCTCTATTGTTCGCGAGTTGGATGTTTTTGTTCACTTTTTGAAGTTGGGGTGCTGGGCTGCAACCTGCGTGTCAAGTTAATTAGCCTTTTAGAGCTATGGCGGACACAATAGGAGGGCGCTATTTGATTTGGGTAAACCTTTTGTATGGCACAAAAGGTTTACCCAAATCAAATAGCGCCCTCCTATTGTGTCCGCCATACCTCTAAAAGGCTAATGATTGTAAGATCGTGATCCACCAATTGCAGGATCTGATCCACCAATTGGGGGATCTGTATCCTGCTCTAAAGGTGGATCAAGAAAGGTGGATCAGATCCTGATCCACCTTATAACGGTTAGCGTTCCCACTACACACAATTGCAGGATCTGATCCACCAATTGGAGGATCTGATCCGGCAATTTGGCAAAAGGTGGATCAGACCCCCCAATTTGGTGGATCTAGTGGGAACGGGGCCTAAGTTAATAATAGCCTCAAGCATCCTGTGAAATCATGGCACCTGGTGTGCTGTCATTTTAAAGAAAAGTGGAATTTTGTTTCAATTTCCAGCAGTGGTCGGCCGACCATTGCTGGAAATAGTCTAGTTCCCCGACCTGATAATTCTCTGACGTCTATAAATTGCTCTGTTTTGCCTATTTTAGGGCAATTCCCCCCCCCCCCCCCCCCCTCCAGACAAAACCATTTGTTTCTTTTGCAAAAGCATTTTGTTGCTAAGCAAATTTAAAAATAAAGACGATAAATCGAATCATTATTCGGTGCATTTGTAGTAATACCTTTAAAATTCAATATTTGTGGTCTTTGACTCGTGTTACAATGTTTAGATTGCCAACAGTAAAGTTACAAATACAGGCCGTATAAATTCGTATACTAATACAGTGTAATTTGTAAATTCGTTGTACTCGGGATCTACGATGAAACCCCCAAAATGGCCAGATTATATATCTAAGATTTTTAATAATCAGTAAACATGAAACTACAATAATTATTAGTATTATACAGGGTGTCCCCAAAAAATGTCCAGGCAAAACCAGGAATCCTCAGAATCTAGATTTCGACAGATCCTGGTGCGGGAACTTCTTACATGAAAAATAGTCTTTATTTCATCAAAATCAGTCAAGCCAATGTCATTTTTTGTGCAGCACGTTGCCCTATCACCACAGATGAATCGTCGTCGCACAGCAGTGAACCATCTCGAATACCGCATCCTCCGCTCTGGATCACCTGGAGTTGGCGGCTGACCTTGCTGCACAAAAAATGACATAACTTCTGATTGGCTTGACCGATTTTGATGAAATAAAGACTATTTTTCATGTAAGAAGTTCCCGCATCAGGATCTGTCGAAATCTAGATTCTGGGGGTTGCCTGGTTTGGCCTGGACATTTTGTTTGGGACACCCTGTATATTAAAAACGGATAGATATCAGTATCAGTAGCGTTGCAAAGTGTTTCGTGGACTCGGAGGGTACCAAGTATACTTTTTGAGAATTTCCGACTATTTGGGAGTGCGTTATAAATTGGGGCTGGGTGGGGGCGGGGGCATGCAGGGGGTGAAACCCCCGTTGCTACGCCACTGATCAGTATATCTATATAGAACTGTGCTCGATACCATTAGGCCTATCAATAGTGGGATTTTTTTTGGGGGGGGTCAACTATACATTTTTTTAGATTTTCCGGAAAACCTTAACTGATTTCTCGTCCGACACGAAGAGTTCTTCCCCGTCTTGAGATCGCGACAGTGCAATCCCAGCAGGCTGTGTCAAGTTCCTGGTGATACAGCCAAGGTAGTCGCCCTCCATGGTGAATTCATGAACCGCCTTCTCCCCTTCCTTGTGACCATTCACCACCAGGATCTTCTTGCTCTCCGGGGAGCAGGCCACCGACACGGGCAGCCAGGGTTGCAAGGTGTCCGGCACGCGGAGAGCTCGCTGTGGGCTGCCAATGTGGTCCAGTAGCTTGATGGAATCCGTGGGGTCGGCAGGCAGCACGATCAGGTACTGGCCGCCGATGGCCAGCTGGGCTGGCCGAGTGCACTCCAGCAGGCGGATCCTGCTGCCGCTTGGCTCGTGGACGGTCACGCAGCGCCGGCTGCGATCTCCTACGTAGATGCGGTTCCGCTCGTCCACGGCGAGGCAACAGAGCCACACGGGACCGCGGCAGTTGTCGTTGGCCGCTGTGGTGGTGAATGCGCACAGGTACCTCCCGTGCTGGCTGAACACCTTGACGAAGGTAGAGCAGTCACAGACGATGATGTGACCGGCTCTGGAGAAGGCGACGGCCCGCACGAAGCCCATGATCGTGTCGATCCCGGCCCTCGTTTCCTTCATGATGTTTTCGATGGTGGTCAGTGACACCCGGTGTGTGCCTCCCTGTTCGAAGACCTGAGCGTTTAATCTCTGATTCTCCACCACGATTAGCTCTCCCCATCGTGATACAGCAAGGGCGCTGGTGTCCCGTAGTTCACCATTCGGAACCGTACACCCCACTTCTCTCTGCAGAACCCACTCCCCTCGGATATGACCGAGTGAACCCGTGTCATACCCAAGAGCGTTTTGGTTTGGGTCGTGTCCCTGTGATGAAAATTCAAACTTGGCCAAATCGCTACCGATTTCAAGACAGTCCGAGCTGAACGAGCTGAGCTGCTGGTGAAGAGATGCAGTCAATGCCCGGTGGCTGGCCAGCACTTCCAGATCAGAGCCACTCTCAACAATCCGAGCTGCTAGGCTCTGAGTCTGCCTGAAGCACGCCAGGGTGCTATCTAGTACGTCCCTGCGACCAGACACGATTGTCTTCCTTTCCATCCCAAGACTGTCGATGTCTTGGAGGTGACGCTGCCTCTTTTGTTCAATTCGCTTCTGTGAGACCACGAGCGCGTGGTCGGCCGAGCGGTTCACCTCGGCTTGGGCTGTTAGTGCCACCGAGTTAATCCGTCTCCCCAACTCGGTGAGTTCGTTCAGAGCGGTGTCTAGCTTGGCCTCGACTTCTCTCGACCTTTGGACAGACTTCAGTAGTTCTTCCCGCTTGTCTCCTATGGCATCTTTCAGGTCTACGCATTGATGGTCCGGTTTGGGGTGATCCACGACCGTACAGTCCCGGCACACCATACTCTGACAGGGTTCGCAAAAGAATCGGAAGATTTCGCCCGGGTGTTTCTCGCAGCCATCCGCGGGCGGGGGATCAGGGCTAGTAGCCGGCGGGGCAGCCGCCTTGGCAGCCGCCTTAGCAGCCGCCTTAGCAGCCTTGTCACTCGACCTCGGGAGCTCCCGTAAATCGACAACTGTGTGGTGCCGCAACACTTTAAACGACGAATGAGCCGCCTTACAGGCAGCACACAGGAGGTTCTCGCACTCGTAGCACCGGGACGATGCTTCTTGCTTTCCAGCCTCGCACACGTCACAGAATAATCTCGACAGCTCCTCTTCCTTCATGATGTCAGGCGACGCCATGACATCGGTGAGTTGGTTGACCAAGTGATTGTTCTTCAGCTCTAATACACCACCGTGCGGCATGTCGATCATGTGTCGACAGGGCGGTGCCGTCAGACTCTGTTCGTTTGGAGCCCCGTGAAGGTCCAAAGAAGCAGCCCAGTTTTCCCAGACACTTTTTGCAGAAAGTATGCTGGCAGCTTAGTACTTTGGGGCTACTCAGTCGGCTGTAGAATATTCCGCACGAGAGGCAGTTGTTAATCTTAGCAAGCAGAATGCTTGCCATCGTTTTTATACTAGTCTCGAAATTAGATTCAGTAGAATATGATGAAATAATCTTGTTGTTCTTGTTACAAATTTTCAACTGTTAAACAAAAAACAAGACCTTTGGTCCGCGCCGTCCCGCCATTTCTGACTGCTGTGATCCAGTCACGTGAAATCTTGGACCGGAACAACCACATAGTCCAAAATGTGACAGTTCTGCCCTGTCTGCATATAAACAGCCCAATATAGCTGGTTCTCAAGAAAGATCAACAAAATCCACTGACAAACAAGCAAATACTTATTATGTACTTGAACCCGACCTACCCTCAATTTGTCGTGTTATCTGTGTGTTCTGTGGTTTTGTGTCTACAGTGTGACGCACGTATGACGTCAATGCAGGAGGTTGCGTTTGTAAAACAAATAAAGAATAAAAACTTTGTAAGAACACGATTGCTTCCGGTTTTTGTTTTGGGATCGACATTCAAGTGGTTTGGATATAGATTGATCCACGACGACTGGCGAGGAAGGGCGCGGGGAGGGGGGGGGGGGGGGGTGGGGACCATACCCCCCGAACTAAAAAAAATATTAGTAGTACTAGTAACAGTAACAGACAATGCCAGAGATTTGTGCGTACCTCCATTACGCCTAGCCGTTGTTTCAGGCGCCCGGCAAGCAGCATTTGAACTTACGCTTCAGTAGTAAATAGAGGCACACCCCTTTTTCAAATTATTTTCCAGACGCCAAAAAAAATTGCTCTTTTTTCTTTTTTCTTTTTTCTTCTTCTTCTTATTATTATTATTTTATTATTATAGGAATTTTCCTCAATTGCCGGATAGGGCGACACATAATGCTATAAAAGAGTGGGTTTGGGTGACGCGGTCGAATAGGGCGACACATAACTGTCGCCCTATAGTGAAAGTCGCCCCTTTGGAGTGTTTTTTCGTAAGGCGCGTGGGGAAAGTGCTCTAAATGGGCGACACTCGTGTCGCCCCTTTGGGGTTATTTCGGGCAGAGTCGCCTATTTGCCGCATCTAGGAGATTTCTAATTATTATTATTATTATTGTTGCTTATTTTATTGCCTGGGTTCTGCTTTAGCTTCTGAAAAATTGCTCTAGATCCACCAGTAATGACTGGTGGCGGTATATTTGTAAGTATAATGAATCATTAGGGAGGGGGCGGATCAAGGGATTTTTGCAGGGGGGGGGGGGTCAGGCGGCACCCGCCTCCCCACAAAAATATGAATAGAAGAGGGGTGGGTGTCTTGACTACGGTAGGCCTACCCATGGATCTGCTCCTGCTATGAGCCTATGCGACCTAAAATACTAAAAGGTTAATTCTTACTTGATAAAAGAATTACAGTTAGGCCTACAGCTTTGGTTGTCCTAGGTTCTGTATTATTTACATGCAAACTGAAACTAGCGATTGAAGTACCAATCACAGATGAGCATGTTGAACTCGAAAGAAGGGGTTGAGTGGATCTAAACTACATGTATAATCGTTTTTACCCAGAATCGAGCTTTGTTCTATCTTGTTTCATTTTGCATACATAGGTCGGTCTGTCAGGAGAAAAGTGGAAATTCCCATACCTTGCTGGAAAAAGAAGATGCAAGCATTATACAACCCTGACGAACGTGTTCCTTTGATTCATAAGATGGAATTTGCGTCGGGGTGATGTAAATTTAATATTGGGTTTTCCCCTTCACTACCGTATTTCATAAACACTGTATACTCAGTGTTGTCCCGAAAGATTATTTGGAGAAAAAACACTCGGGAATGGACTTGAACCCACGACCTCCTGCTGTCTATTAGGCCTATATGGTGCAGACGTCTCACCACTCGACCACCGAGCTTGTCGGAGTTGGCTGGTTCGAATCTACTATATGTATAGCGGCGGTGCCGCAGCCAACTGTTCATTTTTTCCAAATAATCTCTCGGGACAACACTGAGTAGGCCTAGTGTTTATAAAATACGTCGGTGAAGGGCAAAACCCAATATTGAATTGACATCACCCCGACGCAAATTCCATCTTATAGTTGTTCCTTTGAGTTAACCCGAGTATTATAATGCTAATTAAAATGTAATTAGACAGCATTATACTTCAACGTTG
Organism: Hippasteria phrygiana; assembly: GCA_037893225.1. NCBI lineage: Eukaryota > Metazoa > Echinodermata > Asteroidea > Valvatida > Goniasteridae > Hippasteria > Hippasteria phrygiana. Next base: position 2,174,424 of record JAZGUH010000056.1, read on the forward strand.
CCCCACATTACAATATACACCTACCTCTAAAAAGTAACTGACGTCGCACTGTTAACACCAGGTTTGCTATTTAAGTGGGGACATGCGCAAAGATTACCACGTCGTGGTGTTTGCACTTTGTGTGGCCGAAAGTAGCCGAAAAACTGGCCGAAAGTAGTGATCCCAATCCCAACGTGTACTATTATACTGAACAGTGGCGTAAATCCGTGTCGGTGAGTGTGGGAAGGGGGTGCATGGGTGGGGCTTGGGGATGACCAAAACCCCGGCCGGCCAAAGAAATTCGGAAGTGGTGGGGGGGGGGGGGGGTGGGGGTGGGATGGAGACAATATGACACTTGGAGGTGTTTTCATGATACAAAGGTCTGGTCCCCCATGTAGGCTGTGTACATCTTATGCAAACTTGCACAATATGTCTGTCTCAACGCAATTAAAGGGGCTGTATCGTCACGATCATAGCAGGCTTGCGGCTGTACACTGAATCCCGAACTGATGAACGCAGATGAACCCAGTGTCGACATTGTGTCTATCGCGTTGTATTAGATGGTGGACAGTACAGCAGTATGGATTTCGCGCGAATGTTAGTGGATGAGTTAAAGCAATTTTTGACTAATCGGGGAATACCTTGTGCGGGAAAGAAGAGAGAGGAGTTGATAGATTTAGCGGAGAAGGGGTGTAAGAAGTACGGTCGATGCATTGGCGATACTCACTTCCGGTTTTGCGATGTCGACTTTTTCCCATGATGCACTGCGCAATTTGGCCTCTCCCCGGCTTGCCGCTGGCGGCGCCCGAGTTGTGAATCGACCGAATTGCAATGACTGCTGCATGCATGGTCCTATAGGCCCTTTACGAAACGAGGCTAGAGGCTTCAGGCTACGGGCTAGGCTTGGGCTAGGCTCGGGCTCGGCTTGGCCCAGGCTTCAACGCAAAACAAAATGGCAGCCAAAACGTTTCGTACGCTCAGGCTTCGGGAGGCTTCGGGAGGCTTCGGTTGACGGGGGGGGGGGGGGGGGGGGGGGGGGTGGCTTCGCGATTCGGTTATCGGCTCGACGTCTATGGTAAACTGAAAAAAATACTCGTGCGTAAATGAGTGTATTGATTTTTATCTCATGCAATTTTACTGAATTTGTTCCAAATATAACTTCACTAATCAACAAGGTTGCTGAGAATTTTCTGTTTTCTTCGGTTATTTTCTGGTTATTAAATTAATTTCAATAAGTGGGATTTTGGGGGAGGGGGCGGTTGAAGTGGGTTTGGTGAAGTGAGGTGCTGGGTTGAGTTTAGGTGCATGCTTCTAGATTTATTTAAAAATTTATATATATAAATGTCTTGGAGGTGGGGTGCTTGTGTTTCAGTAATTCGAAGCATTTTCAGGACCACTTTGAAGTACCAACAATTAATACACAACCCTCGTAATAACCCATACTGTCAATCCCCATCAAGAATTATAAGTTAAATGCATGTTTAGTTAAAGGCAATTTGCAGTAATTAACTGCAAACTCATACCAGCAAATCAGTACCAATAAAATACTCAATACCAAACTCAACTGGGTTTCTCGACTTTTAAATTAAAGGAATTTTATTCAATAAGATTTCAAATTATAATTTAATGTGTTTTCAATTTTATATTTAATATAATTTAACTATACAGGGTGTTTGACTATAGTATATGCCACTTTAATTTACAATGCAATACAAATTGAAATTATTTTATCAATAAAATATATGTTCTTTTCAAAGCAAGACTTCATTATGAGGTAACTCATAAAACATGAAAAATGTAAATATAATTTAAAATCAATATATTATGTACCTTCTTAACATTGTTGGTCATTTATGAAAGATTAGGAAAGGTGTTCCAATAAGAAATAGTGTTTTTGCTGTACGTTTATAATTAGGAATGAGAATATAAATGGGTAATGTATGGGTCCAAAGTGTGATGTGGGATAGATTTTGACAACCTGAAAACCTTAATTAAATCTAACTGAAGCTGTAAGACCATATTTCTATATTCTATTCATTATTTAATATAAGTACTCCATTCATTCTTGAATTTGAGGATGCTTTTACAAGTTTAAAATGACCAATAAAACAGGCACAGAAAATTCATCAATGTGAGGAACACCAATCCAAATCAGTAGAGGTGAAGTTTTTGCAAGATTTGTTTTACTTTAGAACAAACAAGACAAAAACATAAATATGCCAATTACGCAAAATAAGAATCGAGTCCAAATTAACCGCTGAATAGATATCAAATAGAGGGGCACAACCATCACACTGTAAACTGTTTAGGCAAACAAAATAGTTCTGCTTCCAGTTACCCTACCCTACCCTACCCTACCCTACCCTATTTTAATGGCCCCATTTTTTTCGGGGGAAAAGAGAAAAAACCAAATCAAAACACATAAATGCTTTAAATACTACCTTTAAACCTTGACTACATGTAGACACCTACATATTCTCAGCACACAAAAAATGCCAAAAAAAAGAATTCCCTACCTACCTACTTCCTACCTACACGTACCTACCCTATTTTCAAATGCCATGTATTAAATCGGAAGAACTATTTTTTGTTGTTGGCCTTAAACACATTTGACCATTCGGGTAGCATTAGCAATGACTGTTGTTTTAATACTTGTTGGGCAGGTAGTTTGCTTTCCTGGAGAAAGAGGGCATAAGTTAAAGGGTGCATCCAGAATTTCAAAATTAAATTGCTTATCAGAGGTAACAGGGGTGGGAAAAAAGAGTACCATAAACTTAAAGAATGACCCTTTATATTAACTGTTGCTGTGATCCAGTGGGACACCCCCGCCCCCATTCCAAAAGTGGGGGATAATCATTCCCCCTAGATCTACACCATCGAACTTGTGCTGCACTATCAGTCCTTATAGTTGCTAAAATGTAAACAATTATGTTGTCTGCCTTTAGATATTCATGTTAACTTGCCTTTTTGAGCCAGGCTTTCTATAAAAGTACTCACTTTCAGTCCCTCTGATATTCTTTTGCTTAATTTTCCAACAATACCAAAATTAAAAGAGTGTGCCAACCATGCAAGTGTTAGTTTGTTGTTGTTTTTTCAACAATAAATGAAAATGGTCACTGCAAACATACATAGAAATAGGATCCGTCTTTGAGTTCAGATTTCCAAGGACTTGAGAATGAGCTGCTGACTTCACTATAATTGTGCCATTTCTACTTGGAGCATGAAGTGGTGCTACTGCAACCCAACTACCTTATCCATACCCTCGACAACTGCAAGCCAGAAGGACAGCTGTGGTGCCTGGTTTAGGACTCTTGGTTCCTGTTAACAACAGATACAAGTGAAATATTTATTATCACAAACTAAACAATGCAATATTTGCTGCTAAAATGAAAACTGAATCCATGGCTGTTTTTGCTCGGTCTGGATTTTTAATCTCTGCCTACTTGCAACAAAAATATAATCATTGCCCTTTCCAAAAAGCAACAAATAAAATGTACAATGTATTAAACTACCTTAACTTAACTCCCTGGAATATGTGTAAAATTGTATTAAAATGTAAGAATTTTGGATTTTTTTGTTAATTCAAAGATTTTTCATCCATGATATCCACAAAAAGGGAAACACTTTTTGACACAAGTCAAATGATGCCGATGAATCAGTACCTGCAATAGCTATTTCTTCTTATTATTATTTTTGTTTTGTTTTCTTGTTTTTTTTTTTTTTTGGGGGGGGGGAAGAAATTGTCAGCATGATAGCATTCATTTGTACATAAGCATATAACTAATAGTAGTGGGTTTATGCTTCATTTAAAAGCCTGTTAAGTTTTGTCTTCACATGTAAAATTACGTTAACTACAAATATGTAATAATGTGACACAACATAATTACGTACCTGTGATGTATAGCCCTGTCCATCGCCCAAATTCTGAAGTATTGACCGTATCCACTTCAAAGTCCAATAAATTACCCCGTTCCTAAAGGATTTTTTAAAAGAGAGAAAGTAAACTCATTTAAGACAGAAGTTAGAACTTAGCCTTTTGTTTGAACAGATCTGATTTGAGTCTATCTCTTTTAACTCCACCCTTCAGAATTCAAATGTCACTGAACACACAATCCTAACTCTGCCTCTTGTGTCAGTAATCTCGGATGTGTACATGTAGGAATTGGATTTCGGCAAAACGAGCAGCAGATAGGTATACTGTTCTAGATGCAACTTACTATGTAGGATAGCTTTTAAACTGAACAAATCGTTTTTTCCTCTAATAACTCAAGCTCTGTCTCACTACTGCATTCGGAACTCTAGGTGACGCAACATTGAGTTGGTGTAGGACCTCAGACCATGCATAGCCCAGCGACCGGATTCCCCTATCCACAATGCATGTGTTCAGCGCAATCTGGAGCATTGCGCAACTCTCTCCCGAGTTCTTATCCCTATGAACTTGGATTTCATATCCCTATGAATGGATTTCATTTAAAGGGAAATGAGCTCAGGAGGGAGTACAATAAACCTGCGCAAGACTCCAGATTGCGCTGGCTTTACCCAAACATGGCGATTGTGTATAGACTGTAGTGTAGGGCCCCTCTTTAGTTTGATCAAATTAGAGTCAAGGTTTTTTTTCTCATTCCCCAAAATGACTTTTTCAACCTAAAGGAGACTTATCTTTAATACTTCTATTGACATCGTTTTGGGGAATTTTGAACAGTTTATTGGGGTAAAAAATGCAATTTTCTTACGCGCTTTACGGCAGTTGCCATGTGAATCAACGCGGTTTTGCGTGTTTATATACTGTGCGTCGCGGTGGTAGCCATCTTTATTTTCGCGTTGCGTTTTGTCGTCTTCATCGTCGCTTTACCCCAAAATTTCCCTCAAAAACTAGAACCCTGCCGTTTATCTATGGCATACCTGTTGGTTTGTAATGTCGCTGACTAGTTTGGCAATTCCAATAACCTAAAAGTAGATTTTTTTTTTCCCTATATAGCATGTATAAATAGGGAACAGGGCCCTACACTAGCTTAACACACGTAGTACAATCGCCATCATGATGAAGTTGATGAACTTGTCCTTGAACAAAAACAACTGAGTTGTATCCCAAAATTACTTACACTGAAATTTCGCTTTGCCTGGCTCAGCTCCGCTGGCCCCAAGTTGTCCTATCTCCGTCAGAATCATTTATGTTGGCACACAAGGTGAAAATAAAAGCGAGATGCCGCACAACGGCCGTACTATTCTACCACACCACTGTTCTTTTTCGTTTCCAAGATGGCGATTCGCTGAAAGTTTTTCACACTGACGTCATCAAGCCCGTCTGCAGCCCCACTTCGGTAAGGCTAGATAAGGCTTCGGATTTTGGCCCAAAACGGAGCCTCGGGCTTCATCACCTAGCCCAAGCTCGTCATTTCGTATGAGGCTTCAAAATGGCAGCCGCAAAAACGTAGCCCAAGCCTAGCCTCTAGCTTCGTTTCGTAAAGGGCCATAGACTAATCCGGCGACCAAAATTAGAAGCATTTACTGCGGTGGCGAGGCGCTCGCGTGCGTGTTAGACGCACGCGCTCGACGCAGCTTCGATCAACAGGGTGTTTACAACTTGCCAAAATGCGCACGCGACTCAAATTAAAGAACGCGGGCAGCCTGCACGCGAGCGCGGCACCACTGTAAAAATGGCGTCGGCGAATTCCTGTATACTGCATGTACAAGTATTTTGTATGTGTTTGTGCCACCAAAAATATACGATAGGCCTACAGTCGAACATAGTCCGTGCCACCCACCCGCCGGCCAAACGCTAAAATAAATGTACCATGACAGAACCAAACGAAAATAAGTAAATAAGTAAATCTGTATTTATAATTGTAAAATAAATAATGTACCAGCCCCTTCCTATACAAAAATAGAGTTGTAGGCCTATGTATCGAAATAAATTTTGACTAAAATCGGCTGTGCGTGCAATGATGAGCAAATCAAAGTAAAACAGCTATACTGATGGCGATATTGAGTCCACGACCTCGTGTTACATTTGACGGCAGGACTTTATGGAAAGTTACATCATAAGAGTTATTTCAACACTATTAAATAATAAACACAATAATAACAGTTATTACCAATAAATACTATACGCCAATGAAATGAGATTTCACCAGTGGCGAGTAAATCCATGTCGAAAAGTGGGGATGATTATTGAATTTGTCAACGAAGTACTGCATCTTGAACTGTTCTCAACGGGGGATACCCCCGCCCCAAACACCGCTTGGAATTTGAAACATCACTTTGTGTACAATTTCCCCATTTTAAATTTGTTTACTAAACAAAAAAGAAATACAAATCGGCGGGCCCCTGAACTCCTTCCCCGTGTTTACGCCACTGGCGCACAGATCCCCACATCACTATGATAAAGATGACTACCGAAGAAACAAAGAAATAAACACCCCTACAAATATTCAAACAACCCTAATTTTCACCTGTTTTGCACGAATTATTCGCTTATTACTTTTTATGACAAGAACAATTCACATACCGAGTACATGGATCGGATGTACTGTACATGTAATGTATGTACTGTACATGTTGACTATACATTACATGTAGACTTGATGTGCGGAAATATTGTTTCACACAGCGAGTTGTTGACAAGTGCCAGTGGAATAGCGACCAAGTGAAGTTGTTTCAGCTTCATCTATCAACTTTTTATAAAAAGAAATGTACTTCTAAGTTCTAGATTGTATTTGTTTTTTCGCTGCTAAAGAACTGTCTACAGCCACTACCCCTCTTTTAGTAGCATGATAATTTTGTTATTGAAGTGACGGATCAAAATAAGCCTGAAGCTTTTTATCGACCTAAGTTTACAAGCAAGATACAAACAAGATACATCCAAATGAATGTACACATAATACATAGACCCTTTTACGGATACTCCGCCTGTGGGATTTTGTGTACAAAATTTAGCGCAAACTGTCCCACAGCTAGCGACAAGACACGTTGCAGTTTTGCTGTGCACATTTACATGGACAAGCACCCCGTGTGCCGAGTCGTCCTCTCTGGCAAGAGTTTCGGCATGTACATGTCATAGGTTCTCCAGCGTAAGGTTCTACTTCTATATCGCCAACCTCCAATTCCATGCAACTTTCAGACAAATATTCTATGGCACTTGTGTGTACATGTGAATGAAATTTTATGAAATAAACAGATGAAATTTGAACGTTTTTTCTAATAATCTTACTCTTAGAGAACTGAGTGCCACGATGTGTGCTACTTGTTTATAAGTATACGTGTACACGTATGTGTATGTACGCAGACGTTGGACATGCGTGCGTGTTCCAGGGGGTGTAGTTTCCAAAAGCCAATTCTCAGAACAGCCATATAACAAACGGATGGAGGTTAAAAATAGCACATAACCGAAATGAAGCGCAAGGGGGCGCACTCCAATATTTGATTTGTTAACGCGAGATGGCGCGACGATACAGCCTCTTTAAAGCTTTTGTACGCTGTAAAAAAGAAACACCGTTCTTTACGGGAATTTCCTGGCAGTTTGGACGCCATCGCAATCCCGTAAAAAAAACGGTGCAAGCTGCGACTCATGAACACTGCTATTTTACGTTTCTGTCCCGTAAAATAACCGTGCTATTCCTGTAAAAATACAGGGTATAAAAGATTAAACTCAGTTACTGGAAACTTGGTGTAAGTAATCACGAATTTACAGAAATGGGAACCAGATTAAATATACGTGATTTATTATACATGTACATTATATTACTCTATAGATATCAATTGTAAAAAGCTTACTAAACACTACACACTGAATATGTCGCGCTTTAACTTTATATTCAGCCTTATCCTGCCATCATGAAGTCACGGTTTCTGATGAAAAATTTCAATATTTGAATACGCAAGAAGACGTAATGCGATTCTTCACCTCTGTTTACAAAAAATCTAAATTCCTATGTGGAATTGCTTAAATAATTAAATATTTTAGTCACAAAAAATCGTGTTTTTGGACGAAACACTGCAATACAACATGACTTGTGTGAACCCAAATTTCCTCAGTTCTGATTGGTCAGTTGCTGCGTAATGAGATTCGTGTTGGAGATTTTACGTTCAAAATCCGTTCAAACTAAAATACGATGACAGTCTGTTTTTGTACAGGGGGAAAAACCCGTGATTTTATGGGATTTGTTTTACAGTTTACTGTAATAGTTTTCCGTTTTTTATATACATTTTGTGTGTTGGAAAGTTACAAGATAACCCAGAAATTAGTATTTTTGATTTCTCACCACACAGATCGGGGGGCGGGGGGGAGGTGATCCAATGGCCAACTCCCTTATCCCCCGGTATTTCCCATGGATGGTACTGAAAATGCATGCCGCCACATCGAGTTTTCATGCTATCTGGAGTGTGTAGACCTTGCGATGTGCGTATGACGTCATCTGGCAAGGTTTTCTGAGTAAAACCAAAAACGAAACACTGATAAACAATTTTGTTGAGGACAAGATTTAACTTTCGTTTTGGCTATTTATGATTTGGGACCAAAATGCTGAATTGCAGTGTATATTTTCTAAGGGTCCAAACTCCATGCAGAAAACAATGACTTTGATGCCATCAAATTGAGATCGAAGTAAACAAAGTGAATTAAGCCTATATATACACATAGGCCTACGCTGTTTGGAGCACGGCTTATGACAAGGTCAAAGAGGAATAAGAACGAAATATTCCTCCATGCTTGAACTGGGAAAAACTGGTTCATGATACGTTTTCGTTTTACAATGGAAGGGAACAGAAGAGCTGTATCTGGCAACATGCCTATTGGCATAAATTCTGCATGCAATTGCCATTTATCGTGCACGTATATACCAAGCACCGTGACAATTTCCAACACGAAATTTCCGAAAGCTACTTTTCGTGATAATTCCATTGCAGAAACCACGAAACCCTAAATAAGATCTGAGCTTTTTGGTTTTAGTTTCCAGGCCTACTGGTACTGGCTCCATCTCCATTTATGCAGCCATGGGCGGCGATCCCGGGGGATGGGACGGGGGGACATGTTCCCCCCAATATTTTTCGGGGGGAGGGGACGGCTATGGTAGTGCCCCCTATAATATCCTCATGGTCATATACATTTTATTATGGGTCATTGGCTTTTACATGCCCCAGAATGTACCAGAATACACAAAGATCAGCACACATTTTCAAAAATTCCCCATGCAGGATACACGAGAGACACGGTGCTTTTTCCTCCTCCCCCCCCCCCCCCAAAATATACAATTTGAAGAGAAATCGCTACCGCTGGTTGCAGCCAAACACTTCAAGCAGAAACTTTTGAACGCTAAGATTTAGCATATATTAACGTGTAATTTTTTTCTTCAAAATCACCCCCGAAAAAGGCCAATTTAAGGAAACTGATAAATCGCCTGATGTGAAAGAGAAATATCGTTCCAAAAATTGACCTCACTTCTGAAAATCTAAAACACATACGGACTAGTGAAACTCGGTGTACTCATAGAAAGATGAAAATTTATGAAATCATTTTGTGGCAATCATTAGGTAAAAACTGAAAGTTAAATAGAAGAATAAAATGTCTTCTATGGCAAATTTTTAAAATAAACGTGCAGGACCCATGAGCATTTTCGACAAAAATCTAATGTGACCATTGATAGGGTCAGTGAATGAGACTGTAAGTGTAAGCGAGACACTCAAGCCAGCCGGCTTAATTTAGAGCCCATCGGCTGTAGGTAGGTAGGTATTATCTTCGCCAAGTTTCGTTCTCACGCATGTATGCATTTGAACAGAAGCGTGGAGGATTTTTTTAAAGGGAAATAAAGTCCGAAATTTTATTACGTTCCAATTCATTTTTTTCCTAATTCGTGGCTCCGGAGGATTTTTTTAAAGGGAAGTAAAGTCCGAAATCTCATAGCGTTAACCCCATTCGGATGTCGTTTTTAAAAATTAATCGCGGCCCGGCCCGAGCTCGCCCTGGGTATGGGGTTGGCTGAAGTAGGTTTCCGCGAAACAAGTGTGAAACGACGCGAGGTTGAACTCGGCAGTAAAAACGCCAGGGCCGACCCGGGTGGAGTTCGCCCCGGGGTTCGGCGCTCTAGTGTGAAAAGGCCTATTGAGAAATGGGGGAGGACACTGCCACATCTGTTCCCCAAAACAATATTGGGGGAAGGGACATCGACGCCCGTGGGATTGTCTCAGTGGAAATCCGGCAACATCTACATAAAACACTAACAATTTTGCACTTTCTTTTGATTTATTATTGGGTCTCCGTAGAGACCATCAAAAATTGCATATGCCGACGGTATTTCACGTCGTCATTGCGGGGTATTGGGATAAGTTTTCAACTAGCAATAATCGCACCTCGGGTAAACCTCATTGGTTACGATATCGCCTCTGCGCAAAGATAACGTAACCTGTGTGTAAGGCTGATCAGTCTGAACGGGTTAACGTGCTACTCACGGTGGGCACTCGTACAGACTTCGATCGAATAACGGGCGCTTTGAAATGCTGTTTGCGCATGAGCGTGACCCTGATCGTAGCAAACGCCATAAATCATCCTCACATATCGATTTAGGCCTTTTCACACTAGACAAAAAGTGGACAAGTAAAAATCCTACTTTTTTGACAAGAAGTATAAACGCGCACACCCTCTATTCGAAGTAGAACAGTATGTGTGCAGGTATAATGTACATGCGCACAAGCCCTATAGTTCTGCGAGGCCAATGTTTGCACGGCATGCGAATGTCCAGGAAAATGTCCAGAAAAGTCCTTTATATTTTCGTTATCACCGCTGCTTCCAAGGCAGGATTATTTTACAACCCGGCTGAAGTAGGTTTCTGTGAAACAAGTGTGAAACGACGCTGGGTTGAACTCGGCGGTGAAAACGCCAGGGCCGCCCCGGGTGGAGTTCGCCCCGGGGTTCGGCGCTCTAGTGTGAAAAGGACTATTGATAGGTGGGGGATCTGTCCCCCTCAAAAAATATTGGGGGAAGGGACATCGACGCCCATGAGATTGTTTCATTGGATCAAGGAAATCCGGCAACACCTGCATAAAACACTAATAATAATTCTGAACTTTCTTTGGATTTATTATTTGGTCTCCGCAGAGACCATCAAAAATTGCATATGCCGACGGTATTTCACGTCGTCATTGCGGGGTATTGGGATAAGTTTTCAACTAGCAATAATCGCACCTCGGATAAACCTCATTGGTTACGATATCGCCTCTGCGCAAAGATAACGTAAATCTGTGTGTAAGGCTGATCAGTCTGAACGGGTTAACGGGCTACTCACGGTGGGCACTCGTACAGACTTCGAGCGAATAACGGGCGCTTTGAAATGCTGTTTGCGCATGAGCGTGACCCTGATCGTTGCAAACGCCATAAATCATCCTCACAAAAGTCATATCGATTAAGGCCTTTTCACGCTAGACAAAATTTCGGGGTGACCCCGGGCGAAATGGTTAGTGTGAAAGTCGCACCGCGTGCGGGGTTTCGTACAACCGGGGTTGACAACCAGGTGGTCCCAACAAAAGAATTCCAAAGGTCAAGTCAAAGCGCGCGCTATTGTTAATTGTACAGATTGGCCGAAAGCGCAGCGTACCGCGGATAATTTGTATAGTCGTACATTTCAATAGTCATGGAAGACAAAAGGAAAGAAAATAAAGAAAATAAAAAAGTGGATTCCTCGATTTCAGATTTCCGAAAATGTGTAAAATAGAATGGTTGCTGCATGCCCGAAAAAAATTAGTGCCCCAAGAAATCAGGTTAGATGAAAGCAAAACGGAAAGATCACACAGATAGAGGAATTTCACATTAGCCCCGTCTTCCGGGTAGACTGAGTATCAGACGTTGCATGCATTGCATTGCATATCAACGTCTGATATATGTGGACATGCTAATTTATGCGACCCCGCGCGCCAGCCAATCGGAGTGGACTTTGCAAACTTGTGACGTCATTTCGATCAGAAATGTGGACGAAGGTACTGATTGGTTGGTGGGTGTCAACTGACCCAGTTTCTCTGTATTCATCACGGCGCGTATGTAGATGGCAGTTATAAAATAATTCAAATGCCGCCGCGCGTGTCGCGTGCTCCCCCATATCCCCAGCACGCGCACACAGTACGCAGTACGCAGTACGCAGTACGCAGTACGCAGTACGCAGTACGCAGTACGCAGTACGCAGTACGCAGTACGCAGTACGCAGTACGCAGTACGCAGTACGCAGTACGCAGTACGCTGTACGCAGTACGCTGTACGCAGTACTATACTACGCACAGTACAACTGCAACATGATTCCGTGCGCGTGCAGAAATGTTTACATTTCTCAAAGATATGCATATCCGGGGCGCGTTACGTGTCCGGGTAGCAACGCGCGCCTTGATCAGCGGTTTCCCGAAGGTCCAAAAAACGAGCAGGCTGATTGGTCAAAATCTAGAGGTCAAGAGGCGGATGTCTTGCATAATTAATCGCCAGATCTGCACACATATTATAGACGCTCGTCGCGTTGCACGAGCGGCTATTCCATAGACTATCTTCCGGGTTGAAAGCGAGAATTTCAGTGCTAAACAAAAACAGTGCTATTTAACGCATTCACATTCATTCATGCATGGATGAATCACGCCATAAAAGGCAGCGCAGCGCACGATCAGCATACTAATAAGTTGTTTACCTGAAATTGAGATCCCCGCTTTCAAACATGAAGTGAGCAGATCTGTGTCATTTTCGTCAATTCGGGATTCCTCTATAGAAAGGAATTCTATTTGCATTTCTTTTTTTAACTATAACGAGTCATCGTGAAACAAGGGTTTTTAAGAGCAGTGAAGCCGAATCAGCCCCCCCCCCCCCAAAAAAAAAAGAAGCCTGAAGATGACCAGATACTCAAAGGAAATAAATAGGGCCTAAAAGCACGTTCTTGAAGAGCAAGTATCCTTCTGGCCACCGATGTGACCGTGACAGTATTTATAGATAAGATAGAAGGAAAAATGTTTTAAGAAATATAAAAAAGTACACCAGTAGTTACCCGTTTCTGTTTTCATTTCGGAACATGAACATGATGAAGGCCGCTCTGAATCAAAGCTTAGTACACATGGGCTTATTCCATAAGATAACCGATATTGACAAACCGCCGATAATTAAAATTCGATTAACCCCTTCATAGAGCTGCTTAAGGGGACTGTTTGCTAAGCAAATTGCTAAAAAAAAAATTTGAGGTTACGTCATAGGGTGCTCCTTTCAAGTATAGATTTTGTGAAAAGGGGCTCTGTACTAACTTAGATAATGTTTTAAACTTTAAATTACAGTTGATTGTATGTAAAAAAAGATGTTTTACTTTTCCAATAAAACTTGATTAAGTAATTGTACTTAAATCCAATATGGCAACAGCGGATTTGCGGACAGTGTTTTTTCTTGTAAATTCTGAAAACAATATATTGGTGATAATAAATTTAAACAAATTTAAACAAAAAAAGGAGTCTGCTTAGCTAACAGTCCCCTTAAGCAAAAGAATTGCTTAAGCACAAAAAAACCTTGCTTAATAAAAACCAGGTTAGCAGCCAAAACCCCATGTGATTTTTATGCTAAGCAAACAACAGCTAAATACCAGTCACAAGCAATATACATTACATGGAGTTTTGGCTGCTAAATTGATTTTATTAAGCAAGATTTGTTTTGCGCTGAAGCAAATTGTTTGCTTAAGCAGCTCTATGAAATTGGCACACTGTTATGGGTGCTGTCATGCCGAGAAATTTAAGATGGCGTCCAAAATGGCTGCCAGTAGTTACAAGTCAATAACTGCTTACATTATGGCTGTAATTTTGATGTCTATCCCTCGGTTTTAGGGATTAGAAAATCTACTACAACCAGTAAAAGTGTCATTGAGTAAAGCTTGAGTGAGGTGGTACACTATAAATCCAATATGGCGTTATAGATGGCCGCTAATAAGACAAAAATGGCTACACTCTAAAAACTGTGTTTAGCAATTAAACACAATCTTGCTATCAGTTTGTAAACATGTTTAGAAGCTAAACAGTACGTGTCCAAATCCTAAACACCAGTGTTCAATGGCTAAACACTATCCGTCAACACGCTAAACATGTTTAGTATGTAAAACGTGTTTACAAACTGATAACAAGAGAGTGTTTAGAAAAGTGTTTCCTTGCTAAACACTGTTTTTACAGTGATATATGAAAGTCATTTACTATTTACTTTGTATATGTAATTTTGATGTCTGCCGCTAGGTTGTAGGGTAAAACATTATGAAATTAAGACCAGTACAAGTATTAGATAGTAATCAGCAAACCTAAAAATCCAACTTGACATCCAAGATGGCCGCTAATACTCTGAAAGGCTAAAGATCTCGTGTTATTCTTGTTAGATCTGTAATTGAGGTGTGTACTCCTAGATTGTCAGGATAAAAAATTGGATTTGCTTTGAATAATCGGGTTCTCAATAAATACATGATGGCAGTCATCTTGGATGAAATACATAAATATACCTGTATACCTGTATCCTGTTACTATCGAATATTGGACCTATGGTTCATTGGTCCTACGGGTCGTTTCTCCTACAGGTTGTTGGTCTTATTGCCATCCGCGAAGACAGACAAGTTACGATTAGGGTTAATTAGGTACGTTTGAGTACGGTACGGTTGGGTAAGGCATATGCCCAGCAAGGTCAGTTTTATTGTGGGGTAGATGTGAAAAAGGGCACTCGATATATCGGGGGAAGAGGTGGCACTAAAAATTTTCAGTGGGGGCACAGGGGTCACTATAATTTCTAGTAATGGCTCACTAGGGCCAGCAGTATGATGAAAATTATTTTAATGTTGCGGAAGGAAGGGCGGATCCGGGGGGTGCCTCCCCCAAAAAACTCACCCCTAATTTTGTTTAGCACTAATGTTGAAAACGTCAGAAAGTGTACACCGGCTTTATTCAGGTGCTCAGAATTTAGTGTTAAAATTCCGCCACCAACGTCATGTAGAGTGCAACCCCCCCCCCCCCCCCCCATATCAAAAATATTTAGCGGGAGGACATTTTTTCGGGTCGCCTAACTATACCCAGTACGATATGGGGCAGATGGGTACCCCCCTTTTGTCCCTATACCCTATACACTCTCCAGACTATTTTTAGCTAACACATCCCCCCTAGAGATCTGAAAAGAATTCCTGAGATTCCGGAGACACAATGACCAACACAAAAGAGAGGGGGGGGGGGGGGGGGGGGTCCCTCTGCCCTATATCGTGCATCATATGCGCCTAACCCCTTGCGTATACGGATGACGCAAATAATTTATGCGCAAAAAAGACAGTGCCACCAGGCCGGATGACGCCAAAGGCCGCTGTTTGTGCAGTTTCAATCCATTGTTGGATTATTGTCATTGTGTTCCCGGAATCTCAGGAATTCTATTCAGAAATCTAGGGGGATGTGTTAGATAACAAAAATCTGGAGTGTGCTTAGGGTATAGGGATAAAAGGTGGTACCCCTTTCCCCCATATCGTGCAGGGTATCGCAAGCAGGATGGAATTATCATCACTTCTGAATTATATTTCGCCAATTCCGGAGAGACTTACCCTGTAGATTGTCCTTGTGATGCAATCTGATCCACCCTTCGCAGCTAATGGAATCAACCTCATTAGTATGCATAAAAAACGACTGCTTCTTATACTCACTGATGCCTGGAATCGATGTCTTTTGTTACTTGTGTGCAGTCTGATCGTAACATCCCTTTCTTACTCTCTAACTTATTGAATTCAGGAATTTTTTTTTTTTTCGCAGGTTCGCCGGCGTTCTGCAGCTCCAGCTACAGTGTTTCGACCTCCACCGGACAACGACGAGGAACTCCCCGTGGTTATACCATGGAGGAAGAATGGTTATACTGGCGGCGAAGGACTGAACCGGGGCTAGCTGGCAGGTTTGGCCCAACCCAAGTCTTTGGGTTGGTTGGACCAACCGTGGAGTGCCAAACTTCTGTCCATGTGTTGTCGTGGACAGAAAGTTTTCGGGTAGAGGGGTGTCGTCCCCAAAAACCCTTTTCGGCCCACTTCATCTCGGCTCTATCGGGGTGATTTTCCAGGCGGGATCCAGCTCAACTCCTGTGCTTCAGTTCAGGTCAGCGGCATGGCCCCCAGTGGCAGTGACATTGGCGGCTCTTTCAGCCCGTTTAGGGCACTGAAACGACAGGGGATCCATTTTCATGGGCCCAACAGCAGCGACCGGTGCTCTTACAACTGCAGTTTCAGTTCAGCCGTGGGGTGGAGCCTCTTGATTTCCCGCTACAAACTGTTGCCCCAGGCTACCCTTCGGGTACGTGTTTTGCCGTATTTTTCTCAAGCCTCATGCCAGCTCTGGCTTCCGACGGCCCATCCTTCCCACACCGAACAGCTGTCGGCCATAGCGGACGACGCGTGACATCACGGATCATCCGGGACCGCGAACTTCCTCAGCGCACTCCTCACGCTCGCTCTGCAGGATTCGATTCCACTAACAGCGTCGGCTTCGAGTGTTGAGGGTTTTTTCGTAACCCCCACAGTAGGAACTTGGCTAACCCCATTTGGAAAGAACTCGGATCTTATCGTCTCTCGTCAGAGGAATTAAACTTCAAGGAGGAAGTAACGTCAATGCACTCCGTTCCAAAGCAAAGGAACAGGACATATATTTTTTCTGCCCCTGAGATACCGTTCCATCCCTGTATTAGGAAAGTTTTTTTCCGGCTAGCTACTCGAGCGCAATTTTTATCCTCTGGAATTATTCTCCTCGGTGCATGCGGCGAGCTGAAGCCTGGCCCTCTCTAGGAAGACAGCATGCTTTCACCGATATCGTCGACACGAATTTGTTTGTCATAAGAGAAATTCTCCATTCTTGACTGGGTATGGGATGTTTGGTGCGTCCGTTTTGAGGAACGCCGAGATTACGGTGAGGGCGAACAAGCTGGCCGCTAACGGGTGACTTTCACCAAGCCCATTGAGCCTTCGAGTACCAGAGGACGGCGTTTTTTCTCCGTCCCTGAAGACTTTGCCTACTGCTTCGGATCGAGACGTTTCTCTTCCAAGTTCCAGCAGTAGAGGTATTTCCCATAGGGTACATGTACCTTTCAGAGCTTGATGGCAACTCCTTTGGGAGTGACAGGGCTAAATTTAGCAGATCCTCTCACTCTGATAAAAGTAATTGTCGGGCCCGTGTCAATTAGCTTTACATTGTTTTTCTCCCCTATCACGAGGGTTTGATTACTTCTGATCTTTGGATCCTCAATGCCGTTTCTGGTTGTCATATAGATTTATTCTATCCCATTTCGGGTTCGTGTTCCATCTCGAGCCTCACTTTGTCTCGCTCCATGATCTTTGATCATGAGGTGCAGATATGTTAAACATGAGGTCCATTATTGTAGACCTGCAAATTTTTAGACAGTTTATTTTTGCTATTTCATAGTCGCCTTGGTCTTATAGATTTCACGGGTCTTTGCCCGGTTATTTATTTCCGCCCTTGAATCGTTTTATGTAGGTCTCTCTCTCTCAATGATGTCGCTTCCTGCAGCTTGCCACGTGCATCAGCATTTAACGCGCATTGGCTGCATTATATTTCGATGCGTGCGTGTTTAGAACACTGTGCACATTTTGCGCACACACACACCTGCTGGCATTGATCACGCATTTTTCTTTCGAAGATGGCTTTATATGGCAGAGATCTTTTGGCATTTTAAGATGAGTACATTTTGGCAGTCACGGAACTTTGCCTGGGTCGATTGGTTGACTTCGATTGACCTTTCAAGATGCCTATTTTACAGTCCCTGTCTACTCCATACATCTTAATTATTATTCCGTTTCTGTTGGGAAGCGGTTATAAATTCTCATGCATTCTCTTTGGGCTTGCAGTGACCCCCGCTTATTCATTAAATTTTGAAAGCGGTAATGTCCTTCCTCAGGTAGAGGGGGATCCGTTGTGTCGTTTACCTTGATATTTTGGTTCTCAGTGGTTCGTTGATGCAGGGGTGTTTGAATTACACTCATGAAACATTCTTCTTCAGAAGTTGCGTTTTATCATTAATCATGCCAAATCTTTCTCCATCCAACACAGGCCACCCCAGTACATGTACCTGGGATTGTCATTGATTCTCAGTCAGTGACCTTTTCTCTTAAGTGGGAGAGGATATTCATCAGCCACTGCCGCGAGATGTCTGCCGCAGAGTCCACGTGGGTACACGAGGTTGCTAGTTGGTAAGCAGATTATCTTCAACAGTTTACTCAGCGTTTCCTGCTCTGCTCCTTTACAGACGCTTTCAATTTGACAAGATCTTGCCCCTCCACAAGAATGGCAATTTTAGAGTCCGGAGTTTTTTTCCTTACTCCAGAGTCAAGGGTAAAGCTCATCACTTGGACTCAATATCTGCGAACTTAGATTGGTCGCAGCCTTCTTCGTCACTCCCCGGGTGTCACAATCCAGACGGATGCGTCGATGTTGGATTGGGGCGCCTGTCTCGGCAGTCGGACCGTAAGGGTCAGAGCTAGAGCAGTTAGACCACATAACTTCCTGTAGTTAGCAATTTTGTCTATGCTCTGAAGACTCTTATGAAAGATCAACACGATCTCTAAGTTTCGCCTCCAGATGGACAACTCAGTGGCACTCGTCTGCATCAACCGCTTAGGCAGTACATACTCCAAGGACCTTGGTCATCTAGCCATCAGGTTCTGGCTCTGGTGCCTTCAGCGAAACGTTTGCTTGTTGCCGCAACACATTCCCGGGTCACACAACGTCACTACAGACTAATTGTCAAGATTCTTCAACGATCGGGGGAGTGGTAGCTCATCCCGAAGGGTCTTTCACAGGATCATGCTGATGTTGACGTCCCCACAGGTGAATCTGTTTGCAACCGGGTTGAACACTTAGCTGCCCACTTTTGTCTCGTGGCAGCCCGACCCTCTGGCTTGGAGAGTCGATACCTTACTTCTTTACTGGCAAGAACTCCAGGGTTGTTTTTCTCCGTTCACTCTCCTAACGTTATGTTTACACAAGATTCGAGAGGACGAGTCAACAGTTGCCCTGATTGCCCCGGTCTGGCGGACTTAGGCGTGGTACCCCAAGCTATTGGAACTTCTCGTCATTTTCCTGTGAATCCTCTACCCAGGACAGCAGAACTACTTCGGATCCCTCACATTCATCGCCTTGTGCACCCATAATTGATGAATCATCTCATATTGGCTGCTTCGAAGTTATCTGGGAAGACGGGCCGTCATAGGGACTTTCGCTTGCAGTTTCCTCCATTTTTATTCTTCCCTCGATCCTAGCGGGAAGGGGTTAACAAGCAATTTAACTCCGCTTGGGAAAGTTGGAATAACTGGTGACTTCCGGGCAGGTCAATCCGGTTTGTAGCTGTTTCACACTTCTACGGAGCCTCTTCGATAAGTTTTGTTCCTATACAGTACCATTAATGTTACCGTTCGAGTACATACATGTAGCTCCCATTGGTCAACACCAATTGGTTCCGCTTTTTCAAGGTATTCTCACGCTACAACCCCCTCGCCCCAGGTAGCTATAAATATGCTTACCTGGAACGTCACAACAGTCTTGGCTTTCATTAACCCTCCTAACTATTACAGCTTAATGAGCCCATCAAAACTCTTAACACCAACTCTCACAGTTTGTGTGTGTTTCAATCTGTCATTTGACAGAGTTAATGAGCAAGGCTCCAGGAGAGGTCCTCAATTCGACCCCTATTTTAACCGAGTATTTTTTTTTTTAACAGTGAATCAGCACGGTTAAAATTGTGGTTGTTCATAGTTAACCGAGAAACGGATATTTTAACCGAGAAGATGTTCATAGTGACAGCAGCTGGGTCGATTTTGGCCCTGCGAACAGAAGGGTTAATCATTACCGGACAACAAGCGTTTATAACTCGAGCAGCTCACCTTTAAGTTTATGATGTTGTTAGCCTTGATAACCGCTAACCGTGTTTTTTGTCTTTGACAACTTTCCATCATGTTAACCAGGTGTTCAGGCGGGCTGACGACACTTATGTTTCTCTGGCTGGGTCGTCCTTCCAGCGTACTTCGGTCGCTAAACCATTCCATTGCATTGCGCTTATCTTGCAGGAATTTTGCCCTGTTCGTGCTCTACAGGAGTATATTGATAAAGCTCAGCTTTGCAGAGGTTAAAGGTAATTCACGGTTAAGTCCGCTTCTTTTGTCTCATATGCTCGGCTTTTTCACCCAGTAGTGCCTCTACTATTTCCAGGTGTAGTGATTGCCACTTCATCATTAAAGGGTCTTTCAACTAGAGGTGCATCTCATCCGCAGCTCAGACAGGTGTCTCTTTACCTGACATCCTAAGCGGCGTCATCCTCTTTGGAGTTGGGCCCTGCAGTCCTGGCATTGTCATCGGGAGAAATGCTTTAAAGTCTACAGGGTAAGTCTCTCCGGAATTGGCGAAATATAATTCCCCAATTACATAAAGGTACTTACCTGTAATATAATTATAATTATATGAGTCAATGGAGGAGAGACTTACGCTCCCTCCCTAGTTCTTTTATTTTTAATGCAGGTCTTTCTGGCCTTTACACCCTCCCGTGCACCGATGACAGATGCCGCACCATCACACAGCGTCAAGCTTAAAAAAGACATCGATTCCAGGCATCAGTGAGTATAAGAAGCAGTCGTTTTTTATGCATACTAATGAGGTTGATTCCATTAGCTGCGAAGGGTGGATCAGATTGCATCACAAGGACAATCTACAGGGTAAGTCTCTCCTCCATTGACTCATATAATTCTAATTATATTACAGGTAAGTACCTTTATGTAATTGGGGAATTTTGTTCGACCTCTTCGTAGGACGAATGAAGCTGGGACCAGCAGAGGGCGTTTACTCCGAAGAATCGCGATTATTGTACAGCAAAATGGACGTCAAAAGAGCCAACACACACGATGCCGTATTTATCTCCATGTCGGTGTTAGTTACGGTGATGCTCATCTTCACACTGTTTATTAACGGTATCGCTGGAAGCATTGGTGTCAGTATGGGTAAGTTACATGCTATATTGTATGTAGTCTTTTCTAGGCCCAGCGAAATGAAAATCTTTCTCAAAGATATTTTGCACAAAGATCAATACTTCTGCCCTGCCCGAGAATAAACTAAATATCCTTTTTAGACTTGAAATAAGGGTTACTGGGTGTTCTTTTACACTATTCAAAGCGTTGAAGCTATTTTTTATCATGGGCGCTGTTGCTGTGATGTCAACCATTGTACTACTATACAGTTAAGACACTTACAGTTAAAAAAATAAGTCGAAATGTGATTTACTGTAGCAGTTTGAACACCAAATTTGTGTTTTAAAGAAATGGCTCATACGCACTCAAATAAAACAGAAGCACAAACATTTGGAAGTTTGACCCCAGGAAAAGTAGAAAAATTCCTTCACTTTTTATGCACAAATCAGCTATGATATAGAAGCTTTCCTTTTGTGTGACATCACCTCTGTGCTCATGAATACGCAAATTCATAGTTAGCATACAATCCTAGAGATTGCAGAATGCGGCATAAACGGCTTCAGAATGGCGAACCAGGGGTTGGAAGGGAAGTGATGGTAAATGGGATGGTGCAGGTGCATGGTATGGCGTTCCATTAAAAGGATAGGCTGAACAGTTCGTATGGAGTAATGCCAGATCAATGAAACTTAAAATGCATTTATTTCAACGCTTTTTAATAACTAATTGCATGCTGTTGGAAGCTCCCGTGAGAGAGTTGAGAACATTCTGAGTACGGAACTTGGAATGTCAAAGGTTTCTGCTCGGTGGGTGCCGCGTTTTCTGACCCCTGATCAAAAGCGCACCAGGCTGTCATGTCAAGGGATAACTTGAAGGGTTTTGAAGCAAATCCAGCTAATTTCATCGAGCGTTTCCTAACCCAAGATGAGTGCTGGGTCCATCGCTTTGAGCCAGAGACAAAGAGGCAATCCATGCAGTGGAAACACACGTTTTCACCCCCTCCAAAGAAGGCCAAGGTCATTTTGATGCCAAATTTGGTCCATTTTTATGAAGTCGTCTACGAACCACCAAATACGGCCTTACCTGGAAACAAACGGTTGAATTAGTTATCAAAAGGGTTTCAATAAATGCATGCTAAGTCAACCTATACGAACTTTTCAGCCGACCCTTGTATAATATGTGATCTTTAATCCCCGAAATACTCTACGCCAGATAAAATTTCTTTTGAAGAAAGGGTTGAAGAGGTCTGCAGGAGTTTGGAGGCTTGGTGCCTTTGTTTAAACTGTAAAAACAGTGTTTAGCAAGGAAACACTTTTCTAAACACTCTCTTGCTATCAGTTTGTAAACACGTTTACATACTAAACATGTTTAGCGTGTTGACGGATAGTGTTTAGCTATTGAACACTGATGTTTAGGAATTGGAAACGTACTGTTTAGCTTCTAAACATGTTTACAAACTGATAGCAAGATTGTGTTTAATTGCTAAACACAGTTTTTAGAGTGTATCTGACCATCCTGGAGAATGAAATATGTGACACCCCATGCCAAAACCAGGCACTTCCTGCCAAAAATCATTTTAGAGCTTTAAAACCCCTTGCGTATGGATGACGCCATATGGCGTCAAAAAAAAGTGCCACCAGGCCGGATGACGCCATTTTCCGCCATTTGTGCTTATTGTTTATGTTACGCTTGACTGCACAAACACATTGTAGCGGTTCGCTTGGCTGCCAGAACCGCTGCGACACCCCGACGTCTCCCGTAAAAAAATCGTACTCAAGGGGTTCAAATGAGCCCGCACCTAGTTGACGTATTTCTCAAGTTATGAAATGTTTGACAGGAATCAGATGAAAACACATTATCGCTTTTTATCATTTTTAAAACAATTTTATGCCATTCCTTAAATGTGGAAACAGTCTGGTTTTGGCAAGGGCCATCACATATGGTCAATTCGGATTTAAAAGCTCAATGAGTGGATGGGAGGGTGGAAACATTAGGACCATTGGCTCAACTTGTCAGAACCTTTGAATTCGAAACTTGCGTCTTGTGTAAACTTATAAGTAGGCTATACAAATGTACTATCTTTTGAACGAGGGCTTACTTTTTGTCATCTGAAGGTGTCAAGTCCATCGACCAGTTTAACCCTAACTCCCTAGGGTGTGTGGAAAATCATATTAATATTAAAGGATTCAGGACGGTTAGGGTTAAGGATAGCCCCTCCTATGGAATTTGTGTAAAATATTTATTACACAATGTCCCCTAATGCAGTGCAACACGTACCTTTACTACATTGACGGGCCAATGTCTTTACCACCAATGAGTTTCCAATGTTTTAAAATGTGCAAATAGCAATGCCTCCTTTAACTAGTTTCCCAGTTTAGAACACAATTAGAGAATGCCATGGCCCAGTGGTTACGGTGTTTGACTCATGTACGATGGTGCGTGGGTTCGTACCCTGCCAAGTACATGGTTTTTGTGTCTTTCCCCGCTTGGGAAAGACACTTGACTACAATTTCCTCTCTCCACCCAGGAGTATAAATGGGTACCTGAAAGGGTAGAGGCCAACTGAGCGCTAATATCGGCTGCATGAACGGGGTAATAATTGTAAAGCGCTTTGAGATCGTTGATACGATGGAAAGCGCTATATAAGCATAACAACTATATAAGCATGACAAAATAATTTCATAAAATACAACGCCGGACACGTTGCAGTGTCTGGAAGTGTAATCTCGTCATATCTCCTTGGATTTGCAGATCAACCTGCACGCTGTTGCTAATAATCTATCTGTGACCCTTGACCTATGTTCCCGCAGGTTGGTTTCTCAACAGTACTGGTGACATCTCCGACTACTACTACTACTACCTGGAGATCACCCCGGCCGGCTGGACCTTCTCTATCTGGGCCATCATCTACACGTTCCAAGTCCTCTTCATCCTGCATCTCCTGATCTCTCTCTGCCGACGCAACGACCAGGGTCCCGTCTACCGTTCACCCCCGGTCATCAACTCCCTCATGTTGGTGCTCTACGCCGTTAATCTGGTCCTCAATATGTCCTGGCTCTTTCTGTGGGATCGTCAGCTGATGCCGGTGGCCCTGGTCGTCATAGCCTTGCTGCCCTTTACTCTCTACCTGGTGCTGTTCATCATCCACCGACTGGTGTACAAGTCGGGCAGCAACTTGAGAAATAACCACAGGTAAACAAGTAGGCCGTGGGTACTCCATGTCTTGGGCCCAAATTTCATGAAGTCTCTATAGCACAAAAACTTGCTTAGGACGAAAAAGTCTTGCTAAGAGATCAAAAACGCCGTCTGATTTTCATACTAAACAAACCACATCTCGGCCCTGGTTGGGTTCGAACCCGGGTCACAGCGGTGGAAGGCGAGGAAAGTACCACAAGGCCAAGCTGACTCCCCATTACCAGTCATGATGCAGTATACATCACATGAAAACTTGGTTGGTAATCCTGTTTTTACCAAGGGCGACTTTTCATACTAAGCAAATGTTTGTGATGTACAGCTCCATGAAATTGAACCCATGCAGACTTCCATCACCAAACTGTCATTTTGACATCTTGAACATGATTTAAATGTAGTGTACAACATTTGCAAACATCAAAAAACAAAACGGAATTGAAGTAAATATCAGTCTCCAGCATCCTGTGAAATCATGGCACCTGGTGTGCTGTCGTTTTTAAGAAAAGTGGAAATTTATATGGTTTTTCCAACGATTTTCGGCGGACAATCGTTGGAAATAGTCTAGTTCCACGACCTGATAATTCCCTGACTCTATAAATTTCTCCGTTTTGTCTAAAGTAGGTTCAGGGAACCAGACTACTAGTACTACACAGAACATAATTTTGTTCTCTGTTTTCTCACCATCTAATGCACACAACACTTTAAACAAGTCAGTGATACAGTATTTGCTAGAACGCTATAAATACTAACCCCCAAATACATTTGTTTCTGAAAATTACAGCAAAAGCAAATGGTGTATACTACATTTAAGATGGCGGCCTTCAAACACGTGTAATGTCAGCAAAAGGAAAGCCACAACATACTAAGTTATTCAGTCTCTCTTAAGAGTCGTTTACAATTTTGAAGCCTAAAGCATTCCTATGCCTTGCGCCTGTGATAGGAACAGGAATGTGTGTGTTCATATGCGTTTATCGTGCAGTAGCATAACTAATAATCCTTTTAAAATGTATCTTTTTTTCTTTATACTTTTACTAGGGGTGACCTCATTGCCGTGCGTATAATTGTCCAGAACGGTATGGCCATGTATGCCACATGGGTCACCATCGCAACCCTCCTCAACTTCGCCATCGTCCTCACCTGCTGGGGTGGGATGGACCAGTCTGACGCCAGCACCGTCAGCCTCTCCGTGCTCCTGGTGGAGGTCCTTATCTTCTTCGTCCTTGAGAACATCGTATGGGACAAGTACCTTCGCTACACCTACACCGTCTGGTGTGTGGTCATCTTTGCCCTATCAGGAAGCCTGGCCAAGAATTACAGCGCGGGAAGCCGCAACTCCATCTTCTCTGTTGTGCTCCTGGCTTTGGCGACCGTTTTGTTTCTCGTCAAGATAGCGTTCAGCATCTGGCGGGATTTTCGGAGGCCGCTGTACGCCAACCAAGTGTCGCAGTCGAAGACGGGACTCCCAATGGCTTGATTTTGTGGGGAGGGCGAACAATTGAACCATACATGTGTTACTTGATTGCAAACTATCAGACCAGATTTTTAACTCTTAAAGTAGTATACAACATTGATACCCTGCACGATATGGGGCATAGGGGTACCCCCCCCCCTTTTTTGTCCCTATACCTTTCACAAACTCCAGACTATTGTTACCTGACACCCCCCCCCCCCCGCCCCCCCACTAGATTTCTGAAAAGAATTACTGAGATTCCGGGAACACAATGACCAACATAAAATTTAAAAGAGGGGGGTTCCCTTTGCGCCATATCGTGCTTCATATTGCTTTTGTCTCGCATAGGGAAAAAGAAAAGTGGGGAAAATGCTGTTCTTGTACGTCTGGTTCCCTGACAAAACGGAGCAATTTATACACGTCGGGGAAATATCAGGCCGGGTGACTAGACTATTTCCAACGATTGTCGGCCGACAATCGCTGGAAATTGATACAAAAATTCCACCTTTCTTGAGAATGACAGCACACCAGGTGCCATGATTTAACAGGATGGTCAACCCCATATTATTTACTTAGTCAAGGTATTTCATAGTAATTCGGTAGTTTGGTTGTTTATGTTTGTAAATGTTGTATAAATCTGACATTAAAGCAGCATACATGCTTTTATCAAGCAAATCCGAGTTTTCTGTGCTCGGAAAAATTTCGTGCTTTGCAGTTGGATGAAATTGGCCCCACAGCCGTTAGCTATGCTACATTAACACAGGCATATATTTTGTGCCACGCAATGTTAAAGATGTGTCAGTGGTTTTGGGGCGTGGCACCCCGAAAATTAATTTCCAAATTGAACTGCTAATTTGTTACCATTAGATAAGTTTTGAGTTTTCCAATGAGACATTCCACACACACAAATAATACGGCCGCTGATAGGTAACATATTTAAGAAGTTTTAAATTTAGAATGAGGAGCGGAACGCCCCTAATTCGTAGTGTTAATGTACAGGCAATCTTTGTGCATGTCACATAAGAAATATTCCGGGAAGACTAAATAGAGTATGGTACATAGTCAAGTGCTTTTTTGTCGTTCCAAAAAAATCTGTTTTCTTCCACAATTCATAAATTAGTCTTATTCCATTCTTCCATAATTAGTTAATAGGCGGAAATCCCTTGAATGAAATTTTAAATCAGAGCACGGACATACAACAGCTTTAAATTAACTTGTAAACCAGACATACATGGACTACTTTTAACCAAAGGGCACGCTTTAGATTTGTGGCAAGAGAGTTCTAATTCGTAACGTTCATACGAGCGCTGTGTTTGAACGTAAAAGTTTAAACTTTTCTGCTTTGCTTGCAAGTTTTCTGTTGGCCGTCAATAATTTTAATAAAAGGATCTATGACATTGGGACCGGTGTCATATGAATATCTCACTCCCATGAAAATCCGACTCCTTTTTCCTATTATTGGTTAAACCCTCTCAAGTGACCGGCCACTCTCCTAATTATCTTCACTTGTGTGTAATACTCCCAAAGAGCCCGTATTTCATAGTTAATGAAATTCACGCTACACCCGTACAAGTAGGAAAAAATACAAACTACAAACATTACTGCAGCCAGCACTATTTTGTGTCCGGATTTTGGAAAAACAAGACAGCTCCCTCTCTCTAATTCGTAGGAGCTATAGTTGAGTGTGCAGAACATTTCTTTTACCTTGATGTTTTGATAGCCATACTGATGGTGGCATTGTAAGCCAAAATACTCGCTTTCAAACTTCACGTGTGCTTAAAAGTCACGCGTAATTCAACATGTGATTACGGTAAAAACCTCGCGCTAAAACTAAAGGTTAAAATGGTAAAATGTTCTTTTTCTATTTTAAAAACGACCTTCATTTATACTACATACCAACCAGCCCCGCCCCCCCCCCCCCATAGGTATTATAGTTGTAAGGATTCCTGAAAGGCAGCTGGTCCATGAATAGAAGAAAACAAAACGCATTCAAGGGCATTTATTTCTGTGAAAGTACCCACATGGACGCAACTATATACAAAATGTATTATCTCTTTGTTATAAATCAAGGCTCACACGACGTTCGTTGATGACGTTGAGGTGAGAAAGGTTGTCACAATCACGTTTCAAATTATTTTTTCTCTCGAAAATACACGGCCTTCCTTTTGAGATACTCTTTGCATGGTATCCAGTCCACTCTATAGTATCTCATTAGCTTAATTCTAAAGACATTTTGCTATTTTTGAAACAAGCATCGTGAATTAATATCACACAAATTAGCCTCCGTGCGTAGTCGTGGGGGTATGTGAAAGGCAGGGCCATTTCCTAGCCATGACTATCTCATGAGATTCTGAATCGATTACGAAAAACCAGCGTACAGAAAGCCTTCGACAACCAAGAGTCCCGAAATAAAATGTCATGGCTCTTTTTAATCAACTAACGGATTTCTGAAATTCTCATGAACACACAGATTTTGTGCATGAGGGTATTTCGCTTGCAAAAAAAATCCCGTCATTTTTTTAGAGATAATGACACAATATGGGCTACTTGAAAAGTTTAGCTGAAAAATCAATTTTCTGCAATATATATCCTTAAACTCGGCCCCAAAATAAGACATGCGTTCGAAACCACGTGTGACTTTCCAACTATTACAAAATCAGTTAACGACAGTTAACAATTAACTTGTTTAAGGTTAATTCGCTGAATTGTTTGTTCGCTTATTTCTCTGCGCTCGAAAGACAGTAAGTCATCATGGAGCAAATTTAATGTACAAACTGTCACGGGTAACTGAAATTGATTTATAATATGTACATTAAATACCCGATACGGCGAGAGCCAGTGCCCTCATTCGTCAGGAAATAATTTGAACATTATATTCTGGTGCTTCAGGGTATACGTTGTATACCGGTATACGCCCAACATTTCCTGTAGTGCGCCAACTTAACTTTTCATATTGTGCCCAGAACTTAAACGTAGTATACGACATTTAGCAAACATAAACAAAATACAGAATTATTACGAAATACCGTACTAGGCTGTAAGTAAATAGCAGTCTCACGCATCCTGTGAAAAGTGGAAATTTATATCGTTTTCCAACGATCTTCCAAAGATTAGTCTAGTTCCCCGAACTGATAATTCCCTGACATCTATAAATTGCTCTGTTTTGTCTAATGTATGGTCAGGGAACCAGACTACTAGAACAGAATATTTTTCTCTCTGTTTTCACAGCATCTATGCACACGAAACTTTAAATAGGTCAGTGTTCACAGTATTTGCTAGCACGCTTAAAAATACTAACCCCCAAATCCATTTAAGTTTCTGAAAATGACAGCAAAAGCAAAAGCGCACGATGCCTTGGAGGCCGCCCAATTGGGCTACAAAGAGCGTTCGTCCTATAAAATCACTCGGCCTATGGTTGGCAAGATCATTCAAAAGCAGAGTATCATGATGGGCACGACCATCCCTTGAAAACGCGCTGTTTGTCTGAAAATAATTTTGGAGACGCCAGTTTGGTCGGAAAAGTCGGACCGTTGGAATTCAGAGGGGTGCCCTTGGCCGGCGCTTTGGTTGCGTCAGAGAGCTATAATATTTAATATAGCTCTATGGTCAGACTGCACTATGTGCGGCGCCAGTCTTAATGTCCGGATGTCGATGCTTCGGATTTTTCCGCTCATTTCTCCATAAATATTACACATTATGACAGAATGTTTACACTCAGACCTTGGAAATAGCTAGGTTATGTAACTAACAAAAGAGATTAAATTTGGGGGATTTCAGGGCAATGTGTGCCTTCATTTTTTTGTTAAACAGCATTTTGATACCCATGCAGTTGGGGGATTTTAAACATAACATAGGCCATCTTGTGGCCTTTTAATTCTGAGCGTTTGGATAAATCAATTACGAGTCCTATTTGTCCTTAAGCGATTTTTTTTTCAAAATGGATGTTCCGCGGCGCAGGGTAAAAGCACTACTTTAGGGGTTGTTTTTTTAAGGAGAATACTCACCAAAATATAGGTGAGCCCTAAAAACAGAAACGAACTTAGAGACAGGATACGTCAAGCTTTATTTTGGTCAAGTGCATAGTTTATAATCACCCAGGGAGTGAAGTTAGGGGTTTGAAGTTGGGTATTTACCACCGATGTTTAAGGAATATTTTTTGTATATGATGTGCAACCTTCGGCATGCACGCAACACTCTGGGCCTGTTTGTTTCACACGGATCAGGAGGTGATCCAGAGCCGAACAAAAAAAACAGGATCGCGAATCCCTCTCGCCATATGTTGCATGCTGGGAGAATTTGTATTACACGACAATGTCGTCTGCTTCAGATTTTGTAAGGCTTTTTTTATGATAAACTATCTAGTAATTCCAGAAAAGTAAATAAATCGTACATAGCTTTAATAGCAAAAAATACACTGTAAAATAAATATGAGTTAATACTGTCACAATAGCTCGTTAAATGCTTCAAATCTACGAAAAAATACCGTCACTTTTCTCTGTCCGTCTCGCACGTCGCCATCTTGGATCTTGCGAACCCACCTCGCGAGCAGGATCACTAAAAACGTAATCCGGAGCAGCTTTCGACGCTCCAGATCACTGATCGCGCTCTAGATCTGCGTGAAACAAACACGCCCTCTATTTCTCCCCCTGTCGACCCTCACTAGGAACTGCTTCTTGTGCAGACTTAGTTTTGTTGGGTACGATGCGGCATTTGGGAAAGTCTAACCGTATTTTTTTGTAATTTTTGCAATCTTAGCCTACATGGACATCTGGAGTACTATACTAGGCAATTTTGCACGGCTTAAGTCGCCCGCACGGAATAAATTACTCCAAAGTCCACCCCAAGGCTGTAGGCTAGGCTATTGATATGATCAGCGGGTCGTCAATGAGAAATACGGAGTGCCGTGGCGCGGCCTCGTGACCCGGCCCCATGCATTGGACTTATGATCTGCGTTATAACTACATATTGTGGCTTCGGTTGTCCTTGTGGTGTCCTTGAGCAAGGGACTTTAAGTCACAATCTGTTTCTCTCCACCCTGGAGTAAATGGCAACCGTGAGGTACGGTGTGTTTGATTAGCCCAGTGCACTCAACTTGCGGCAGGGTGCTGCATACTCTCCACGGAGCTAAAAGGTTTCAGGAATAATTGATGGGTCTGACGGTAATAATGTACGCTTTGTGGCCATGATAATGATGGATATGTGCGCTTTATGGGTCATTCCATAAATTTGTGGTCCAAAAGTAAAACACTTTTTGTGTGTCCCTGTTACACCTGACCTGTGTAATTTCCATCAAATATCATTAACATTGACTTCACACTATGTTTTACTTGTTTGGCAGGTACTTTGCTTTACATAAATCACATTAAAGAATGTGTCTGGAATTGCAAAATCTTGTACATGTCACCATGTAACAGGGACACCAAAAATGTCACATGTTTAGACCCCAAATTGATGGAATGACCCATTATTTGAAACCACTAGCCATTAGTTCTTGTTCTTTTTGGGAAAAAAAGATTGTCCCTACGCTTTTGAATCACAATGTAAAAAAATCAAACGAAATCAAACGGCAACAAAAAGACATAAATGAATACGGAAATAACATGCAATGTTGACTAGCATGCAAACATCACGAGAGAACAGACCCGAAATTGCAAGTGATTAGAATATATATTGACCCTTGTTATAGCCATTTCATCTGACAAATTGTATCGGCACCGTTCTGAAAATAAGGTTTAAGGCTTGGCAGGTAATGGACAATACCATTGGGTATTAATTTCAATTATTGTGCTCAAACAGCAAAATACGATTTCTTGGCACAAAGCTGCATTGCAGATCTAGAACGCGGGAAATGAACAGCTTTTTTGTGGCCATAAACACCCTGGTGTTTGGGCCAATAAGGACACGGGAATTTTGGCCTGACCAGCTCTTCTTGACAGCGTTTTATTGTCTGTAAAATGGCGAAGAGAGACTAAACAAAACGTGTGTTGCTGTGGCTTCAGCCATGACGTGTCGTCGCGCGAAGCCCGCGAAATTTAAAGAAGGTAGAGGGCGCAACGCAAGTGATTTAAACAATAATACATAAGTAGAAGTTGATAGGGCAATAAAGTACCGAAGTCTGACGTCAGTTGGCGTGACAACTGGTTCCAAACAAATGTAAATTTCGACTGTTCCTTTGTTAACAGCCAGTCATGCAAACACATAACAAAAGTATTCTGGTTCCAAACATTGCATTGACGTCATCACTTCGGTGCTCCATACCAAAAATGAAAAAAGGGGGCGGGGAGGGGGGTTTAAGATATGACTCCTTATGTTTCTATTGTCAAATAGAAATGCACGGTAAAGCGGCTCACCGGGCAATTACTGGGACGGAGGAGGCTCACATTTGTTTTGTTTTTAAAACATTTCACCTAAATTGACCAACATTTTTCAACCTAAAATTATCTGAAAAGTTTTCTTCGCTTCGGGCATCAGGCAGAATATGTACAACTTATTTTTATTTGCATACATTATGACGTTCCGTCCTTCCTTTAAGTTCTTGTAAAAAGTAAATATAAATACATAAATAAAAACCAATGATTGAAACAAAGTCCCGAGTGCAGATTGTATACTAGAAAGATCTCTCAAATTGAACAGCGCCCTCAACGTCAAACAAGTTCCCCTCGTTTTTTTTTTTTTTTTTAACTGATAATTTTTCCGAGGACCCTGTTTGGGAAATTTGACAATCTCTTCTTTTTTTCCTTTTTTGTTTGCTCTTACCCAGTCGCCAATTATTGCGACGACCACCCCTCTTGGTTCTGATAGTCGCAAGCCATTATGACGATCGCAAGCCATTCAAAAACATTTATGATGAGCGCAACGGCGGCGGATCGAAATAGGGGAGGGGGGTGGGGGTTTGGCATTCCCCACTTGGGGGAAATGGCTTCCCCACTTTTGGCAGTTCCGCATACAAAAGACATATAAAAGTGCAGCAGCCGGCCAGCATCGGCGCTGCTTTTGCCACCCCCCCCCCCCCCCCCCCCCCCCCCAACACACACAAGTGTGTAAATACCGGTAATCGCGGACCTCCTATTGTCCCTCTTTTGTTTATACTTCAACTTTTTCGGAAGGCCTCCCATATTTTTGTACACGATTTTCAATTGTGGACGTTCGGTCAATCGTATGCCCTTTTGTCCCTAGTCCACGATTGCCGGTATTTACAAACGCCAGTCACACACACCCAAGTGTGTTTCTCGATTCACTAACATCGCAAGTCAATCAAAAGCATCATATGATAAGCGTCTGGTACCGCTGTGGAATAACATCCCTCAACATGTTTTCTAGCTATTGCGCGGTCTGGAACCACTCTTCATAACGTATTGATCGTACCGCACGGATATCACAGGATTCTTAAAAACCGAGCGAGAAACCTTAGGCCTGCCAACGAGGCAAACGTGGCTGGCTCCCGATCATAATGCACCAATTTCTCCGGGGAGCATAATGCGCGTTTGTTCAGGTGTCGCTGGCTGGACACGCTGGTGCAGCATTCGACCATCAGCTGCGTTCGATCTTCGTCAGATGTGGCTGAGCTAGCCTCGCCGTATACTGCGGCAATGACGAGTTATCCATCAAGGGGCACACGCTGTACCGGAGAAACTGCCCGGCTTCCTGCACTTAAATCCTCGGTGAGATGAGAGGTATCTCCGTGGTTATCGTATGCATAGAGCGTTAATGGCGGCACACTGGTCTAGCACTATATGACCGACACGGCAATCAAGTACTTAATACCCCTTGCGTACGGATGACGCCATAGGGCGCAAAAAAACAAAAACAAAAAAACATTGTCACCAGGCCGGATGACGCCACTGGCCGCTGTTTGTGCATTTATTGTTTATGTCATGCTTGACTGCACAAACACATTGTAGCGGTTCGATTTGGCTGCCAGAACCGCTGCAACACCCCGACGTCTCCCGTAAAATACCGTGCTCAAGGGGTTAAGAGCTATAGGTCTTGAAGGAAGGGCGTATAAACTCTCCCATTATAACATCTTGAGCTGCACCGGGGTTTGAATAGGTTCGACAAATTCCGTCTCGATTTACGCCGTACTGAATCAGTTTTGTGCCCGGTTACTTCAATCAATTTCTGTCGGCAAGTGGACACGTGTTCGGTCTCTGACAAATCTCCACAGATCGCTGACTTGCTTGTCCCATCCTATGCGGTTCAGTTTGAAGATTTTTGAGAAAAACTATTGACGATACAGGATTGGAGTCAAGTACCCCGGAGAGATGGATTTTAATACCTGCGCAGTCATGGGAGATGCCTACGTAGGTAAATAACAGCACTGCAATCTTCTCAGGTACGTTGTATTTACACAGGCTAATTTTGCCTTTGAGAAAGAAGCTAATTTTGTTGATTTGTGAATCCACTCAGCAGTTTGCAGCAGTGTATTTCATGTTACTATTTACATGTTAAAAAGTCCTTTACACTGTGACCCATTGGATGTGTTTTTCTATTCAAAATGGACGGGAAATCAGTACGATGTAAATTCCGCAATTAATTAATGAGCTTTCAAAAATCTGATGCCTGTAAAATATATACCTTGATAATGTACATTATGATTTCTGGGTTTAAGAGCTTAAACCTCACTGTGATTCTGGGTTCTGGATGTAATTTCGGGCTCTCATCATTGTTAAAATCGCATTAGCCTAATCCTCATGTCCATTTTTAAAAAATATCACACCCAAGGCATTCACATTGTTAGGAGTTTCAAAAATGACTGATTGCATTTTACTCACGTGCATGCCATATATCACGAATGATAACCATGTTCAACTTCAAGGTATTCACCAATTAATGTGCTTGTGATTAACAGTTGACCTAACATTTCATATTGTTATGCATCTTTACTGTGCATGACCTAAAGATGAAAGTGTGCGTATACCACGCACGACTTGACGTCCAGGTAAATTGAAATGAATTGACTTTCAAACTCGCACTGAATGAATGGAAAAGGTCAGTTTGTTTGATTGGCTTTGACCAGCCATGCATGTAAAGTTTATACTCAAAAACATTTACCACGCTTGAAATACCTTTATCTTCACTATAGAAAGTAAAGTACCATGTGTTTCGTAGGTACATCACGTTCACGCAGATTATATTCAGACCTTGATGCTAACTGATTGTGGAAATATTTTCAAAGTGAACAAAGAAACTGGCAGGAGCGGGATTCGAACCTGCGATCTCCGGAACATCGTACATGCGCTCTACCAACTGAGCTATCTTGCCCTATGTTGGCAGTTTCCCAAATTGTCAGTATCTTTGTTCGGGTGGGCGCTAGTCAGAAGTCATAATGATACTGACAATTAAGACTGACAATTTACTGACAATTGAGTGATCCCCGCAATGTCGCTTTCCAGGTTGTATCGTAAAATTGGGTGTGATCCCTGGCTATACGGTATTCTGGGTTTATGACTTCTGACAAGCGCCCACCCGAACAAAGATACTGACAATTTGGGAAACCGCCAACATAGGGCAAGATAGCTCAGTTGGTAGAGCGCCGGTACGGTGTTCCGAAGGTCGCAGGTTCGAATCCCGCTCCTGCCAGTTTTTGTTTAATTTGAAAATGTATTCAAATTTACCTACTCAGTTTCCCTTGTGGATTGGTTTGACGAATGATTGTGACAATGACAGAAATATAAACAAAAAATCCAAACAAGCTTTAGTGGCAAATAACGCGTAGAAATCTCAGCTGGGAGATGCATGTTGCGGACTAGCGTGGTCACGACCTACACTGCGAAATAAAAATTTACAGATATTCTCAGCATTTGCTCAGCATGAAAAGTCTCCCTTGGTAAAAACAAGATTACCAACCAAGTTTTCATGTTATGTATATTGCATATGGCTGGTAATCACCTGTTGTTTTCTTAGCATGAAAATTACATGGAGTTTTGGCTGATAACCTCTTTTTAACTGAGGAAGACGTTTTGTGCTAAGCAATTTTGTGTGTTCTAAGCAGCTCAGTGAAATTGACCCTTGGAGATCACCAAAGGCTGCATTTTCTCCTATCTCTTTGAGTAGGCCTATATACCCCAGGGCAGGATTAAGTGTTTCCTAGGCTAGGCCCTATAGGCACCAGTGTTCCGTAGGCCCTCCGCCATGTGAGCTCCGTGCGCCAACAAAAGAGGGCGCTTTTTCACCTAGCAACGATGTCCCTTGGGCGGGTCACATACAATTTCGCTGGTTTCACGCACGCCGTTCCTCGTACATGTGATACACGTATGATAGTCTGTTCGCGGACTCTCTTAATAACATTTTGAATCTGAATAATAGAGGTGGGAATCAGACACTCCACAACCCGAATTGAAGTCAGGCAAGATGGCGTCGATAGTGACCCCCAATTCTCTCTTTCTTTCTTTCCGTTGAAGGGGTGCTTGTGCAGGGAGCCAATAGGCACGTTTCATAACGCTAGAAAGCATGGGGCCTCGCACCGTACCCCTTAGAAAGCTGCTGTTGGTCTTTCTTTTTTTGGGGGGGGGGGGGCAAAATATATAAATAATAAATCAGTTGATGCCTAATTGATACCATCATGCAGCTACCAGTTATTATAATGTATACACGTATTGAGGTTTGTGGTCATCAGCTACATGTATGTAGCCTACTAGCTAATTTAAAGCTTTCCCAAAAATCGAAAATTCAGAAGGCGACGCAAAAAACCCTTAAAAACTTTTCTTGTGCGTGTCATGCAGTCCGTGCGCGTTCGTTGGTCTGGGGTAGGCCTATACGGCACACTGAGGCATTTGCGTAGGCCCTCCAATTTTTCGTAGGCCCTTAATTTTCTGTACTGTAGGCCCTAGGCACAGTGCCTACTATGCCTTTTGGATAATCTAGCCCTGATACCCCTGGGACTTCATTCCTGTATTTACTCATCCGCGCAGCTAGCTCTAAGCCACACTATTTTCTCACTGTATTTGGCCCCGGCGAGGTTCAATCTTGTAGCCGGCACCTAAATTCACTTATATCATTATCAATGCGAGAAGGAAACGCAATACAATTCGAAAGGTTATTCGATTAGGAGACGTACATACATGTAGACTTGCAGAACACGCGCCTGAACAGTACCGGTACCGACACGAACATGGAAAAGAGGTGTCAGGTATGGAGTCGAAATTCGTTTACGAACCTCCACAAGATCCCTTTATAGCTGACCGCGATATATTTCGAGGAAAGGAATCGAACTGCGGTTTAGTGTTCAGGCTACTTATTATCACACAATCCACTAAGGATCGAGTGCGGCAAATTAGTTTTGTGGGCGGAGTTGGGTTTGGGGTGAGGGGGTTCCAGCCAGTCAGCCAGCCAGTCAGCCAGCCAGCCAGTCAGCCAGCCAGCCAGCCACTTCAGTAGAAGATACTTTTAAGCCTTTTTGTATCTTCATGCTATGAATTAACAAACTTTCTTTGTAGCATTTCTGGGGAGCAATTTCAAAATTTGGGTTTCTATAGTGTTAACAATTTGCATATTCATGATCCAAAGCATATTGTCATCAAAGGCGCAACAGCAATGTCTGCCGCGCTTTGTGTATAAACATATCAATCTTTTCGACAATTTCTTGGATGAAGTAGGGGTCCATGTTTGACTTGATTATCATATTAAACAGCTTCTATTCTGTGCTGTTCTTACATTCTATTGACAAGGAGTTCTTTGTATTGCCAAACCAAAATAGCGCCCTCTTGCTGAAGCGGATGGCAGGATTTTCAAAGCCTTTTTCTTTCCAGTGAAAACGAGCATTTCGATCGTATTTCTGGACCACATGGCGATATGAGTGCAAAAATGTCGAACTAGGTATTCAATAATACACTTTCTAATAAAGTAGTTCAAAACTGACATAATTTGGTATAATTGGTACGTTCTGTCACTAAATATAAATATTTAGTAATGACACGGATTTACATAATCATAATGAATTGTTTGCGCTTTGCACGTAGGAAATGCTATTTGCTTCCTAAAAGCGCTTTCTTTTTGGGTAAACGGTAATACGTGGGAAGTCGCTGTAGACATTGATGGCAGCTTCCGGTGCTGTCTCTTGGATGTCAGACCGTATGCCGTTTAAGATGTGCACGGCTGAATGCAGGCCTATCGATTTACATATGTACGGGTACAATAATCCTCACAATGCGTGGGATTTACTTTCAATCTTGCTTTTCCGACTAAAGAGAAATTATTCCGTTCAACCCACAAAAGGAAACGTAGCGCTATATATGCCGTCCACTTGAATGGAAGATGGGCAATAAGCCAGTTTGGTATCTCAAAGGTCAAAGGTTATTCGGTATAAAATTGCTGACGTAATGTCTACGCCCATTCTGATTGAATTTAACACGTCTGTCTTGTGCGACCACCTTTTGCGTTCACACGCGCGCGTTAGGTCAGGCGGGTCATTCGGGATAAAATGCCATTGTGCACATGCGCAGTTAAAATACCGAACTGACTTATTCTGCGTTCGTTGCGATGTGTTACTATGAAGGCCACACGAGAGGATAATGTGTATCGCTTCAACGGAATTTGGCCAACTTATGATTTCTCATATTTGTCAGAAATGTCGCTACTTATCGTTGACGCATTATCAAAAAATAAGTCACTGACTATTCAGGAAAATTGAATTGACAAAACGGTAATTGGAATGCTGCAAAACGAAATTGACAAAAACGAATGTTATGACAGCTTTTTGATCTTACATTTAAAACAAAAATAATCCATGCTATGAATCTTTGCCTTACAGCGTTAGCAAGGGATCGCTCAAGTCGTTGTTGATATGCTTTCTAGGACCGAGACGGTGGCTTTTGTGCCCAGTGCTAGATTTGATGACACAAACCAACTTTAAACGCTGGTTTGTCGTGACTTCCAATTGGTCTTAGCAAGTGTGGTGCGCCAGGAAAAGAGACGTATGATCCCAGTGAGATAGTTCGTCCCCGTATCTCACTCCTGATTAGGTCAAAGCAACGTACAATTCCTTGTTTTTTTCCAATTCAGCCCACCTTCAGCTCAGCTCAGCTCAGCTCAGCTCAGCTCAGCTCAGCTCAGCTCAGCTCAGCTCAGCTCAGCTCAGCTCAGCTCAGCTCAGCTCAGCTCAGCTCAGCTCAGCTCAGCTCAGCTCAGCTCAGCTCAGCTCAGCTCAGCTCAGCTCATGAGAACATTTCCACACTCTTTCACATTAAATACTTGTGTGCACAAACATGTACATACTACTTATCGTTGATGCAGTTTAATTATTCTAATCGTACACAAAGCAATTCAAAACTTCCGCGGGAAATTATTCACGACACATGCTGCTTTAAGTTCAATTTAATAAGCGTTTGAAGACGTGCCTCATATTGTGTACACAGCTTATCTTAATGTCAGAAGTCCCAGGCCTCGGGACTATCGTACCGAGAGAAGAATTAATCTGATGAAACCGAAAATTGTTTCCAGTACTCAAAGCTGACTCTTGGTTACAGTCACTAGCAGAAACTACTTGGGGGGGGGGGGGGGGGGGTACAAAAAGAATACTCATGCGGAGAGCATATTTGTGATAACATTCTACTGCTCTTGGCGTTTTGGATGATGACAAGGTGTGCTCCAACTCGGCAAACGTTGTGCATGCCATTTTCTGTATTCCTCGGAGGATGACTAAGAATCGCATAGCTAAAAGCAGACTCTTCAAGCAAAGGGCCAGAGCCGCGACCAAAATAATTTGTTTACAGCGAGGAGTGTCTGTCGGTCACAGTGTAAGGGGTTTGTGAGTACCTCGACAAACAGTGATGTATCAAATTCAGCGCCCGGCTTCCACGTCTTCAGTAGTGCACCCCGTCTGAATAGGTAAAACCACGCCCCATTTTTTGTGCACGTCCTATGGGGATTGCGGAGGGGGTGTGGCTAGATTTGTGGAGCAAATTGTGGAGCAGGGTCAGTGTGGTTAATAGATAAGAGGATTACAGGATGTACTTTATAGGGGTTATGCAAGAAGTTTTGGATGAAGGTCAACACAAAGGGCACGTAATTAGGTGGTATTGATGGGCATAAGGACTATGCCTAGATGCTTTCAATCGCCTACTGTGACGATTTGGACGTGATTCCAATGTCCAATGTTTTCTTTTGTTGCCCATTTTACTCATTTCGCTGCTCAGTTACTCATTTCTTGCTCTTTTTGTTGCTCATTTACTTATTCGCTGCTCATTTGCAAATTTCTTGCTCTTTTTGTTGATCATATTACTCATTTCGCTGCTCATTTGCTCATTTCTTGGTATTTTTGTTGCTCATTTACTAACTTGCTCATTGACTAACTTGCTAATTTGCTCATTTCTTGGTATTTTTGTTGCTTATTTACTTCTTATTTCGCTGCTCATTTGCTCATTTCGTGCTCTTTTTGTAACTCATTTACTCATTTCGCTGCTCATTGACTCATTTCGCTGCTCCTTTACTAATTTCGCTGCCCAGTTACTCATTTCTTGCTCTTTTTGTTGCTCATTTACTCTTTTTGTTGCTCATTTACTCTTTTTGTTGCTTATTTTACTCATTTCGCTGTTCATTTACTAATTTGTTGGTCTTTTTGTTGCTCATTTACTTATTTCGCTGCTCATTTGCTCATTTCTTGCTCTTTTTGTAACTCATTGACTCATTTCGCTGCTCATTTACTCATTTCGCTGCTCATTTACTAATTTCGCTGCTCTGTTACTCATTTCTTGCTCTTTTTGTTGCTAATTTACTCTATGTTGCTCATTTACTCTTTTTGTTGCTCATTTATTGCTCTGTTTGTAGCTCATTTACTCATTTCGCTGCTCATTTTCTCATTTCTTGCTCTTTTTGTTGATCATGTACTCATTTCGCTGCTCATTTGCTTATTTCTTGCTCTTTTTGTTGCTCATTTTACTCATTTCGCTGCTCAGTTACTCATTT
This sequence comes from Hippasteria phrygiana, assembly GCA_037893225.1. NCBI lineage: Eukaryota > Metazoa > Echinodermata > Asteroidea > Valvatida > Goniasteridae > Hippasteria > Hippasteria phrygiana. The sequence goes on from JAZGUH010000056.1 coordinate 2,214,897, forward strand.
TTTGCTCTTTTTATTGCTAATTTACTCACTTCGCTGCTAATTTGCTCGTTTCGTGCTCTTTTTGTTGCTCATTGGCTTTTCCGATTTTTAAAACTTATTTTGCTGTTTGTTTACTCATTTTGTGGTCTTTTTGTTGCTCATATGCTCATTTCGCTGCTCATTTGCTAATTTCTTGCTCTTTTGTAGCTCATGTACTCATTTCGCTGCCCATTTACTCATTTCGCTGCTCATTTACTCATTTCGCTGCTTATTTACTCATTTTGCTGCTCATTTACTCATTTTGCTGCTCATTTACTCTTTTCTTGCTCATTGCTCATTTCTTGTTTTTGTTGTTGCTCATTTTACTTATTTTGCTGCTCAGTTACTCATTTCTTGCTCTGTTTGTTGTGTTGACCTTCATCCAAACGATAATAATTAACAATCTCTTACATAATCCCTATACAGTACATCCTGTAATCCTCTTAACTAAACTCCTCAAAAAAGGTTTGACAGACAATTTATCTCTTGTTTCCAAATCCTTTTCCTTGAATTTGGTATCATTGTAAAGCCATGTTATTCTTCTTTACAATGATGTGTCATTTGTTATGATTAAGCAATTGGGGGATGTGCATCACAGCTGAATATGGGGGTGGGTGTAAAGTAAAATTTTACCAAATTTGTTATCCAATGATACCAAATTTGAGTTTCCGAACTTTTTTGAGGAGTTTATTAACCACACTGACCCTGCTCCACAATTTGCTCCACAAATCTAGCCACACCCCCTCCGCAATCCCATAGGACGTGCACAAAATGGGGGCGTTTTTTTACCTATTCAGACGGGGTGCACTTCTGGCTTCAACTAAAAGGGGATCTTTTTATAATCTGGCTAGCGCCCCCGAACAAAGACACTCAGAATTTGGGAGACCTGCAAAATAGGGCAAGATAGCTCAGTTGGAGCATATGCGGTATTGCGCCGCGGAGGTTCAAATCCCGCTCCTGCCGGTTTTCCACTTTGAAAATGAATTTAACATTTTAAAGAACTCACTGGTTATCCTTTCTGCGTCTTAATGATTCATATGATTTAATTCGTTTATTTTATTACCTTTTAAAAGGAACCGTTTTTCTTTTTACTTGAATACATGTAGGAGTTTTCTTGCCATGTGTTACAAGGCTCAATGGGAAAATGAAAAAGAAAGTGGACGACAATAATTCTAGTACTCTAACCGTGTCTCGTACGATATTCACATATTATAGCACTGTGCGATAGTCATATATAGCCCTGTCTACATAAAATCCTAGGGGACGTGACCTAAATATAAGGCGTTGAGAGACGGAATGTACAGTCGGTTATTTACGCTGAAAATATAACTGGGATTATCCAGTCTGTTTTCAGAAAACCCTCTTAATTTAGCTTTTTCCTGTAATAGAAAAAAAACATGTACATGTAGTATATAGAATTTTAAGTGCCACGAAAAATAGACAGATTATAGATGTTTTTCCGTAATTTTAGGGCTGCAACGCATGCAACATTTTTAAAGCGGTAACCTGCACGTAAAGTCATTTACCATCAAAGTCTACCCCCAGAATTTACTCTCGTCTTCCGTGTCACGAGAAAATAGCGTGTTTTGTTACGAAAAACGTTTAATTTTAACAGTAGTTTTGTGAAGTTCAGTAACTTCAGTAGGGCCTATATGTGATTGGTTAGAATAAACTAAGGCGTTTTTGGAAGTCTTCATATACAATTTTCAAGTGGGAATTATTTCTCATGAGGATTAGTACTACATGTAGTGTCATCTTTAAAGGTATAGTATACAACATTTGCTTGAGGTTGCTGTAATTTTCAGAAATAGATGGATTTGGGAGGTTAGTATACCGGTATTTTATAGCGTGCTAGCAAATACTGTAACACTGACCTGTGTGCATCGATGCTGGAAAAAAGAGAAACAATTCTGTTCTAGTAGTCTGGTTCCCTGACCCTACTTTAGAAAAAAACGGAGCAATTTATAAAGTCAGGGAATTATCAGGTCGGGGAACTAGACTATTTGCAACGATTGTCGGCCGACAATTCATTGGTCAGTCAAGAATGACGCAACCAAAACAAATTTAGCTGTTTGAAAATGGCCTATCTCCCGGGGTGTTATTTTTTACTATTTTCCCTACAAAAAACCTCATTCCCCGGATTCAACATCCAATCATGTACGTATTTTAATACACACGGTGCTGCACGGAAAAACGGGAAGTGGATATCGATCCCATAACAACCAGATGCAAGATGGCCGAGTCCATAATTATAGCCTTGCGATTCGCTTCTCTTGACGATGAAGACATCTAACAGTTGATATATTTAGAAAGTGCAATAAAACAAATACTACATGGTTTGTGTCGGGGGAAATAGAGCATCCATTTTCCCCTCGGTACTGGCTATAGGCCTACCACTACCTCACCCTCCGGGTTCGGGGTGGTAGGCCTGTAGCCAGTACCTCGGGAAAAATAGATTGCCATATTTCCCCTCTAACCATGTAAAATTATTTACGTACTGGTGAGGACAAAAAGGAGGGTTCAACAAAGGGAACAATACTGTCCTCACGCTTATTTCTTTGTTCCGGAAAAGTGAGGACAGGCAAACTAGTGCTTAGTCTATGGGGATGGGTTAGTATGTAGGACAATAGAAAGTCCTGACCAGGATGGAAAAAAAGTACCATTGTACCTGTAGTAATTGTATAGTATGATTCAGGTTATTTGTAAACGTGGCGCATGACTTACGGCCTGTTTATAAAATAGCGAATATGATTTTCTTTTTAAATCCCAATTCTGTCCACTGCATCGGTTTAATATCAAACATCGTTTTTCTTGTCTTGCTTTAAACTTCCTGCAAAAAGTCCCACATTAGAATTTAGAAAAATTCACACTTACGAAAGACAAGGCTGTAATTACCCCAAACAGCTTCATCACCTGTACAGCGAGGTAACCTTGAATGCGGAAAAAATGGATAGGAAGACAAACTGAAGCTGGAAATCTGGCGAGATTGGTTCTAGCGGGTGAAGATGGAAAGTCGATAGCCTATCTGTCAAACATCTTTGTCCGTGGATTCGTGCAGTGACCTGCGCCAGTCACTGCGTCTAATTATTGCACGGCCTTGCACGACGTTTAATAAAGGGCCTAGCCATTCTGTACAAGAGGTCTCTGCTCTCGACAGGACCTATAATCTGATATCAGTGATTTTGTTTCAGAACCGCGTACCATGCAGTATTTTTGGATAATAAATTTTTGGTGGCTACTTGTCGAACATTTTCGAAAATGTTCATGTTTCTGGCGATTTTCCAAAAAAATTTGAAAGAAATTTCGGGAAATTGCGTTCAGTACGGTTTTATACTCAGGATAGTCTGAACCATTTGGAGTAGGCCTATACATTTCACTTCTTGTCGGACAGAAAAACGTCCTGGAAAAACTTTAAACAAAAAACAGCAAACGAACACATACCAACAACACCTGCCAGACCCAGATCTGTAAGCCAAATCTGCCCTTCTCCATTCTTAATACGATCCGAAATGGACTACCAATTAATAAAATAAATCTATTTTTACTTAAATGCTCATATGATTGTTATTATCCCATTCATCTTTTCCATCAATTTTCACTAATTTGCGTATTCCTAGCTTGCAATGTACGTGGCGAAGTAATAAGGAAAAACTGCCAAAGTAGTTTTGTATAGTGAAGCAAAATAGAATACGGTTTCAGGCACATTCACGTATGTTTCCTCCGCCAACTTAGTTTTGCTCACTGTGCAGATCTACAGTTTACCCTTTGTGTTGTACAAGTGACGTCAGATCAGTTTCTTTTTTTAACCAATGGGGCGCTTATTTGGTGTTGCGTAATTGATTTGCATAGTAGCCTTTTATACAAGCAGTGATATTCGTTGATTTCCTCTATTGCTGTCATAGTTTTCAGGAGATTCTTTGGAAGCGGGGTTTTTACAAGAATGCGAATCCCATGGAAGTGAAGCTAACGACCAACTTGAAACCTTTCTGGTGATTACTAGTGTGTAAACAATTTTTTTGTCAGATTCACGAGTTCAAACCCGATGTAGGCTGTGCTTCGATGCTGTTGCAGCAATTGATTAACAGAACCAGCGATCCCGGTGATTTTCGAATAGTGCATAATTCAATAGCTTTTAATCATATCGATACCAATCACTATATAAATATGCCAAGAATCGATACTATCTACTTCCGACTTTACCTGACAATGTTACAAAGAAATCAATAAATATTACTTTAAAAAACCTTTGCACGCCTGATTCTATAATGTGTGTTTTGGGATACTTCTTGTGCACATATATTTCTGGGGTACATCTGACAGAATTCCAGTTAAGAGACAATTTGAATGGTTTGTGTTGTCATAGCGTTTGTGCAGTATTTTGGCAACACGCCTAGTAGCATTCCGATGTAAGACTATCTCACAGACATTATTATCAATGGCTACGGCTCTTCACCGTAGCCTGTCAATGGCTAAATTCGAAGCCGTAGCCACAAATGACCCGATCCGGGCAACGGCTTAAACTATGCGAGTGCAGCATAACCAGACTGTGAATAAACCAAAAGGATAGACCCGCAATAATACGTCAACATACGTGCATTATATGGCTAACTCATAAAGTATCGAGGGCCATGATAACAGTACCTGTCCATAAAGAGTTTTATCATGATTTATAACGACAATACATGAACCAGACTGAACCAGAATCAGTCATTTGAACAATATTGGTAATCACGAAGACGCTGTAACTAAACAGCAGCACGAACGGCCACTCAGTCATGCCGTAGCAACATTATACGGGAAACCGAAAATTGTCATGTGGGACAGCAGCGTCTTAAGTAGAAAGATTGTTATAGTGTCTGTATGTTTGATAGGAATACACTTTCTGGAAGTCAAGGAATGAATGTTATTAATTGGAGCATTCAATCATTCTTATTGTGTTGCAACTATACTTAAAATCTTTGGTGCTTCAGAACTGGAGAAATTCCAGACGAATTCCAGACACTTACAAAAAAAACACCGAAACTGACATCGTAAAACGGTAAGTTGGCTAGTCTTAATTAGTTTATAGCAACATCTGTGACGTCAAGCCTGGCCAAATTGCTAGGCCAGTAATAACCACAAAGAAGAAAAAGAAGAAAAAGACCTCGTTTTTAATCAGCTCGCTGTAGGTCTTGAGCACTAGTTTCCACAGCAACCACGATTTTTTTCCACTTTCTTCTGCTCCTATTAGAGCAGTATGTTATAAACACCTGGGATATTGGTAAAAGAAGAGATTGGAAAATTCTACTTAGCTATTGGTGTGTCTCCAAAAATGTCGATACACGTCTTAAAACCTGCGTCGTCTCCGTATTATCTCCTATGGGAAAGATACAATTTGAAGCTTTGCATGGTGGGTGCGATATGAGAGAGACTGGGGTTGCGGGTAACACCATGTGAAATAAATCTCTTCTAGGTAGAAATGTGGTTCTGAAAAGAACCGGGGTGAGTGTGTAAACTCGACGTTTCGGACAGAGCACACTGTCCGAAACGTCGAGTTTACACACTCACCCCGGTTCTTTTCAGAACCACACTTCTTCCTAGAAGAGATTTAATTCACATGGTGTTACCCGCAATCCCAGTCTCTCTCCTATGGGAAACTGAAGTATGGACGCAGACCCCATTGCTGTTGATTCAACGCTGATTCTATACTTTCGTTATTAATGTGAAAGATTTTTAAAAGAAATATAAGCTCCTTTTAGAAACCATGCAATAAATTTCCAATTCAACTTTTGTTCACTCGTATAGGCCTAACTAATGCGGTGGTCACATCTTACGGTCCTGAACGTAGTTGAACGTAGTTCATTTGACCGTAGTAGACCGTAGTGCAACTACGTTCAACTAGGGTGAGGTAGGGTGAAGTAGGGTCGAACTAGGTTCAAAATAGTCAAAAGAGCAAATATAAAGAACGGTTAAGTAGGGTGAAGTACGTGCAACTACTGTCGACTACGTTGAACTACGTTGAACTGCGGCCAAATCAGCTACGGTTTACTCGGGTTGAACTACGTCTTACTACGGTCACCTACGTCGAACTTCGGCCGAACTACGTGTGCACTACGTGCAACTATGGTCAACTAGGGTCAACTACGCGGCCGCGTCTGCGTAGTGCGGGTTGGCCACGGCGTGGGGACAGCCATTGCGCTTTGAGAAGTCAGAGAGACAAGACTGCTGTTTCTTATCTGAACTTGTCTCTTTTTTTGGTCTCACTTTTCTACTTCTGACATGCCTGCAAGGAAAAAGAAGGGAGCCCCACGTCAGAGTGCTGCTGCTGCTGCTGCTGCTGCTGGGTGGGGGGTCTCCTGATTTCAAGAAGGGCAGGGGGGGTGTTCTTCTTCTTCTTTTTTTTGGGGGGGGGTTAAAAACATGACATGAGTTTGTGTGCCCCTGGTCATTTTTTGGGTTTGGTGGGGGGGGGGGGGGGGGGGGGGGGGTTCAACCCACTCATTTTTAGAGACGCTGGTTCTGCCATGGAACCGAGCCAGCTGGTGACGTCAGGTAGTGCTTTAGGTATAGCCTCTGCCTCTTTGCTTCCCTGCTGTCGCGGTTCCCACACTGTGGTTGGGTGAGGTCCAACAGGTTGGCATTGGCCCGCCAGGCACCATCGACGAGGTTGTGCTGAGCATCCTCCTGGTCCACAAGATGCTGGTCTGCAGCAGGGTTCCTCACCCTCAGGTAGTTGTGCAGGACGACACACGATCTCACTACGAGGGCTGCAGTATCCACATGGACCTGGAGGGTGGAGAGGAGACATCGGAAACGGTTGGCAAGGATGCCAAAGGCGTTCTCCACCACACGACGGGCTCTGGACAGCCGGTAGTTGAAGACCTGTTGGCCGTGGTCCAAACCGCGTCGAGGGAAGGGTTTCATCAGCCAGGTCCTCATGGCGAACGCGTCATCCCCTATGATGTAGTACGGGGTGTTCAGATCATCCCCTGGTAGCGGGTCTGCATCTGGGACACCCAGGACACCATCCTGCAGAGCTTTGCGGAAGTCGCAATGGTTCCAGATCTGGCCATCCGAGCTGGAACCCACGTCTCCAATCTGTGTCCACAGGAAGCAGTATTGGGCATCCACCAAGGCCATCAGTACAATGGAGTCAAACCCCTTGTAGTTGTGGTAGGTAGACCCCGAGTGGGGTGGCTTCTTGATCTGGATGTGCTTCCCATCCAGAGCACCAAGGGTGTGTGGGAACTGCCACTTCTGCTGAAAGGCCCGAGCCACCTGCTGCCACTCTTCAGCTTCTGTGGGAAGCTTGACAAACTCTGGTTGCAGGACCTCAACCAGAGCCTGACACACATCAACAATGAGGCCTGATATGGTATTGTGGGCGACCCTGAAGCCGAACCTCAGGTCTCGGTAGTAGTTCCCAGTGGCCAGGTACCTGAGTGTGAACGCCAGCTTTAGCACAGGAGAGACGGGGCGCCTGAAATAGGTGGTCTGTTTGGTGATCCGCCTCTCTATCCTGGACAGGATGTCATGGAAGGTGGCTACATCTAGACGCATGAACTGCTGGAAGGCCTGGGGGTCCTCCAGTTGAAGCTCTGTCATCAGAGCCTCATACTGGCCGTGGAGGGGTCTACGCAGCAGCCAGTCCCTGGTCCACCATCTTCTTTGTCTTCTTTCCTCCCTCCTTTCCTGTTCCTCTAGCTCCTGCAACTCCACAAGGTCTCTTGCCAGACCAGCAAGTTCCATGTCGACCTGACCCAAGTACTTGGCCATCCTGACTCTGTCACCCATTGTGTTTGTATGGAGTTGAAGAAGTAGAATTGAAGCATGAGCAGACAAGACTTCTGTCCTCCAGGAAAGGTTAGACCGACTGCAGGGACCATGTGGCATGCTGGCCCCCTTTTATATCGTCCAGGAACTCCTAAATTCAACCTTACTGCACCCTACATGACTCTACTTCACCCTAGTTAACCCTACGCGTTGTACTTAACCGTACTGTGAACGTACTTCAAACGTAGTTCGACCGTAGTTGACCGTGCCTCAACCGTAGTGCCGTGGTTACTACGGTCAACTACAGTTAACTACGGTCCACACTACGGGCAAGTAGGGTCAACTAGGGTCAACCAGGGTTAACTACGTATATACTAGGTTTACAGTACGGTATAGGCATTCAAGGTGACCGTAGAAATATTTTCAACATGTTGAAAACTTTTGGGCTAACTACGGCCAAATCATGGCTTTCCTCAAGGTCTAAGTACGTTCAGAAGTACGGTCCACTACGTTTAACTACGTTTAACTACGTTTAACTGCGACTGCTAGGGTCAACTGCGGTCAACTACGGTCACACCATACTACGTTCAAGTACGTTCAGGACCGTAAGATGTGACCGCCTCTTTAGTTTAGAACAAAACGAGCATGCTATAGATGTGGCCTCTGACGTCACGTGTTTACATTTAGATTAGAATGTGCCCGGTGGTATGCGCACGCATCGTGTTTTGCATAACATTTTGTTTAGGAGTGACGTTAAGGTCAGATCGCCTTTGAATTGTGATCTTTGATGTCATCCTTAACCAAATTCATGCAAAACACGATGCGTGCGCATACCGCCGGACACATTTGGTTTAAATGTAGACAGAGCACATGGTTTATATAAGCTTGTTTTCATTTGAAGTGGGTGATGTTTTTCAATTCTTTTGAAATCCTTCCCATTAAGACGTGCAAGACGGTGGTACTTTGTTTGATATCGGTACTAGATGGAACTTCTCAAAAGACAATAACATTAGTACATGTACACTAAAATCATTCCTCTAAAGTAACCATAGAAATGTTGGTTAAAAACGGGATCCAATCGAGGTATTGATTAGGCTACAGAAATCATATAAAATATGTTTCAAAAGCACTAAGCCAATTTTGCTGAAAATATCGCAGAGTATACGCGGAAACAATTCACGTACACGCCCTCGCCCCTCAACACGATGTCAATGACTGCAATATGGGCGTACATTTGAGGATGGGACGGGAAGAATATATCCCCACCACATTTTGGGCACCCCCAGAAATTTGAATAACGCTTGAAAAAAATGTAAGCCTATTTGTAAAGAAAAAGGTGAACTTAAAATTAAAAATGCAAATTAAAAGTTGCATGGCACATGTCCACAGCTGCACGTGACGTGAACATATAATGGCCGATACCTTTTTCTGGAGAAGCACCCACACGTTTGCACTAATTACATACCCCTGCTTTATTTTTAAAATATCAGGGACATCTTTTTTTTGGGGGGGGGGGGGGGGGAGGGCACGGATATACGCTAACGGATTGCACAATGTTAAAGTCATTAACCGACAAAACGTATGGACATTTTTTTGACACCGCAAAATTGTCTACACGAAATCGGGATTAGTTCCGCTGCGAGGCAGTCTGTAAATCTCACTTTTTCTCTGTACCGTAGGGAATGCGACTGCCACCTCACCTTCATTAAATATTGACACTCGGCCCCAGACGTTTCGCGGCATTGCTAAGGTAAACAGTGACCATGCATGTTTATATCGTCCCATGATAACCCTAAAGAATTACTGGGTTTTTTTTTGTCTCAAAGAAAAATGGTAATAAGTTGACGAGACCACATTTGTAGCAGTATTTCCAGAACACATTTAGAACACTCCGTGAATTCTAGAGATGTTTAAATAAAGAATATATATGCTCATGAACAAGAAATGCGACTGTACGGCGCATGTGCACTTTTTGATAAACAACTCTCGATTTTGTGCACAAATCAATGGGGAAATTGATAACCATAATTATTTTAAATTTGTAATGAAAAAAAATTCTTCAAAAAATAAAACCACAAACTTTACATATAGGGGATCCATTGCAATAAACATAAGAAATGAAAAAAAGTGCACCTATCCTTCAATGAAGCGCTATATATATTGCAACAATACCGTCTATGCACCGTGGGAGGCATTAAACAAGTTCAATGTGGTGGTCGTTAGTGAATAATTGAGTGCATACTTTAGTCAAAATGAATTACTGTAGTCCATGCGCTCCATTATTCTCTATGGGGGCCAAATATGATGTTCGTTATAGCCAAACGGTCGGTATAGGGGCCGTTGAATAATAAAACACATTGTCTTCAACCATTTGGGAGCTAAATAGAAAGGTCGTTATAGTCAAACACTGGTACACTGTGTTCGTTGTAGTCAATTGTTTTACATTGCTGAAATATATTTGGATAATATGTAAGAAGATTCTTTAAGATACGGACCTGGTCTTAGCCAATCAGATTGGGATCATTGGTGACGTCTTCAAGCACGTGACGGATGCATTTAAACAGCCCGTAAGATCGTACACATAAGTCATAAAGGCTACATGGTATATCATAATAGTGCATAATTTACATGAAAAAATGTGTCCCGCGGATGAGCGATCAATCTTTCAATCCTTAGTCAGATCCATCTACTCCTCGGTTTTATGGACCTTGTCCTTCCTGAACGGCTCGTGACACGGCACTTAGACCAAGACAAATACGCCAATTTACGAGGACCGAGCATTGGGCAAGGCAGCTTGTCTCTTCACATCCTCTCTCTAACCCGGCAACGTTTGGCGTCGTCGCGCTGACGAGCTGCCGGCGCGCGTGTGTGGACGGGACGAGATCTACTCGTAATGCATCGGCGATGTCCAAAGATCACACCGCGCAACGCCGCTCGCTGCGAGCGCATCAAACAATAATCTTGTCCGTTTGAAATGTTTTGTCTAAAAACAAAATCATGATTTTACCAAATCAGAAACATGGCTGCCTTCATATTGTGCAGGGTCAAAAATTCATGCCCGAGTACCAACCCCATAACCATAGCAACGGGTTTAAGTAACCGTATCCGTGACTTGGAAATAAATTCTGATCACCGTGATAATTTTGTATAGCCTACATGACAAACATTGAATTGTCTACAAATCTTGAATGTGAAATCGCTGACAATTGACATACAGATGGGTAATGCACGATTGATTTATCCACTTGATTTGCCCTAGAAAATATGCTTCTTGCCCTACAGAGGTTGTCAGGGCTTTGTGGGGCTTGGCAAAGCCAGTCACCAGGGAAGAAAATTAGAAATGGAATATATTGATTGCCCATGCGAGATGCACGTACGCAGACGGCCGTCTCGTGACTGATTGACGGGCTATTAAAAAGAATGTGCTCTATAGACTCTCATCTTAGCCTGCAGATTATATTTTGTATAGTAGTAATAACCGAGAATGGTACATTAGCGAGATATTCCGATAGATTTGTACACAAAACTTAAACTTATCTATTCTGATAAAGCCTGTTGACCTATATGAAATTGGAACTTACAGAAGCTTTGTTTTAGAGCATTCCCAACCATTCATCTACAAGGGTTTTTTTGTCCCGAGGAGACATCGAATTGTCTCACGCATGTCCCCCTAATTACCTTGTATATACCGTATAACATGTCTCTCTAATGACCTATTTAATACTGTATGCACAAACCTATTATAAAGCTCGATCCAAAATGCATGAGAAATGGCAGTAGACATAGTAAATAATTCAACTTTCCAAAATTGGGAAATTCCTTAAAACTCTTTAATACTATACACCAAAACAAAGCTTTAATCATCTTTCACTTACTTTTCTGTTTATGGGATGTGTTCCTACATATACTCCCTTAGGGGTACCTCGCACAATGGGTAACAATGGGGACAATAGTACCCGACGAGGAAGTCTTTAGAACTCTAGGTGCCCCACGAGGAAAACGCTATGGAGTTTCAGATTTCAGTAGGGACAAAGGAGAATAATGGAAGGAAAGTAAAGTGGACAACAGAGGTACCCCGTAAGGCTGCATGTGTGAGGATGCGCTCTAACCTTGCATCTATGTGGACCCGTGAACAAAAGAGGTCCACGCGAAACAGGAGATTAAACCTTATGTGGACTTGCACACGTCCACATAAGGTTTCCCCCTCTCTGAAAAACAGGTTTAGAGGAGTTGTTTTGGGGTTAGGGTTATCTGTCGAAAGAAGGGGAATACTTGGATCACGATCAAAATTTCAGGGTAAAAGAGCGTCCACAGTGCGTGTAAAATTAGCTTTTGTTTCTTTTTTCTTAGCTACATGAAAACAAAGGGAAGTCCACACTACGTATGGAACGTAAAGTTGTGTGTGTGAGGTTTTTTTGCATTCAATAGAGGACCTTTAACAATAAGAAACAATAGGGTCCCCGGTTGAGAAAAGTTTCCGTTTAAAAATCGTGTACAAATCCAATGAGGGCCCTTGAACATGAACAATATAGGAGGACAATAAGAGGTCCCCGTTTGAAGATGTTTAAACACTTAGATGTTCCTACATTAGTCTCCTTACGGGGTACCGGGAAGAAAGTTAACGCTATGGAGTTTGAGATTTCAATAGGGACAAAGGAAAATAATTAAAGAAAGTAAAGTCTACAATAGAGGTATCCCGTATGGGTATATGTGGGTAGGCATCGACAGCGAAGTGGGGGAATTTGTATTTGTTAGGCAAATTAGGACCGAGTTATGGGGACATTTCTCTGTCCCCATAACGATTTTGGTCCCAACGACGTCTATCGCACGACTAATGTATGTCCACACAATTACGGTGCTAGTCAATGTGTGGATGTGGGTTTGTATTTGCATTCAATAGGGGACCTATAACAATAGAGGACAATAGGGTCCCCGGTTGAGAAAGGTCCCCGTTTGAAAACCGTGTACAAAACCAATGAGGGTCCTTGCCAAAAAGTTAAAGTATAAACGATATGAGGACAATAGGAGGTCCCCAATTTAAGGTGTGTGTTTCTGTGCCTTTGTAAATACCGGCAATCGTAGACTAGGGACAAAAGAGTTTGGGCGTAGACAAAGGGTCCACGATTGACCGAACGTCCACGATTAAATTTCGTGTACAAAACATAAAAATGGGAGGCCTTCCGAAAAGAAGTACAAACAAAAGAGGGACAATAGGGAGTCCGCGATTGCCGGTATTTACACACTTGTGTGTGGGGGGGGGGGAGGGGTCATCCCCAGCTTTTTGTGATATTCCTCTCCAGGTCACACTCCAGGTCACGATTTTAACGACGATAGCCCACGATTCACAAAACCCGGTTGATTCGTGGACATACTCGTAGCGGCATCTTGGTGAACCCTAATGAATCTTGATGAGTCGTGATGAATCTTGGCTGGTCGGCAAACTTCCGCGACAATTTTGAACTGTTCAAAACTGTCGTGGCGGTGGTTCGATTTTTACAAACCGTAGGGCAGTCGCAGTGCGATCGCGCACAGCCGTAGTGCCATCTTGTAGGCAATCGTGGCCAATCGTGGTTTATTTTTATCACAAATCACTACGAATATCCACGAATGGAGATGACTGACCGGATCCAGATTTTGGGCCCATATTATATTTCGGAAATTCGCCTGGAATACGTCGTAGGTTCAATCATCATAAATCCCGGTATATAAACCGATCCAGACAAGTGCTCATCGTCAGTCAGTTCCAGTTTATCTGCTCATTCTATACGTATTATTGATTGAATCGGCGTGCATTCGGGACTATTCTGGATCAATTCGTATTAAATTCTGCTTGATTCTTGGTTATTCTTAATAAATTCTTAGGAAAATCTGGATAATTCAGCATTATTCGTGATTCATTCTTGCTAAGTTCTTAGATTATTCTTATTTATTCTTAACAAAATCTAAGTGTATTCGTAAATTATTCTGATAATATTCGTACATTATTTTATTGATACATTCGTTGTGATTCGGCATGATTCCAGACTGTTAACACTAAGAATATCTCTACGAAACTTGTAAGAATTAGTATCCCGAATTAGTTAGGAATACAAGAATAAACCAAGAATTGAAATTGGTTCCAGAATCTCCCCGACAATTTTGAACATGTCCAAAATTGTCGGGGCGCTTCCCGATCTTTAACGATCTTTCACCGAACAGAATCATCCCGTGGCAGCCAAGAACCATTCCCCGATTTACTCAAGAATTGCTATTCGCGGCGATTCGGCCTAAAAATCGGGAATGTGTGAACCTAGCATAAAATGCTTAGACCTTTAACCGCATAAACTTGGAGTAAGGTGGTACTCTGAATGCTTCAAACGTATGGGTCTCAGTTCGCTCTTTAGATTTTTTTGTAGGGCAGGTAAAATGTAAACAGATCCGTCGAGTCGCCCCACACTCTCAATCCCAGTAGCCATTGTTTTCGTAGCCCAGAATTGTCATCAGGCATATTCATGATAAAGTTAACTTGTATAATAAGAATCGCAGGAGGGCGCTAGATATATTGCAGTTTGGAACATCGCAATGCATTTTGGGCATATCCGTAACACCCTACATATGCTAATTAGTATTACCCGCTACCGGTCCCATATTCGAAGTCAGAAATTGAGAGACATGGAACCAGTTTAAACCCCGAACAACAAATAAAGCCGGCCTGTCGCTCCATTATGTCGCGAGCAATTTAGGTCCTTGAATACGGTTATTTACGGGAGACGTACGTCGGGGTGTCGCGGCGGCTTTGGTAGCCAAGCAAAACGGCCACAATGTGCTTGTGCTGTCAAGCGTAACATACACAATGATCCAACAATGGATTGAAACTGCACAAACAGCGGCAAATTGCGTCATCCCGCATGGTGGCACTGATTGTTTTTTTTGGTGCCATTTTATGGCGTCTTCCGTACGCAAAGGGTTAGTGGCCCATGGACTTTATGCATTCCTGTATCAGCCATTATACAAATATTTACGTCCGAAGACACTTTCGAAAAGAGGATCTTAATCGGTGGACAGCACTTCCATTGTTGACCCATTTTCTCCCGTGTCCTGGATCATTCTTCTGACCAAAACTGAGGCCTTCCAAGTTCGCTGTTCATTTCTTTTTAGAAATAAGATTTTACGAGTCCTTAATTGTGCTTTAAGGTTATCTGAATGCCTGCTTTTTCTTAGTGTTTGCTGCGCCGGGTTCAACCCTAGTTGTTATTCCATCTATTGTATGTGTTATCCTGTCGCCTAACTCGGTAAGCATAAACTCAATTTTCCCGATTGATTTTTTCCACACCATTTAGCAACTCTACTTGCATTTTTTTTCAAAGAAAACCATAACAGTTAGTGTTATTTTCAATAGCATAAAATGAAACGCCGCTAAGGATACCAAACTCTTTCTTCTATGTGGTTAATGTAATAAAAACGTTCAACCTGTAGGCCTAAGTAGTAACGTGAATGTCACTTCGAACCACGGCGTTCACAATCAGCATTCTCTGCTTATAGCGCTATAGCCAAGAAACCTGGCTTCAGTTCATAGAAAGAACTGCTTATTGACGGTTAATAGCAGGAAAGTTGTGCTTACAATAATATTTGTTTCTTGCGATGTTTCTATTGTAAATTCTCAGTATATCAGTAAAAACGAGTTTCGAAAGTCTTTCTTCATGCATGCATAATCATTCGGATTTTGTTCACAGCTTTGACATAAATTCGGAATTTGTTCGCGGGACTGCGTGCATGCATGGATAGTGTTGCGTCACTAAACAAATATCTGCAGTCTGAGGTTATAGCTTGCTTTCTTATATGAAGTGGACGACAGTATAGCGTCAGAAGAATCTTTTTTTTCTCAATCCAATCCAATTCAATTTATTTTAAACACTACCATGTAAAAGAAAATAAATACAAATAAATATTATCAAATACGATACACAAAGTCAGGATTTAAACAAATTATCATGAGCCTTAAGCTTGTCACTCAATGAAAAAATAAACAAAGAACTGAACATATTAAAGGGCCGGTCACACTGGCCACGATAACAAAGACGATAACGAAAACGGTGGGAATAAACGGCACTGATTGGTGGATGGTCGCGCGTGTAACACGCGCGCGTTCCATTTACCAATAGGGAGCGTTCATTCGCATCGTTTTCGTTTTCGTTATCGTTATCGTGGCCAGTGTGACCGGCCCTTAACTCAAGTAATACAAAGTAAGTTGAAACTCAAGTCAGCATATCGCAAAATTATTAAACCAGAGAATAAGCTAGATAATGCAGTAGATGACAGAAGAGGTATTTGAATATATGCTTCATTCCAAAATCATATAGCTTGTAGTGAAAAGCCTTATAAAAGACAAATAAACAGACGAATACAAACAAAACACATAACAAGGAAGGACAAACAAACTAAACAAAGTGCATAGCAACAACGATTTCGCACGTCCACTGCTTCAAAAACATCCCTTGAACTTTTCAACAAGACGGCACATCAAGGTGAATAGGGTCTTGGTTTATTCCTCGGACTCTTGATAACCACTCCCGTACCTATTTCCCCACGGATAGAGCGGAATGGCAATGAAGGATGATAATGAATTTATATAAATTGGTACGGGACATTAATCTGCAGCCATTATATATACAGTCCAGTTCATGCAGTGTATACTGTCACATGAATAGCAGCACCAGCAAGCAAAATCAGAAGTCGGAAATTTTGAAAATTGAGATTTCCATTTCATAATAAAATATATAATGTAAGCTTTGTAATGGTGAACAATTTCACGATATTTTGGTTTTTCTTATTAACAACGTCTTCTACTTGAAAACGGGCATTTAGATCATCTTCGTATATTTGTAAGACATGGTTGTATATGAAAACAAATTAAACTAGATATATTGCATGACGTCCTTCAAGTGATACTTGACCAGCGGATTCCCATTACAAAATTGCTTGTTGTGTCCCTGTACAGTAAATTTCCAGGTAGCTCCGTTTTAGATTTCAGTTGTTGATGAGCCTAAAATAGGCGGTAACGATCGATCATCCCGTTGGTCTAAATGACAAGAACAACATCTGTCTCTTAATCTAGAAATGTATATGCAACCGAGAATGCAAGCCCCGACTCCTTTGTGGAACAACATGCTCTGAACAATGCCTCCTTTTTATACCCAAAACAATTCCTTTGCTAAAATTAACGTGGTGTAAAATTGTACAGTATTGAGCCTCTTTGCAGTGTACTCGGAGCTTACACGTGTTTACAATGAATTAGAATAACTAGTTTGCGGTAGCACCATGTAATCAATCTCTTTTGTGAGTTTGTGTGGTTCTGAAAAGAACCGGAGGGAACTCAACGTTTCGGACAGTATGCTGCCCGTCGTCAGGAGAATGTGTCAGAGATTGATTACATGGTGCTACCGCAAACCTGTTATTCAATCTATTGCCCTTTCGCCATGCAAACCTTCAAATATCAGTTTACAATGAAGTTACGATTTTAGATTTTGTAATAAGTACACAACACACAAATTGCAATTAAGTTCATAAGACAGACATCACTCGTAGGGTCATTATTGGTTTCCCAAATATAGAACCACACACTCTTTCCCTTAAGCTGGAGTCACACATTCCCGATTTTTACTGCCGTCCTCGATAGGACCATTCCCGATTAAAATTTGTCAAAAGTCTGATCAAGATCGTTAGATTCGTGGCGGGAAATTCGAAAATTTGGAGAAACATTTATTTAATCACGACAACAATCAGATATTGTTCAGGAAGCGTCCCGATTCAGCCGTTTCCAGCCGATTTCGTCCCGATTCTCCCGTTCTCAATACGAATCTGAACCGATTTGTATCTTTCGAACGGTAACAAACGACCGAATCTGTCCCGACAGCGTCCCGATTCTCCCGAATGCGATCCGACCGAGATCGGACAGTGACACGACAGTGAGCCGATGTTGCCGGAAGCGACCCGACAGAAAATCGTTAGTCGCGTGGATGCAATCTGTACTCAATCGGCAATAACGGCAATGAAACATTTCTCCAAATCATTCCCGTTCATCACGACAGCGTCCCAATCCACAGGACACCATCCAGACACCGTCCAGACAACACAGGACATTGTCACGATTTTGATCCGATATAGCAGAATCTGTCACGAAATAGTCACGATTGTAATCCGACTAGACAAAATCGGCTGAGTTTCCCGACAACGACGGGAGGCACCTAACTGTCGGGAGTGCTTGGCCGACCTCTCAGGACCTTTCCCGATCCGCAGGACTCTGTAGGACTCTGTTAGGACTCTGTTACGAACGTATACGACTGCGTTCAGACAATGATAGGACATTCCAGATCATTGAGGATTGTAATCCGACTTTTTCACTTTTCGTGTCGTAGCGCTGTCTGATCGCCAACGGGAGCCATAATCGGGACTGTGTGATCCCCGCATTAGGCCTACTTCAAAACCACAATAAACATCTTAAATACAGGTCACTCGCACGAGCACGCGTGTACCTGTGCACGGGACGTGTTTTTTAAGGTCCTGACATAAGAATTTAAAGTGCCTTTGTGTGTATATTATAGCATAGACCATGTGCCCAAATGTGCCCGACGGTATGCGCACGAATCGTGTTTTGCATGAATTTGGTTAAGGTGACGTCAAAGGTCACATAATTCAAAGGCGATCTGAACTGCAACATACCTCCTAAACCGAATTTTATGCAAAGCACGATGCGTGCGCATATCGCCGGGCACATTCCAATATAGACTAATCCGGCGACCAAAATTAGAAGCATTTACTGCGGTAGCACCACGCTCGCGTGCGTATTTTACGCACGCGCTCGATGCAGCTTCGACCAACTTACCAAAATGCGCACGCGACTGAAATAAAAAAAACGCGGGAAACCTGCACGCGAGCGTGGCCCCAGAGCGAAAATGGCTTCTAATGTTGTTCACCGAAGTCCCGTGTAGATATAAACACGTGACGTCAGAGGGCAAATCGTCTATTGAACGAACAATCGATCGATTAGATTAGATTAGATTAGATTAGATTAGATTAGATTAGATTAGATTAGATTAGATTAGATTAGATTAGATTAGATTAGATTAGATTAGATTAGATTAGATTAGATTAGATTAGATTAGATTAGATTATTAAAGAAAACAGGTACAAATAATCATAACAATTATTACCCAAATGTCAAAATTGGTGCGTCCGCGGCCCGATACTGCATGTACTTTACCACTATACATGTAGAACATAATTAATTTCTGTTTTTCCCCTTTATAAAGTTACACATTTATAATTTTAGTAATTATTATAACACTAAACCAACAACCCACCCATACAAGTGTGTAAATACCGGCAATCGCGGACCTCCTATTGTCCCTCTTTTGTTTGTACTTCAACTTCTTCGGAAGGCCTCCCATATGTTTTGTACACGATTTTCAATCGTGGACGTTCGGTCAAACGTGGACCCTTTGTCTACGCCCTAACCCTTTTGTCCCTAGTCCACGATTGCCGGTATTTACAAAGGCACACGTGTCACCCAACTTTGTAAACACCTTCAATTGGGGACATCTATTGTCTTCCCATTGTTCATATTTTGGCAAGGACCCACATTGGTTTTGTACACGGTTTTAATCGGGGACCTTTCTCAACCGGGGACCCCATTGTCCTCTATTGTTAGAGGTCCCCAATTGGAATACAAAAACAAAACCACTCACCTACTAGCTTTAAAAAAACGACCGAATAAGAACAAAAAAACCTCTGTTAAAGACAGCTGACAGTATTCCTGAAAGGCATTTAATTAAAAATAATAAAAACAGGAGAATCGCAAGCAAAATTGTAAGTTTCTTCGCACTACATTGAACTCGTGGGTGTAACCCCAAGCCTCGCTTACAGTCATTATGGAGTATATTGGAATCACAGGAAGCCCGATTTGAACACATTTAATGAATTATAATATCTACGCTTTGCCTTCGTGCATTCGAGGGGTAGGTTTTTGCATATGATAGCTCCTTAAGTGCGCCCGTAGAATTTACATAATTCCCTGTGAGCTGTGTGCTCGCCAGACGGAAAAGCACTTACGGGCTCGGAAATATGATACAAAGTCTTGCGGTATATCCTTAGGGACAGGATTCTAAGCATACAATGTAGCAAGAAAATATAATATAAACATATTTGACGATTTTAGTGTAATAATTTATGAATAACAAACAAATATCTATTTTGACGCTTACAGCGTTGTGTGAATATTTATATGTTCACAGGAATATCCGGTGTACTAAATCAGTGACGCATTCGTGTGGGTACGGGAAGAGGCTGCATGTCAGTTTGTTACTAATTTTCTAACGCTTTATGGTCATGCAAAGTGCAAAATAGTATGCATATTTCGGAAATATGCGAACTAAAATGGAGCCACGAACCTCCGAAAGAGTTCTACGTGTTCAATGGCTAAACACTATCCGTCAATACGATAAACATGTTTAGTGTGTAAACGTGTTTACAAACTGATAGCAATATGTGTTTAGAAAAGTGTGTAATTGCTAAACACTGTTTTTACAGTGTACTTGTTATACCTCGGGACCTGACCCCCAACTTTGTTTGACAAAATAGGTTCTAGAACAAAAACTACATAACCGAATCGGGAGATCTTGGTATCATTTTTCTTTTAACAAAATTACCCATGCATTGGTATAGGTTGTTTAAGTATCAGGATAGCAGAAGTATGCCGTTCCGTTCTTTTTGTTTTTTTTTACCACCCTGTATAGGGGATGTACCAGAAAGGTTAGAATGTCAGCTTTCATATGACACCTTATGTGATGTAATCCAACCAGGCATTTTTCATTTCTTTTCATTCATTTCTTTTTATTTTTCTCAAATCGTGGCCCGAGGGCCAAATTCCAAAAGACAATTCCATTAAAAATAATAATTTTTAAAAGCAATTAAAACGTACATAATACTAAAAATATCACATAGATAAAAAGACGGGTAATACAAAAAATTTTACGAAAACAAACACCACATAACCAAGGAACAGGAACAATTCAACAAAGGGGGACAACATGCACCAAAATACAAAATTACACACAATAAAATCACACACAGCCGGCATTTAAAATGTTTATAAAGTAAGGGATGGGACTGTGTTGAAAGCGCTTGGTTCTAATAGTGAGTTGAGTTATTTGGTTACTGTTCCTTAGGTTCCTATAATAAATTGCTATCCTCGTAGGGGGAGCAAGTGAGTTGTTCTTGAATTAATGCCAAGTGCATTAGCAAATTTTATGCAATGCCCTACTCTTCTTCTATCTAGTGTATCTAAATGACATAGGTTGAGCACGTCTAAGTATGAAGTGTACTGGTTCCCCATGATGGTCCTGTAAGCTCGTTTCTGTATCCTTTCAAGATCATCAGTTTGCTTTTTTGTTAAACTAGAATGCCATATCACATCTGCGTACTCAGCCATTGGTCTGACATAACTATTGTAAACAACCAAAAGTTCCTCGTGATCAAAACCAAATGAAGAGGCGTTTGTTCGCTTGTTTTATCATGTGATCAACTTGGGCCTCCCACTTAAGATCTGCTTGAAACCAGAGGCCAAGAACCTTGGCTTTGTTGACATACTGAAACTTTTCAGAACCGATGAACAGTTCAGTACGAATTGGGACAGATTTACTAAAACACACTTCAAGAACCTGGCATTCAGATGGGTTTAATTTCAGGTGATTATGTTTTGCCCAATGTGTAAATTCATCAAAATAATTTTGTAAACTGTCATGGTCATTTCATCGATTTTCCTATTTTCAGCAAAGGTAAGATCATCGACATATTTCCAGTATACGGAATTAGCACTCAGAGCGGCGTCATTAATAATAATTTGGAAACCTACAGGCCCTAATTTAGTGCCTTAATTGAGGGACACCTGCATTCAGAATAACATAATCCGAAATACAATTGTTAAGCCTGACGGTTATGAAGAAAGTTGCAAATCCAAGGAACGATACTACGACGCACTCCAATTTGAAGAATTTTGTTCATAAGCACAGTGTGGTCGACAAGATCAAAGGCTTTAGATAAATCAGTTAAAACAATCGTTCCCACGTTGCAACTTTCCTCAGCACCCTGATGAAGATAACGAAGCAGACTGATCAGATAAAGTGGAAACTCCAGGAACATTACCAAAATTGCCTCTTATCAATACAATGACCGATATCATTATTTATCCAGCCACAGATGAAACTCTCAGCTATACCTTCGCAAAAATGGATGTGAGTGAAATAGGTCGCAGTTTGTCTTGCGAAGGAGGATTCTGCTTCGGTACTGGTACAACAATGGCCCTTTTCCACTGAACAGGGACAACCTCATCATTAAAGGAGCAATTGAGAATATTTGTCAATGGCACCGTGAGCTCGTAGGCAAATTCCTTTATAAGCTTAGCGGGTACACCATCTGGACCAGTAGCCTTACTAGAATTGGCCTTCCTAAGCTCAAAGTAGACATTCCAAAGGTAGAGATGGGGGGGGGGGGAGACTGGTTTTTCAGCTGGTAGGTATGCAGGGAGCTTTTAGACAAATCAATTGGCTGTAAATGGTCTGAGATTTTAGCAAACATATTATTGATTGCATCTGCCTTGCCTTATGCATCCTTGCCACCAACGCCTGGAACATCCAACTTAAGCCCAGAGTTATTCAAGTTAGTAACTTTTTTAATTTGCTGATACCACCTGCGTTGATCCGTATTCTGTATATTTCTAATCCTATTAACGTGATATGAAATTTCTCTTTTAATCTTGTTTCTCAACTTACGCCAAACATTGTGCTGAGATGAATGGAAAGCTGTTTGACGATCAGAAATCATTTTCTTTATCAGTGGAGTGATCCAAGGTTTGTCATTAGTGTGGACAATCAAAGCATGAGGGAAAAAATATTTATTCCATGTTGCAGAATCCCATAAAAAGTGTCAACTTTACTTTGAACATCAGAGCACTCCGTGACCTCATGCCAATCTAAACCCTGTATCCATGAACCGAATGATCGAATTCCAGACTCATGCATAGGACGCGTGATCAAAGTTCTGGATATATGCTTAGCGGAAGCTGTTCTAAAGCTTTGGTCGCCAAATAATTCCGACATGGTCGCTATGGCCAATTGGAGAAATGGCAAAAGGACAATTATAGTGATCATTTATATTTCCACCCGAGAGCAATAGATCAAGCGTTGCTTCAGCACGAGTCTGAAACTCGACAGTTGGTGTACATCATTACCTCTGAGAATAGATTGTATATTCATGCGGTTAAAATCACCTAAGATCAAAATGACAATATCCGGATACAAAGTTCGTAAACGGTAAATACTGTTCAACAGATGCTCCGTTAATTGAGTTTGGTGCATGAGGAGAGTTCGTTGTTATATACACGGCACAAACAGCAACTGCCGAGACAGATCGTTGGAGGCGTTTGAGTCTTGACCCACACAAATTCCAACTCGTTTGGTACATCAATAATATCCAGTTTGGCTGATGACATGTCGTTGTTGACATAGATGGCGAGTCCCCCTCCACGTTGATCTTCCCGACATTTGGAGTAGAGGTTGTAGTTGGATATTTGAATTTGATTCTCAGGGATATCTCTGGAGAAGCACGATTCAGTTATTACCCCGACAACAACTTTGTTTTGTTGGAAGACTACTGCTGCTTCGTCAAGTTTATTGACAAGGGATTGAGCGTTTGTCAAATAGACAACAGGGAGATCAGAACGAGAGGGTACACTCTGGTGCTGTTCTGGGTCATCATCAGATCGACGTGCAAGAGACACATCTGAGCAAGCTGGGATATCAGTCAGTGTTCTAGGTCTCAAATTCGGCGATATTGAGGTGCGATACGTCGTGATAGTCTCACAGTGTTTTCCCTATGCATATGAGCACCACTTCGTGCTCATTATGACATTATGGGCACTTTACTAAGACGGGTGCAAATGCTGTTTTGGACACTTTAAGTTTTGGACCATTGAGATTGGGCATCACTGTGAAGATATTGTGTAATCTCTTTTTTATATTTCTTCCACAAATTCCTGTTTAAGCTTGGATAGGCACTTCAGATGTGAAGATGATGCAGTTAACGGCCTTTTGAATACTCTTTGCTCTTGCCTACCCACCTGACACAGAATTTGTGGGGGAAAAATTGAAAAAGATATATAATTACATAATATCAGGTACAGCTAGTGACATGGTCATTTTTGTTAGGACACAGTGCTTAATTTACACGCTTTCGCTTATAACCTTGGTGCTTGGAATCGATGGGCATGTGTCAACTTGAACTCTTGATATTCTTGGTGGACAAAGTTGCTGGCATGCATGCAGGACTATGTACTTCGAGGGTGTCTTTTGGCGGGAAAAGCTGTGCATATTCATGTCATTGATTGGCTATCCCAGTGCAGTCAAGTGTACCATCGATCGCAACAAGTTGGGGATTTCTTCTGACTGTTACCCTACCTCTTAATTGCGCCGTAGGATTGTGACTTGACGCCCGTTGAGCGATGCAATCAATTATCATCACCTGAAGACACGTTGGAAGTTCCACGGGGTTCCATGCTGTGCCATGCAGAAGAAAATACGGGGAATTGGAAATCGTGACGTCAACACGCTGATCGCCGCGAACCCCTTGGATGTGATGTTCCATTTAAAGTGAACAGGGGGATTATGACGACATGATTTCAGCAATGGGCTAAATTCTCACCCAACTCTGTACAAAATCACGTCTGGGGCTCTCGCCCTGACGTTGTGACTTCTGGGTTTAACAATTTAAACCTCGGTGTGATTTTGGGCTCTGGATGTGATCGTTGTCAAATTCACAGCAGATTCTGCCTATTAAATCCATTTGTCAATTTTGAATAGAAAATCGCATCCAAGGGTTCCACAGTTTGAGTGTAAAGGCGTAATGTGATTGGAAAGTAGACTGGATTCCCACCACTAAATATTCCAGCACACTGTATCCCTTTAACAAGATCATGCATCCTGCCTTATATACATGAGCACAATCCATCGTGAGCTGCCTTCCTGGATGAATAGTATTCCCGCACTCTGACTGCATCCTTCGAGTAAATCTGGCCAAGATTTGGCAAAACACCATTCTACCCGCAAAATAGTTTTGGGCACGGAAATAGGTCACATCGATGAGCGACGTCAGATGCTAAGTAAAGACGGGCCAACTCGGTCACTGTCATATGATCAACAGAGGGCGCTACAAGGGGGCATGTCTGCCTTTGTGTTAACGGTGTAGCGTGAAATTAATTTTGTCACCATGAAATACTGTATGATTAAACATGCTTAAGTGATCGATGAATTTATTATTGGGAGAGTGGCCGGTCACGTGAGAGGGTTTAACAAATAATAGGGTAAAGGAGTCGGATATTCATGGGAGTCGGATATTCATATGACAACGGCATCCAAAAGATAATACAACCCCAAAAATGTTTTGGCAGAAGAGCTATGAGTTGACTCTTTATAATTGCAGCTCACGTTTCTGGACAAGCCACTTTTGGAAGAACATCATATGTGGCTGTAACCATAACTAATACATAAAACAATTGATTGAATAAAGAAATTCAAAGTGAAAAAAGAAAACTTGCAGGAGTGTGATTTGAACCTGCGACCTCCGGAACATGATTTAAATCGATCAAGATATGACTAAACGCATTCCACTTCTTAGTGACGGAGTCATTGCATGCTTTTTGCTCGGTATATTTTGGTATGTGTATAGTTGGACCAAACATGTACGAAAGAACTGTAGTTGATAAAGGAGCCTGAGTTAAAGAATTCTGAGCCAAACAAAACCTGATATTTGTAATTGAAACAGATAAATCTCAACATACAGGAAAAGTACTGTTAAATCTATAGATAATTATTCCGCAAGGGTGTCTTCATCTCTGCAAACAATTAAGGCAATCAGTACGTATTTAAATAATATAAATTGCTGAATTTCAAATTCTGTCTAGGCCTAAGGAAAAGCAGTGATTTCTGGGAAGCAGTAAATACGCTGTTGTCACAAAGGAAGGTAATCGGAAGATGCAGAAAACAGCCTTCATCATCCACAGTTGGATGTACATGGTCAGGCTCGGTTCAGCCCAACGGGTTGTTATTGGTGCGTCCAATATAGACCGAGTCAGGCCGTTCGCACTGGAACAAAACGACTGTTCCATGGGTAGCTTCGTAGACGTAATTGAATTCATTGATAGCATTCGGAGTGTTATCTGTTATCTAAAAAAGGGGATGCAAACAAATTGCGTGTACCGCAGGCAAATCGGAAGATGGTCTTACCTGTGTAATGGGTTGACTGGGGAGTGAGGGCAGGTCATGGTATGTAGAGTGCAAAGTCCAATTATGGAGGCAGAGGTAGAGAGATGTGGGCACTATACTGTTATACAGGGTGGTCAAAAAAATGGAACGGCATACTTCCGCTACCTTTAGAGTCCAACCACCTGTACCGATAGATGGAGAATCTTTCTAGAAGAAAAATGATACTAAGACCTCCCGATTCGGTCCAGTAGTTTTTGCTGCAGAGCCTATTTTGTGAAGCAAAGTCGGGGTTCAGTTGGTTCCGAGATGCTATCATCATCATCCTCTTTTCTGCATGGAACAAAGTGACCCGACCTTGCTTCACAAAATTGGCTCTGGAGCAAAAACTACTGGACCGAATTGGGAGGTCTTAGTATAATTTTTCTTCTAGAAAGATTCTCCATCCATCGGTACAGATGGTTTGAATCTAAAGGTAGCGGAAGTATGAAGTTCCGTTTTTTTGGACCACCCTGTATAGCATTGGCAAACCGTATAGCAGGCAGTGCAATGTCGAATTCAACACACAACTAAAAAAAACTGAGCTCTAGGTCATCCAAGGATCCTGAGAAAATAGTGAAAAAAATGTGGTTTTGTGCACATTCAAATGTTCTTAATTCAATTGTTGAAATTGAAATAAGCCATGGTATTTTTTTGGTCTTCGGATAGTTTTCTCGAAGATGACAGCCTTTCAGACGGAAATATTTCTCAAGAGGATGGGTACTGGTTCCATCTTTATAGACAGTACCGGCTTTCAGATTAAAACTGATCAATTTGTTTTTTGGTCATCACCAAAGCATGCATTATGCACTCTTATGGAGTACTGTTCCCACATCTGGGCTGTGTTGCTTCTGCAACTTATCTTTATCAGATAGAGTACAGAAGCGAATATATATTTTGGTTTGAGAAGAGTTGGGCTCATCCTTACAATCACTCTCTCACCGGAGATCTGTTGCTACTCTGAGTTTGTTCTACAGATATTTTCATGGTAAATGTTCCACCGGCTTGTCCAGCTTGGTTCATAGGTGTTTGACTTTGAGCGTGAAGCTCGGCTTTCCGCCTGTTCCCATCAATATACCGTATAGCTGTACTGTACCTGGATGTAGAACGAAAAGCTATGCCAATATATAGCTTCTTCCCTCGATTGTCTGATGGTGCATGTTTTCCTTCATCTGACGATATTTCCTGCTTCAAGAGGAATCTTAATTCCTCCCTCCTGCGTCTTTGATTCTTTTTCTTTTTTGTAGCTTCGTTCCTCAAGTGGCTTTAAGCCTTGTTCGTGCCGAATTTACTAAACATATATAGGCCTATGAGCAGTAACGGGTTTTTGAGGACCTGAAATTTCCGAAATCTCCCAAGGCTTAACATAATAATTGGACCAAAAAAGGCATATTTTTTTGGAGGGGGCATGTTTTTAGGATCTCGCCAGATCATTGCAGACAAAGCACTAGATTTTGTGTTTTAAGTACTCTTCATCGAACGAAGCGGGCAGACTTGCTTTCTTGCTTATACTTTGTTGCGGTTACTCATCAAGAGAACTCGTTCCAATGAATATTGTCAAAATGCAAGATTCAATGTGTTAATTATTACCTCACCAACATATACAGGAAAAATAATTCCCGATTAGCAGTCAGAGAAGTCTTGTCATGGAACTGTCGTCGACTTTTCGACAGAGGCAAGACCTTCCGATCCCCTACGACCTGAGGAACCGTGGAATATACGCCTTAGTAACTAGACCATCATTCCGTCTCAGGTCAACCCGAGGCCCGGAGGCCCTCAAGAGCCTGCCCGAGGCCAGTCACGCGGGAGCCAGGTGCTATCGTGTGTTCTGATTGGATTACCCAGGACCACAGCCTGTTCCATTACTTCATAAAAGGAATATGATTGAGTCCCTAGCCCGGTGATAATTTCTACCCAATTTCGTTAGGAGCAATATGTCTCGGCGTTATTTGAAAGACGAATCCGCGGACTAAAAGTGGACAGGGTCATCCATCTTCATCGCTATGGGAAATTCGTAATAACTACATGTACGTGAGGTTATAATGGCTGTGGACAAAAAAGTAGCCACACGCACTCCTGCCGATAGATCAACAGAAATCATCAATTATATTGGCTGACAGCTAGAAAAAAAAGTTTTGAGATTAATATATAAAATTAACAGCTCTCAGTATGAAATGTGACCGGTTCTTACGAAATGCGAAATGATTCTCAAAGAAGATGTTGATTGCTGAGAAAAAACTGAGGAGTCCCCTTTTGTGTCTAGTGCTAGGTATAAAAGGGGAGTCCGTCTTGTGAGGTCAGATTTGTTTAATGCCCCCAGCGACGAATCTTAGACTAATTGCAGCAGTGGGCTAGACGGGACTTGATAGAAACAGCTTTCAGAAGTTTATTTTAAATTATTTCATGGCAAACATAATTACCTGCTTTATTGTAATATACCTTAATCTGCATCAAACTACAAAACGACGCAGATTTTCATCAGCAGCTAGCCAACATCCTCTGGGATATTTTGACTTGCTATTTTATGTTTTTTATTAGAAAAAAAAAATAACCGCCTTTTCATTTTGATGCATAGGAATTAGTTTTTACACCTGAATAAATATGGACATTGTGTGTGTGAAAACCTTGACAGTTCCTATCGATTTCCACGGTCATGTTTATAAGGGCCCGCATCTCATTCAATTCAATAATGGTTTATTATAAAACATGTCCGGCAGTTAAAACTGAATTGTACATGCCAACAAGACTTTTAGTAAAATTGCTTAACAAGTAAAATTGCTTAACAAGTAAAATAAAATAAAGTACTAAAACCCGATATACTTAACTAGCAATAAAAATATGTAAGAATGCTTAATAAAAAATTATTAAAAACACCAATACGATCAACAAGGCTTGAGTAAAATAATAAAGAGTAAAATAATTTTACAAGGTATTTTAAAATTTGATGATTTGCGGGAGAGCACTATTTGCATATCTTTTAGTGCGGTACCTGTACTGCTCATACATGTTTTTCGTAGATCAGACATGACATTACGTTGAGGTGGTAACCAATCTTTACACATACTATAAGATTTGATATATAGAGCAAAATCGGTGCAAATGTTCTGTCTGCTCAAAGGCAGTTCTGTCGACTTGCGGTTCATTTTGTTAGGTTGTGTGGCAAAATGCATTGATCATCCAGACATGTCTTTGTTCATAATATAATGACAAGTGTAATTTTTTCTACCATCAGACCAACATAAATGGAGATGGATTTTTCACAGCCGACTATTGACTGTAATGTGTCCACATAGCCTCAGATTTCCCTTAATTTTTCAAAGGAATCTTGAAAGCAATTTTACTCGGGATATACAGGGTGTATCAAAAAGAAGTATAGGGCCTACACTCAGGAAAATGTCTCAAAAATGAAAATTTCAATATTTTTGGAATATGGCTCCACATAAATTATATGGGTAGAAAATCTTTCAGGCTTTAATTAAAATGACACTCTGATCATTTGGCGTACTTTACTGGCGTCATTTGCAAACCTTGTCCAAAAACGGCGTGCGCACAAAGATCTGTACAAAAATTCCTCCACATCCTTCACATTCCTTTTGCATTTGCGCCCTCCTCAACAGCCTAAAATTTCGTGAATTTCGTTACGTAAGGCATTGTCTGCATTTGGATAAATTTGATAAAATCTGTGGGCTTTCTGTGTACTTCACTTATTCTTGAAGTTGAAGTGACTGTGTCCAACAAGATGGTTATACCTACCTCAGTACACACCGCAACAAAGGTCTTTCTTTGTAACGGAGTACCACCGCATTCACTAGCAGCTTATCTGCAGTGCTTCAAATGGTCTGGCAAGAATACCCAAATGACGTTGACCAACCCGAGCAACAGTTTACAAAAATCTACAGAAGTACAATGCAACGGGGACGAGTCGTAATCTGAACAAGGAACGATCTGTAGGCCACAGAATTGGGAGATCTGCTGCTAAAATCCAAGCAGTCCGTGACATCCTGGAGGCACAACATGGCGGAGATGCAGGAGGGCAAATGGTTGCTATGGACTTGTGTTGCCCTCGGCAACGTTTAACAGGATTACTCGGTTAGATTTGCGATTTCATCCTTATCAAATGATAAAACGACACTGTGAAAAAATGTCCCGTAATTTTACGGTAAATTCCTAATAAAACGGGTTGCCAACGAAAAACCGTAAAATGACGGTCAGTTAGGGGAATTTCCCGTGAAATGTCTCTGGTGGGGTTGAAGCAAAAACGGTACCAAACCTTAAACATTACGGGAAGCGCACAGTAAATTTACGAGAATTGTTTACAGTGTAGGTAATTAACTGCAAATTAACAGAAATTAATGAAGTGGGAACCAGACTAAACCGAAGTAACTTTGGTAGAGTGTAAAAATGCTACGATAATCTACTAAAGACTACAAACTGAATGATGTTGTGCTTTAGCTTTTATTCAGCGTTATTCATTTTAGGCTGCGTCCGAATCGCTTGTCTAGCTAGAGCTATTGTCTAGGTGTTCGTCTATTACAACTACGCGTGGCGTGGCTGTAGCTCTAGACGCCCATTTTGGACACGACCTAAATAATAAAAATGGAGACACCAGACCGAGAAATTCAGACCACCAAAAGGCGGACCGAACAAATCCGTTTCCAGTTTCACCTCAACCCAGCCTTTTTACGCATTTTTTGATATACATGTATCGACGAATAAATGTCACCTCCACCCAGCCTTTTACGCATTTGTTGATATATCCACGAATTGATGTCACCTCTACCTAGCCTTTTAACGCATTTGTTGATATATCCACGAATTGATGTCACCTCCACCCAGCCTTTTACGCATTTGTTGATATATCCACGAATTGATGTCACCTCTACCCAGTCTTTTACGCATTTGTTGATATATCCACGAATTAATGTCACCTATACCTAGCCTTTTAACGCATTTGTTGATATCATCACGAATTAATGTCCCTTTAAAAGACTGTGTTCCACGGAAATGGGATCGGATCGGATCGGATTGGATTGGATTCAAAACAAAAGAAAATTGCCTTTTAAAGATATAATACAACCTTGGTAGAGCTGTACAACACAGGTTCAGGCCGCGTGTTGGGATTTCAAATATACATCCAATTCTGCTTAATATTGCGATTGTTAAAATTGAAATAGGCCGCGGTGTTTCTTCAGATACAATTTTCTTGAAGTTGACAGCATTGAAGATTGATACTAGTATTATCTTTTTAAACAATCGGCTTTTAGATTGAAACTTATCCCGCCAAAATGTATCATTACCAAAGCCATAACATGTTTAAGTCATACTGTTACTGAAAAGCCATTATACGAATTGCACTATAAGTCGAATTCCGTGCGTACATGAAAACCTGGTATCTGAAGCACTGGTGATGACAGAAGCGAGGACATTTACTCGTTTGATCCATCTCCGATACATTAAGTACCAGACTTTTAGTGATTTTGTGCTATGGCACCATGAAATGAGTATGACATCCTGCAGTATGACATCCTGTGTAACAATCAGAAACAACCAGAAGTTTGTTTTGAGAAAACGAAGCACAAACTGTTTATCATTGATTACCGGTACTGTACCAGAAGTGGGTGAGCAGTGCGAATTTATCTCCCTCGGCCCTCCCCGTCGTGCCGTCTTGTGCAAGGAACTGAACATGTGGTTGCTCTGCTCTAATTCTAAAGCCAGTGTATTGTCAAGAGATATATAAAAACAAAATCCCAACGCTGCGTGCTTGCATCAAGGTATAATTATCTCGTGGCGTACAGTAGTTCAGGGTATTTTTCTTTACTTTGAAAGCACTCATTGCTAGCTGGTGAAAGTGCAGCGTTCATTATGCAGTATTTAATACAGAATAGCATATTTACCGAGAAACTCTCTCCACTACATCTGCTCTTTCAGCAGGGATCGTTCCATAGCCATAATCTGTTTATCATTGATTTCTGTACCAGAAGTGGTGAGTAGCACAGATTTATCTTCCTCGGCGCACCCGGTCCTGCCCTCTCAGTTTGGAAATGAACTTAGCGAAACAATATTCCTGCTGTGATTTTTATTCATGAAGCAAAGGGCAGGAATCGAACACAGTCCCCGGAACAAGCTTATAACAACTGATGTTTGTACCCCGGGGGCGTGAAAGCGGGCTTGGAACTCTTGGATTAGCCACTTAATCCGGCCGTAGCCTCAAGAGCACACGGGTGTACACTTGGACTTGTTGACGAACCGAGGCCGGTCCATCTCGCTCGCTCCTTGAGCGGTGAGTAAGGGACAACGAGCAATTTCGCAAATGCACTTATCGTTCGAGTGTGTTTTATATAAAAAGGCACCGTGTGGTTGGTTTCCTGGGGGATCGAGGGGACAGCACATGATTGGTCGCGGAGACAGCACATGGTTGGTCGCGGAGACGGTTTGCCGTGTTCTCGCTCCCAGATGGGGTTTATAGGTTTATTGAAATTAAGGGAGGACCGCTGTGAAGCAGCATCCTTGTGGTTTTTGATGTCGAACTGTGAACACCTTGAATGTGATTCTGTATTCAAAATGGACAAGAAGTTTAGGACGATGTGATCTCCGCAAGGAGCGTCCAAAATCACGTCCTACTCTGTTCAAAACCACATTTGAAGCCTGGCATCCCAAATGAGCGCTAAAAAATTAACTAAAAATAACTTAAAATAACTCGTTCATTGCTCACCGACAATCTTCATTTGCACATTGTGGCTACTTTTAAAGAAAAATTCAAATATTGTCTAAAAAATTACTACCTGCAATATACCCCCTAATTTGGACAAAGTAACACAACCACTCGTGTTTCACTATACTACTAAGGACTTTGGCTGTTCTCTTCCATTCTGCCTATTGTTTGGACTTCAACTTTTTCTTCTTTCATGTCCCATAAGGTTTGCACATGACAGCTACTGAGGACTTGGGCTTAGGTCCTCAGTTTTGTTGTTCAGGTAACCCCTTTTCCAAGTCCTCAGTCGTAAAGGATAACCTGTACATACGAGGGTCGGCTGAAAAGTTCGTAGGTTGACTCTGAAGGAGTAATGCCAGATCAATGAAACTTAACTTATAGCATGCATTTATTTCAACCCTTTTGATAACTAATTGCATGCTGTTGGAGTCTCCCGAATCTTTGCGTACAGAACTTAGAATGTGAAAGGTTTCTGCTCGGTGGGGGGCGCGTCTTCTGACCCCTGATCAAAAGCGCACCAGGCTGGTCATGTCAAGGGATTAAACCTGGAGCGTTTTGAAGCAGATCCAGTTAATTTCATCGAACGTTTCCTAACCCAGGATGAGTGCTGGGTCCATCACTTTGAGCCAGAGACAAAGAGGCAATCTATGCAGTGTAAACACACGTCCTTACGGTACCCCTCCAAAGAAGGCCAAGTTCGTTTCGATGACAAATTTTGTCAATTTTTATGAAGTCGTCTACAAACCACCAAATACGGCCTTACCTGGAAACAATCCAATTATTTATCAAAAGGTATTTTCAAAGTGAACTAAGAAAACTGGCAGAAGCGGGATTCGAACCTGCGACCTCCGGAATACCGTATAGGCGCTGTACCAACTGAGCTATCTTGCCCTATATCTTGGCGGTCTCTCAAATTGTTAGTATCTTTGTTCGGGTGGGCGCTAGTCAGAAGTCATAAACCCATAATGCCGTATATATGGCCAGGGATCACGCCCAATTTTACGATGCAACCTGGGAAGCGACATTGTGGGGATCACTTAATGAGAATGTTTGTGATTCAAAGGTGCCATTAGGCCTTGATACATTGATTTTTGTAATTCAAAGGTGCCAATACGCCTTGATACATTGATGTTAATGATTAAAAGGTGCCATTAGGCCTTGATACATTGATGTTTGTGATTGAAAGGTGCCTTAACACTGTGAACAAGTAACAATGGATTGGGTGCCAAGTAACAATGGATCTTCATTGTTAGTGCACCGTTTTTCTTTTGTTAGATGTTCATAGTGTAAGGCCCTTGCACATTATTGCTCGTGATTCAAAGGTGCCATTAGGCCTTGATACATTGATGTTTGTGGTTCAAAGGTGCCATTAAGCCTTGATATATTGGTGTTTGTGATTCATAGGTGCCATTAGGCCTTGATACATTTAACAATTGTTGACTGCTGTGATGTGGGATATGACGTTTTTTAGCACCCGAGGGTTCATCGCGTTTTGGTTCAAAATCAGTCAGCCACAATTAACTTAATTCTTTGTTTACAGCGAAATGCATCATTCACTCTTAGATGACATTGATAACACGCGCCAGATGACAGTATTATGCTAATACATTATACATGATACAACTAATACTATTAGCAGTGAGAGTGTTAGCAGTTCTAAGGTGATAGTCAAATATAGGTGAAAGTATATAGCCGATGAAAAACATGAAAAACAAATCCGTATGTAACGCGGGGTCCTGGTGATAAATACTTCTTACTGTTACAAGCAGGTATGGTTATGCTACTTTATGTCTTTAATCTTTCATAGTCTGAACGTTCAGCCTGAGATTTACATTCGAATCGATCGTCTGTTTTCCATGGCAACATATCCTACGCAACGGCCCAATACAAAGTGCTTTCCATCAGGATGTTCTCGAACGGTGCGTGTAGGCAAGCGAGCCCTTGATTTTAATTCACAGCCTGTCAGACTTTATTATAAAATCGCCCAGGGCGAGATCAATGCCTCAAACAGCATAGCAACGCACACACGTTGTGCGAACTGACGAAATTCGACATAAAGACCAAATATGCGGTGCGAGTTTGTGTTGACATTCCCATACACGACGTCAAGGTTGATATTGATGTCACGGATGAACTGTCGTGTGTAATTTTTTGTATTGCTGCCACCTCAAATTTCGTCTTGTCAAACTCCTTTTCTATTTGCTCTGGTTTTTTTCTACAGTCTTTCTTTATTTTCTTTTGCAGGTACAGTCCAGAAAGAGGAAGCTCATAGATTCGACCATGCCGTTTAATTTCAGGCAACTGGTGCCCGGATGCAGCGCCAAGCGAAGCGAGAACGGCACACCCGCAGGTCAGCGCGCCGGCCGCACCGCCAGCACATGCGCAGGGGATCCGTACGGCGATGGCTCGGAGGTTCGCATCCGTCTGTCCTCTGAGACCTCGGGACAGTTCCTGAGTAGCAGGCGTAGCAGCCGCCGGTCTGACGTGGACTACGACGATGGGTACGGCTGCATCGGGACCCTTGTGGTAACCCTGCTGATCCTGAGCCCTCCCATGGTCCTGGCGGGTGTGATCCTGCTGACCACTGGCGCCATTATAAGCAGCGCCCACGTCTTTGGCTCGGGTATGGCGGTGATCGTGGCCGGCGTGGTGCTCGGGGCAATCTCCGCCTTCGCCTTCGTCCGGCTGAGGTCACATCCCTCGCCGAGTTCGTCGGCCGCACGGACGGCCTCGTTGCACCGGGACTCCACCGGGCAGCACCGCCAGCTGACGCCTCGCTCAGCCTCTATTATAGAGACCACCGATCAGCGAACAGTTGAAATAACATTCTGCACCTCGGAACCCGAAACGACCCGGGACTTATGAGGGGGAGCGAAGCAACCCGTCCAGGGGAAAAGTTACCCCGTGGTCAATGTTATATGCTTGTTGACATTATAGTCACAAAAAGGGCGCACTGGAACATTGATTTCCATGCCCGCCAGTCCACAGCAACCCACTTCCTCCCAAAATTACAGAAGAAAAAACAGAACAAGGAAGATGCAACGATTGTCACGTCCAGTGAGAAGGAAGTGTTTTGATTGCAACACGACTCGGCTTTCTTAATGCAAACCATCGATCGTGGAGTATTTTAAGGCACCTAACATCTTGGACGTTACCAAGATGAGATGGATATTGTTATAACCTACATGCCGATGCCTCCGGGGAGGCCGATACCTGCTCGAATGTCTGAAAATCTTCGTGGAAAGTATAATAGGTTAAGCGTGAATGGAAGGTCCGACTCAAGTGAAAAGTTGGCGGCAGCTGATTGGGTTAGGCGCGGAATGATATAGATGCTTTTCATGTGACATCACAAGTCCATATTGTACCGCCTAATGTAGTTATGGTAATAGAGCCTGAATGTAAAAGGTCACGCGGAGTACTTACGGTGGGCAACCTCGTTCCCATGGTGTCGAGCAGCGCCCTCACCGACACCACAGCTGCTCTCTCACCCTGGTATGGGATCATTTAAATGTGCAAGATTTTTGAACACGCATGCAAATTGGGCTCCCTGTGAGCGATGTATTCTGGGCACGTAGTAGTCTGATGGCAATACTTAAACTTCACTTCTTCGTCGCATTCACAGCATAGGCTTTTTGGTACTAGATTGATTAGCTTGATTGTAAAATCGTGCAAAAAGGCCGCAAACTACGTGCAGTTCATGGGTTCTCAGAATGGTTGACATGGTTGAGCATCAACGAAGCGTCATTTATCTCAAAATGAAAAGAACAAAAAACAAATTTACATACCCTTGTGATACCAGTTTTCCTTGTGGTGTTTCCGTACGTGGCGCACACTCGAGACAAATTCGGTTCCGGACTTCCTTTTAGTTTTGATAAAGCCTAAGAACAGGCTTTCGCCAAGTTTCGGGGCTAGCAACTAGCCTCGGACTGCGGCATGGCGTTGCCGTTGGTATTGACAGGACCAAAAACCCGCCGTTTCGCAGCTGGAGCACTCTTAGGACGTATTTGCTACAACCACTGCTGCTACATGGACGCCAGTTTAGCGATGTTGACCCGTGCATCCTCCACCGTTTTATGGACCTTCGTTCCGCAACTTCGGCATATTGTGTCACTCGGTGGTCCCACGATTGTCGCTTTTGGAACACAAGATGCAAGTACATGTAATACTTTATTTTCAACCTCGTTTCCAATAGTAAGCCCTGGAATGGGAACTCCTTACTCGTGCCCTGATTGGATAGTGAAAATACAGCATTAGCTTATTAACATATAGAGAAATTAAAACCGTGCAGTTGGTGATTCCACTGTATTTCTTGATGAAAGTTTGCCGGCGCGCCAAAAGTGAAACTTTTGTTGGTATTTTTTAACGTTAGTGACTTTTCTGTAGTATATATTCTCTGAAATTTCTGCAATGGCGACACCCAGCTCCTCAAAAAATACACCCGTCAAATCTGATACTTGCATCTTGTGTTCTACAAGCGACAATCGTGGGACGCACATCTGGAGAGTCAGTGGACAAAAAAAGATTTTTCCGCAATTGCTTTAACCATAGCTTTCACACTGAGTGACACAATATGCCGAAGTTGCGTAACGAAGGTCCATAAAACGGTGGAGGATGCACGGGTCAACATCGCTAAACTGGCGTCCATGTAGCAGCAGTGGTTGTAGCAAATAATTTCTAAGATCTCCTGGTGAGAGTGCTCCAGCTGCGAAACGGCGGGTTTTTGGTCCTGTCAATACCAACGGCAACGCCGCCCGCCATGCCGCAGTCCGAGGCCTGTTGCTAGCCCCGAAAGCCTGTTCTTAGTCCGAAGCCGAATTTGTCTCGAGTGTGCGCCACGTACGGAAACACCACAAGGAAAACTGGTATCACAAGGGTATGTAAATTTGTTTTTTGTTCTTTTCATTTTGAGATAAATGACGCTTCGTTGATGCTCAACCATGTCAACCATTCTGAGAACCCATGAACCCATGATTTTACAATCAAGCTAATCAATCTAGTACCAAAGAGCCTATGCTATGAATGCGACGAAGAAGTGAAGTTTAAGTATTGCCATCAGACTACTACGTGCCCAGAATACATCGCTCACAGGGAGCCCAATTTGCATGCGTGTTCAAAAATCTTGCACATTTAAATGATCCCATACCAGGGTGAAAGAGCAGCTGTGGTGTCGGTGAGGGCGCTGCTCGACACCATGTGAACGAGGTTGAGCCGGGCTGGCTTGAGTGTCTCGTTTACAGCCTCAATCACCGTCCTTATCAACGGTTACATTAGATTTTTATTTTTTTTCGAAAATGCTAATGGGTCCTGTACGTTTATTAAAATAAATTTGCCATAGATGACTTTTTATTCATCTATTTAACTTTCAGTTTTTACCTAATGATTGCCACAAAATTATTTCATAAATTTTCATCTTTGTACGAGTACACCGAGTTTCACTAGTTCGTATATGTTTTAGATTTTCGGAAGTGAGAGGTCAATTTTTGGCACGATATTTCTCTTTCACACCAGGCGATTTATCAGTTTCCTTAAATATTGATATGCTATATAGTAATAATTTTATTAAAACCTTTTTCCGGGGTGATTTTCTTAAGAAATCAATCTACCAAAAATAATTGGATTTCCCCCCCCCCAATTTTTAAACGTTAATTTTACTATTCAAGGAATCTAGATGTGCGCCACCAGGGGTGAACTTTCAGGCTCTATGCCCATACTTGTCATGTAGGCCTACTGTGATCAATCATATCATCTAGCGCTACCTGGTCACCTGCGAAAACGGTCTGTAGCCACACTGCACTCCTTCCACGATGAAATCGCATCCATGCATGGCCGCTTCACCTGTTGTTTTATTTAAATTAAATTGGACCAAATTTGACAAAACGATAATCTTGCTCCCTAGGGCAAGATGGCGGTTAGCTATGTCTAGTTTTTGTTTATATAATACTCTCTAGGATAAACACGAATCGATTTTGTGCAGAAGTTGATGGGAAAACTGCTAACCAAATTGAAAATCTTAGGCTGCGGGAACACCATGAGATATTTTTCGATTGCGCACCCGCAGCCTACTTTCCAGCCAACAACTCCCCCATGCAAAGCTTCAACACACAAAAAACACAGATCATTAAACGTAGAGGTACATCTGTTAAAAAAAAAGCTTACTGGTACCCTCCAAAACTTTGTACATGGCGATAGTTTGTTTATCTTTTTTGTATTATTACTGCGCAGGCGCACTGTAATTCCGATTTGGCTAATAATGGCGCCACTTTTGTCCTGGTTCGTCAAACTAAACCAGTGCCCGTCATGTGCTGCTGTGTTTATATACCAAAATTTACATGGTTATTTAAAAAGAAAATCCGATTTCTTTTTTTTTAAATGGCAAATAAACAGTATAAAACAAGAATTAAGAAATTCGTAAAATACGAACATGAGTATTATCTTCAAAGAGTTACAAAATTCGTAAATTGTTAGTTTTTTTGTTACTTTTGTTTTGAGAATTTGAGGACCACATACCTTCAGGTACCGTTAAGTGTTACCCAGATTCGGCCACTTCAACTTGTGCTTATGTAACGATGTATAGCGTTGAAACTGTACGTAACTTTTAGTTGTATTAAGAACGGGAGGTTTAGGTATGTGTTACTTGTCATATTCTACCTTCAGTTTGTTGAAATTCATGTTACCACCTTCAACTGTTCTTGATTGGTTCAAATCATATTTGCAAAATCGTTCTCAGTCTGTTCATTTATCAGGGGAATTATCCAAATACTCTAAGCTCAGCTTTGGTGTACCACAAGGATCTGTTTTAGGGCCTCTGCTTTTTACCTTATACATATCACCCCTTGGCCGCATTGCCCAACACCATGGCCTCCTTCCCCATTTTTACGCAGATGACACGCAGCTTTACGCCACCTTTTCTCCCAGTATACCCGATGATGACACCAACACACAACACATCCTTGAAACATGCTTAGACAACATACGCAGGTGGATGGCGGCCAATCTACTCAAACTAAACGCCCACAAAACCCAGTTTCTTGTCATTCACTCACCTCACCTCAGACAGGAAGTTAACATTCCAGACATGCGCATTGGTGATGTTCTGGTTGCTCCTTGCCCTGATGCGCGTAACCTTGGCGTCGTTTTCGACAGGTTTATGAACCTTGACCGACATATTACCACAGTCTGTCAGTCTTCTTATGCGCATCTACGTCGCATAGCAGCAATCAGAGCATCACTTTCACTTCATACAGCTGAACAACTCATCCACGCATTCATCTCATCAAGACTAGACTTCTGCAACAGTTTACTTACAGGACTACCTCAACAATCATTAAAACGCCTTCAGAAAGTCCAAAATGCGTCTGCCCGCTTACTCACCAGAACAAGATCATCCGAGCATATAACACCTATATTATTCAATCTGCATTGGCTTCCTGTTAAATACCGAATACAATTCAAAATCCTGCTCCTTACATTCAAAGCCCTTCACGGATTATCTCCATCTTACATACGAGACATGTTACAACTCCGCAACCTGCGACCAGGCCTCAGATCTTCTTCATCACAGATACTCTCTGTTCCCATAACTCGCCTGGCAAGCTACGGGGACCGGGCCTTTTCGAGCTGTGCACCGCGTCTCTGGAACTCCTTGCCAAACGAGTTAAGAGATACAACTGATCTGTCATCATTCAAACGCGATCTTAAGACTCATCTCTTCAATCTCTCATTTGAAAGACAGTGATTTACAAGTGACCGGCGCCTTTGAATGGTTTACCAGATACTGTGCGCCTTATAAATTATCTGTAATTATTATTAACTGTTATTTAACTTTTATTTGTTGTTAATGTCTGTATTGTATAAAGATAATTTAAATTTTATGATGGTACTATGTAATTCACTTTTATTTTGAGACAACAACAGTAAACCGTATATAGATTTTGCACGTCGTGCTTAAAACACTCGGTCACCAGCTTGTACATTAAGGGACCAAGGATTCAGGTTTTCGAATCCCAATGTGAATTGAAAAATATATTTAAAAATAACAGTAAGAAAGAAAAGAAAACGAAGGCAGTTTTGATGTATCATAGGCCCTAGTCTCCAACTGTGCTTTGGAGTTTAACTGTGACAGGCAACGTAATTCGAAACGAATTCGAAGGTGATGGTAAAATAGAAATGGCGGATGCGCGAAGGATACGCCTATGACGGTGTAGCGTGAAGTTCAGTCACTATGAAATACGGGCTCATTGGTACTATTGCATATGCCTAAGTAGTGACCGGTCATTGTGAGAGGGCTTAGGCCTAACCAATAATAGGGAAAAGAGTTCGATTTTCATAGGAGTCTGATTTTCATACGACAATGATATTAGCGAATGTGGATGTATTTCCTCACGAGTCCAAAATGATGATCCTGTAGTCACAATGTGCTGTGGTTAATTTACGGCTAAATCAATAAACTCTTTAAAACCAAAACGTGTATCAGGGCATCATTTTCGTGTATACCCCGAAAACACCATTATTTTGACAACTTTTATATTGTGATAATGTGACCTAAATGAGACAGGATAATATGCCCATTATATAGAGCGGTTGTTAAAATTAATACATAGTTCCTTCAAGTTGTCACATGCCATGAGATATTTGTGAGATCAGCAAAGAAACCATTGGAATACTACTTGGTTCAAACCAAGCTTGTTTGAAATTGAGCCCAAGATGTCGGCAATTTAACTCAAATAATCATGGATTCAAAAACATCACATTGTGTATCCGCAAAACCTCTATTTTAAAGGACTTCATAAACAACACTTCCAGACGACTGAATTCGATAAGCCGAACGAAAACAATCCCGCTAAAGCTTCCATGTCCGTGTATGACTAAAATGTGATGGATTTTAACCTATTTACGAATTCCTGAAGATGACTGTATATACTTTGAACGAAAAAAGCTCTCACTACACTGCACACGGTCCTTCTAGAATAGTGCTAGGAGCACATACCCTATGCACTAGCACCATATGAATTAGGAGCGTCCCACCTCAATTCTGTTACCCCTTTTCGATTTTGTTTTATGGAATGTCTCATTGGAAAGCTCATAACTTATCTAATGCTAACAAAAAGCACTTGACACAGCATCTTTAAGTGGTCTGTGATGTATATTATTCTGTGGCAGTTTTGTTCATAAAACGCATTTTCTTAAGCTCTTAAAACGACTCATCATTAGCTCATTAATAGCAACTAATTAGTTGGCCGAATTTGCCCCCTCCAAAAATTGGGCCTGCCCAGTACATTGGTAAGATTTAATCCGCAATAAAATTCACTTTGGGGAAAATATGTGAGGTACATTTACTTTTAAAGCGGCAGTATTGTCAACAAAATGCAGTTTTCTGCACTTTTGAATGAAAAGTTCTCATTTGCCCTTTAATTATGAGCTAATTAGTGAACGTATCGGTCTTCTCTAAATTTTGAGCATGCAGAATATGTTCGTTCTTTAGACTATGCTTAAAAACGTGTAATTTTGCTAAAACCTTACACATTTTATTGATGGAACCCCAACAAAAACTTGTATAAAAAGCACACTTTGTTGACCACCTTCTATTTTTTGCGTTTGAGAATCTGCGGCTGAAACCACGGCTGAATCCACGGTCGAAATTTGCAAAGAAATTTACGATAAAATGTGCGATATCGCAAATATCTGCGTAGAAATCTGCAAAGAAATGTGCGATAAAATGTGCGACATCGCATAAATCTGCGCAAAAAATCTGCGATGAAAATGTGCGACATCACAAATATCTGCACGCCCTCAACTTTAGATTTTCTGGATCCACTACAGAGGCGAATAAGAACCACGGAATAGCAACCCAGACCACGAAAAAGATGTTGGGATGCCATAACAAATTTGGCTACAGAGACCCGGGGCCAATTTCAAGCTGCTTAAGCCAAAAATAAATGCTTAGCACAAAAGAGTCTTGCTAGTAAAATCAGTTACCAGCCAAAACTCCATGCGATTGTCATACCAAGGAAACAATACCTATAAATACCAATCAAAAGCAATAAACATGTGGTTGGTAATCCTGTTTTTTTACCAAGGATGACCTTTCATACTTTTTGTGCTGAAGCAGCCGTATGAAATTGGCCCCTGGACAAGGACGGCAAAGGAAAAGCAACCCGGAGAGGTCTGATAGAGGGCGACATTCTGCAGTTGATGGCAAACGCCTACAGGTGCAAGATACAAGGCCTATTGAAAAGTATTGTCTCTTGTTGTGATAAGTTGTGTTTGCCATGCATTTTTCAATAATCTAGGAAAGAAAGCTATCGTCCAGACTTCAAGTATTAGTGTTTTCAACCCGATTAATTGTGTCCGAAACGTTGAGAGCGGTGTGCCGAATTAACGGTCAGTCTGGTG
The DNA here is from genome assembly GCA_037893225.1 of Hippasteria phrygiana. Lineage (NCBI taxonomy): Eukaryota > Metazoa > Echinodermata > Asteroidea > Valvatida > Goniasteridae > Hippasteria > Hippasteria phrygiana. Next base: position 2,258,097 of record JAZGUH010000056.1, read on the forward strand.
CTTTGACATTCGTTGTGCTTAAGTAGCTGGAGATGTGGGTTACCAAACCACTAGGGGAGGGGAATAATAGGCTGAGTCCGAATCCTTTGTCTAGGGCTATTGTCCAGGTGTTCGTCCATTACAACTACGCGTGACGTAGCCATAGCTGTAGCTCCAGATGTCCATTTCGGACACGGCCTATTTATTTTGTGTTAGCTGGAATAAAAACCTGTAGGGCACCGGCCGCGCGATTCTTTTTTCGTACCACATAAAAATGATTCGCTGTGGCAGTACGTTTGCATGGTTTTGTATGCTATTGTATGCTATTGAAGCTATCAATAGAGGGCGATAGATAGTGACGTCATTTAGACAACTACCTTAACTATACCCAGCACGATATGGGGCAGAGGGGTACCCCCCAGTTTGTCCCTATACCCTATACACTCTCCAGACTATTGTTACCTAACACATCCCCCCTAGACTTCTGAAAAGAATTCCTGAGATTCCGGGAACACAATGACCAACACAAAAGAGGGGGGGGGGGGGGGTTCGCTCTGCCCCATATCGTGCATCATATGACCTTAACCCCTTGGTCACGGTATTTTACGGGAGACGTCGGGGTGTTGCGGCGGTTCTGGCAGCCAAATCGAACCGCTACAATGTGTTTGTGCAGTCAAGCATAAAATAACCAATAATCCAACAATGGATTGAAACTGCACAAACGGCGGCCAGTGGCATCATCCGGCCTGGTGGCACTGTTGTTTTTTCCCGCCCTATGGCGATATCCGTACGCAAAGGGTTAAGGCCTAGGTTGCAGTAAACCGATTTATTTTGAGCTGCTGTTGTGGCTATATCGGTAGAGCTTAAGGCTTTAGGTTACGAGGCTTGGGTTCGAATCCTCTGATGGGTTTGTTTTTCCTTTTCTAATTGGTGGCATGGAGGATTTTATTTAAAGGGAAAACAAATGTGAGAAGCTATCTTGCTGCTCACATAGCCAAGTACACAAAAAATACCGGTACTCATGCGAATATACGGGGGAAAATATCGCGCACCATCCGGAGGTGGGTCATCGCCACCTTGTTGTTCTCACTGTCACTTGAACCTATTTCAGAAATATTGCAATTTTTAAGCTGCAATTTTCGAAAAATATTACATTGAATAAATCAAAACTATCCAAATTTTAATCCAAGACATATGTACAAAAGGCTAAAGTCTCCATTGTATGCTCTACCTCTGCTGCAGTTTTCGGTGCAACATATATTTTACTGACATTTTCCAAAATCAGCTAAAAATTTATCCTAGAGAAATTTGGGAATATCAGAAAACTTTTATTGAGTAATATAAACACATATTTCAGAAATATTCTGCTGCTGCTGCTTCTTCTCCAAATACCGTTGCTTCTACTGCCGTTCCTGTTGCTGCTACACCGGCAAAGATTATTAAGTAGATTATAATTTTTGTTCTATAATTTGTTGTAGGAGGTTGCGGCCGGTTAACGTTCCCCCTCAGTCGTTTTTTTCAAAAGTTGACGGGGGAACGTGCCCCCGCGTCCCCCTCCCTGGATCCGCGCCTGATTATGCTTCACCCTAGGACTCCGTGCGGACATGGATAAAGAACATCAAATTGTTATTTTTGGCAGATTGACTGAAACACACCCACTGCTCATGAACCGGCCATATTCAGTTGACCATTTTCCACGAAGCGGGTCTTAATATTTAAGTTTCTGGACCCATAACAGAAGCTAATATCACGGGACAAGCACATACAAAGGTGTTGCCTTGCTTCATTCATTGGTGCATTAACTGCTCGACTTACAGGCCGACTTTCTGGCGAGAATTAAACCTGAATTTCAGACCCAAAATAATTTAACGGAAGCACAATTTTTATACTGCATTTTTCCCTAGGTTCTTCAGGAAAAGCTTTATTTTTAAAACGTTACGCCAACTTTGTATTCTTCGTCTTGATCATCAACCATAGTTGGTCGTCTTCTACATCGCGTAAAATTACGTCATGTTCTGATTGGTGGTGTGTGTTCTTGTTCCGAGTGCAGCGTTCTTGGGGCACGTTCCCGCCAATCTCAGCCCCTGTTACCTTTCCCGGTCTTAACGCAAAGCGCCCTCTACAATTAGAAAGAAGAGGGCGCAAAACCGTCAAGTCTGGCCCTTTCACCGCGACCATCACTTTTTCTTTTCTTTTGGATTGCCAGCAGAGGGCGGGCAACAAGAATCCCTGTTTCGATCAAACAACTGGCGTTCTTGTATTTAAATAAAATTATTGGACATGTTCAAAGAATAGAACAACTTTTATGCACTGTTGTTTAAAGGACACATGCATTTGATTGGGGATTTGTGCAGTTTGTCTGAAATAATGACTAAATTTCCGTCCACATTTGGCGTCACTGAGGGCCTGTTTGTTTCACACAGATCTCGATCAGTGATCCGTGCGTTGGATCACACACCAGATCCCGCCTATAACTAGTGGATGGAGCGAACCAACGATGGGATCACTGATCGGGATCACTGATCGGGATCCGGATCTGTGTGAAACAAACAGGCCCTGAACCAGGTGCTGGTCGTGCCTCTAGACACATACTTTCATGGCAGAGAATTGGAATATAAATCCCGATGAACCCCTCAATTAACCGGCTATACCAAGTAACGACGTTACATTCTGTTTACCACGTTTAACAGGTGGGGACATGCGGAAAGATTACCACACCGTAGTACAATGGTTTCTCCAACAAAATTTAATACAGGCCTACGTTACATGGTTATTTTAAAGGATTATTTTCACTTCGTATTTGCAACCTAACGGAAACCATTATTGTCACCTTTTGAGTTTGAAAAAAAGAACGTAGTCGTGGAGTTTGTTACAAAAACTGGCAAAATTGACACGATCCCAACTTGTATGTACTGAAATACATGCTGTGATACCTCAGCGCGCTGTTCTGTCAGTGTTCTTCATTGTGGGATATTATTGTGTCCAAGTAGTTAAGTACCGTATTCAAACGCATTTGCATAAGCCCGTGTAAGATCAGAGTGTGACATTCCCAACATATTAACCAAACTTCGACGAATCTAAGGGGAGAGACTCACAAGGTACCGAGCCACCTATGGTGTACTATTTACGACACATCGCTTTGCCTCTTCCATACGCGACGCGACTATACGACGCGACGGCACGACGGCTGCGTTGCATCGTGCCGTCGCGTCGTGCCGTCGCTTCTTTCCCATTACTTCTGGCGTCGCGTCGTGCGTCGCGTCGTGCCGTCGTGCCGTCGCGTCGTTTTTTTCTAGCTTGCAGGTTTTCTTTCCTCAACTTCGCCCCTTCCGTCGCCCATCGCGTCGTACCGTCGTGCGTCGCGTCGTGCGTCGCGTGTCGCGTCGTGCGTCGCGTCGTGCTCGCGTCGTGCGTCGCGTCGTGCTCGCGTCGTGCGTCGCGTCGTGTTTCGCGTCGTGTTTCGCGTCGTGTTTTGCTTCGTGTTTTGCTTCGTGTTTCGCGTGGAGTAGTCCGGTCATGCTGTTGTGAACATGCGCAGTTGAAATACCGAACTGGCTCACAGAATAACCCGCTAATAAATTTAAATTTTTGCGCGCATGCGCTTAACCGCGCGGTGACGGTGAACAAAAGGCCTGAGCTGTGTATTTGAAATGTGTAAAAAGACGATTTTGCTAGAATTCTGTTTGTATTTTCCCAATTTTCGTAGCAAACAATCTACAGAATCAACAACGGTACCGCGATAACAGCGGTGTCTGGCGGGACAAAATAAATATTGAAAAGAGAGAAAATATTTCGTTCCTGAGTATCATTAGCCTTTTAGAGGTATGGCGGACACAATAGGAGGGCGCTATTTTATTTGGGTATAAATACACAGGTTTTACCCAAATCAAATAACGCCCTCCTATTGTGTCCGTCATACCTCTAAAAGGCTAATGCAATGGGCACTTCAAACATGTGCTCATTGGTACGGTTCGGATGCTGGCAAGGGTTTTGTGCTATAAGGCGCGGGTCCGGGGGGGGGGGGGGGGGGGGGTTTCAACCCGCCCCCCCCCCTTCCCTGCTCGTGGCCATGTTTTTTTTTTTTAGGAGCCTACGCCTAAAGTTGCAAACCAGAAAAGCAGAAACCACATGTCTTATTTTGCCTATGCGTAAGAACAAAACAAAGTGGTTAAATGGCGCCACCAACGGTGAAAAAGTGTAACTCACTGTAAACAGTAGCGTATCCAGTTTGTTTGTGCCAGGAAGGGCAAACAACGTCTGAACCGTCTTAAAATCGTTTTAAAACACTATTTTTAAAAAAATTTTATGACGCTTCAAATGCCGCCAGGGGGGCAAGTCCCTCCCCCCCTTCCGCTGGATACGCCACTGACTGTAAAGGTTTATAAATGTTGAAACAAAGTTGCCGTGTGCACGGGTTTACATAAACGACGTAAAACAAAGTTACAATAAAACTACACGTTATGAGCGGTTTCCATTTCTCGTCAAGGTTGGTGGGTGGGGGGGGGGGGTGGAAGGGCGGATCCAGGGGGGGCCAAAGGGGGCCCATGCCCCCCCCCCAAAAAAAAAAAACTGACGTCGCAAAAAGGCAGCCACTGCGTACACCCACCCACAAAACTCAGCAAAAAAATGTGTTGGCCCCTCCCAAAATTGTGTTCTGGATCCGCCCTTGGGGGGGGGGGGGGGGACGATGACAGCCCGATTGTCCGAAGGTTCTTTAGTCCGAAGGGTTATTAATCCGAAGGTTCGTAATGGTCCAAAGGTTCGATAGTCCGAAGGGCCCAATAGTCCGAAAATAGAATAAGGTTAAATAATCCGAAGGTTCGATATTCGGAATAGACGATAAGTTTCTGACTTTTGAACCTTCGGACTAATTAACCTTATTCTAAGTTCGGATTACTGAACCTTCGGATAAATGAACCTTCGGATTGTAGGCCGTTCGGACTAATGCACCTTCGGACTATTGCATCAAATGTTCTGTTAACGAACCTTATTTCATTTTCGGACTATCGAACCCCCTCATATGGGGAATTTGTACGTTCGGAATATCGAACCTTTGGATCAATAAACCTTTGGACAATCGAACCTTCGGACTATCGGGCGGACCCCGTAAAGGCGTGTATATTGTTAGGCATGTGGTTTGAACAAGGCCCATCACCATAATTCGTATATTTCTTTTATTATCAACAACCAGATATTGCAATGGTGATGCTAAAAATGGATCAACTTATACCGGAACCTATTCTTGGATTTTGATAAATAAATTGCCAAATGCATTACGTTTAACTAATCCTTTTTAAGGGGTGGGATTCGCCCATTATTAGTTGTCCGCCAAAACTATAATTATATATGGTGGGGACATAATCTCCCGTTTCCAGGATCGCTTTGCAGGCCAGTCATTCAGCACTATATAAAAGAAAACCAAACGGCAAATGTTATTCTGTGAGCCAGTTCGGTATTTCAACTGCGCATGTTCACAATAGCATGACCGGACTACTCCACGCGAAACACGAAGCGAAACACGAAGCAAAACACGACGCGAAACACGACGCGAAACACGACGCGAAACACGACGCGACGCACGACGCGAGCACGACGCGACGCACGACGCGACGCACGACGCGAGCACGACGCGACGCACGACGCGACACACGACGCGACGCACGACGCGACGCACGACGGTACGACGCGATGGGCGACGGAAGGGGCGACGTTGAGGAAAGAAAACCTGCAAGCTAGAAAAAAACGACGCGACGGCACGACGGCACGACGCGACGCACGACGCGACGCACGACGCGACGCCAGAAGTAATGGGAAAGAAGCGACGGCACGACGCGACGGCACGATGCAACGCAGCCGTCGTGCCGTCGCGTCGTATAGTCGCGTCGCGTATGGAAGAGGCAAAGCGATGTGTCGTAAATAGTACACCATAGCCACCGATATCTCAACAAGTCATCCCATCATCTTATGTATAAGTCGATATGGAATAGCCCTAATAGCGTTAACTGACTTCAGTCAGCACCACACTTTGAACAAAGACTTACAATGCCATAACTAAGCCACGGTACCCAAAAACAAACAATGGTTGTCGGCGAGCAGAGAGCGCCCAGCGCTCTGCTCTTGTCATTCCTGACGGCGTTCCTGGCTGTCGGATCTAGCTGCAACAAACATCGGACAGAATGCGACCGACTCTGGCGCGAAATGCTTGATCTACATGGGCGGCTTATTCGCTTTTCCCGGGAGCGGTATGCAGCATGAGGTAGCGCAGACGGCACTGGATCACGTGAATAGCTTGGAAGGGATTCTGGACGACAACCGTCTGGTTATGAGATGGAACTGGACTGGCGGGGTAAGTGGTTGTAGTAATAATTAAGGGCGTCGATGGGTGGGGGATGTCCCCATACACTCACACTTTTTGATTGCCAATAAGCCAGTTCGGTATTTCAGCTGCGCATATGCACAAAGACATTTTATCCCGAATGACCTGCGCGACCTACCTGATAGTCCGAAACCCTAAATATATTTATTTATTTATTAATTTATTTATTTATTAAATATCTTTAAACAGCATAAAATGATCAGCATAGGCTGTTTTCCATCAATGTCCTGTAAAATGTGGTAGTTTTCAATTCAAATTTCTAAGTGAACAAAAAATACTGGCAGGAGCGGGACTCGAACTTGGGACCACCGAACACCGCACCGGCGCCCCACCAATGAGCCATATTTCCCTATGTTGGCGGTCTCTCAAATTGTCACTATCTTTGTTCGAGGCGCTAGTCAGAAGTGATAAACCCATAATGCCGTGTATAGCCAGGGATAACGCCCAATTTTTACCGATACAGCCTAGGAAGCGACATTGTGGAATCACTCAATGAGGATACGACTTTTTAACTTATTCATCAAACAAACAAAAAGGGAAACTGATCAGGTAAATTCAAATACTTTTTCAAAAAACCGGCGGTCTCCCAAATTGTCAGTATCTTTGTTCGGGTGGGCGCTGGTCAGAAGTCATCAACCCATAAATGCCGTGTAGCCAGGGATCACACCCAATTTTCAATTCTTAGAAAATTCTTTCATTAGTTCACACAAGAGGGCCTATTTCTGTTTCGACACACATGACACTCCTTGTCAAAAGAGCACAAGATACCAAAATTTATCCTTAAAAATCACCCACCCAACAAAGTTTTCAAGAAAATATTGACCACTAATATTGCCCAAACGAGCTGTTATCTTGAAAATCAAGTAAAAAAAGGAACCTAAAATGTAGAAAAGTGTGACATATATTTGTACTCAAAACCATTAGCCTTTTAGAGGTATGGCGGAAACAATAGGAGGGCGCTATTTGATTTGGGTAAACATTTTGTGAAAACACAAATTCCAGTGAAAGTCGGAATCAGATATTGTTTTGAGTTAAAGTACAATCCACAGTACAATCCATAGATCATGCCTAATCTTCACCTTTGAAATTTCCTGTGGTTTAACAAAAGGTATACCCAAATCAAATAGCGCCCTCTCCTATTGTGTCCGCCATGCCTCTAAAAGGCTAATAGAAGACATCACGCTTTGGCTATGAGTATGGACATTTTCATTAGCATAAAAGCCAAAATGTTGTAATTGCTTCCTTTTTTTACTGCTGCAAAGGAGGTCGACATTTGTAGCAACATGCCAAGAAAGCTCTTCTACATGTACTTGTTTTAAATTAATAAAATCCTAATTATGGCTCTTTTAAAGAATTGCGCAACTGAATAAACAGAGTAGGCCTAAAGCGATACCCGAAACGTTTCTTAAAAAAGCGTCAAGTTGATGAAAAATTCTGCCGCCACCATTACAATGAATAACTTGAATGATCACCCTCTTGAAAGAGGAAAACAATTAAATAATCAATAACTGAAAATGCCAAACTGTTGACATTCAATGCTCTATAAAAAAAATACCATTTGATTTTAATGGAAGTCCTATGACCGATGGGAACAATATTGTTGCAACCTTGTACAGAATGAACGAAAGGCCATTTTAGGTATTGTCAGTGGTACGCATATGCAGGCTCAGTGAATTAATCTGAATTTAAGAATTTACAGCGTCAAACTGAACAAGCTCCAACATTGTCCCCGTAGAAATCCATTAAAACAAATGAAGAAATTTAATGAGAAAGAATTTATCAAATCTCGTTTTCGTTTGTTCTATATAATTGGTAGCTTGTGTGGACTTGAATCCTATTTAAAATGGATTGACAGCTATCTGCTGGTGCTTGAAATATATGTTAATTGAACAATGATTGGCACTGGGCTGGCCAGGGCGAGCTTCGAATTCCTGCTATGTATAATTTCATTGACTCCCACATATCTGATTCAGACATGGCCCGACGTTTAAAGCAATGCAGACTTTGTGCCGAAAGTTAGACAGGATTTACGATGACAGAAATTGCCAAGTTTGTAACCAGAATACTTTTGTTATTTTGTGTCAATGTGTTTGCATGACTGGCTGTTAACAAAGGAACAGTCGAAATCTCCATTAAGTGCCAGTTGTCGTGCCAACTAACGTCAGACTTCGGTACTCTATACACCAGAGAAGACGACGTCATGATTTCGCGTGGTCCAGATCAAGGTCAAGCTGGACTTATCTTGCTGCTGTCTTAAAACCATGCATGTAAACAAAGGGTGACATAATAATTGAAACCAAAAAGGCCCTTTAGGTAATGGTATTTGCATGCACCAAGTAGCCTATACAATTTGAAAAATTGAAATTGTTGTTCTTTTTAGGCACGAGATTGAACAACGTAATGCAGTACAAAATTGCTGAACAGCTTTTCGTAAACTCTGGAGTTTCGAGTATCAAATGGCAAGGTAAATAGAGTACAAATTGTTTTTTACTGGTCGACTGACAAAGTGGTGAAACGCTTTACAGTGAGTTTCGAAAGGAACACGAATTAAGTTCATTAGAAGAGACTTCACTCACCCACCGACCAAAATGGCTTCGTTTCCGAACTGTAGGCCTAAGCTTTTCAGCAGTAGATGAGTACTGCAAATGCATGATACAACAGAAAGGCCTGTTTTTCTAGAAGGAAACATTTGAAGCTGCTTTTTCAAGGACGATCTAAACGAAATTGGAAATAGCTCAGGCCAAAACCCAAAGCTTTTTGCAATACATTGAGGCCAATTTACAATATACAGCACGAGCAAAATCATTTTGGCATTTGGTGTAATAATATATCTCCACCTACAAAAAATACGCACAGCAATAAAGAATATACAATCTAAGAGCTGATCTGTTTTGAGTCCACAGAAAGATATGAGGCACCGCAAAGCAGGTTAATTTTGTGGTAATCAAATGAACGATTTCACGAAAAAGTGCATTGGGACTGATGTCGCTTTCTTGAACAAAAGCCGAAATTGAAATTGTTTCTGTATACGCATTGAAAAGCCCATCGATAGATTTGGCCGAAATCCAATTTGTAAACGTTACCCTGCAACCGTGCTTGCCGCGCACAATGGATGGTGTGCACTCCATTTTGCCGTAATTTATTATGATGGCTAATTTGCCTGTAGTTAATTTTAGCATGCTGTATAAATTACATTGCAAAGCCCAAACGACAATGCGAATTTCCTTTCAGAGTCCAAACAGAAAACGAAAGAAATTGTGTAGTCTCAAACAGGTCACGTGTGCCGTAATTTTCATGGTACTAAGAACACTCTTACCTTGAAAAACTATTAATTCACCATGCATGAGTGTGTCAAATGGACACCTCGACCAAATTGAAATGTTGCACTACGGTAATAAAAGGAGGAAAACAGTTCAAATTTGATTCTGTCCAGTGATTTACGCACGCACGTCTACTCGCAAAATGCAATAACACAATATCTCACTACACCAGAGTCGGTATATTGAAATTCTTAACCTTGACAAATATACCTCGCACAGAACGAGGTAACCGGGAACGAAATACATCTACACGAGTCGGAAAGGAAGCGAAAAAGTCAAATTTTCCTTGGGTGAGTTTTTTTTCTAAGAGTACAAATGTTCCTGACTATTTTTTCTTAAAGGAATGTTGAAAGAGTTAGTCAATGCGCGCACACCGGTCTACTCTAGCAGTTTGGTATAATTCACGGCCTTTATAAAAGATCTTCATATGGGCCTATAGTTACCAAGCTGGGAGCAAAATTGGGTTATTGTTTATATTAATTATTATCATGGTATAAATTATTTTGCTACAGTACGTGTTGTAAACTATCGAGAAAACATGTAGCCTGATAAGTTCCTATAGTGCAAACAAATTCAAACATAACTTTGACATGACATTATGCCGAAATGTCTATTATGAAGGTGGGGCTGAAGGTACAACCTTCCTTATTTACACAACAATTTGCAACATCCCCTTCCCCTTTACATGAAAGTTCTGACTCGACTTTGGACCCAAGATGGTGGCTTATTATGTGCACGGTGTACCGTGCGGCCACTGTTGACCAATTGCAATGTTGACCAATTGCATTACTGCATAATACGCCATGTTTGGTCCAACGTTTGGAACCCCTCGTGTCACAATTCATTCTCGGTCACCGTAGCGTTGATCCATAGAAGACTTTATGGTTGAATTTGCCTCAACGCCCTCAATCAGTCCTTCCATGGCACACGACTTGAAGTTCCTTGTATAGCTGGTCAAGCTCTGTATGCCTCTGTGTTTTGAGTAGAAAAAGAAACATGTCTGAAACATTCCCAAGTATCACGTTGATTATATAGGCCTACCATCGGTACCCGCAATAGAGCCTGAAAGTTCACCCCGGTGACGCGCATCGGGAGACCTTGAATAGGAAATTAACGTGCAAAAATTGTAACTTTTGCAATCATTTTTTGGACATTGATTTCTTAAGAAAATCCCTCCGAAAAAGACCTTTGTAAAAATTTTACCATATCAATTTATGGAAACTGATAAATCGCTTGATGTGATTTCCTAGTTACGGTTACAAATCATTCTGCCAAAAATTATGACTAGCGTGTTTGATTAATTACCCGCGCTTACTCGTGCCTCCAAATCGGGAGAAAATTACACATGCGCAGTACGTTAGAGTAAACGAACGATCTCGGGTCACTCGAGTGACGTCAACGCGGCTAGTGACAACATCTCTGTAGGTGGCGCTATTTGCGATGCCCAATTTTCTGTCAACGCTGTGATCAGCTTATATTTAGTTTTTTATTTATTTTTTTTATCATTTATTGACAAATAATTGGTGTTTGTTAATTGTTACTATTTTAAATGACTCATAGAATAATTTTTATTTTTATAACAAATTGATAAGAAATGAATTAGGCTCAAATTTTCAATTAAAACATTTAGCAATCTATTTAGCAATATGGTCACAACTTTTTTACTTAAATTGTTCTCCAAAATGACCAAATATTAAATCAACAAAAATCCATAGCTTTGCATAGGGTTTAACCTATCATGAACATTGACCCCTCAATTTTGTTTTACTCTTTTCAGTGATATAATATTTAAAAGAATTGAAGCAACTTAACATTTTCATGAATCTGCCTTGTCAGATTGATAGACAGACAGAATCGGAGCCCATTTTAAAGTGGATTGGTTTTAAATAAGGTGACATACTTGACTGAAGCCATAGTGCACATTTAATCGTCAAGAGTAATTTGGAAAGAAATATTTGTCGCTGTTTTGAATTAATTTCCCACCGCTGGCGCATCGCCGGTCGTGGCAGCCATGTTTTTAGCATGGCCTTATGGGATACTTACCCTACTAACCGGCTCGGCGAGTCGGTTAGTAGCAACCTCGTTACCATGGGCACGATCTTGCGGCGCCATGTTTTCCCACCATGCCTTGCTCGATCCTAACCCCTGGAATTGTGTAATTACCATATCCCACATAGTGGGATATGGTAATTAGGACTGCAGTCGATGTGTTTAACGCGCGACGCAGTGTTTTTAGTAGGAAGGTTTTATTTGTAGAATCAATCTTTTGGAAGGATGAGATTAGCTCCTAAATGATGCCTAATGTATTGCCCTGAGTAGTAGTAACAGCCGGCCTGGTGGGATCGGGAGGAAGGAAAAGTATGACGACCGTCATGACCGTTTCCGCCCATTATCGCCGGATGTCAGTTGTGCAATTTTCAAAATGTTTTTCTCAGCTGTTTTCGCAAATTTGTCAAACCTTTCGATGCATCTTCTGCAGCGGCGGCAAACACTGTCATTGAGAATGAGCTGCTTTCTTGAACTGGATAAATGAGTAAATTTACTATCGATTGGAACAATTTTGATTTTCGGCCTCGACTCGAATTTATAATATGTGTGCCTTTTCTATCTCTGTTTAAACATAAAATACATGTATTTCCTGACCAGAAAAAAATCCATATCGTTTATCGTAGCCACCAAGACTAGTGGCCTTGTCTTGATAATGGAAAAAGTGCTCGGAGTCGTTTTGCTGATGTGACGTGACGAACAGGATGTTAACGCGGGCGCGAGCGCACACAGGGCGTTCAACATTCGGATTACGCGCGCGGTTCACTTTCAGTACATAAATATTCATTTCGAATAGCCAGTCAGCGTCGTTTACGTATTCCACACGGCCAGGGGTTAGTGAAGGAACGCACACGCGCCCATGGAGTCGAGGATGGGTTAGTAGGGCCAGGCCCGAGTAAGCGCGAGAAGTCACGTGGTAGCTAAATCGAACGGGCTCGCGCTTTCACGAGTAAGCGCGGGGTAAGTAATCGAACGCGGTAAACAAGAGAAAGGGTAACCCAGTGTAAATTGCCCATAGGCGGGCGACGCGAGGTCTCTGGAAGCCCATCGCGTAACCTTTTACTTTCAGGCTCTATTCGAGCTGAGAATGGCGCGTACCGAGGGCATATACATGTGACTACATAACCTTGAATTAAGGCTGCGAGGGCTGTCTCAACCTCGTTACCATGGGTACGATCTTGCTGCGACATGTTTTCCCCACCATGCCTTGCGCGATCTTAGTGAAGGAACGCACACGCGCCCATGGAGTCGAGGCTGGGGCTGTCGTGGTATCGCATTAAAAGTGAGGACAGAAAAGAGGGTATAACAAAGGGAACAAAACTGTCCTCACATTTTTTTTCTTTGTTCGGGAAAATGTGAGGACAGGCAAACTAGTGCTTAGTCTATGGGGATGGGTTATATCAAAGGGAAACAAAGGAATGTCCTCACGTGTATAGTGATACAAAAAATGCAGCGTAGGTACTTTGTTTTACCATGCTCTATGCGTGTACATGCATTGCGGGCAGATCGTGCGTATAACGGATCGGATCGGCGTTCGCCGTGCGGGCCGGGTGACCGCTTGTCTATGGAATAGCCGCTCGTGCATGCAACGTCTGATACGTGACCGCAGGCTGCTAGGCAGCACGCACAACCCAAGGCTAGGATATTACGGGGTGGTGCGTATACAAAAGCACCGCGGGCACCGTGCGTGCCACGGATCGGCGTTCGCCGTTACGCACGTACGTGTTATGTGAAGCTTGCTTGCTGCACTGGCCAGCGCCTAGCCTGGGCGGCGAGGATCGTACACACATGCCAAGACATGCACACGCACCACTCGGAGTACCCACACGCATGAGTCTTCTGTCGGGAGCACAGCCTTGATGATTCTGTAACTTCCAGGTTTTATGTTTTTCTATATATTGCGTTGGAATTCCGGAGCGAATGGGGGGGGGGGGGGGGGGGGGGGGGGGGGGGGGGGGGAGGGGGTGGGGGGGGGGGGGGGGGTGGTGAGTGGATATGTCCAGCCTGAATAACGTATGTTTCCCAATGGCCAATAGCTTCTTGGTTTGCGCAGCTGAATCTGAATTATTCATTTACGAATGTCCAATCAGTTACCTGGAATGTTTTACCGTTGACCTTTTTTAACCAACGCGCCTTCATCGCGCGATGCAATGTTTTTCACGCGCGCATGTAGCATGAATTATTCAACGTGTCGTTCAATTTAGGACCAATCAGATCTCGCGCGATAAAAATAGCTTAACATTAACATACCGGCAAAACCCGGAAGTAAACAGTATCATCAAGGCTGATAACTCCCTCTCTTTTGGAAAAGATTTTTTTAAAAGCAAATTGGATAATGCTTTTTCTATCTAATTTTTGTTCCCCAAACCAGTGAAGCTGTTCATCAATTTTTCTACATTAAAGTGGAACTTGGGGTAACTGGTCCGTCTAAGCCTTTTTGTGGAATAAAAGTATGCTGTGTGACTTGTAGTTTTTACAATTGCTATGGTCAGATGGCACATACAATCATCTTTTAATGTTCACGTATTGGTGGGGATAATGCCATTTGAATAATCTAATTAACACTAATTACAAAATTACATTTGCGTGGACTACTTGTTTTACCTATGGGGCAAGTGGTCCAACATGATCACCGAATTAAAAATAGACATCAGACAATACAAAATGACACAAGAAAGATGTGAACTTTTCAGAGTGAGTTAATTAAACAAAGTTTATAAGAGAGCTCAGTTTCATTACTTTTAAAATGAATGCCGAGTATTCATATTGTTAGCAAAACTTCTCAATTCTTCTGAGAAACGTGAAGTGGTGGATCATGTCAAAGGTCAAAATAGTTCACTTTGGTATACAGAGGGCAGTATGCTGGAAATCCCCTGACAACTTAGATATTAGACCATGTTTCCCCATGGACCAGTTACTCCAAGTTCCCCTAAATAAAATACTTCTATCCACTTATGAAACCTGATAATTGGAAAAATAAGCACCTAATATGGCCAGATAAACATTGCATCGGAATACAATTTTTAAAAAATCGATATTGAAAGTGGGTAAACGTGCATATAGTTTAATACCTGTTCCCATTTTGAGCAAAGTCCATCCAGTTTACTGTTATCCTTGCCGGACGATCTGCAGGTATTTGTTGTTGTGGACTCGCCATAGCCCATTGACTGCATCATGCTTAAACTGATGTCTTCCTCATTCATGGTGAGAAGCAGATACACCTAACATTAACAGAATTCCAAATATTTTATGCTAGATTCAACCTGATATGCCGTTGTAGCGTGAATTTCAGTCACAATGAAATACGGGCTCTTTGGTAGTATACCGGTACTGCACATGCCTTAGTGAAGATGAGTGGCCGGTCACGTGAGTGTATGTCCAATAATAGGGAAAAGGAGTCCGATTTTCATGGGAGTCGGATATTCATATGACAAGGTCCCTCTATATTTTGGACTACCTAGATTGCATAAAATACGAAGAAATCACTACAGTAATAAATAATAGTATTAATAAGCCCATCACAATAGGACTTGTTTGCACTAATTGTTTCATCCCACACAGGCCATTGTAGTAACCTCAGCTATATCTTCAGATTGAGGATTTTCCGACTCGATGTTTGTTGAGGGACTCTTTTTTACCCCTCATTCGGAGCTCCTACCTCCACAGAAATAGTACAGGGGCATATCAGGTTTAATCTACTATAATCTGGCACCCTGTGGTCGCATAGCCAGTATACAAATTAAAATGACAATAGTCTCACAAAAAGAGTTCCCCCTAAGCAAGTCCTTTTTGTAAAAATTGATGTGAAAGAACATAATCAACGACGGTGTTGACCAATTTATATTCCTATCACCTGCTAACTTTTTAGTCGATTTGGTTTAAAAGTGATGTACACAGATGCATTTTATTTTCGTTTCCGGATAAGTGAATTCAGAAGGCTGCACCACTGCCATTGCATTCTGGCTTCCTTTCTGAACATTATAGTAAATTGAGTTCCATTCAGCGGCGCAGAAAACATTGCACTGTCAAAGTAATTTTTACGTAATTTGACAAACTGTTTGTGCTGGAGGTAATTATAAATATTTTGACTTAGATATCAATTATGTATTTAACAACTTTGAAGTTGCATTTCATTTCTGAAATTGAGGCAAAAAGTTGATAGCAAAACCCAAGTAAATCCAAAGTAACCCCCCCCCCCCCAATAAAAAAACAAATTAATTAATTAATTAATAACTTTGCGACTGCATGTACTACTAAAATGACATTCTTCGTAAGAAAATTTAGTCCTGTTTTCAAGCAATACCTTTGGGATGAAATTCAGACACAATACAGATGTGTTGGCAATCACTATGGCAACTGCGGGAACCAGAAACGTCATGTTGACGTCATCACTAAGTACAGTCATCGTTGGGACTGTCAGGGCAATGGTCAGAGCAACGATGTAGACTGATGCTGCGATGTATTTACCTGTAATATTTTGTAGAATCGTGATTTAAATTTCTAGAAGATAAACTCTGCTTTCCTGAAGTGATTTTAGTCACAATGTGTCAGACTAATGTGACGTGATACAGTTTTAGTATAGGAATTTTACACTAACAACATTTTACACAAAGCATTAATGGCACGTGTGTCCTCGAGCAAGACTTTTACCATAATTGCTTCTCTTTACACGGTACGTATAGTAGAAATGGTACGACTGCAGTTGGGGAGTAACCTGCGATGGACTAGTATTTTGTACGTGTTTGATAGCTCGGAGAAATTACTTGTGTAATCGGCAAGTCAACAAAACATAAATCTATACTTGTATAATTACAAGCAAAGAGGAAGGTTTTATTAAAGAACTTCGATCAGTTTACATTCACTAAGATAGTATATATTTAAGATAAATTACACCCACTGTCATTGAGTTGGGAGACCGCAATGTTTCTCGTCTCCCAGGCTAGGAAAAGGCCAAAGGTCAGCAGAGCCCCTTTCACGCCGTAGATGGCTATTGCGAAATACTGGGCATGGGCACTACCACAAGAGCGAATCTCGGGAACTTCAAATATCTCCTTCTCTGGTTGAGTCATATTGAGCTGGAAACAAGGATAGAAAAAAAAGACACATATCAATGACACGAAGACTGAGGGCTGCTGATGTTGTGAAAGGTTATAACCTCCTACTGGTGTTGCAGTCGACGTTTTTATGAGTACGGATTTCAGCACAGATGCTTTTCCATATTAAGCTAAGTAAGAAAAGACAAATCTCACATTAGCCCGTCTGCGCATGACTGTGTTGAAAGCGAGGCTCTTAGTGCTAAACAAACACAGTCATATTTAACAAATCCATTCATGCATAAACAATTTACGGGAAATGATAGCGTAGCGCACAGTCAAAATGGTCAAGAGGTATCGGTCATAACGACAAAAAACGATTAAAATTCATCAATTTCTTAATTCATTCATTCATTTCACAAACAATGATTCTTAAATAAACTTAACTGCATTCGACTGTTTTTTTTTTACGACTCGATGAGCGACGACTCGATCAGCGATCAGCGACCTTTCAAAGTTCCAAAGATTTTCCGTGTATAAATTGTGAATGAGTGCGACATAGGTTGTTTATTAAAAGCACATAGCCTCGCTTTTAAACCCGGGAGTGCGCAATCGGGCTATTTTCGTCAATTCGGGATTCGTCTGTATACAAGTTGCTGCTCCATTGATGTGACGAGATTTAGGTCGCAGTTATATCTGATGGCGCATTCAACAGTATAATCTCCATGGACAAAACTGTCATATCTCGAAACAAAAGTGTGGTTGATAGTAAAACTTGAGAGCAATGGATGTTTAAGCTTGTATCATTTACCTGTACAAAAAAACTCATTCCCGCGAAGCAAGAGGTATTGAAATTTGGTCTTGGGGCACTTGTTTCAAATGTGAACAGTTCAGGTACCTCAAACACCATCTTGCAGTAATACCACTTGCATATGAAATTGACAATGTTTAGAATGTATACGCCTACCTCACCAAATTTAAATACCAAAGGCAAAGTAACTGCAACAGACTGGAATACTGCTACGTAACTTAGGTCTACATTTGATTGTGCCTCAGGCAAATTCCGCAAGCGAATACTATATTAATTAGATTATGTGAATACTGTACCCTTTGCTCTAAAGTTCGATTGTAAACAGCTGTTTTGTCGGTCAGGATCCACACAGCAAATATGATACAGTCAACGAAAACACCCGCGAAAACTCCACTGATGAGCTTCCAGTCTGGGAGGTCCTGTAAATATCGCACAGGATATACAGTTTTTTAAGCCATTCAAGTTGACACATTATTGATGAGAAATATGTTTATTATTTAGATTAATGTAAACGGCTGTTGAAAACAAACCGTTGCGTGAATGGTTATGGAGTATAAACAACAAGTGTTGTTTTTACATAATAACCGAGGACAGTGGCTTATCTTCTCTGTTTCCCGTCTCATAGACTAAGTACGCATTTGCACTTTTGAGGACTGTCTTCAACAAAAGACCCCCTCCGAGGACAGCAGTAATTACAATGGTGTTTCTTTATCCTTGGGTCCTCAGTTGTAAACACTGCAAGCACACTTCATGCGAACACAGGGTGGGTATAATATGAACAACCAACGCAGTGCTTTGATGTTACTCTGTGATTATAATGTAGTACACTAAACACACATGTCCGTTTGCATCTTTGAGTTTTACATGTAGGCACGAAATGTATCCCGGATAAAGGTATTTTACACCATTTGCTTTTGCTGCAATTTTCAGAAATAAATGGATTTGGAGGTAAGTATTTTATAGGGTGCTAGCAAATACTGAAACACTGACCCGTTTAAAGTTTTGTGTGCATAGATGCCAGGAAAACCGTAGTCTGCGCAGAAAAAAAACACTATGTTCTATAGTAGTCTGGTATAGTTCCTTGACCTACTTCAGACAAAACGGAGCAACTTATAGACGACCAGGAATTATTAGGTCGGGGAACTAGACTATTTCCAACGATTGTCGGCCGACATTCGTTGGAAAACGATATAAATTTCTACTTTTCTTGAAAACGACAGCACACCAGGTGCCATGATTTTACTGGATAATTGAGACATGCTATTAACTTAGCCTAGTAAGGTACTTCGTAATAATTCAGTAAAAGAATTTGGGAGGATTACCAATCGTGTACACTATACCTTTAATGTATCTTAGTGTAACCCGAAACCCCCCTGCATGTAGCCCCGACCCTGTATCTAAATATAACCTGAAGCTAAATGCAGCCCCAATCATTACATGTACCTAAATGTAGCCCAAGCACTGTACCTAAATGTAGCCCGAGAGGTCTATGCGTTTAAGTTTTTAATTACTCACAATTCGCTTAAATCGCTTTACAGCCAGTGTGAATATTGCATGTATCCGGTACGTCTTCATGAAGATAGAACCGAATGCAAACGATAACCCCAAGGAAATTAAAACTCTCTCCAGCTGAAAATATGAGGGAAAACAGAAGAAAAAAATATGAAGAGGATCTGGAATGAGGGGTATGGGAGAGTGCGAAAGAAAAAGGAGAATATTTGAAAGTACAGAAAGTTTGGCAGTCCTGTAAGCACACTGTTAGAAAGTTAGGCAAACATATTACCCAACGTTGGTACAATAGTCAACCTGTTCAACCTTTGGGTAATTTTTCACGTAATTTACCCAACATTTGGTTTGTGCACAGCTGTGGTTAACAGTTGGTATATTACCCAAAGGTTGAACAAGTTGACTATTGCACCAACGTTGGGTAATCTGTTTGCCCAACTTTCTTACAATGCACGTTTTCAAGATTGTCTATGTATATGCATAAGACAGGTAAGATTTTTTTATATACTGAGAATTTACACCAGAAGGAACAGAAAGGAACAGAAAAATTCTATGAAAACTAAGGAATAATGTACCGTTCTAAAAGTTATACCAATAGCTTTTTCCTTGTTCTGTATTGTATTTGCCTGGTGCATGTTTCCCTTCATCTTACGATCTTTCCTGCTTCAAGAGGAATCTGAATTCTTACATCTTGTATCTTTTATTTTTTTTTCTCTTTTTGTAGCTGCGTACCTCACGTGGCCTTAAACCAAGTAAAAAACCACCAGTTCATCGTCCGTTTCTATTTTCAAAAAGAGGAGGATGAGGGCCTTTCTATTTTTTTCCCAAGATGACCGTCAAGCATTTAAATTCAAATTGGTCGCCAAATTTTCAGTTCAGTCGCATTTTGTATTTAATAGTCGCAAGCGTGGACTCCGTGAATATAAAACGGCTGATAAATTTTCCATTTTCACGCACATGGCTCAGGTATCACGGGAGTATAGACGTTATACACAGCTCGCATATCGCGAATGCCAGG
The DNA here is from genome assembly GCA_037893225.1 of Hippasteria phrygiana. Taxonomy (NCBI): domain Eukaryota; kingdom Metazoa; phylum Echinodermata; class Asteroidea; order Valvatida; family Goniasteridae; genus Hippasteria; species Hippasteria phrygiana. The sequence continues at coordinate 2,278,186 of JAZGUH010000056.1, forward strand.
GAACTACCGCCCTCGCTGGCTTTGTAGAATGAAATCAATCATCGAAAGAATGGTGCCAAGATAAAGCGAAATACATGAAAAATCTAGCTTTTTGGAGAGAAAAAATACAAAAATAACAATAAAGGATGCGGCTTAAAAAAAAGGATGCGGGCGGGGACGATCTACTGGTGTATTGTTCACTTGTTCAGGGCGAACTTGCATATAATTTTCTTTCCAAGTGCGTAAACGTTTATCCACAAATGTATTTACTTTAGGCCTCTCTCCCTTCATCGATGCCTGATCTACTCACATGACACTTGACGACGATGGCCGTATCAGTCAGGTGAGTCTTGTCCCAACCTGTGACGAAGACGGAGGCGTAGAGAAGTAGACAGCCCACTACAGTCAGGTTACTCAGGGGAGGACTCGACATCTTGATGGCCCTAGTGCCACAGACATGTCGTTAAACTTGCTTATTCGGTTGCTTCAGTGGTTCAATTTGAGTGACAATTTTCTTGAACATGGATCGTCTGTGACTATAGTTTTAGGCCGTGTCCAAAATACTTGGCCGCGGCTTGAAATTATGTCTATGGTAGTGGCTGCAGCCACATCACATAGACTTGTATGTAATTTCAAGCCGTAGCCAAGTAATTCGGACACGGCCTAAGATAATGGGAGACTATGACATTTAATACGTTGTTTGCGCGTCCATATGAGAGACCACAAAAAAAATGACACCCAGTTATCGCACAGTGATTGGATGCGTATGTACGCGCTGCCGATCTAGACTTTTTATTCTATCTCAGAACAAGCAAAAAGGACCAGTATGTCTGCTTTAATTGACCTATCGCCGTTTGTGAGTTAGCCACGCCCCTTAGACAGGGGGAATCATTGTAAACACGATCTCTCTGACCGATCGACCGGATACATGAGTTGTTTCAGATTTCTGAGACAGCTTTGCTCACGTGTGCATGCAGACTTTCGTGCGACCACTTATTGCAGAAAGTGGGAAAATAGCTTTTCCCAATTTCCAGCCGCTCGTTATAACGCGTATCTGAATAATGCAGACTCCCCGGACCCCACTCACATAATTTTCACCGTCCGAGAATCGGAAAAACTTAAGTAATATAAACAGAACAAACTATACAATGATTAATCTGCCGGTTAAAGACCAACTAAAACGCCAATTTTTTGGTTGACTTTTTTGACTTATCTGATAGTTTATGCCTCCCCAAAACTAATGTAACAAGTTTCATGATTCTGAAAAATAAAAAAAAATGTTTTTGAGCCTTTTCTTTCTGAGCCACTTTGACTCGATTCAGAAAAGGCCGAGGTCAACTGCGTGCCGTATCGCGCGAGTATTGACGTATACGTGTAGAAACATATGACGTCACTGTATTATACGACAATGTTTTACGTAGAGTCTGTACGTATTTTTTTGTCTAAGGCTAGTATTACTTGCTGTGCTTTTTGCTCATGATTCAGGAGTAACAATACGATAAACATATTTTAAAGTGTTGACATCTTTGTGAGACACATTTAGAATTGGGGTTGTAGGCTTGTTCTTGCTGAAAAGCTAGTTATGAGTCATACTTTCCTTTGTTTGCAGTCGGCTTTTATTAGGACCTGCGCGGTGAGTTGTGTGTGAGCTGATGCTATACTCTAGTCTGGCGACTTTGCTTATGCAGCCCTCATAAGGACCCGCACCTTCTCAGAACTATACACACAATTTCTGTTATAAGGTACCAGACTCAATCGCATGCAGCGCATGCGGTACCGTGCGTGTACAATGCATGTTGAGTCAAGCGAGCGTGGACAGGGAGACGGCCTGGGCTCTGGCTGCTCGAGACGGCAACCGCAGGGAACGTCGTCGCGGTGGTGCGCGTGAGTCCGGGACACGATTGGAATGCTCGGTACCTTTAGAGTTGGAATGGCTCCAGCCTTCAAACGGAATTGTGCCTTCAAACCCAGCTGAGTTTTCATACTAACACTATCATCTATACAGTCTTTGGCGAAATGTTCTGCACATATTTTCGACCATTTCGACAGCCCAAAATCAGATATTGTATTGTCTACAAAGCGGACCCACTGTCGCCTTTGAGCTCCATTCAGCACTGTGAATCGCAGTAAGGTTGGCACGGTCAGGGTTTTTGTCGCTGTTCCTCGTGCAACCCCCAACTACACACGATCGAGGCATAATGATTATCTCAGAACCATGCTCATACTGAAATAATATCAAAATTAGACAAAATAGACGGGAAAACGGAGGAGTTAGGTCGACAAAAACTCTTCAGCAGCATCAACTCCACGTACGTACATGCATAGTGTTTGGCTGTAGCATCAACCGACTCTACACGTGTACGTCACGGGGTCACGTACATACATTTAACATACATAATGAGATTTCGCGAAACAGGATAAATGGTTCAGAATAACAACCCTTTTTTCTTAAATAAAAAAATTCCTCTCGTCTGCAAACTAATCTCCATCAGTTAAAAGAGTATTTAAACTGTCGGAAAAGTCCAAAAAGTCACACACAAAATTGGCGTTTTAGTTCCTCTTTAAGCGTTTGCGTTAAATTTGACCAGTATTCGCGTACTGCGTTTCAACGAACAGGGCGCACATGCGGCCGAATAATGCGCGTCTTTGGAATGTTTTTTGTTTGTCCAAGATTTGGAATATAATGTGATGTTCAACAGACGCTACGATTGGATAATGGTCATGAACGGCGATAGGTAATTTCACCGCACGAACGGAATTAAATACACACACTAAAACATTTCTCAATTTCACGCTCAAGATTAGTGTTTAAAATACTCATAATAAACAATGCTCAATTTCACGCTCAAGATTAGTGTTTAAAATACTCATACTAAACATTGCTCAATTTCACGCTTAAGATTAGTGTTTAAAATACTCATACTAAACATTGCTCAATTTCACGCTCAAGATTAGTGTTTAAAATACTCATACTTAAACAATGCTCAATTTCACGCTGAAGCTAAAAACCTAATGCTGTTATTTGACACACTCATCCTGTGAATGACGAAATTTGCTTAAATGAATCATCGGGTGTTTTTTGTAACCTCTTCCGCATTCGTTTAAAGAGTGGCACGACCACACCCAGCTACTGTCTGTTTTTCCTCAAAACAAAGAAAGATATTCAAGTTACAACTTTACCTGCTGTTTTTGTATCTGATGTTGATGAAGAGGAAACATAATGCCATAACTGCACCAATCGAGGCCAGAGAGAAAAGAATGACCCGGGCTGTCGATGATATCTCCAGGAGTACAGTCCTCGTTGTAACGCCATCCACCGGCACGTGTTCACCTAAAATCAAACGACAAGGCAATTATGTTTGAGCAGGATAAATCTCCGGGGAAAAGTCAGACTTCAATATTGCCTTCTTCCGAAGGGCCTACACGAATTATCACCGCGGTGTCATTTTGTGGACGTGGTTCTAAGAGGAAACATATACGTTTCGGTACTAATTTCCTGGCCATCCTCGCCAAATATACTTAGGATGTGTATTGTTTAAACTGTTTGAATCTCGAGTCAATCACTAAACACGTAAATCGTCTATCATCTAAATAACTATGTGTTTGGATAGGCTTTAGTTTCAATATTTAGTTTTAAAATGTCAAGATCTTCCAAGATTTTAGCAAATCTGCCAGTAATTTTATGTGGTCCGTCTATCGAATCTCTCCACTGATAATATAAAATGTCTTCCGTGAATAGCAGATAGGCTCTATTCTGTACAACAAACCTTGTTTTGTTTTACTTATGTTTGCGCTGTTTCTATTTAGAACGTTTTCGTGTTCTTTGTGCTGCTATTTTGTTAAATGCAAATAAATAGTAACACTCAAAAACACCATAAATGCTGCAAAGGAATGATCTCCCTTCCTTGTGTGTCAACTCAATTTACCTTGCCATTTGATTGCCGACAATCCCAAGGAGACAAAACGTTGATCGTGCGTCTTGTAAATCATCACAGTATTCAGATTTTCGCCTGTAATTAAAAGCATGGTATTTTGTTTAGTGCATCATGAAAAAGCTTAAACTTTTATGTTTTATATGAAAAGGAATACAAGAAATTCGTATTTTCATACTTTTCAAAGAATTGTATTAAAAAAACTTTAAACACTGTACACTCTAAACTATAATTCACTCGAAAGTTAATGTTTAAGTAACGCGACAGCGCATCTGCACTGAAGTGGTAAAATTTTAAACATTATATTCAAAGTTTCTTCCTTAACAAAATGCATGACTGGTATTACAATTCCGTCATTAATGTAATAATATCATTTTTGAACTTTAAAATATACAGACCCTGAGCCTGTCGTATAAAGATTTGATATGCTTTCCGCTGACCGTTTTCAATAAAAATTCGACCCTGTCAAGAGAAAGAAAACGATGAAATTGATCAGGGGATGAAATTATACAGAGTTATGCAAACATTTACATTAAATGTGCATTTTTAATGATAACTCAAAAAAGTGGTCTTTTATGCCGGGACGGGGTTTTTCTATATTTTTTGGATTTGTATTGTGTATTTTATTGTAAAGTATTTCGTGTTTGTAGTTTCTTTTTTCTTACCCTGTATATGGTCTGTAAAAGGACCAATAACCTGGGTTTAGTGTATAATCCTCTTTTTAATAAGAGACATTTTTTAAATGAATACATTTTTCTTGTGTTAGCTTCACCAATTCAGTTGTTTTTATTATGCACCATTTTTGGACATTTACGCTATCATTATCGTGCATTTCAATGTATAAATATTTGTCCTGAAGCAGCAAGTAAAACCAAACAAAAGAATAGTCCGAGTGTCATAATTCAAAATTAAATAGGAAAGCCAAAGATAACATCTTCGATTTTGTCTTAAACGCTAAATACAAATGTCAAATCGTTCAGCGTACCAAATTCTAAATGACAGTCGTAATAATAATAAATACAAAACCACAGCGCAAATTCCATTAAAACCCTTAAATGCGGGACCTCATGCAAATATACTTGGAATAGACGAGTTCGATAATTCAAAGGTCAAAGGTCAGCTGTACCAATTCCGCCTCGTCGTATAGGCATTTTACGCTGTTTTGGTACAGCTGACCTGCGACCTTTTACCCACATTGCATTGCAAAAGTCAATTATCCAACTCGCTTATTCAGATGGTTGCAACCAACCGATACCAAAGCTAATTAACAAATTATAAACCCAAAGCAACTTCCCCACGATTTGAAAAGACACCCCATTCATAAATCCAAAACCAACTGTGCCAGAGAGCACTTTGTGGAACAGCTTGTCATAAATTTAAATATGTACAAATTCGCTTTACATCTAGCTGACCCAAACTATGTCAAGTTAAAATAAAATGATAAATATGAATAGAAAATTGACATTATAAATACACCAGCAAAATTTAACCTTAAATTTAAAAGGGCTAAAAATGTAAACATAATGTCAAACTGGATGTAGAAACATTAAACGTCGACACAGGCTCAAAATTTACATAAAAAATGCAATTATGTTATGTCGACACCCAAAATACATTTATTTATGTTCGCGCATGCATTCTAAAGATTCGACTCCTCAAAAAAAGTTCGGAAATTCAAGTTTGACAGACGATTTCTCTCTTGTTTCCAACTCCTTTTCCTTGTATTTGGTATCATTGGAAAGCCCTGTTATTCTTCTTTACAATGATGTGTCATTTGTTATGATTAAGCAATTGGGGGATGTGCAGCACAGCTGAATATGGGGGTGGGTGTAAAGTGAAATGTTACAAAATGCATTCCCCTTTTGCTTGGAGGATGGGAATGTGCAACTAGATCTGCAACAGATCCTGATTGATGAATGGGACGCCATCCCACAGCAACGTGTGACCCGGCTCGTGAACAGTATTAAGAGGAGGTGGTGCAAGGCTGTTGTGGCTGCATTCGGATCGTCCACCCGCTACTGAGGCTCTTGACTTAACATTGTTTAATGAAGAAACTGTTCAATGATTAAACCAGAAAAAAAGACTTTCCTTACGTCTTGTTTTTTCTTTTGTTAGTGATAGAGTGTTACATTGTACTGTGAGAGAGACTTCTTGTTACTGATGGAGCATTACTGGGTGTTTGAGTGCAGAAAATGACAAATTCTTTTATTCTGTTTGAAACGCAAGCACATTAACAACAGAGTTGCAATCCCGGAGGCAATTTATTGTGACAATGTGGATTTTTAAACTGTTCCCGCATATTTATGGCTTACGACCTTTAAATATTGGTTAGTAAGCAGAGAATTATTCCAGACACACCAATCCTCCAAACAACTCAACAGCAAGAGTCAATACACTTTTGGACAATAGCAATGCATTTTGTAACATTTCACTTTACACCCACCCCCATATTCAGCTGTGCTGCACATCCCCCAATTGCTTAAAGGAAACATGCTTCTCAAATTTACCGGATCACATTTTATTTCATAAATATATTCATTTATATGTATTAAATGTGAATTAAAAGCCAAACTGGTTCAAGTGAAGTTTTAGTGTGATTATTTGCCGCTCAAAAATTTACCCCCCCTTTTTGAAATTTGTTGAGACTCAAATTGAGGGCGCTGTTCGTGACGTAGACCGAGGCACCGAAATTCATGGATCGACTCGATAGTCTGGACCCGGCCCGTATACACACACTAGATCTACACGTGCAATTTCGTAAGTTGCAACAACAACTAACATCGAACTTACCCTGATTTTTCTCCCTTTTAGCGAAGGCTCCTCGGGGAATGGACCGTTTAACTGCATTTGCCTATATCTTACTCACATCTGGGAACTTTGTTGGGATGGCAGTGGACTTGAACATATTTTTAAAGGATTAAAAAAATACCAGTATCGAAACACGACGGCTCAAAGTGGTCGCTACATAACGCTGAGAAGCTGCTGGGGCCGGACCACTACGCTCTTGTCACCTTCACTTTCGCCGTCCAAATTCTCCGATATTTCGCATCAGTTGGAAATAAATGAAGGCTTACTCCATCCGTCGTTGTTTTGCTGCACCCAGCAGCCACACACCTTGTCGGCATTGCCGAAAAACACTATATTTTGCTTAGATTTTGGACTGAAAATTTTTCGCCGTACAATGTACACACAATGCATACCCGTGATGAATGGGTAATGTGCCTCGATCTACGTCACACACTTATGTTAATGAGGGTCCCACTCAGGGGGCGGAGTAGCTTGGACAAACATTTTCAAATTTTTTTTCTCATATTTAATCTGGGAAATAATTGTCTCTGGACACAAAATATCATTGTCAAGATAATACTTTATTGTTTTAAGCAGGAATAATGCAATATAAATCCTAAATCATGTTTCCTTTAATCATAATAAATGACACATCATTGTAAAGAAGAATAACAGGGCTTTCCAATGATACCAAATTCAAGGAAAAAGAGTTGGAAACAAGAGAGAAATCGTATGTCAAACTTTAGTTTCCGAACTTTTTTTGATGAGTTTATATTTAGCACAGCATAGAGAATGAACATCTCTTGTAGCTGAACAACAGGCACGAAATTCACAAACCTTACCAACAGTCCATTGAAGTCGATGTAATCTGAATTATACAGAATCACTCGGGCCATTTCGGCATCTGAGTAGCGGAAATCTTCCAGCCTTCGTGGGGGCTGCATACGCTCTAAGTCCGCTATGGATGCGTTCAGGGCCAAAGCAATCGAGATAATTCCGTCGTATATGTACGGTACGATTGGATTGCTGAATGGGAAGATCCGGTTGAAGTAGTCATAATGCTCCTGCAGAGGCTTCTGTGTTGGATGAAATGGCGCATATCCATAGAGCGTAACAGTCAGCAGAATGATATGTCATTGGCAGAGTTGCATAGTTTCAGGAAGTGTTCAACATACGCTAGACATAACAAACCTGTGAAAGTTTGAGCTAAATCCGTCAACCGAGTCGTTAGAAAATCGCGAAAATCGTTTTAACAATGCTTTTGTGCACGTTCGTATGGGCTTATTGCGCTTGTTGAAATTAAAATAAGCCACAGCATTTTGGATGACAGCATTTTCAAACGGAAACGTGTCTGAGGACGTATTATCGATAACATACTGGTGAGGACAAAAAAGAGGGTATAACAAAGGGAAGAATACTGTCCTCACGAATGTTCTTTTACCCGGAAGGTGTTCTCACACGTAAACGTGTGCTTAGTCGGATCCAGGATTTTTTGCAGGGGGGGGGGGGGGGGGGGGGGTGTTCCTGAAATTTGCCCAGAAAGGTTACTACTAAAATGTTCCGTCTGCGAATTTTTTTACAAGCGGGGGAGGGGGGAGGGCTGACACACCTTCTTATCATTGGTGGCGCCATTTACCCTCTTTGTTTTGTTCTTACCCATAGGCAAAATAAGACATGTAGGGTTTTCTGTTTTTCAACTTCAGGCGTAGGCCTCTACAAGCATAAACAAAAATAAACCCAACAAAATGGCAACGAGCAGGGGGGGGGGGGGTTTCTACCCCCAACCCCCCCCCCCCCCCCCCCCCCCCCCGGATCCGCGCCCGAACCCTCTTTATAAACAGCAAGCTTTAAGTCTAAAACTAATCAATTTGATTTAGATCATTTACCAAAGCTATAATCGTACCTTTAACATGAGAAATAGAATTAACTCCACGCAGCGTTACCCAAAATCTCACACTGAAGAGTATCGTTTGTGGCAGGTTTTGGCAGCATGCATAGATTGTGAGTCGTTTCGTGAAGTCTTGATACTGTTACGAAATGCCTTAAATTCCATACATTCCACAAGTCTGGCTGGCTTGGGGAGTGGCCTAATGGCCAGGTCATTGCATAGTTTCTTTTCTTCTCATTGGTCAGTGCCTTGCTCTATGGTCAGTGGTAGTATCACTCCACTGATCATTGGATGAAATGAATTGTATTGTATTGTATTGGGTGGATTCAGATCCCTAATATAAGCCCATGTTTTTTAGACTCTGTAGGGATTCTGTGATCGGACACACTCTTGGTGTGGTGTGTTGTGTTGTATATAGTAATGTAGTTTTCTTTTGGTATCGGAGAAATGTACACTGCGGGGACTGCATGGCTCGATGTTAATTTCGTAAGTTAGTTTTGTTTTCCCTTTGGGACCCCACTCCAGCCAGCCTTGTTAATTTTATTTGTCTTACTTGTACCCTGGAGATGATTATTTTGGAGTGGTTATAGAGGGTGGGAATTTACCTCTACCTTGGGTGTGGTCCTGCTGTGGGCTTAGACATTTGCCGTTGCAATTGGGGCGTTGGCTTCTGCCGTCACCTCTAGTGTTTACACTTAGAGCGTGGGCTTTGGCCATCGTCCCGTGTGCCGCCGCCCTGGGAGAGCGGGCCTTTGTCGGGGCCCGCAGTGTGGCCGCATTCGGGGTGGGGCCGCGGATTCCATGATCGGTCCTTTTATAATTATTCTCCGGGAGTGCGGGTGCGGACATATTAATAACTTTTGTGAATTTACTTTAATATCGAAACATGTTATCTGATGTAAATATTAAGATTAGACATGTATAAAAGCCAGTGGCGAAATAAAGTCGGAATACGGCATGGTTCTGGCAAGTCGATTTGTCTTTTGAAATTGATTTCTTTTTTTTAGATTATATATTTTTTTTATTCGTTCGGTCTTACCATCCCAACTGGCGTTATCCAATTGGATTTCGTTACAATACCATTGTAACATGTTTGCTAAATATCTATTTGTATAGCGCCTAGGCCGATCATATCTACTGGCTCACTTAAATTGAACACTTAACCATGATATTTGTCTTGGGCGTTGGACAAACTTGGGAAAGTTCAATTTAAAGATGATGTTGATTGCTGAAAGAAATCTGCGTTATTTTTTTGTTTTATGTAGATTGCATATTCTAAAATAACACAGCCAATTATTTCTGCCATGAAATAACAAAAGTGACCCTTGAGAGCTATTTTATCAATTCCCCCTAGCCCGCTGGTGCTATTTGTCTAAAAGTCGTCGCTGCGGGCAGCAAAAAATTCTGACGTCATAGGACGAACTCACTCCCCTTTTGTGTCTAGCACTATAGAGCACCGAAGTGATGACGTCAATGCAATGTTTGGAACCAGAATACCTTTGTAATGTGTTTGCATGACTGGCTGTTAACAAAAGAACAGTCGAAATTTACATTTGTTTGGAACCAGTTGTCATGCCAACCGACGTCAGACTTCGGTACTCTATAGGAGTTCGTCCTATGACGTCAGAATTGTTTGCTGCCCGCAGCAACGACTTTTAGACAAATGGCACCAGCGGGCTATGCTGCGCTAGATATAGATGGGACTTGATAAAAAATAGCTCGTATAAGTCACTTTTTTGTTATTTCATGGCAGAAATAATTGGCTGTGTTATTTTACAATTATGCAATCTACATAAAAACTAAAAAATGACGCAGACTTCTTTCAGCAACCAACATCCTCTTTAAACCTTGGTTGTCAAACATTTGAAATTTCCTGAAAAGTGTATGACTGATCAGTGATGAGTAACTATATAGACTCTTTTCACGAGACCAGTCCATACTGGATTGCCGATAGAGATGTGATCGTAATGAAGTGGTTATATACAAATACACCAGTCTTCGTGGTTTGGGCAAAGTAAAACAAAAACATGTTTAGCGTCCCAGCCCGCTTCCTTCTTGGAGTCCGCCTGGATTGTTTGGGGGTTTTTTACCAGTGGAATGAGGTGAAAAACATCCGAAAATGCCAACCGATCCATCGGAAAATAAAATACAAGCTTTCCTACCTCCATGCTAAAACTGTTAAAACCACTGTAAACATGTTCAAATCTCTTGTCCGACATGTCTCTTTTATTTTTGTGTCTTTGAACAGTTGAAAAACCTACGGTATCGAAAATTTTAAAACGAATGGCGGCCATCTTGAAAATACAAAATAAAAAGTCCGTCCCTCCTTCCCTTGAAAAAACCCTGGACGCTAAACATATTTTTTTACTTGGCCTTAACTTGACGAGTACTATAATACATGCATTGTGATCAAACCAATTCGGTCCACTTGTGTTGTGCAGGTACCGCGCTGTGAGGAAGTTTTTATTGGGCAAATTATAACCGAGTTGTGGGAAAATGTTTGTGTCCACACTGTGTTTTTGGTCACCACGACATCCCCAAACTATACAAAACAAGAATGCGGTTTAGTCAGTATACGTACCACTCCATTATAGTCTAGGTCCGGTAGACTGTCTTGGTGTTCAGTGGAGGATATGTGAATGGACGAATCGACGGCTAAGAGAATCTGCTCCTCTGTACAAGGTCCCAAAGATGAAGGCTCGTTGCCCACCCACCACACGTTGGACGCCCAAGAAGGTGCTATCCACACGTACTTTGCGCCGTACATGCCTGATAGATAGGCCTGGGAATTGTATCATATACATCATCAGTTTGTCATTATCACCAACGCTATATATCCTTGAAAACGCCTACGTCGCTCCCCGTACTTTTACGATCGTACGCCGTATTACCCAAACATCGTTGTCACCCACAGAAATCAGACTGGCCTATAGGCTTATAGTGGTATACCGGTACTTCCCTTGCCATCCACCGCTGTGACCCCGATTCGAATCCCGCCCGGGGCCAACATGTGGATTGGTTTCAGTCGCTACCTGATTCCGTGTGTTTTCACCAGAACCGGTCTGATGGAGTTTTGCTCCCACATCTAAAACTATAATTTCCTTCCTCATCTTCTATCAAAGAGACCCACTGGAAATAAGTCGAAAGACTAGAGTAGACTATTCTGCCCGAACACCACATAAACACTCAATAAATAGACACGCCGTAACTTTTATAGCTTACCTGACAATAAACTTGTAATGTTGACAACTTAAAAAATCCGATGTATATGATCCTCGCATCTTGGCGCTGAAATGAAACCACGATAACGTTAGCTCAGTGCATACAAATCCGTTGAAATAATATCTTCCTAACCATTGTTTAAGGTTAAAGTCATCTTCATACAACAATTTGAAAACATCCATAATTTGTTTTTGTTCTGACTTCGTCTGCCCTGATGTCTGCCCTTGGTAAAAAATCCAAGACCACAAGGGTTTTGGAGCAGCAGTTTATCAGAAATGTTAGTGCAGTAATGAAGCCTGATAACTTTGTGTTTACAAAATTACAGTTTTTTTTTTTACGTTATTGGATTGGTGATGGTTTTGTAATCTCCAGTTAGGCCAAAAAATTGTTGTGTTGTCCTCGGACCGACCGATCGTAAAAAAATCGACAGATTAAGGGTCTTTTTTCTTATTTTATAGAAAAGCAATACAAACATAACTCGGCCTCTCTGTCTCTAAAAGTGTTTATATTTGATGTACCATCTTTACTTTATGCGTATTTTCATGTAAACAATGAAACCAGGGGGTTCATCCAACGTTCAGGCCTAAACACGCCCGGGTGAGCGTGAAGACGACCTCAATCCATCGCGCTCGTCAAAGTTCCATTCGGGCTGAGCCTAGCTATATAAAACCATAAACTTTGGGTCTGTGGAGGTCTAGTAACAAAAAATACAAGGACAGCGCATGTGAAAATGTTATGTACATACTACAACCAATTCAATCTATTTCAGACATGTATAAATATATTGTAGCAGAAGAGTCAATCGAATCGGCAAAAACTTCGTCGAATCTCTCGATGTTTACAACAACCGAGCGAGAAAAGCAACCAACTTGCTTCTTCTTCGAATCGGTCACATGACCGTAATGGCTCAACCTCGTCCACAGGGCTTTATTTTCAACATCGTTTCCAATAGTATTAGATAAGAAAAACAAAAATTCCGACCGACCCTTTTTCCCCAATTTTACCTTTGCGAGGGCAACACAACCATTTCTTTTGGCCTTATAATGTAGGGCCTACACATACAACTTGAAAAGTACGGTTCCAAATATGCAACCAGACCCGTGAGTTGTTTTTCGAAAAGAAAAATTAGTTGGATACATAAATATACCTTGAGATTTTGAAGATGAATATTCAGCTTGGTAATGTCTTTGACGCCTTCAGAAGCCACAATCTGGACATTAGCATCTTCCAAAACTTTTCGGAAGTCCCTCATGTGCTATAAAGCGGACGTTGATAGATTATTGTTTGAACAACTTATTATGGCAAATACGCCACGACAAAGATATACACACTTTGAAGTCATTGTCGATTTCATGCACACGATGCAACCCAAATCTGGTAATTGCACTTGATATGATAAAATTAGCATTTTTCGCATGAAATTCTTTTTTAATAATTCATTTTCCCTACAATTAGTCAACAAAAGAGATCCACAGCACTCTTAAAAATTTCGATTCTAATATGTTTTCACCCAAAAAGTTAGAATTTGTTTTTCAACATCTTATACAGGGCAGATCCAATGTGTCGACATTCCCGTTACTTTAACCTTTCTTTTACACGGAAAGGACACATTCTGTCTGGTCTGCCCTCACAATTTTTTCTTAAGTCAGCCCGATAGGATGTCCGCGTGAGATCATAAAAAGCATATAACTCTTCCATTAATTCGACACAATGAATAATTAAAAGATAAACAAGTTTTATTACACCATTTAAAGTAATACAATTTCCACATTTAAATAAGGTGGCCAAAGTGATATTTGTCACCCATGTGACCAGGTAGCATGGAATGTAAACAAAGCTAACACGCGTGGACCGCCTTGAAGTAACCTCTGGACTCGCAATACATCCGTGGGGTTGAAGCCAGATAAAGCCATCTTGCCGTGCCGAAAACAATCCTCGTTCATCACCGGGTACTGTAGTCACGGTAATATGGCTCCGACCGGCTTCATATAGTCACACAGCTGTAAATAGACGAATTACGAGTCCAAGGGCGCGTTAAATTGCGTAATACGTATGCCAGAATGCGCCTTCACTGTTGAACGTTCAAGATGCGTAATACGGACTGCATATCAAGCATCCCTACCGCGGATGTGGTGCATGTGCAAAGGATGCGTATACCAAGATAGCGAGTGAGTGAATGGACGACTTTTCCCCCCAAGATTTTGTCCTTTTCTATTAATAGGTGGTCGTGTGCCTGGAAAAAGGTCGTAAGGACGAAAAATGGGCCAAAGGGTCAAATTTGGGTTTTTAGGGTAACGGTAGAGTACCGGTATTGAAATATCTTTTATTAATATTTTTGATGTACATTTCGTCTCAAGGGGCTACGTCATTCTGACGTAATTAACAGAATGAAAAGGACGGAAAGGGTTTTGCAATTTTTGCCTGGCATAAGGACGTTAGCGTGTAATACCAATGTAACAAAACATGATATAAGTGCGTTCACCGCTCCACTTCAGTGGGACGTGAACGCACCAGGAGCAAAGTTTATTCCCGGCAAAAGGTCGTTATGATTTCACATACCGCTTAAGCTCACGTTTAAGATAGGAAGGTTCCCGGCAAAAGGTCGTCAGCATAAATATGTGAATAACTTTTTAATTAAGTATTTTTTTTTTATGCACAATATTATTGGAAATATTTATGTCACAGGTTGTCCCAACGTTTAATGGGTTCCTGCTAGGTTCGTAGTTTTGTTAAAGGAACTTTGCTCAGAAATAAATCCACACGGACAGCAAGTTATTACGTTGATCCTCTTTCTCGGGATAAAATGTTGTAATTCAATATTCATCACCCCAAGGCCATCACAAAAAATATACAGTGCATACAACAATAGAATTGAGGATAAGAAATAAATCAAATGGTGCAGTTCAGTTCAGAAGCCAAATCAGTGAGTAATCCCAATTGAATGAATGTCTTGAATCGCTAAACAATAATTAAAATTTGACTACATCCATGAGCAATAAACTCAATCCGAAAAATGTAAAATAAAGAAGTACCTTGAATCGAATAGGCACAGGAATTACTAAATAAACAAGGGTTCATCCAGTTAGGATTAGCACTGATATGGTACACGATAATTCAATTAGAAACAAAATGGCAAATACATCATATTATAAATACAGGTTATGGATCTTAGCTGGGTTTTCTGGCGCTTGCATCAGAACTTGGGTGTGGCTTGATGGACTTGACTGAGGCTTGACACGGGGGTGGCTCCGAGTCCGAAGATCAGGGTTCAGGCACACAAACCGAGTTCCGATGATATCACGAACAGGGGAATGGGACAGGTGTGTGGGGAGGCGAACCGGGTCGGCTCCCCAAAGCATGACCTATATGGAAAGTACTCTCTGTATCAGCAGAGCACAATGGTGAGGGTGAGAATGGCTATCATTAGAAACGACTTTAGGGAAAGTACAACGTTCCTAATAGTGTAAACGGGCACTCAATCTGAACAGCCTTCTCACCAGAGGTCTTAATCGCTTTCTGAGGAGAATCCGGCGATCGGGGGGGAATATTATTCCTTGACCACGCGCTCTGCCCATTTCGGTGGAACAATCTCATTGGTCAAAATTATGAAACCAGGCAGATATTCCACCTTGGGATGGAGAGTGGCCAATCAGAAAGTTACTGACTACACGTGTTAGACATGGTCATAAAATGGCAGACAGCCATAACAGTTTTAGCCAGTGGCATAAAATGTAGCCATGTTGGCTGGGTTCTCTGGCCACATCCCCATCTGGTCAATTACTTATCTGTGTTGAGACAAAGGGGTCGTCTTAGCCACATATGGACTTGGTCAACTTAGGGGTAAAATCTGCTACTGGGTGCTAATTAAATTTACTGGAACATAGAGGTGGACCGTGCTTCGAAATCGTGGGAACTTTTCCTGTCGGACCAAGTGTTAAAATGGCAGTAAGGGGGAATTTTAACAGGGGCTGACATTCTCCCCTCCTTAAACCATGGCGTCCACGACATGGCCCATCACAGGCAGGTGATGTTTCCTATGTACACATAGCACTTAGAAGATTATTCGTTACTTCTAAGGCCTTCTGCTGCATAGCTAGGTGTTGCTCGAGTAATTTGGCTTTAGATGCCTCAAAACCATAATATTGAGGCGGCCTCCTGTTGCGCACAGGTCTAGAACTCACGGTTGGATCAGTGTCTGGTTCATCTGTGACGTCATCTGATGCTGGTACTTGGGGCTCAGGGTTCACTTCCTCCTTTGCCTCTTCGCCAATTTCATCGTCAAGGGGAGATGAATCAGGGGAAGAATTTGAAGCAGAACTTGAAGTAGAATTGTCAGCTAATAAAATTATCTCTTCAGAGTTTGAGTCGTGTGAACCTTGGGCAGGTTCGCTGTGTTCTGATATGGACAATTCAATTGGCACATCATTGGTAGGGGGTATGGACTCTGCTGGGGCTTCCGCAGGAACAAACGCTTGGGCTCCTGGGTTGAGGGAAATTGACCGTCGTGGGGCTGGTATTGGACGAAGAACATAAAAGTTGTCGTCTGAGATGTCAGAGTCCAGGGCGTCGGCCATATCATCCACAGGGTCGGGAAGTGGCCGTCTCACAGGGCGTTTGCGCCGAGGCTTAGGCTGGGGTCGCACCTTCTCAACGGGTGTCCCATCATCTGAGGGGAGGAATCCACATGGAAGTAACATGTTACGATGGAGAGTCCTACTTGGGCCATCGTCAGTAGTCGGGCTAACTACATAGACGGGCATGTCTTGGCTCACTCTCCGTGTCACTCGGTAGACAATCTTGCTCCAGCGGTCGGAAAGTTTGTGTTTCCCTTTAAGGCCGACATTTCTGACGAGAACTCGGTCCCCTTCCTGGAGTGCATTGTCCCGTACTGCCTTGTCGTATCTGGCCTTGTACCGCTGTGCTGTCTTCTCCATGACGGCCGAAGCGAGTTCATGGGCTCGCCGGAGTCTCTCCTTCAAACCGACAACGTATTGGCCGTGGGTTTCGCCACTCTGTTGCCCGGGCAACCCAAACTGGACGTCAATGGGCAGGCGGGGTTCACGGCCAAACATTAAGAAATACGGAGAGACACCAGTGGACGCATGTTTGGTACAATTATAGGCGTGCACCAAGGGGCCAACATGGAGTCTCCACTTCTTCTTCTGTTCATCCTCAAGGGTGCCAAGCATGCTGAGCAGCGTCTGGTTAAAACGCTCACACTGGCCGTTCCCTTGAGGATGATAGGGCGTGGTCCTGGTCTTTTTGATCCCGGAGACAGCACACAACTCTTTGATGAGTCGCGACTCGAAATCTCGCCCTTGGTCAGAGTGTAGCCGTTCCGGGAACCCATAGTGGATGAAGTAGTTTTCCCACAACACCTTGGCTACGGTACGCGATGTCTGGTTCTTCGTTGGGAAAGCCTGGGCATAGCGCGTAAAATGGTCGGTTACAACCAGGATGTCCTTGGTGTTGCTGTCGTCCGGCTCCAAACTCAAGAAGTCAATACATACTAATTGCATTGGTGCATTAGTTTGGATAGATACTAGGGGTGCAGATTTCATGGCTCGACGTTTTCGGCGGACGCACCGTTCACACGTTTGGCATTTGTGCTCAACGTCGGTCGTCATATTCGGCCAATAAAATCTGGAACGGGCGAGGTCAAGTGTGCGCTCAAAGCCAAGATGGCCGACGTCATCATGAATGCCACGAAGTGCTGTGGAGCGGTGGGTCTTAGGAACAACTAGCTGAGATACCTCACGACCACCACTTGATGTACACCTTCGATAGAGAACCCCGCCTTCAAGGGTCAACTTGTCCCAGTGACGAAGAAGAAGTTGGGCCTCTTTCAGCAAGTCTGTTCTCTTGCCTCCTCGGGGATTCTCTCCATCTTTCATACACCGGACAACTTGGTGTATGGCCTCATCTTCTTCTTGTAGTTGTCGCCATCTTTCCTGGCTCATCGCCGGCAGTGCAGTCTCGCCAGACAATAGGGAGATGAACTCGGGGGGTACGGCTTGTGGTGAGTCTGTAAGACTTTCTACGAGAGGCGGCTCGTCATCGTGGTTAGTGGCTGTTGCTTCATGTGCCAGCATGCTAACATTGTGCCGTTGGCAAATAGCTTGGAACACATCTCGGGAGCAGATACCGTCCTCGCTATTCATACGCTCGCGGAGTTGAGAGATCTTCCTCTCTGTCTCTACCGACTCATCATCCACTGTTGGGGGTGGCTGGGGTCTCCGTGACAACCCGTCCGCATCAGCATTCTTGTTGCCAGGCCGATACTTGACAACGAAATCAAAGTTGGCGAGGGCAGCTAGCCAACGGTGACCTGTGGCATCGAGCTTGGCGGTGGTCAATATATATGTCAGGGGGTTGTTGTCGGTGAAACTGTAAACGAGCCGCCATACAGATAATCACGAAATTTCTCCGTTACGGCCCACTTCAACGCTAAAAACTCCCATTTGTAGGCTGGGTAATTTAACTCACTCTTGGACAACCCGCGGCTAGCGTATGCAATGACATGAGGTTTGCCATCTTTTCCTTCCTGATAGAGGGCGGCGCCGAGACCAGTCCCACTCGCGTCGGTGTGGAGCATGAAGGGTTTCTGATAATCAACAAAACCTAACACGGGTGCAGTCGTTAACTTCTGTGTGATGGTCTCAAATGCCGCCTGGCACGCCGAGGTCCACAGTTCACCGAAGGGCTCGTTGGGACTGCGAAGTTTAACTCGGTGTTTCCTCTTCGTTGTCTTGCCACGATGCCGCTTCGTCAAGTCACAACCCGCAGTTAACTCGTTTAGGGGCCTGGCAATTGACGAATAATTCTCCACAAAACGGCGGTAGTAACCAGTGAACCCTAGAAATGATTTCAACTCCCGTGCTGTATTGGGGACAGGCCACGACCTAACTGCATCTATCTTGCAGGGGTCGGTGCTCACACCTTCAGCAGAAATGACGTGACCAAGACACTTTACCGACGACTGGAAGAACTTGCATTTTGACGGGCTAAGTTTTAGCCCGTACCGACGGAGACGCTCCAATACTCCAAGTAGACGCTCTTCGTGTTCTTCTGCGGTTTTGGCAAAGACAATGATGTCATCGAGGTAAACAAAAACACCATTGTGATGGAGATCGCCCATACACTTCTCCATGAGGCGCTGGAAAGTGGCCGGTGCATTAGTGATACCCTGCGGCATACGGTTAAACTCGTAAAAGCCCAGAGGGCACCAGAAAGCCGTCTTGTGCTTGTCCTCTTCTGCCAACTCAATCTGATAGTAGCCTGACTTCAAATCGAGGCAAGAGAACCATGACGCACCATTCATAGCGTGGAGGGTGTCTTCTATTTTGGGGATGGAATATTGGTCACGCACAGTTCGAGTGTTGAGTTTTCTATAATCTATGCAAAGACGGAGGTCGCCATTCTTCTTCCTCACAAGAACAATAGGAGAGGCAAACTGGCTTTCCGAGTCGCGTATGATGCCTTTACCTTGAAGATCTTTCAAGTGTTGCCTGGCATCGGCATAGTCGGCAGGAGGAATACGGCGACAATTTTCCCGGAAAGGTGTCTCGTCAGTCAGTCGGATCTTGTGTTTCACTGACGCAGTACAGCCGATGTCTAAGTCGTCTTGAGAAAAGACATCGACACGGCGGCGCAAGAGTGCTGTGATCCGACTGATATCTTCTTCAGGGAGGGGTGACCCTTCAAAATTAAACTCAACACTCTCGCCAGCGGGACCGGACTGACTGAAATTAGGGGTAGATGGAGACTCCTCCTCTGAGGGGAACGGAAGTTTTTCAGCTATGTCTGAGACAGAGGCAAGTTGACAACGTGCGGGGACCGTGATACTTTGAAATGACGAATTAGCCAGAACTACTTTAGTTTTCACTCTCCTCCCTGCAGATAACTCGACCAGGCTGTTTCTCACAGTGATGCCATTCGGGAGCTGAGCCGAATTTCCCTGCTCGACGAGAACTTCACGTCTGGACCGGGGATGGTTGTGAACCTGACCTGTCACGTGCACTTCTTCACCTGGCCCGATGGTAACAGCCCTGACGGATTTTATGGTACTCGAATTACCAGTAGACGGAGAAGTCAGGCAACACTTATATGCCGTCTCCCATACACGGTCGACCGAGAGTTTCCCAATGAATTTCTTTCCAGCCTTTTCCTCACATGCCCGCAACATGCCGCGCACGACACTGGTGTTAGTGCCAACAAGCAAGGGGACATCATCCATTCCTTGCCGATTAGGGCACACAAGGGCTAGGGTCGTGACCTCCTGTTGTGTTCCTGCGGAGCTGGCCGGAAACTTGAGGTTCAACTCGATGTAGCCCTGGTATGGCACCGGTTTTCCAGCCGCACCTATCACCGCGAGGTGTGACAGGGGTCGTAGCTGACGATGAGGCAGATGGCGGGCGTGAAAACCTGCAGATACACAAGTGACCTGTGACCCAGTATCAAGGAGACACTTGGAGGCGTGTCCATCGATGAAGACAGGGGTAATGGGCTGTTCACCGACGACACCCGGGGGGACATCGCTGACGTACTTGGAAGAAGAACCTTGATAATGTATCTCAGCACTTGTGTGTTTCACTGGACCCATTGGGCGGTTTGGGGCGGTTGTCGGATCCACTACAGCTGCCCGCTGTCGTTTCCCGACTTCTTTCCACTCACATCTCTCGCCTGTCGAGCCATCATCTTTTGCTGGACTAGGGGGGCGTTCTTCTGGGCCTCACAAGAGTCCATCCGGTGACCGTCCTCGCCACAGTTGTAGCAGAAGATTACGGCACGCTGACGAGGACGGGGCATGGCAGTTGAGGAAGACTGACGGTGCGGGGATCCTTGCCCTTTGAAGAAACCGTCCAAACGCCTGTGGAGGCGGTCTACAGCCTGGCGCAACTCTTCAATCTCATTGGGTGTATCAGGGCCCACAGCTGAAGTGGGATGGGCAGATACGGCCTGTATCATAACTTTCTTCGAAGGAGACTTCTGCGACGTGGTCCTCCGTCTATCTGACTTCTCTTCTAGCCTTTCCTCGGTAACCCGAACGTCACGGAGCAGCTCCAGTATGGTGGGCGGGTCATTCTTCTTCGCCTGCAGCTGGAGTGTATGAAGGAGTGGGTCATTGAAGAGGCAACCGCGTTGGAACTGGCTACATAGGATCGCATGGCTGCTCTCCTGCGTCACACCACTCGCCTCAACTACTCTCGTCAGCATCGTGTGAAGGCGCAAAAGGTACTCCGATGCCTTCTCCCCCTCACGCTGATACTCGCAACGAAACGTGGTCAACAGTTCATCCCCATCTGCGGTAGAGCCATAAGCCTTCCCCAAACAGTCCAAATACTCTGTGGCCGACCCAGACTCGCCGACAGCCCAGGCCACATCCAAGGCTGGAGGAACTAAGGACTCGGTGACCCTGCTCTTCTTCTCGGCCTCTGAGATGGTCTCATCCTTGAGAAGTTGCCTTGCAAGCCGCCGCCAGTTCTCAAAGTCGAGTTCGCCAGCGGGGATAGGTGTCCGACCGGAGAACAATCGTAACCGTCTGTACGATCTGCTGGCAGACTGTTTTTCCACGACATGGACAATGGCGGGTTTAGGAGGGGAAGAAGAATCGATCTCTGGGGGGTCTAGGCTAAGGGATCCCTTAAGGTCCTCTAAGGTCATATCATGTGAGGACAAAAAATCCTTAAGGGCCTCATTGAACTCCATTGTGCTCAGCTGGTACAGGTCAAAGGTTATTACAATGATAACACAATAATACACACGGCAATTGCAATAAATTGCAACAACAAAATGTGGAAAAAATACAAGCACAATGAAAACAAACGGGTTAAATCATAACACAAATAAAGCAAATTCAAAGAATCAACAATGATAATATCAACAACAAAGAATAAGGATCAACATATCGTGAGCTTCCGCTAATTGATTTTGGAATTTCCCTTCCGTCACCAAAAATAGAAAAACCGAGCGTACATAAAAATCAACCAAATAGCAAAGGAAATCAACAAGGGAAATAGAATTGAAAATTGAGCAAATCCGGGTGGTGCCTCCAAATTTATGTCACAGGTTGTCCCAACGTTTAATGGGTTCCTGCTAGGTTCGTAGTTTTGTTAAAGGAACTTTGCTCAGAAATAAATCCACACGGACAGCAAGTTATTACGTTGATCCTCTTTCTCGGGATAAAATGTTGTAATTCAATATTCATCACCCCAAGGTCATCACAAAAAATATACAGTGCATACAACAATAGAATTGAGGATAAGAAATAAATCAAATGGTGCAGTTCAGTTCAGAAGCCAAATCAGTGAGTAATCCCAATTGAATGAATGTCTTGAATCGCTAAACAATAATTAAAATTTGACTACATCCATGAGCAATAAACTCAATCCGAAAAATGTAAAATAAAGAAGTACCTTGAATCGAATAGGCACAGGAATTACTAAATAAACAAGGGTTCATCCAGTTAGGATTAGCACTGATATGGTACACGATAATTCAATTAGAAACAAAATGGCAAATACATCATATTATAAATACAGGTTATGGATCTTAGCTGGGTTTTCTGGCGCTTGCATCAGAACTTGGGTGTGGCTTGATGGACTTGACTGAGGCTTGACACGGGGGTGGCTCCGAGTCCGAAGATCAGGGTTCAGGCACACAAACCGAGTTCCGATGATATCACGAACAGGGGAATGGGACAGGTGTGTGGGGAGGCGAACCGGGTCGGCTCCCCAAAGCATGACCTATATGGAAAGTACTCTCTGTATCAGCAGAGCACAATGGTGAGGGTGAGAATGGCTATCATTAGAAACGACTTTAGGGAAAGTACAACGTTCCTAATAGTGTAAACGGGCACTCAATCTGAACAGCCTTCTCACCAGAGGTCTTAATCGCTTTCTGAATTATCGAGGATCAACATATTTGTATACAGAACTAAAAATCTAAAAGCAATATCTCTAACTAAAATATGAAACGCTTAAAAGAATGCTTACAAAAAAAGGAAAGAGGTCAAACTGCATATCTTTTTTTGGGATGTTCGCCCAGAACACATTTCCAGTGGAATGACACTTTCAGTATAACTATACATTGATCAAAAGTTCACCCAGAACATGATAACCACGGTCAGTACTCCGCACAGTGGTAAATACCATAAAATGCTAATCAAAACATCAGGGAATAATTGACTTGGCCAAAACCCAATTGTGTTGGCCTATAGCGCATTGCGGTAACCTTACTCAAGGTCATCCTGGGGCAAGTTCCATGTGGTTTGTACACACTCGCTGTACACAATTAACAGTCAGCAGGATGTCACGGGACATAACAGAAAAGGAAGGTAATGTGTAGGCCTATACACACACAATTTGGAAGACAATCAAAATATTGGAAATCTCGTGAACAAGACCAGTTAATTTACGGAAAAACGTGCATGTATGAATTATTGGTCATGTCATACGAATGATCGAAGTTTTAGGCCACGAGGTATCATATAAAAAAGTATGCAACAAGAATATTCAAAGTAATCGGAAATCAACCAAGAGGAAAATATAATTGTACACGGACTGAGAGTATAGTGACCGATTTAAGTGAATACTGC
The DNA here is from genome assembly GCA_037893225.1 of Hippasteria phrygiana. Lineage (NCBI taxonomy): Eukaryota > Metazoa > Echinodermata > Asteroidea > Valvatida > Goniasteridae > Hippasteria > Hippasteria phrygiana. The sequence goes on from JAZGUH010000056.1 coordinate 2,301,590, forward strand.
AGTCATAACAGAATGGTAATCGGCAATCACAAATGGATCTTCCAATACTATCGGGAAATCAATGAAATACAAAACCGAACATGATAATTTCGGTCAATAAATAACAGCAAAAGTGACATCGATCAAGAGTCGACCAAATATCAGCAATATAATACAAGTAAATACAGGGTACAAGGCAAAAAAGGTTAATAGCTGAAGGCAAACGAATGCTGACTCAATATACTCATATTGGGGTTGTTCCACCCATCTTGAGATTGTCTCAAACCGAGTCAACATAATTCAAAATACAAAGTGTCCTGCACATAAGTCAAATGGTAATAGGAAATACAAACTTCTTTTATACAATGAAAATAGGCTTACCTGTATCAGCAGAGCACAATGGTGAGGGTGAGAATGGCTATCATTAGAAACGACTTTAGGGAAAGTACAACGTTCCTAATAGTGTAAACGGGCACTCAATCTGAACAGCCTTCTCACCAGAGGTCTTAATCGCTTTCTGAGGAGAATCCGGCGATCGGGGGGGAATATTATTCCTTGACCACGCGCTCTGCCCATTTCGGTGGAACAATCTCATTGGTCAAAATTATGAAACCAGGCAGATATTCCACCTTGGGATGGAGAGTGGCCAATCAGAAAGTTACTGACTACACGTGTTAGACATGGTCATAAAATGGCAGACAGCCATAACAGTTTTAGCCAGTGGCATAAAATGTAGCCATGTTGGCTGGGTTCTCTGGCCACATCCCCATCTGGTCAATTACTTATCTGTGTTGAGACAAAGGGGTCGTCTTAGCCACATATGGACTTGGTCAACTTAGGGGTAAAATCTGCTACTGGGTGCTAATTAAATTTACTGGAACATAGAGGTGGACCGTGCTTCGAAATCGTGGGAACTTTTCCTGTCGGACCAAGTGTTAAAATGGCAGTAAGGGGGAATTTTAACAGGGGCTGACATTAATAAATTTCATCTGACAAAAATTCAGCCTTTTGCGATTCCTAATTTGGAAATGGGAACACAAAAACTGTAAAAGTCGATTCTATTTGAAACTGTGATTTTTGCGTGACTGGGCCCCTAACGTCCTTTTTCCGGGCACACGACGAGGTTTGTAACATATCGCCGAGATAATTTACTTCAGGTTGGTCCAAAAAATCTGCAACTAGGAACGTTAGGAGAACTTTTCTTTTAACTGCGTGTGTAGCGGTCGCCATGTTTGTTTTCGTTTCTTTCTGGTACGCAGTCGTTCAATTATTATTTATAATTGGCAGTATGGGACCCGCAATACCGACGCTCCCCTCGTCGCAACGGCATATAGAGCCTGAAAGTTCACCCCTGTTGGCGCGCAACCGGAGACTTTGAAATAGGAAAATTAACGTGCAAAAATTGTAATATTTTTGGTACAATGATTTCTTAAGAAAACCACCCCTGAAAAAGGCCTTTGTAAATTTGTTACAAGCATATCAATTTTATGGAAACTGATAACTCGCCTGATGTGAAAGAGAAATATCGTGCCAAAAATTTACCTCTCACTTCCGAAAAACTAAAATACATACGCAATAGTGAAACGCGGTGTACTCGCACAAAGATGAAAATTCATGAAATAGTGTTGTGGCAATCATTAGGTAAAAACTGAAAGTGAATTTTGTTGAATAAACGTACATGACTCATCAGCATTTTCGAAACAAAATCTAATGTGACGGCCGATGACGACATGCGGAACGGTCGATGACGACATGCGGAACGGTCGATGACGACATGCGGAACGGTCGATGACGACATGCGGAACGGTCGATGACGACATGCGGAACGGTCTACGTCTCAAAATCCGTATCCTTGTTTCGTCCTGAGAAGCTTTCAACGCGTTCAGAACTATTTCGCTGGTTTCTTGGTTATGAAGGCATTTTTCAACTGCAAATATCAACTGCTTTTCTGTTTCGTCAAAATATGGTAAAAACAGAAATATTATTTTAGGAAAATACTTCTTACTGTGTTTTTGAACAAAATCTTACTTCTTGAAACGACGCACTCTCCTCGAAGATGAAGGCAATTCGTCTCCAGCCCATCCGCCTGAGGAAGGCCGTACCGGCTGCATAATAGCCCGCATTGGTAGGATAGGCAAGAACAGTATACGGATAAACCGATCGATCGGTTAACGCCGCACTCGATGCTATACCAATCTACGGGACATATTGTTTCAAATATACAAGCTCAATGAATGGCATATGCAGTGGCGTAACTACGGTGGAAAACGTTCCCCCAGCTCACATCTGTGCCCCCGGGTGCCCCCCCCCCCCCCCCCCCCATTTGAAATCTTGAAATGTACAAACAATTACACAAGCTGCAATTGATGTACTTTCGGTGCCCCTTAAAAAAATGTGTGCCCCCAGGTGCCCCCGAAAATTTCACCCAGTTACGCCACTGTGAATAGGATACACTAATGATTGCTGTCACGTGCGCAATCCCTTTAATTAATTATTTTTTTGTAGCGGAAGAGAGCATCACAATGCATTATTGTTACCGGTATATCAATACAAGCACCCTAACTCTCATACAACCGACCCTCGTATATACGGAATCAGAATGATAGTGGAGGGACGGAGAACCAGTCAAAGGACACGCAAGACCGTTTGGGAGTCAGGGGTACCAGCGGACTAAACCCGATTAGACAACATTGTTGGATTGACAAACAAACAAACTTTAACAAAATTGACTTCCAAGATTCCATGACACGCGTAATTACAGTTGAAACCAAACGAGAATGCTTTATCGTTTACCAATACCAGAAACTATCAAATTAAAACCAAAACCAGAAACAAAAAAGCAACTACACGGGATGGGAATGGGAGAGTTTAGACTGTGTATGTTCGACTTTGGACTTTATTGCCTCGTTCAATCACCTTTCGAAGAATAACCTAAAACACTTAAAGTTGACATTTTCCCTACAATTTCGTAACGCAGCAAATCTCGCCAATGAACATGAGAACGTTTTAGGTCTGGAAAAGTATTCATTTTCATTAACGGAGGACGGTGCTACATAGGCGTAGCCAGCGGGGGGGGGGTGAGGGGGGTATTTAACCCCCCCCCCCCCAAAAAAAATATTTTCAGAGTGCCCTTTTTTTCTTTTTTTTCTTCTTTTTTGTACCCCAAGATTTCTGTCCCACAAAAAATCAAAACCCTGCCCTCTACATGTATCTACGACATACCTGTGTTTAATGTCGCAAGCTATAGGAACGGAGCCCGTACGTACACAATCAACGCAACATTAAAATAATTCCCTTACAAAAAAGTTCTATAGAAATCTATAAAAAAATTACTTTATAGAGTTTCTTTAGAGTTTCTTTAGAGTTTCTGTAGAGTTTCTTTAGAGTTTCTGTAGAGTTTCTTTAGAAAATGGGCCACTTCTCTATAAGACATTTTATAGAATTCTATAGAAATTTTACAATTCTATAAAAGATAATTCTATAGAATGTCTATAAGATTCTACAGAATTTTTCTATAGATTTGTATATAATTTCTTTAGAGATCCTCTATAGTTTTTATAGAATTCTATAGAAAAATTACCACTTTTCTATAAAACAGCTAGTAGAATTCTATAGAAATATGACCACTTTTCTATAAAACAGCTAATAGAATTCTATAGAAATAGGACCACTTTTCTATAAAACATCTAGTAGAGTTCTATAGAAAAAGGACCACTTTTCTATAAAACATCTAGTAGAGTTCTATAGAAAAAGGACCACTTTTCTATAAAACATCTAGTAGAATTCTATAGAAATAGGACCACTTTTCTATAAAACATCTAATAGAATTCTATAGAAATATGACCACTTTTCTATAAAACATCTAATAGAATTATATAGAAAGATGACTCCATTTTTATAAAATGTCATAAATATTTACAAACTTGGTAACTTTTCTAAACATTTTAATTAAATATCAACGTGATACACTTCATCCTTCAAAATTTAAACAATTGGAGATCAATACTTTTTTGCTGTGTACTTTTCACTGCATTTATTTCCAGCATAGGCCATGACCAAAACGTCCTGAATTTTTCCAAATCTAATACTGTACATGAATAATTTCACACAGGGAATTAATGAAAAATGTATAAATACATGTATATAAGCACCCGATATGCGATCAACATTAATTAAATAGGAAACTACATAATTCCACATACATCATTGTTTCTATATTTAAAAAATGGTAGGCAAAAAGGAATTTAAAAAAACTTTAGACGGATACAAAACAAGTAAATTAAAGAAGGCTTGAATAGTTTTGTATTTTATAAACAAATGCAAGGAGACGAACAAGAATGATTACAGTATGAAAGATAAAAGAGCCTAAAACACATGAATCTTTAACAATGAAAAAAAATCCCACCGTAAATCTCTGAAATTTAACTGAGATTTAAGGGGGGAAACTACATTTTGGTTGTTAAAATATTAATAGTGAACAATCACCCCTGTTGGCGCACTTGGAAAATTTACATTGATCTCTTCAGAAAATCAGCCCTGAAGAAGGCCTTTGTGAAATTTTTACTAGTATATACATTTGTGGAAACTGATAAATCACCTGACGTAAAGAGAAATGTCCTGGCGAAAAATTTAACTCATACTTCCGAAAATCTAAAATACACACGGACTAGTGAAACTCGGTTTACTCCGGACACAGATGAAAATTTATGAAATAATTTTGTGGCGATCAATAGGCAAAAATTAAAAGTTATAAAATAAAACTATTTTTGAGGGTTAAATGGACTTTCTGATGGACTTAAAGCATGGGCAATCATGGGGGACACCCCCCCCCCCCCAATATTTTGGGAGTTGACGGCTATGGCAGTGTGTCCCCCCAAAAAAACAAAAAGATTCTCCTTTGTCATATACATTTTATTTTCCCTTTTTATTTGAAATTTAGACAGCTGGCTAACAACTGTTTTGTTATCACTAACGTACAAAGCAACAATGGGTACAATCTTTACAGAATATTAGTCAAAATTTGTGTAAGCCAAAAAAAGGAATGTCACCTCCTACTATAGTAACAATTGTAGACTTACTGCATACAAAAGGGTTTAACAAGTGTACAATTAAAAAATTAGCTGGCATGTGTGTTCCCTACAAGTTTGTTTCTTGTACTCTGTCATTTGCCTTTGAGAAAGAACTTGCTTAAGTTCGAAACGTCAGGCCAGCTAATTTTTTGATTTGTATATTTCAGGTCCATTCAGTCAGTCAGCAGTTTGCAGCAGTTTTATTCATTTTCAAGTGTACAATTAAGAAAAGATCTTATATAATATACATGTAACTCGTAAGATCTTACGCGAGAGGACTTGAGCGAGGACTCGGACGACTTAGGCAGCTCTGTAATGGGCGAGGACTTGGACGACTTGGGTAGCTCTGCATATGCAATGGTGCGGGCAAACACAGTTCGATGCTAACGAGCTTGAACTTGGGGTGAATTCACCTCCAACAAACGGCCGCAAAGAGACGAAACAGCGGGGGACGACACACATTGGCTCCCGACGCAAAAATATGGGGATATGAGCCCCAAATACTGAACCGTAGGCCTATTACACAGATACAAATTTATGAAATAATTTTGTGGCGATCAATAGGCACAAATTTAAAGTTAGAAATGGACTTAAAGCACGGGCAATCCGGGGGGGGGGGGGGACGTACGTCCCCCTCCCCCAATATTTTCCCCTTTGTCATATACATTTTATTTTCCCTTTTCATTTGAAATTTAGACAGCTAACTGGCTATTAAACAACTGTTTTGTTATAACTAACATACAAGCAACAATGGGGACAATCTTTACAGAATATTAATCAAAATAAGATTGTGTAAGCCAAAAAAGGGAATGTCACCTCCTACTATAGTAACAATTGTAGACTTACCGCATACAAACAGCTTGTGATCAGCGTGACGACATGGTTCAACCATGGAGGAAGAACCTCCATGGTTCAACCATTCCTTCCTCTATGGTTCAACATGTTGCTTGTATCTTGTACGTGTGATCGATCATGTCCAAAGACTTGTCCATCCATCCAGCAATCACCAGTGTATTTTTTACATGTCATGTACAGGTTGAGTGTGTACATGAGCAGTGAATTATGTCCACAGGCATACATGTAAATGCCATGCAAATATCCACGATTTTGACCCAGTTTTATACAATTTCTGCCATCAAGCCCATACTGCACTGCTGCACTGACATTCAACTGACTGCAGTGCCGATTTCAAATTTCCCACACTGACCGTTTATCTCTGGTATGCAAGCAGCAAGGTCACCTTGTCATGTGACTTGAGTCTAAGTAACATGATACTCTTGATGATGTAACAGTACATGCAGGCTTTGGTCTGTACAGGGTCTGTGTACACATCAACTTCCTGTTTGGCTTAGTAAACTGTTGGGCTAGCTGTGTGTGGTGTACCATCCATAGGTGTACTTACATGTATCATGGAGGAAGGAATTTCCTCCATGCATACATGTATGTGCTGTTGCATATATTCAGTGTTGCATAGTGAACACACAGAGAGGTACATATTATGTACCAAACCTGCACTGAATTATGATGTGGTGTACATCACCACAGTTCGGTAAGGGAAAACAAATGAATACTTTGAAAATGCTTATAATCGCTTCTTTAAAAATCATAGTCCTCAGCCTTGATCTTGTTAGTAAATTTGATTGAAAAAAAAAGATTTGTTAAAGTATTATATAGTTATACTCATCTCTAATTTCTACCGAAAAATAAAATCATATGGAGTGTTCTATATAATTCTATGTGTCTATAGAAATTAGGGGCATATTGTGGGTTACTTTAAATATGTACATACTTTCTACAAACAAATTAAAGTGTCTATAATTTCTATAGAAACATAGAATTCTATAGAAGACTGACAGGAATTTGTTTAATCAGTGCTCTATAGAAATCTATAGATTTTTTTAAAAAATCTCTATAGACAGTCTTCTTATTGGAGTATTCTATACAATTCTATGTTTCTATAGAAATTAGAAACATAATGTGGTTTACTATATAAATGTACATACTTTCAACAAACAAATTGATATGTCTAATTTCTATAGAAACCATTCTATAGAACTGGAAGATTTGTTCTATAGAAATCTATATATTTTTTTAAAATCTCTATAGACAGCCTTAAATATTCTATAGAAAACCATTGCCTCTATAGAACCGTATAGAGCTCTATAACACACTCTATAGAATTCTATAGAACTTTTTTGTAAGGGTTTCCTTCATGCTGCTGGCCCTAGTGTGCCCTTACTGGAAATTATAGTGACCCCTGTGCCCCCACTGAACAATGTTAGTGGCCCCTGTGCCCCCACTGAAAATTGTTAGTGCCCCCTGTGCCCTAAAAATGTTAGTGCCCACTGTGGCCCCGATATATCCAGTGCCCTTTTTCATGTATACCCCACCCCCCCCCCCCCCCCCCCCATAAAAATGACCTTGCTATGCCTATGAACGGGGCCCGTATAAGTACACAATCGGCGCAACAATACAATAATTTCCTTCATGCTGCTGGCCCTAGTGTGCTCTCACTGGAAATTATAGTGACCCCTGTGCCCACACTGAAAAATGTTAGTTCTCCCAGTGCCCCACTGAAAAATATTAGTTCCCTCAGTGCCCCCCCACTGAAAAATTTAGTTTCCCTGTGCTCTCACTAAACATTCTGGTGCCCCCTGTTTCACCACTAAAAATGCTGGTGCCCTCCTTGCCACAGTCAGTTGCGAATGCTGGTACCCCGGGCCCCCACTTAAAATGTTGTTGCCATGCATGGACTCCCGCACTCATAATTATTGTGTCCCCAATGAAAATCCTTGGCAACATTACTGCACAATTTCCCCTAAATGGTTAAGAGTACAGCTGGCCATTCTAAGCTGTACAAACAATATAAATCTATGCCCTTAAATTTCCAATGGGAGCTGGATTAAAACACTCTCGTTGTTCAAAATAATAAACATTGTTGGCTCAGTGGAAGAGCAAGTGGCGCATTACTGAAGTAAAGCAACGTTAATTGCAGGCAGTACTTGGATGGGAAACCACACAATGTAGCGTGCCTGGTAACTATTGTAGGACCCTCTTGGGCAGGTTTGGGCTAGCCCATTTGAGACCCAAGTGGCCCTATCGGCCATAACTGTATGGGGCCCACTCAGTTGCCCATCAAAGGCCCCACAGGGCTTGCTGACTTGGAAATAGTGCATTAATTGTTCTGGGGCACGACAGGCCCTTATTCATCTCAAAAGGTCACGTTCTTCAGATGGGACGTTAAACTGGAGGTCTCGTGTGCTCTATGGGATCAGTGCACGTAAAAGAACCCAGAGCACCTGTCGTGAAAGAGTAGGGTTTGCCCCGGTGCTTCTGGTGCCCTCATCACACATCCTGTAATTGGCGCTTGCATTGTTGGATGTTGAATAAAAAAAATATAAAAAATAGAGTTACAAAAAAGTACATGAGTTGTTTTGTAACAGAAATTGTACATTCAGTTTATTTTTTGCAATTTAATGTTAATGACAGCAATTTGTTTAATTAATTTTTTTTATTAAATTGCATGTCTTTCAAAACAAATCTATTGATCAAGAAGTGGTTATATAGCGAATGTTTTTCACTTCTCACAGCCAATGGGCCATTCAGATCTTATTATAGGGTGTCTAAAAAAATGCCCCTCCCAGGGTTGCAGCATATTTCGAAAAAATACAATGTTATTTCTACTTTTCTTAAATCATTGTGAAGCATATTTATTTGCACTATTTTCCGTAAAATTTCCACTTTAAACAGCAGGAAAATTATGTCCCCGCTCCCTTTTTGATCTGTAAAAAATCCCTGTCTACCTCTCCGCATGGATATATCAGGTGCCCTTTTTCACGTTTACCACCCCCCCCCCCCCCCCCCCCCCCAATAAAAATGACCTTGCTACGCCTATGTGCTACGACCTGGTCAAATTTGCCGCTGCTTTGCATCCGGGGAAAAGTTGTTGCACTTCGTGAGGTGATTATTGAAATGATTCCGAAATGCACAGCCAAATAAAGACCTTGCTAACAACAAACTGAGATTGATTTCAATCGTGTTTTTCATACTGTCGATTCTATATAGATTCCGATGAGCAGTCTTTTTACGGTAACCGCGCTTTGGTGATAAAACCTTGTATTAATCAAGTTTTACGACAAACTTGTGAATGGATTGTGTTGTTACAGGGCTACATCACGAGACATAAAATTGCGCGAAAACTTGATTTTTGTGGCCTTTTAAAATTGACACGTAGGTGATCGCGTGACGGTGGATGGCGTTGAAGAGGACTGTACTCCTGGAGATATCATCGACAGCCCGGGTCATTCTTTTCTCTCTGGCCTTGATTGGTCATTTGAAAACCGGAGTACATGGGAAAACAAAACAAAGGTCTACATGACGCTTCCAAAAATGCAATTTACACCGTAAAGCCTCTACACACTTGTATCTTGCTGCATAATTTCCGGAATTATATTTTCGGGAGTGGCTTTATTTAACGGGTACCCGGGTACCCGTGCTTTTTTCAATCTGGTCCCCGATTTCCGTACTACCCGTAAATGCACACCACTAATTAGTTTTTAAAAACCTTGTCTGAAAACCTATTACCGCAATATAGCTTTCAATTTGGCCCCAAATGAGATATGCGAGTAAAACCCATAAGTAACCTCCAAAAGAAGTGATGAACAATGGGGACTCAGTAAAAATTGTACGTGTTATAAGTCAAGGTCAACTTCAAAAAGCGTGTATTTACCCACTTATTATTGAGAAAACAAAATTTCATTTCTAGGGCTATTAAGAAAATATTCATTTTCATTAAAGGACGGCGGTGCTGAGACCTGACGATTCTTACAAACCACTTTAGTTATAAATGGCATGTACATTTGTGTCGGCTGGTAGCAGAATTGAAAAAAATGACACAAGCATCCGTTCTATTCTTTACTGTTTAATCTATTTTATTTCACTGGTGGATAAAGGCCTCTTCACAAATTGTCCATGGCAATCTATTTTCGGTCAAATATTTGCACTTAGTACCACCATTTTTCCTGATTTCATCTCGTCGCCTCCTATTGTGCCTTAATTCCTCTTCGGTTCGTACTTAATTGCGGTGTCTATAGAATATGTCACTCTGTCACTATTACAGTGATTTGTAGCAAGGTGACCGATATACCCATCTCCATTACACAAATAATGAATGTTTATGAGTGCGATGGTAAGAATAATTTCATGAGGTGACAGATGGAATATTCCATTCCACGAGGCGAAGCCGAGTGGAATGGGACATTCCATCTGTCACCGAATGAAATTATTCTTACCATTGCACGAATGTGAAACATTCATTATTTGTTTTATACAACGCCTGAATAAATCCGACAGATTGCATGCATGGATTTCTTAGTGTACAACGTGCCGTTTACCTTCTCAGTCCCGCATAAAACCGCGACAAAAAATTGTCGAGATCCGAATCAGTTAAAGCTTCAATTGTTGTTCCTGCGTGTCTTGCAAATTCATCTAATCGTTTCACTGCATATTTGATTTGTCTCTTTGTATTTGGAGCGCCAGCATCGCCTACGAGTTCCAATATTTCGTCGTTTGTTAGGAGAACAAACCGCGGCAGTTCGGGAAACTCGGCCGCCATGTTGTGTGAATGACAGCCCTGCTGTAGCGCCACCAATAGTGACCGTAAAATTAGGGAAGTTCTTTTGGTTCTATCAATGCGCGCGCACCGTTTGATAGAACTATGTGATAGAACGTTTTTGGCGGTGCGGGTTCGCGTCGTGTGATGGGTCAAATAATTCAATGCACGTGATCGACGATCCACCAATCGGATGGCGGGGATTTATTCAGGTGTTGTATAATACTTAATATCTTGGACACCTGTTTTGTCCGTCATGTCTATGTTGGCTGTCGACAAGATACAAGCATGTAGCAATTAGCTTACTGCATGTGTACCTAAGGTGAACCTCAGATGACATGCACATTGCAACCTTTTAGCCTTATTCGACAAAGCTATAAACTGTTTGGAACGGCCTTTTAGAAAAGAAAAGAAAAAGTTACGCCGATTTTTTTCTTTGCTTGTTTAGATTCTTCGTTTTTATACAAAATCGTAACTGCTTAAAGGTGCTGAGGAAACGACACAAAGTTCGTTGTATACACTCATACTGACTCAGTGGCCACGTTTGCGTTCATTGGATTTTCAAAAGGGATATTCAAAGTATTCCTAATATTTATGAATAGCAATATAAAAACACTAATATTCACTCCGCCTATAATGGACACATAACAGTTTGATAGTATATTTTGGGTGAAAGAAAAGTACTAGAAACATTGTGCATTTGACACTGCACTGCAAACACCGCGGTACAGGGTGGTAAAAAGAAACGGAACGGCATACTTCCACTACGTTTAGAGTCAAACCACCTGTACCGATGGATGGAGAATCTTTTTAGAAGAAAAATAATACTAAGACCTCCCGATTCGGTTCAGTAGTTATTGCTCCAGAGCCTATTTTGTGAAGCAAAGTCGGGTCACTTGGCCATTTGTTCCATGCAGAAAAGAGTATGATGATAGCATACTTGTTATACATCGGGACCAATTACCCCCGACTGTTTCACAAAATAGGTTCTAGAACAAAAAGTAATGGACCGAATCAAGAGATCTTGGTATATTTTTCTTTTAACAAAATTACCCATGCATTGGTATAGGTTGTTTGAGTCTCAGGGTAGCAGAAGTATGCCGTTCCGTTGTTTTTTTTACCACCCTGAATAATCGAAAAATGTCATATTTTGATGTTGTAGCTATCACTTGTTTATGTTAATATGTAACTCATTTTAAATATACAAAGAATTCTTCGATGAGACATTGCAAAAAAAAGCAAACAAAAATTGTTAGAAAGATGATAAGTGTGAGATGACAGGAAAATGCGTCAAGACTGGCGTTATAGATACATTGCAAGTTCCCCACACTTTCTGCCAAAAATATGCCTACGCATGGAAATATCTGGAAACATTTTATACCAATTATCATGCGGCACGAAACCATGGTTAGACGCTTTATATAAAAGCTTCCCGTATTGTAATTGGATTACATTGCATTGCATTGAATTACATTACATTGCATTGCACATTGTAAGATATTTAATGCGGAAGAGGCAAAAACATGGTACTTTTGGGCATTTTAGTTGATTCCAATAAGGAAAATGTTCTCATTTTGCATCGTTCAAGTGCCTTACCACCAGATTTTAGTAAAATATTTCCTTTGAAATCGGACATGCAATCCTTGAGACCTCATTTAAAAATGACCTTAGAAGTTGGAACACTTGCCGCGCATATCGGTTAACATCACGAAAATTATTTTTGTAAAAAAACTTTCTAGAAGGCATCTCCCGAGACAACTGAAGGCCTTTGCTTTCATTAATACATTCACTGCTGCTTAAATTGAGATCTTTGGTAAAATCCTTGGTCTCCGATGGGGGCTTTATGTCTAGTTTAAAATTAACCTGAAACGCGGTTTCCGCCTGTTCGCACCAACATACTCTAGATGTAAAACAAACAGCTATGCCAATAGCCTTTTTCCTCGTTCTACATCTCTATGGAATTCTTTGCTTGGTGCATGTTTTCCTTCATCTTATTTCCTGCTTCAAGAGGAATATTAATTGCTACCTCTTGTATCTTTAATTCTTTTTTCTTTTAGGAGCTCCTAGCTATTAGCTTTGTTCGGGTCAGACTTGCTTACAAAAACAATATTAATGTATAATTTGTATAATTATTTGTCATTATATTTCATTTTTTTACATCCAAGGTTATCGCTAGGAGCGCTTTTTACGCATTTCTGAGTCAATTTTTGTTAAAATTATGACTTTTTGATATTTAACCCGGAAATATTGTAATGACTGCAACCCTCGTCCAAAACAGACCCAAACTGTAAACCAACATTTAAAAGTTACCGAAAAAGCCTGAACTTAAAAAGCTATTTGCGTATGGCGGCCCTCTTGGATTCCCACAATGCATTGCAGTACCGCAATTCATGAAACGTGCAAAGTCAAATGTGTTAAGTTCGGGATCCAAAACCATGTTTATGGTCTCCATAATTATGTGCTTATGTTATATTTCCGCATAAATAGCTCAAATTCACGATTGTCGTTTTTTTTTTTAATCGGTTGCCATGGTAACCATGGAATTGCTAGAAATTTGACTTTGGGCCAAAGAGACCCCGATAAGTCGGGAAAAGTACCCAAATCTAATTTCTATCGCACAGTGCCCCCTCCAGTCCTGAAAAGTTCACTTTGGGAAAGCTGTTCCGAACTTAGGTTTTGGAAAGCATCCGTGAACTGTCATAACAGTTGATGTGAAATGTTTGCATACACCCGGACAGAAGATATTATGTAGCATATATTGTTGCCTTGATTGTTCCTGGGGCTGCTCTGTTAAATTTTAAGTCTGTAAATTCTATAAGTATATCCTTCCTCGTACATGTACATGTATAGTCGTCTGAATTTGGTCCACAGCTTTCCGATGAATTGGGATTTGTTTGCAAACGTTTTCATCTGTGTATGCAAAGTTTTAAACACAACTGCACATATTCAAAATGCAAGCCTAGCTGTCAAGGGGAAAACGCTAATATTTCTAGACATTTGTGAGGCGCTTACCTGAACCATATTGAACCTCGCAGCCACCTCGTTGACAACGGTCGCCTCACGTGCTAAAAGCGGTCCCCATGTAATCACCACAGGAGGTCCGTTGTACACTAACGCATACAGAATTCGCAAACCCTCCTCTGGATCCGCTGCCTTGATGACCGAACAAAAGCGACATATGAGACTATATGTAAGTACTTGAAGTCTTGGAGTGGTATCTTTTTGACCTTGATTTTTGAAAAATGTTGTGTCCGTGAATTTTTGGCGTGGCACCCCGAAAAATGATTTTCTTTTTTGCAATAAGAGCGGGGCGCTCCTGTTCGTACGGTGTTGATATTTAGGGCAACCATTGTGCGTAAAGTTAAGCCCAAATTTGTTGCAAAGTGTTGTGAGCGTTTTTTTGTTTTTTTCGTTCAAAAATAGTTTATCACTGTTACTGTATTCGTTTGTATAGGAGGAAATGACATTTTCAGCCAAAGCAAGGACGTAACAGCTTTATTATTACATCATTTGCTTTTACTGTAATTTTCAGAAATAAATAGATTTGGGGTTAGTATTTTATAGCGTGCTAGCAAATACTGTAACACTGACCTGTTTAAGTTTTTGTGTGCATAGATGCCGGGAAAAAACAGAGGAAAAAATCCGTTCTTTTAGTCTGGTTCGCTGACCCTCAGACAAAACTAAGCAATGTATAGACGTCGGGGAATTATCATGTCTGAGAACTAGACCATTTCCAACGATTGTCGGCAGACAATCGTTGGAAAGTGATGCAAAAAATCCACTTTTCTTGAGAATGACAGCACATCAGGTACCATGATTTCACTGAATACTTGAGACTATTATTCACTGACAGTCAAGTAAGGTATTTCATAACTCAGTATTTGGGTTTTTTATGTTTGCAAATGTTGTATATTACGATGAGAAATAAATGAAAGATTGCGGGTAACACCATGTGAAATTAATCTCTTCTGGGAAGCTTCGATGTGTGATTCTAAAAAGAACCGTGGTGAGAATGGATCTCGACGTTTCGGACAGTGTGCTCTGTCCGTCCTCAGGAGAGCACACTGTTCAAAACGTCGAGATCCATTCTCACCCCGGTTCTTTTCAGAACCACACATCTTCCTAGAAGAGATTAATTTTATCTGCAATCTGTCATTTGTTTCTCATCGTTTCCACCATGCATAGCTTTAAATCGTATTTGTTGTATATTAAGTTCTGTATAGTTCACCGTGTGTTTATTTATAATTTGTATTTATACCTCTGTCTGTATGCTACTGCTATAATTTGGCCCAACTTGTAGTGTTTAGGTTGACCACTTTACATTTGTTGCTTGTGGTATAGGCAATATGGGTTTGTTTTTGCATTCAATAGGGACCTTTAACAATAGAGGACAATAGGGTCCCCGGTTGAGAAAGGTCCCCGGTTGAAAATCGCGTACAAAACCAATGAGGGTCCTTGCCAAAAAGTTAAAATATGAACAATAGGAGAACGATAGAAGTTCCCCGATTGCGTGAGTGGCCATTTTGATGAAAGACGCTCACTCGAATAACCGTTAGGAAATTTTAGGAGCTTAAAGTTCACACTTCTTGGATACACCTTCTTGCGGAACGCGCTAATCGTTTTATCACCAGACATTTTTATCTTCTCAATTCAGTCGCTTTTGGAAAGATGTTAATTGTATAGCATGTATACGTCTTATTTGGTTACATGCTGGAGTGTTTATTGGATGTAATCGATTTCCACGAAAAATACCCATATACATGTAATGCTCATTTACCCTACAAATATAAATATAAAAAGACCAGTGTCTGATGTATAAAATGTAATTTTGTTCACACCTGCAGCGGCGGCGATTTCTCGTCAAGGTTGGGGGCGGAGGAAAAAGCACACAACCAACAATAGGCCTAATTGTTAAAGCATTTGTACTCGGTGTCTCTTGTGTCTCCTGATGGGAAATTTTTGAAAAATGTGTGCTGATCTTCGTGTATTCTGGTGCATGTAAAAGCAAATGCCTATAAAATGTATTTGGCAAGGGAGAAATTATTGGGGGAGGGGGTATGGACACTGTCATAGCCGTTCCCTCCCCCAAAAAAATATTGGGGTACGTCCCCCGGGGATCGCCGCGCCCATGCAAACCTGGGCCCCAATGATTCAGCAAGCTGCTTAGCACACAATATTTCCAACCCAATTTTCCTGCTAAGCGAAAATTATCTGAAAGCCACGCATCAGCAGCAGCAGCTGCTGCGGCAATATTCGTCGTGTGGAATTTTAGATGGCATCCTGTTTTTGTTTGGCAAAAATCTTCAGTGCGCAGCAAATTGTGGTACATGTACTTAGAAGTCGTTCAAATTGGCCCCTGCATAAGAAATACCACTGTGGAATGGTGGCACATAAATTCGTGGGTTACAGTTCGCGCCACAAACACTTACCCCAGTCCAGTTCCATCTCATGACAAGATGGTAGTCGTCCAGAATCCCTTCCAAGCTATTCACGTGATCCAGTGCCGTCTGCGCTACCTCGTGCTGCATACCTATGGAGCTCCCGGGGAAAGCGAAGAGGCCGCCAACGTATAGCAAGCATTTCCCACCAGGGCCGGGTGGTTTTTGGCCGCTGCAGCAAGCACAAGATGCGATTTTTAGACAAACGATCAGGCGCCACAAGAGCGCTCTGTTTTGACGGTTGAGCATCGTTGATTCGCGCGTGGTTTGGGGAGAACGACGCTGTAAAGTCTCACTTTTAATCCATTCTAGGCGAAAGGCTGCAACCTCTGGTCTGGCTGTGTTGTCCAATCACATCGCTTATACCCAATACAGGTTCTTGTGAGTACGTGATAGGCCAACTGAGTATGTTTTTAGGCCAGCAATCAAAACGCTTCAGTAATGGCATGAGCCCGTTTCATCCTTTAAACGAAATTCACATGGCCTGTGTTTCATTGCTACGGATCGGAATGACTTACTGATATAATTACCGTGATCGAAGACAAAAACGAATTCACTCCCGCTTTTACGAATTATGTCTTGTAGGAAAATATAATTGCAATGAGCTGTGTTTAGCGCAGTACAAAATACTATCTTACTTAATGGGCTATATAGGGAGACCATCAAAATTGAAGTATCCATCGTTAGGCACACTGAGTGGACACAAGGGAGACATTTTCGTGTCTTCCCTAAAGGATATAATGACTCTGACCTTTACAAAAATTGACTTGTTTTCTTCTAAATGTTTTTCTTGTAACATATTTTATGTTAACAAAAAACACCTTATTCTACAGGCTTGTATTCTTGGTTACTATCGTGCATCAATAATACACACAAAATTACCCCCGAATTATTGTAAGGCAGCAATTCAATATTTCAATATTTCAATTCAATATTTGTAGAATAATTACTCGATAACTAAACGTGGGTGTATGGGTTTATTCGTTTGATGCCCCGTCAAAGGTAAAAACTGTTTTACTGCTGGGGGAAAAAAGCAATACAAAAAGAGGACGAAGAGTATATCTTTATAATTTAAAATATAAATTTCAAGGTTTGAGGGTCTACAATTATGTAAACACCTTCAACCGGGACCTCCTATTGTCCTGCTATTATTCATACTTTAACTTTTTGGCAAGGAGCCTCATTGGTTTTTACACGATTTTCTACCAGGGACCTTTCTCAACCGGGTGTCGTGCCAAAATGTGTCCCTTGCGAAATAATAGTATCCGCGTATTAGCATCATGCATTTAATGTTTGTAAATCAAACCTTATCAACAGATTATTTTTTTAAAGAGAGAGACTTTACCTGCATGTATACACTCTTAAAACGGATTGGTTGTAAACAACCAATATATTGGTATAACCAATCCAATTGGTTGGACACGTATACCGAATATTGGGGTAACTTCGGCAGGTTTTGCATACATACTTAATGTAGCCTATTAGGCCATCGTCACAAAATATGCAATTATTTTATGTTGTTATACAACAGTTTAGGCCTGCTTTACCCCACTGACATTTAACACATATAATACATTCATCCATGTACCCCCCGGGGTAGCTGAAAAGCTACTGACGTCATATTATGAAATACTGCACTTTTAACTAATAGTAATATGAAATAGTTTGTGTCCTCGCAAAAGAAATTGCTTTTGTGTTGTTGTACACAGGAAAAAAACCTAATTGAATTTAACTTGAGTCAAAGGGAAAAAACATTATTATAAAATTTAGATTAGTATGTAGTTCAACATGGAACAAAGGGAGTATAAGGGACCCCTCGGAGATTTCTAAATTGATTAGGTTTCAGAGACTCTATTATTTGTCCGACAAGACAATTTTCAGACCACACAAAAGCAAATTACATAGCGGTAGTTTTTGGTGCAATTCGGCACAATTTGAATTACTCAAAGGCTGCATGGCCGGGCAGTATAAAGCCTAAAGGTACGTGTTCTTTTCATCTTTTCATAAAGACGAACAGCTGGGAACCAAATTCCCGAATGGCATTCAACTGACGTAATAATTGGAAAGGGTCTTTATAACAATTTTAAAAATCTAAATGGGTGATGTTGCTGTTCATATTTTGTATAACTTGGCAAGCAATAGTTGAACCGTTGGGATTGAAACAAGCGCATCGATGTGGGTCAAAAACTCGTATATCGAGAATTTTAAAAAGTTGGGTTTCTATTTAAAACACTATATGCTGCTTTAATTTTAACTCCTCCGGAAATCATATTTTGATTGATTTTTTTTGAAACAAGAAGTAATATTTTCAACATTGGTAATTTTATTTAAAACACTTCATTAAACAGATTGAAAACTAAGATCGCTGAAATTCAAATGAAAGCCTTCCCGTATAAGTATTGTGAGCGTCCTTCCTACATTGTGAAGTTCTAAAGGATCAAAAATTACATGCACCTATGCATACAATAATGTATTAATTTGTAGGGCCACAGCTCTACATTCGATGGAAATTTCACTGAATAATGACAACATAAACTGATCGATTTGAAATATTCTCGCTAATGTTCAGGGATCAACTACCGGTACTGATGTTTACCAGTGTGTCGATTTATACCTTCTTGTATGAAGAGTTATAGTGTACATAATACGACCCTTCCGAAAAAGAAACAGTTGAAAATACACATGATTAAACAAAAACAAGAGAAAACTTCAACATTCATTTATGGATTCCCCTGCTAGCGAATTTTGGGAACGAAAAAAGCACTTACTGCACATTACACTCTATTTTGGCCTTCCTATAATTGTTTCATTGTACACTATACACGCGATTATTAATGTACATATACAGTACATTGCCGCTCCTAATTTCTTTTGATGAAAGTTCGCCTCGAACAAGGCTAAAATCCACTCGAAGTACGGAACTAAAAAAGAAAACAAAATCAAACATACAAGAGGTAGGATTTAATATTCTTCTGAAAACATGAAATATCGTAAGATGAAGGGAAAGATGCACCACGGAAGTCCATAGAGATACAGAAAGAGGGAAAAGGCTATTGGCATAGCTAGAGTATATTGTTGGTAACAGGCGAAAAGCCAAGTTTCATTCTCGAACACCCTGACTAGTAAGAATGGAATACTGCCCGAGATATTTTGTATGAGTTGGTGTTAAATATGTAGTCTGTAACTTTGTTCGGACGTGGCACCCCCAAAATATATTTGACTTGCTAACTTGTTAGTATTAGTCAAACAATCCACAAGGAAAAATTAATAGGTAAATATGAATACATTTTCAAAGTGTCCATGAATTCTCGGATCATCCGATTTGGATACAATGGCCACAAATGAATAAGTAATTTATTATATATTGAACACAATAACATTTAATTCTAACACTTTTCAAAACCTAATTCGTCAAACAATCCACAAGTTTTGTAGGTAAATTTTGAATACATTTTCAAAGTGAACAAAGAAACTGGCAGGAGCGGGATTCGAACCTGCGACCTCCGGAATACCGTACCGGCGCTCTACCAACTGAGCTATCTTGCCCTATGTTGGCGGTTTCCCAAATTGTCAGTATCTTTGTTCGGGTGGGCGCTAGTCATAAACCCAGAATGCCGTATATATAGCCAGGGATCACACTTTGAAATTGTTATATAGTATCAGATAAGTATGAGCTTTCAATGAGGCCTTCCGCACAAAAAATGGACCAATTAAATAAGTTTCAATTTGACAGTTGATATTAGGATGGTACCCCAAAAACGCAAACACACAGAAGCTTTAAAAAAATGATTCCCATGCTTATATCAACCAAATGTTTATAAAGCAATTGTACAAATTAGGATGGAATATTCTGTTTTTGGTTTTTTTACTCGCCCTTTGTAAATAACGCTTCTCTCGATGAAAGCTTTTGGACTTTCGTTAATCAGGCCACACACCAAATACTAAAATTCTGTTTCGACATTGTTTTTTAATGGTTTAGTGGAATTGTGTTTTCTTTTAGTATGCTAACGGGTTTCGCCATTTCGACAGTAACCCGCCCGGGCGAAATAGTAATCCGCCCTGGCGAAATAGTAATGTGCCCGGGTGAAATAGTAATCCGCCCGGGCGAAATACTAATCCGCCCGGGCGAAATACTAATCCGCCCGGGCGAAATACTAATCCGCCCGGGCGAAATACTAATCCGCCCGGGCGAAATAGTGGGCGGGAAATCATTTTTGGCCATGTCCTAAATACGCTTCCGTATTAATACGCTTCCGTATTAATTTGTATACGCTTCCGTATTAATACGCTTCCGTAAAATACGCTTCCGTGGTATCGCCCATCAGACGATGGAATATAGATGTTGTGCACAATCTCCATTTTAATGTTTCCTCGGGCTACTCCCGCGCCTATTTCTTCCACTGCCGCTCTTTCCCAAAAAGGACTTTGTAAGATTTTGAGTTTTCTACTAGCGCACACAAGTGTGTAAACGCCTGCAGTCGGGAACCTCCTATTGTCATCCTATTGTTCACTTTAACTTTTTGGCAAGGGCCCTCATTGGTTTTGTACACGATTTTGAAACGGGGACCTTTCTCAGTCGGGGACCCTATTGTCCTCTATTGTTAAAGGTCCCCAATTGAATGCAAAAACAAACTCATACTGCCGCCCTATGAGATCGTCCGTGAAAAGAGGGCGGTATGTATCATTAACGTGCTTTGTTCGAACTGGAGCGATAGACACCAGCGCGTCAGTAGAAAAGTCATAGGTCTTATGTAGATTTGAGAGACTGTCTCCTGAAGACAAACAGAGCAAACTGCTCCAAGCGTGGAGACCTTATCTTACCATCGGCTCTCTTCGGAGCCAACACTTCGTCAAAAAAGAGATCTTTCCATGATTTACCCGGAATTTCCAACTGGAATAAACTGAAAATAGATAAGTGGCAAGTTCAAGTTAGGAGTGCTTGATGTATCGATAGTTGCATAATCTTTTTTTTTTCAAAGGCTACCCGACTGCTACAGTACACGTGTTTTTCTAGCCGACTAGGCCTAGGCCTACTTGTTTGCCGACGAGCGACCGATCGTTCTGACGTTTCTTCTTGGTTTCGTAAGGACCTTCGTACACACGACACTGTATAGCTTGAAAGCCAGAAATCTGAAAGATGATAAAGACAGAAATACAATTACAACAAATGGTTCAACTCAATCAAAGAAATGGAGTCCTTACAAAACACCCACAGAATTCGAATTACAATCTCTGCAAGAGCAAGGGAATGCTTCTGCTTTAGTTTCAGAAACCCCAATCAGAAGAAGTCAAGGCTGGTTGGTCTAGCGGTATGATTCTCGCTTCGGGTGCGAGAGGTCCCGGGTTCAATTCCCGGACCAGCCCACCGTTTGTTATTAATTAATGGCTTAGTATTTTTTGGCAACTTTGGTCTCCAGCCGCGAGGTTAGAGTTTGATACGTCGATATGATTATCGAGTGACCTGTAGACGAATATACGACCATTGCTTGGGTACTTCCACAAAGCATTCCCTTTTCTCCCCCAAGCTCGGGTGACTAAACACAACCGATGTTTTCAGTCATACAAGGCTATCTTACTGCACCTGTTTGGATGGCCCCCTAACATGGCCGCATCCATCCTGCCCATGAACGCTGGGTTGCAGAACACTGCGTCATGGTGTGCTGCGCTCGGTGCAGTGCTGACGCAGCTCAGTCCAATACTATTCAAGAACATTTCCACTCTGCAAGACAAGAGCAAGGGAACTCTTTTGCTTTAGTTTCAGAAACACCAATCAGCAGAAACCAAGGCTGGTTGGTCTAGCGGTATGATTCTCGCTTCGGGTGCGAGAGATCCCGGGTTTAATTCCCAGACCAGCCCACCGTTTAGTATTTTGGCAACTTTTGGGAAAAGGGATCTGATAGGCAGGAACTTTGTGGGTAGGAACTTCAAAAAACCCTCATCGCCAATAGTTCAGCTGGAAAGACTTGAATACGTTTTATATTGATGATCATCCACGAAAGCTGGATCTGATGCGTGTATTGCACAGCGCGGTGCACCATGACATGGAGCGCTACGTGCTGACGCAGCTTAATCCAAAACCATCCAAAACCACTAACCAAGAACCTTTCCACTGTGCAAGTGCAAGGGAACGTTTTTGCTTTAGTTGCAAAAAAACAACCGTGAAGGGGAAAAGGCTGGTTGGTCTAGTGGCATGATTCTCGCTTAGGGTGCGAGAGGTCCCGGGTTCAATTCCCGGACCAGCCCGACGTTTTTTGTTGATAAGGCCTTATGGTTTATTTTTTTGTAAACCTTTGGGGAAAGGGATCTCAGTAAGTATAGGAACTTAAAACCTATAGAGTACCGAAGTGATGACGTCAATCAATGCAATGTTTGGAACCAGAATACATTCTAAACTGCATGTGTTTGGAACCAGTTGCCGCGGCAACTGACGTCACACTTCGGTACTCTATGGTCTAGCGGTATGATTCTCGCTTTGGGTGCAAGAGGTCCCAGGTTCAATTCCCGGACCAGCCCTAATATTTATTTTGTATGTAATACATCATTAATCTTTGCCCCCTCCGGGCTCAATCATGCAATGTTTAGATGTAGTCTAAAAATTGAATTTCGTCTATTTACACCTGGCGAATCGCTGCAACTTCAACACAAGATGAATTAAAATATATGTACAATTTACTGACCGTGTTTAGACGGACAATATTGGATAGGCCTAGTTTTCTTCGAGCGAAGTTCAAAATTGTATGGTTTATTGTAAGGACAAAATAATTATTGTTGCGTTTCTCTTTGGTTGCGCAAAAGACCCGCCCCATGACAAGTGAATTATTGTCGAGGCGCAAATACTTTGACAACTAAATGTGAGGATTGTTTCCCCTTCGATTTCTCATCTCACAAGTAAATAACCTTTGTAAATTGTGTGGTGAAAATAACTATTTCAAAAAACAATAGATTATTTTCCGGGACTGAAACTCGAAAAGAGCACGATTATGTTTAAGGCTAAGACTTTCTTCACTCCAAACTTAAATGAGATATTTCTTCAGTGATGCTGCATTTGTTTTAGGTACACGATTTCACTCATACAATGAGGGCTCTGATAGAAATGGGTGCCGAATACGCGGACTGACGGCATTCCTCCGCTGGGGAAATTCTATTTCATTATAAATGCTCATCTGGTTCCCCCGAAAAATATCCGTCAGATTACCGCTTTGCTGAACATGTCCTCTGTCGAGCTTGTGTTTTAGAAGGCTGGCATCCATCAAAACTCAAACTAAGTCAACTACTTTATGCAATACTTTTGTCCAAATCTGTCACTTTTGCAGCCCTAAAATCACCCACTAATTCAGCTGGAAAGACTCGAATAAGTTTTATATTGATCAGTTTAGAAGAAAGCAGGCTCGTACAGAGATGCATTGACATGGTGGGGTCGTGGGTGGTGGTGGTGAGAGAGGCCGAATGATGTCGATGGTGGGAAAGAAGGGGGGGGGGGGCTCAACAAAAGCGCCTGGTTCGGCTTCTTTCTTTTTGCAAGAAGTCCTGGTCGATCGTATCCTGTACTGTTGACGGCTCGGCCGGGTATTACTATTTTGTGTCAGTTGGGAATTTAAACAGGGATAATAATTGGAAAGGGTCTTTATAACAATTTTAAAAATCTAAATGGGTGATGTTGCTGTTCATATTTTGTATAACTTGGCAAGCAATAGTTGAACCGTTGGGATTGAAACAAGCGCATCGATAATTATGGGTCAAAAACTCGTATATCGAGAATTTTAAAAAGTTGGGTATATTACTCAAAACACTATATGCTGCTTTAATTTTAACTCCTCCAAAAATCATATTTTGATTGATTTTTTTTGAAACAAGAAGTAATATTTTCAACATTGGTAATTTTATTTAAAACACTTCATTAAACAGATTGAAAACTAAGAACGCTGAAATTCAAATGAAAGCCTTCCCGTATAAGTATTGTGAGCGTCCTTCCTACATTGTGAAATTCTAAAGGATCAAAAATTACATGCACCTATGCATACAATAATTTATTAATTTGTAGGGCCACAGCTCTACATTCGATGGAAATTTCACTGTATAATGACAACATAAACTGATCGATTTGAAATATTCTCGCTAATGTTCAGGGATCAACTACCGGTACTGATGTTTACCAGTGTGTCGATTTATACCTTCTTGTATGAAGAGTTATAGTGTACATAATACGATAGGCCGTGGGCCAAGGCCCAAAAAGAGCTTCTTTCGTAACGTACCTAAGGAGGATGATTTCTTTTTGGTTTGTTCAATAGAAATAAATATCACAGATAGTATTTGGGTTGTTCTTAGTTGTGAATCTTGTTTGTTAATGTGCACAACACTCTCAAACCTTTTGAAAAATCGATTTCTTCTCACGGAAAGAGGCTGAAAAGTGACTAGTCTGGCGCAGTTCACCGTGTGTATGTGACGTCTGGGAGCAATACAATAGTCTCCATAGTACCGCGCCATTGTTTACGTAAATTCAGCAACCGCAGGAGACTACGAGAGAGCGACGCATAAGAGAGCGGTTCTAACGTGGACTTCGGCGATATTTCTTACAATTGTCGACCTGACAGAGGAAAATTAAAACTTCAAAACACAAAATCTGGGACAGAATGTATCATAGCTCTTGCAGGTTTTCTGAGTTTGAAAATATTTTCTTTAGAAATACGTCAAAACAACGAGTGTTTGAGGCCGTTTGTGTCATGTTTACTTCGACATCAGCTGCTTGGGTGCACGTACAGTGTATGCACCCTCAATTTCACGTCGCTGACGCAATACTTTCAAGCAAGGCTGTAATGAAGGTGAGGTTATTTCCCCCGTATATTATCGATAGATTGATGAAATGGTCAGGCATGTTTTGGTTGATTTTTCAAACTACATTACAACGAAGACTCGGTCCCATGTATTCATGTTTATCATACATGTAGGCATTTGCAAGGGCCCTAACGTTATACAACTTACAAGGATTACTAAATTCACTTTAGCAGAACTGCATTTTCGTTTGCAGGTCTAGTGTTGGTCGAGACTGCTGTCATGGTCATTATGGCAGTGTTCTTTTTAAAATGAAATGTTGGGAGGTTAGTATTTAGTTTATTTTGGGGTTTGTGGGGGGGGTTCTGTTGAGAAAAGGTCTTACAGTGTAAAGTCATCACTTTATGAATGTTTTGTTTTCAAGGGACACTAGTTGAATAGGAAAGAATGTAGTATTGAGACGCCATTGTGTTAGTTATGTACAATGTCTATGGTGACTCATGACCACTTTTAGAAATTTTCTGTCCCAAATTCATGTGTTTTTTTCCTTTTCAACATATATCTGCAATGACTAACCATCATTGAAGAAAGATATGGTGAAAAAAAGTAGCGGCAGGACGTTGCATTCTTTCCGTTGAATATTTTAAATAATTCCAAAAACAATGAGCCAAACTGTTGCGCTTTAACCACCCCGCCCCTAAAAAATACCACATTGGTTGGGTTGATTTTGCACAACATAACATGTTCCAGCAAGTTGTTTCCAATAAATTTGCCTGACAAGTTCAACATTTTCCAATAAATTTCGTTAATTGGCCTTTATCAGGACTTTCAGGACATCCTGGAGATATTAGCAAACTATATCAACATCTGAGAGAAGGATCCAACCATTTTGAATATTCATTTTACATGTACATGTATTTATAATTGTTTTCCTTTTTTTCAGCACGAGAAGGACAAAGGATCTTTCAAAAGGGCCCATAGAAATTTCACCAGCATGATCAACGCAGAAACAACTTTTGTGCACGCCTTTTTGTGCATGCCCTGTTGGACTTCACCAAGGACTGGATCGACTGGGCACTCCATTTATTCATCAAGGAAGTAAGGCAACCTGATTTTACCGTGACCTTATTTTTGGAGTCCAGGCAATTATTTTGACTTTCTATGTTGCATGTTGTGCTTATGCCTTGTTAAATTTCACTGACGAGGTGGCCCTGATGAAGCTACTTGGATTTTGAGCAGACATTGGAGCTAAAGTAATTTTCCTTCGAGAAAGTGTCTTCCATTACTTAACGTGACCAAATGCAAGTACTACTAAGGAATCTCTTTCTTAATATGCCATTAACCATTACGTAATTTAAGGCCACTCATTCTTCAGTCTTGTTCCTTGATGGACAATACAATGTGTGATATTCACTCAAAGTTTTGAAATATCGGTGACTGTTTTATAACTTAATTATGCCATTCTTCAACTGGAACTGTAAGGTCTGAGAAGAACAGTGGACTGTGGCCATCTATTTTTTTAAATTAATGTTGCAAGATAACGGTCAGTGCCCAATATTTTTCCAATAACTGTTGGAAGTGAATTTTTTATTCAAGACTGAAAGGAGTAAACAATTCTGAATTAATAATTTCAATGGCTAAAATCACTTTCCAAGGTGTTGTACTTTGCAATTCTTGTTTTAGTAAGTACATGTATTAATAACGAATGAAACAAAAGAAATTGCTGACAAAAGTTAACATGTTCATATAATTAACAAATTTATTCTTGTCCATTCTATGATCAGCATGTGAAATTTGAGAAATTACACTTCTAAGTTATTTTCAATAAATTGATGGATTATATTTTGGAAGATATTCTTGAAATGATAAAAAGGAAAAATTGTACTCAATCTAACACTCTTGCAATACAGGTGTAATTTTACAAGGGGTGATTAGTCTGTCTGGAAACACCCCCCCCCCCCCCAACAAACGTTTTTGTTCAGGGTACTGAAAAAAAATTTCTGATGCAATGGTTTAAAAAAGTAAATTTAAGAACAATTTGAACTACTTTAAAGGTTTAGCGTACTTGTTCATCATGCATGCTGCTCTATAGCAAATGACGAGTTTCATTAGAATACTTCAAACTTAAGTTGCCTTTTTAAAATGAGGTAGAATGATAGGGAACAGGTGTGTACATATGTATACTGATAAGACTACTATAAACAATAAATACCTCAGGAATATTCTGATATGAAGCACAAGTTCAATACATATTTGCTTTCTTTTTAAATAAATTAAACTACACTAAAAACACAGAAAGCATCTTTAACTAGTAAAGACAATTAAGATGAACATAAGGATTACTAGAACAGCTCAGTCTCACTTAAATGTTTGCTTTGGTTCTCATAATGAGCTAATATAGCTTGTAGTACTAGTAGTAAAAATGAAAATGTGCACCCATAATATTTAACCCAGATTCCTCGTAAAAATGTATGGCCCCCACGAGCTATAATTTCAAAACATTGTCAGGCATGGTTTCATTAATACTAATTTTATTTTATTTTAATTTTTTTTTGGGGGGGGGGGGTTGGTTCTGTACTCGTTCCTTCTGACCTGATTTTCATAAAATTCTTTGAAAAAATACATGTCTTTGGAATTATGCGTAAATTGTTCAATATCGTAAAAAAGTTTAAAATTGATTTGTTCGGATAAAGCTACCGCCCTTCCCCCATACAAGTATGCCTTAAATTTACTTACTACTGAATGAAAGTCTTTATATCTTGTTAACAAATAATATTAGTCGAGATGCCTGGCTTACAATTTTAATAAAGTAATGAAATAAGTGAGATTACACAGCATTCCCGATGAAACCCAGCGCTTGTTAACGCGGCCGCGGATAGACATCCGCAGTCGCCGCTACTGCACGAGCGATCTCGGCGAAATTGCTGTCCAGTTGTTCCCCCTTTGCACACAGTGTCACCTTGTTCCATGACGTTTCAGTAAAGGGGAACACTTTTTCCTTTGGCAGATTGTGCAACATGTATTATGCACCGAAATCACGAATGCATGTCATGTCCGTCTCCTCCGGACGTCGCCATCTTGGATTGCGCAACATCTTGTTACCAGACGCTCCAATACATTGTTAACATTGATCGATAGCAGAGGGACCCGACTTTTTTTGACAGCCACGTACTCCAAAAAATAGAGCTTTGAAGGAATGTTTTCAGCCCGAACTTTTTACTACTACATAAAAGCAAACAACACAAGACAAAAAGAACAAGGTTCACACAATTCAGTCTTTTTTTGGCTTCGTTTTAATATGATTTGCAGGTATATTGCTGAGGTACGTTACGAAAATTAAAAACTAAAGCACTTTTTGCGACTCGGCCCACGGCCTACGACCCTTCCGAAAAAGAAACAGTTGAAAATACACATGATTAAACAAAAACAAGAGAAAACTTCAACATTCATTTATGGATTCCCCTGCTAGCGAATTTTGGGAACGAAAAAAGCACTTACTGCACATTACACTCTATTTTGGCCTTCCTATAATTTTTTTTCATTGTTCACTATAGGCCCTACACGCGATTATTAATGTACATAATACAGTGGGCCTACATTGCCGCTCCTAATTTCTTTTGATTGAAGTTCGCCTCGAACAAGGCTAAAATCCACTCGAAGTACGGAACTAAAAAAGAAAACAAAATCAAACATACAAGAGGTAGGATTTAATATTCTTCTGAAAACATGAAATATCGTAAGATGAAGGGAAAGATGCACCACAGAGGTCCATAGAGATACAGAAAGAGGGAAAAAGCTATTGGCATAGCTAGAGTATATTGTTGGTAACAGGCGAAAAGCCAAGTTTCATTCTCGAACACCCTGACTAGTAAGAATGGAATACTGCCCGAGATATTTTGTATGAGTTGGTGTTAAATATGTAGTCTGTAACTTTGTTCGGACGTGGCACCCCCAAAATATATTTGACTTGCTAACTTGTTAGTATTAGTCAAAGTGTCCATGAATTCTCGGATCATCCGATTTTGATACAATGGCCACAAATGAATAAGTAATTTATTATATATTGAACACAATAACATTTAATTCTAACACTTTTCAAAACCTAATTCATCAAACAATCCACAAGTTTTGTAGGTAAATTTTGAATACATTTTCAAAGTGAACAAAGAAACTGGCAGGAGCGGGATTCGAACCTACGACCTCCGGAATACCGTACCGGCGCTTTACCAACTGAGCTATCTTGCCCTATGTTGGCGGTCTCCCAAATTGTCAGTATCTTTGTTCGGGTGGGCGCTAGTCATGAATCCAGAATGCCGTATAGCCAGGGATCACACTTTGAAATTGTTAGTATCAGATAAGTTATGAGCTTTCAATGAGGCCTTCCGCACAAAAAAATGGACCAATTAAATAAGTTTCAATTTGACAGTTTATATTTGAGGATAGTACCCCAAAAATGATTCCCATGCTTATATCAACCAAATGTTTATAAAGCAATTGTACAAATTAGGATGGAATATTCTGTTTTTGGTTTTTTTACTCGCCCTTTGTAAATATCGCTTCTCTCGATGAAAGCTCTCGGACTTTCTTTAATCAGGCAGGCCACACACCAAATACTAAAATTCTGTTTCGACATTGTTTTTTAATGGTTTAGGGGAATTGTGTTCTCTTTTAGTATGCTAACGGGTTTCGCCATTTCGACAGTAACCCGCCCGAGCGAAATAGTAATCCGCCCGGGCGAAATAGTAATGTGCCCGGGCGAAATACTAATCCGCCCGGGCGAAATACTAATCCGCCCGGGCGAAATACTAATCCGCCCGGGCGTAATATACTAATCCGCCTGGGCGAAATAGTGGGCGGTAATTTTTGTTTGGCCATGTCCTAAATACGCTTCCGTATTAATACGCTTCCGTATTAATACGCTTCCGTAAAATACGCCTATCAGAAGATGGAATATAGATGTTGTGCACAATCTCCATTTTAATGTTTCCTCAGGCTACTCCCGCGCCTATTTCTTCCACTGCCGCTCTTTCCCAACAAAGAAATTGTAAGATTTTGAGTTTTCTACTAACGCACACAAGTGTGTAAACGCCTGCAGTCGGGAACCTCCTATTGTTTGTTCATACTTTAACTTTTTGGCAAGGGCCCTCATTGGTTTTGTACACGATTTTCAAACGGGGACCTTTCCCAGTCGGGGACCCTATTGTCCTCTATTGTTAAAGGTCCCCAATTGAATGCAAAAACAAACTCATACTGCCGCCCTATGAGATCGTCCGTGAAAAAAGGGCTGTAGGCCTATGTATCATTAAGTAACGTGCTTTTTTGAACTGGAGCGAAAGACACCAGCGCGTCCGTAGAAAAGTCATAGGTCTTATGTAGATTTGTCATAGGTCTTAGGTAGACAAACAAAGGTCTCCGAAGCGTGGAGACCTTATCTTACCATCGGCTCTCTTCTGAGCCAACACTTCGTCAAAAAAGAGTTCTTTCCATGATTTACCCGGAATTTCCAACTGGAATAAACTGAAAATAAATAAGTGGCAAGTTCAAGTTAGGAGTGTTTGATGTATCGATATAGTTGCATAATCTTTTTTTTCAAAGGCTACCCGACTGCTACAGTACACGTGGTTTTCTAGCCGACTATTTGTTTGCCGACGAGCGACCGATCGTTCTGACGTTTCTTCTTGGTTTCGTAAGGACGACCTTCGTACACACGACACTGTAGCTTGAAAGCCTGAAGAAATCTAAAAGATGGTCAAGACACAAATACAATTACAACAAATGGTTCAACTCAATCAAAGAAATGGAGTCCTTTACAAAACGCCCACATAATTCGAATTACAACCCAGCATTAATTAACGTAAAGCGGACCTCACACCAAAAAATGGTTTTGACGGACGTCCACGGACGTCCACGGATGTTCTTTCTACGGCAGCGTTGCGATTTTTTGAGCAAAATCGTGAACACCCGGGAGAGGATTTTGTGGTTACGTTGGTACAAAATGTTTTTACGACTTCTGACGGTTGCGTAACGGGGACGTGACGGTAGCGTCACGGTTCACCTCCCGATTCCCTACGGACCCTCGCGATTGCGTACCGGTTGCGTGCGGGTTCCTTCCGGAACCCTACGGAGGAAATACGGTGGCGTTGAGGATATCCCCGATTCACAGCGGTTTATTACGGTTTAGTACGGACTGCTACGGCTTCGTTGCGGATATACACGGCGGAGATACAGTGCCTCTACGTTTGCTTGTGGTTCCGTACGGTTCCCGGCCCAGAATATAAAAACAGGGGGGGGGGGCGCTCTCCGCTCGCCGCCGTAAGAGATTGCAAGGAAACGTAAGGAACCGCAGTGTATTCGCAAGGAACCGTTGAGCTTTCGTAAGGAAATCACTGTACATTCTTGTTAATACCTAACACACCGCAACGCTTCCGTAAGGAATCGTAAGGAAACGTAATGAAACGTAAGGAAACGTAAGGGACCTTGGGCTTCCTTCAGGAATTGTTACGAATCCTTGCGGATGGTTAAGATGGCCTTACGGAGTCTTACGGTGGTGTTACGGCAGTTCCGGAAGCGTTGAGGAGGCGTTAAGGAAGCATTGCGGTCTAGATTTCCGTAGCACTGCCGTAATTTGCTTACGAGAGTTTTGGTCTGAACCAAAACTCTCGTAAGAAATTACGACCCCTCCCGGACGCTTAAGGATCCATACGAATGCTCCAGGAAGCGTTGAGGATGTCCCAGGTGCTACAAGAAATGCTCCCGGTTGTGCACGATTTTGTCACCGCAACGCCGCCGTAAACGTCGTATAACGACCCCGTAAGGCCGGTGTGAGGGCGACTTAAGGTGTTGATTGGGCAACTTTATCCTCCTTCCCTCCAATACTATTCAAGAATATTTCTACTGTGCAAAAGCAAGGAAACTCTTTTGCTTTCATTTCAGAAACCCAAATCAGAAGAAGTTAAGGCTGGTTGGTCTAGCGGTATGATTCTCGCTTCGGGTGCGAGAGGTCCCGGGTTCAATTCCCGGACCAGCCCACCGTTTAGTATTTTGGCAACTTCTGGGAAAAGGGATCTGATAGGCAGGAACTTGGTGGGTAGGAACTTCAAAAAACCCTCATCGCCAATAGTTCAGCTGGAAAGACTTGAATACGTTTTATATTGATGATCATCCACGAAAGCTGGATCTGATGCGTGTATTGCACAGCGCGGTGCACCATGACATGGAGCGCTACGTGCTGACGCAGCTTAATCCAAAACCATCCAAAACCACTAACCAAGAACCTTTCCACTGTGCAAGTGCAAGGGAACGTTTTTGCTTTAGTTGCAAAAAAACAACCGTGAAGGGGAAAAGGCTGGTTGGTCTAGTGGCATGATTCTCGCTTAGGGTGCGAGAGGTCCCGGGTTCAATTCCCGGACCAGCCCGACGTTTTTTGTTGATAAGGCCTTATGGATTATTTTTTTGTAAACCTTTGGGGAAAGGGATCTCAGTAAGTATAGGAACTTGAAACCTATAGAGTACCGAAGTGATGACGTCAATCAATGCAATGTTTGGAACCAGAATACATTCTAAACTGCATGTGTTTGGAACCAGTTGCCGCGGCAACTGACGTCAGACTTCGGTACTCTGTCTAGCGGTATGATTCTCGCTTTGGGTGCAAGAGGTCCCAGGTTCAATTCCCGGACCAGCCCTAATATTTATTTTGTATGTAATATATCATTAATCTTTTCCCCCTCCGGGCTCAATCATGCAATGTTTAGATGTAGTCTAAAAATTGAATTTCGTTTATTTACAACTGGCCAATCGCTGCAGAATATGTAACTTCAACACAAGATAAATTGAAATATTTGTATTCTAACGAACATGTAAAATTTACTGACCGTGTTTAGACGGACAATATTGGATAGTTTTCTTCGAGCGAAGTTCCAAATTTGATGGTTTATTGTAAGGAAAACATAATTATTTTTGCGTTTCTCTTTGGTTGCCTCTGCGCAAAAGACCCGCCCCATGACAAGTGAATTATTGTCGAGGCGCAAATAACTATTTCAAAAAACAATAGATTATTTTCCGGGAAGAAACTCGAAAAGAGCACGATTATGTTGAAGGCAAAGACTTTCTTCACTCCAAACTTAAATGAGACATTTCTTCAGTGATGCTGCATTTGTTTTAGGTACACGATTTCACTCATACAATGAGGGCTCTGATAGAAATGGGTGCCGAATACGCGGACTGACGGCATTCCCCCGCTGGGGAAATTATATTTCATTTTAAATGCTCTGGTTCCCCCGAAAAATATCCGTCAGATTACCGCTTTGCTGAACACGTCCTCTGTCGAGCTTGTGTTTTAGAAGGCTGGCATCCTTAAAAACTCAAACTAAGTCAACTACTTAATGCAATACTTTTGTCCAAATCTTTCACTTTTGCAGCCCTAAAATCACCCACTAATTCAGCTCGAATAAGTTTTGTATTGATGATCATAAGAAAGCAGGCTCGTACAGTAGTGAGGGAGGCCGAATGATGTCGATGGTGGGAAAGGAGGGTGAGGAGGGGGGGGGGGGGGGGGGCTCAACAAAAGCGCCTGGTTCGGCTTCTTTCGTT
This sequence comes from Hippasteria phrygiana, assembly GCA_037893225.1. Lineage (NCBI taxonomy): Eukaryota > Metazoa > Echinodermata > Asteroidea > Valvatida > Goniasteridae > Hippasteria > Hippasteria phrygiana. The sequence goes on from JAZGUH010000056.1 coordinate 2,335,045, forward strand.
TTGCAAGCATTCGCGGTCGATCGTATCCTGTACTGTTGACGGCTCGGCCGGGTATTATTATTTTGTGTCAGTTGGGAATTTAAACAGGGACATCTGCCGTTTCGAGAAATGGGTGGGCCGATGGATGGACTGGCGAGCGTTTGACTCGGGAGCCCACCCTGACCACTCCCTAGCCATACCTGGAAGAAGAACCACAGGGACACACTTGGCGGGCTCTAGCCGCGAGGTTAGAGTTTGATACGTCGATATGATTATTGAGTGACCTGTACACGAATACGACCTTCTTTGTACTTTGTGTCTTTGACCGGGCGGCCATTGCTTGGTTGCTTCCACAGCATCCCCTTGGCCCCCTAAACATGGCCGCATCCATCCTGACCTTGAACGCTGGGTCGGATGCGTCTTAAACACTGCGTCATGGTATGCTGCGCTCGGTGCAGTGCTGACGCAGCTTAGTTCAATCCTATTCAAGAACATTTCCACTCTGCAAGAGCAAGGACATTTTTATGCTTTAATTTCAGAAACCCTAATCAGAAGGAGTCAAGGCTGGTTGGTCTAGCGGTATGATTCTCGCTTCGGGTGCGAGAGGTCCCGGGTTCAATTCCCGGACCAGCCCGTTTGTTATTAATTAATGGCTTAGTCTTTTGGCAACTTTGGAAAAAGGGATCTGATCGGCAGGAACTTGGTGGGTAGGAACTTCAAAAAACCTAATCGCCAATATTTAGCTGGAAAGACTTGAATACGTTTTATATTGATGATCATCCACGAAAGCTGTTTGCGTTTAATATTGCACAGCGCGGTGCACCATGAAACGTGATGGACCGCACAGTTTAGTGGTGCTAATGAAAGGAACCAGTCAAACGTGTTGCGTGCGCGTACACAGTTACCTACCCTATACGGGTGCAAGGTGTATACGATGGTCACTCCAAGGCGGTCAACATGTGGTGTTGTTTTCATTTCACGCTATCTGGTCACGTGGTTGAGACAAGTCTGTTATATTTTAGGTTACTTTGTCATAGATTGCCTGATGGTTGGTTCGTAGAATTATAAATCCTATTAATTAAAAGGGGAAATTCGCAATAGTGCTGCTGGCTTTAGAAAAGCAATAAAGCTGAAAACAGACGTTCTGCGAGTCCGCGTTATTCATATAGGCCTTCGTCCGTGGACCTGTTCAACTGAGGTCTGTCGGCTAGATCAACAGGAAGCCCTCTTTGGGTAGGAATCGGGAAAATGACGGTCTTCTAAAACACACTTTCTCACCGTTGGTGGCGCCATTTAATATATTTGTTTTGTTCTCACCCAGAGGCAAACCCCCCCCGGATCCGCGCCTGAAATTTTCTTGTACATTTTAATTTTCTGTACTTGGAGAGTATTGCCCTGTTTTTGTGGAAGTTTACCATTGCTGTCTGAGTCGGCTTTTGGAGGTTTGCAGCCCTGGACAGGTCGTACAAAAAGTTTCCATGAATTAAAGGGGGACGAGCAATTGCTAGCCTTGAAAAATCATCTTACATTACATGCACCCGACACACATTATATTAACATTAATTTGCTTTGTTATACGTGGTTCATTATTTGATATATCCTCCAAGGACCAGGTTCGATCTTCGGACAAATCACGACTGTCTAACGACTTGTCTTCAAGTCTACGCGTGGTCCTTTGCATGCACCGGCAATCCATTAGCCTTTTAGAGGTATGGCGGACACAATAGGAGAGGGCGCTATTTGATTTGGGTATACCTTTTGTTAAACCACAGGAAATTTCAAAGGTGAAGATTAGGCATGATCTATGGATTGTTCTATGAATTGTACTTTAACTCAAAACAATATCTGATTCTGACTTTCACTGGAATTTGTGTTTTCACAAAATGTTTACCCAAATCAAATAGCGCCCTCCTATTGTGTCCGCCATACATCTAAAAGGCTAATAGGTCAATAATTAGTAAAACAAAAATACCATTCGAAGCTTATCAGTTCTTTGATCAAAAATTGTAACAAACATTCTCTTTCACCCAAATATGTTTCTATTTTATTTAGCATTTGTTTCTAATTGGCAATCAAAAAGTGGAAGGACATCTGATATGCTGCCCCCCACTCTAGAAAGTGGGGGAGGGGGAGGGGGGTGGACAAGTCCCCTCCGTCCCCACCCATCGACGCCCTTGGTTGATTGTGGGTCAAAATACTCCTCCGATGTACGAATGTTTAATAACGCACACATTTTCAATTGAATAAGGTATTAACATTCGTATACAATCGAACACAATTTTCTGCACCTACAGAAATTAACACATACATCCTTCAAATACAGAAACATCAACTTGCAGCATATAATGTTCACGACCCAAGGCTTACATTAAACAATCATACAAACCTAAACAATGTAGGCCTATAATTTCAATTCATTGAAATCTTTAATTTTTACCAACAAATACATGTACAAACTCAGTTATTATCTAACATCCGGAATTGTGTATGGATGGAGGTCTCAAAAAAGCATGAGCTTTTCAAGTGAAGACCCCACTATGAAAAAAATTACAAGGAACAATTACAAATACAACGATAGAAGTTAGACTATAACAACATAAAGGTTGGTACAGAGCCAGTAATACCAATTAAAATTATGATTAATAATGTTAGGGAAAAGAGATTATTCTGCCTGCAAATGTTTGTTGATTAATTGGGTTTTAAATTTGAGTTTAAACAATGATATATTTCTAAGAGAAGGATTAAGAGAATCCCCCAGTTTTTCCTTTTTTTACTGTTATTTAGCAGCAGGAGTTATTTAACTTTTATGACATAATTTTGGGCGTTTCCGATCGATAGCATAATGTCTCCAAAAACGCCGAAAATCAGACATTGGGTATCATTAATTGTCAGATATAATACAAGTATAATGTTTGCTTTCCGTAACTTCCGTAAGTATTTGTTAGGAAAATTCATGACGTGGGCCAGTACGTATCTCATTTTCAAGGCCGATTACTCACTCCCACCAAAATATCCTACCCGTGATTCAACTCGGTGTCCTTTCAGAATAATTGGTGAACCAAACGTCAACGATGTCTTTAATTTCGGTTCTGGGAACGAATAATAATAATAATAATAATAATCTTACAATTTTATAACCTGTGGCTATGGCAATGAGGAAGCCTACGCCAGAGCATCTTTTGTTGGGCGACACTGGAGCGTAAACGATTCCATTCAGTTTGTATTATAAAACCCCACTTGGAGTAATTTAAATAAGAATAGCACGCTTTTGTGTCGTTTCGGTTGATTGAATTGGTGGCATGGATGTCGCTGGGGCTGTTGATACAGCAGGCTTGCAAGCAGCGTTGCTTGATGGCATTGGGGTTTTGAGTCGCCCCGATTTTAAATCAGTGGAGCGGCAAGGTTCGGCAAATGGAAGGTGCCCTTGGCCGAGACGGAAATAAATGCCTATTCAGACTCCAGAGGGGTCATGAGGTGCGCCAATCGTGAGAACGTCACTGCAAGCCTTCATCCTAACGAGCAGTATACATATCCCATCATAGAGCAAGGGTACATGCTTCTCATACAAGTGAAAGTGGTGGAGGCAGCGGTATCATCACGGCACCAGACCATTGATCAGAATTCAGAATTCAGAATTCAACGCTAACGAAGAAGATCGTCGTCAAGAACGCCAGTGACGGAGGCAGTTAATCGGACTCAAACCTCCTGTGTTTGTTTGGCCCAGTGCCGCTGCTTTCTACTTGCCGTCGAAAAAACAACTCTCCATCAAACATGGATTTATATATCAGAGTGCTTGGAACAATATTAGGGTTATTTGCACTGGCTGTAACGGTCCAAACGCAAGGTAAGCTATTCAAATTCCAGACATTTTAATATGCTACAAATCTATGATCTGTAAAAATTGTCAGTAATTTTAAAATCGGAGTAAATTATCGTTGCTTCCTTTTGAGAAGATTTAATGGAACTTATGGAAGGACCTGTTTCATAGATGATTGTTCACTAAAACGCCAGGAGTGTGTTTCTGACGTAATGAAGTGTAAATTCCAGGTGAAAATGAATTTTGAATATCGATAAAACTTAAGTTTAGAGGATTTTCAAGTTCAGGGGATTCGTAATAGGTTCCTGACATGTAACAAACAATACTATCTAATAGACTTAATAATTTAATAAAGGAGAAAGTATCTTAAATTGTTCTGCAGATTAGAAATGCATTGTTGACAATATACGCGCGATCGTACCACGGAAATCTACACTTACTTTCATCATGGAGGAAGAACCTCCTCCATACAAGTAAATATACGTAATCAGTTTCGTAATAAGGCGTATTATATCTTTCGATAAAGGAATGTTATTTTCTTCTACAGGGTATCCTTAAAAAGTATACCCATATTTAAATGCATATTATCGCAAAACTACTGAATATTTCAGAAAAGGACAAATGTCTGTGGAAAGGGTAGAATGTCCTCTGTCCAATGTTATAAGGTTTATCATGTCATTGCCATGGATGACTGAACAAACAAGACAGTTATGAAAGGTACTGAAATCAGCGCTGTGACAAGTTGAGTGACAAAGCTCAGGCAGATGTTTTTAAGGACAAATTTATTCTTTTGCTGTTTGAACACATTGGAAAAGTGATGACAGGGGCGATGAAGGAATTTTTCTGATACCTTTCTTTTTGTGTTACACTTACCTGACAAATTGAAGGTGCTGTGCCCTCCACATAGCCACCATTCCTGTTAATTCATAGCTAGCATCTTCGTCTCATCGTGGTCTCATGTCTCTTATTACTGCCCGCCTCATCATCCCATGGTCTTGGCGGAGATGATTAACTTCTTCCACTATTCGGGCTCTTAACTCCTGATTGTTAGCTGGGGGTGTGATAAACACTTTGTCTTTTAAGTGACCCCATATAAGAAGAAAGGTGTCAGATTTGGCGATCTTTGAGGCCATTTTTTTTTTAAACACCTGCCTGATGAGCTTTGCCACTTAAGTAAACAACTTGTCACAGTGCTGATTTCAGTACCTTTCATAACAGTACTGTCTTGTTTGTTCAGTCATTCATGGCAATGACATAATGAACCTTATACTATTGGACAGAGGACATTTTACCCTTTCCACAGACATTTGTCTTTTTTCTGAAATATTCAGTAGTTTTGCAATAATGTGAATTTTAAAATGGGTATACTTCTTTTAAGGACACACGTTTTACGTAAAGATATTTGTTTGTAACAAGGAAGGGAATTTAATCCACATTTTAGCAGAAAATGCACGCCGAAATAGGAATATGACAGAAATGCCCAAAATACTTAAAACACCAAAGACACAAAATGTTGAAAAATCGGACTGTTTTAAGGTTAGAATTTCCCTTTTTTGTACATTGGATCATATCTACGTTCAAAAAACACAATTTAAAATGTAAAACACTCGAAAGATTTATTTTTTAAAATGTCCTATATATAGATAAGATGAAACTTAAGCACAATTTATCTACTACGGTAAAGTTATAAAGAACATTCTAGAAACATTCTAATGCTTTTAAATGCATTCACATGGTGCATACAGTAGTCCTATCGTTTTTAAGTACATGTATTTAGTATGAACAAATTGTATTTTCTACGTTTTTAAATTATATATACCCGGTGGTTTTATTGCGCGTCTTCTCGTCTTGCATCTCTGTTCCCTTTTATAAAAAAATGGCTTCTATGCTATATCCCAAACAGATATATGCGCATATAAAAATGGTTAATAAAAGCATTGTAGTACTGGTAGGCTTTAACAATAAGCCCAGCTTTTACAAAAACACTTCACAAAAGGTGACTATAGTCGTGTTCACGCTTTTGTAATTCCAAGGCGTGTCCTTATGCTATGGGTCTAGTTCACGGATGCTTGATCTTTGTAGAAAGCGTAGTGACTAACCTCACAAAGGCTCACATACTGTTTAAAAGCTATGGGCATTCCAATGAGACATTCCACAACCCCCCCCCCCCCAACAAAAAAACAAAAAATTAAAAGAATACAACAACACACAAAACAAAACAAAAACACCGCAAATTTTTTTTAAATTGGCGAACGCTAAGTAACGGATTTCATAAGTTTGAAATGTTGAATTACGGGCGGGGCGCTTTTAATTCCTACAGTATTCATGATTGTCAACCTTCGCGCGTATAATACACAATATATTTTTGAAAAACCAAATAGTGTACGGTAGTTGGTGTATACCGTGTTTCTTTCGTTCAATGTATTTTCAGTTTTCTTCAAGGAGGAAATGCATTAAATTGAAATATTAAATCAGATCATATAGCAGCTTCAATTCATCTTTGTTCATCTGATGGCGATCATTTCAAATACGTGTCTAAGTCGCAAAGTAATTCATGTGCATTGTATTTGATTTAAATATCAGTGAAATATTTAAATATTAGAAAGACTCCAAAACAGAAAAGTTTTACTTGCATCGAAACATTTCATCAATTATGTATTTCAACTCATTCAAGTTATATAGCAAGCAGTTTTAGCAGTATAATGTTATTATTTCATTTGGTTTATAATCTTTTCAAAGTGAACAAAGAAACTGGCCGGAGCGGGATTCGAACCTGCGACCTCCGGGTTACCGTACCGGCGCTCTACCAACTGAGCTATCTTGTCCTATGTTGGCCGTCTCCCAAATTGTCAGTATCTTTGTTCGGGTGGGCGCTAGTCAGAAGTCATAAACCCAGAATGCCGTTTAGCTAGGGATCACACCCAATCTTACGATACAACCCGGGAAGCGACGTTGTGGGGATCTCTCAATGAGGATACAACTTTTTAACTTATAATTCGTCAAACAATCCACAAGGGAAACTGACTACTATAGGTACATTTGAATACATTTTCAAAGTGAACAAAGAAACTGGCAGGAGCGAGATTCGAACCTAAAAAAAATTACCTAAGACCTTTGGGTTACCGTACCGGCGCTCTACCAACTGAGCTACCCTATGTTGGCGGTCTCCCAAATTGTCATCATCTTTGTTCGGATGGGCGCTAGTCAGAAGTTTAAATATCGACAGACTTGTTAAAATGGGTAAGGCCTAAATCAACTAAAATAAGATTTCCTAGCTGTAACGAAGCATGGAAAACACATACTATATTCCCAGCAAGTTCCAACAGGCGCCATTAACAGATAAAGAAAGAGACTCTGAGGTATTGACTTGTAGTTCAACCAAGGTCTCATTATAAGCTCCAAAATTCGGTTGATTTTAAAGTTACGATACAGCATCGGTAGGGCCGCCGACACAGTTGCAGGCAGTGTTCATATGTACTTTGCGAGATACATTTCCATAAAGAGACAAACTTATGAAAGTTTGAGCTCAAGCCGTCAACTGATCATGTGAAAATAGTGAAAAACCATTGTGTGCACGTTCTTGTGCTTATTCGATTGTTGAAATCAATTACTTGAAGCCACGGCATTTATGAAGGTCTTCAAACACAATTTTCTCGAAGATGACATCTCAGACGTAAATATTTCTCAGGAGGATTAGCACCGGTACCATCTTTATAAACAGTAGCGTTCAGATTGAAATTAATCATTCTTTTTATCTTCACCAAAGCTATATTATATACTTTAAATTCTGGATATAGGGGCCTACATGTAGCAGGGTACATATCAGCGGAGAGCAGTTAATTAAGTAATGTCCAAAAGTTATGTTTTAAAACACGCTGATTTTCTTTTTTTATTGAGAAACAATCGCGTACAAGGTTATGCTAGCGGTAATAAACATCTGAGCTTAAATTTTTGTTTTCAAAATAAACGATGAGGAAAAATTTGGTCTATTGTGAAGACTTTGTGATTACCGGATGACTTTCCGCATTATATTGACCTGTGTGGTCCGTAATGTTGATGACGCATTGTTAGTTGGTTTATAGCGTGATATTGATTGGCCTGCATTGGATATACACAAACGTAACCAGACACACCCAGCTCAAGTAAAGTGTTATAATACACAGACAAAATATATCTCTGGACCAAATTTACGAGGACTTTCATTTGTTTTATATAAAACTTGAGGCTTTGAACAAGCTGTAAGTTCCTCATAATGATGGACACTGATTTAATGACTGCAATTTCCGTTTAGATATTTTACCCACTTTAATTAGCGCCCACTGAACAAAGATACCAACGATTTGGGAGACCACCAACATATTGGGCAAGATAGCTCAGTTGGCGAAGCGCCGGTACGGAATTCTGGAGGTCGCATTCAGGTTCGAATCCCGCTCCTGCCAGTTTTTCTTGTTTACTTTGAAGTTATACTTTAATTAGGGATAGCATTTGGCTTGGTCCTTAACCCTAACAGCCCAAGACTTTTTACTAGAATCCTTCCCTAACCACACAAATTCCAACACTGTGTAGTAAACCAATGGCACATTCTTTGTACTTGGACAAAATCAGGGCATCAAGTCCCATGCAAAGTGATGGTGCCAAGGCTCTACAGTACCCAATCTCACAAAATTCAACACAAATGGGGTGTTTGATTTTGGCAGGTTAGGGATGGTTAGGGTTAATCATGGTTTTGATCTAAGCTAATTCTGACCATTTGTTTTCCTGAATTGCATGTTCACTATGTATATTATGTATTAGTGTTTAGCCGCCAACAAAATAATATTTTGTTCTGTGGTTATGACCGTTTTTACCGATATTTCATAACAAACCTCACTGTTTTAGAGTGGTCTGAATATCTTTTTCCATAATAATATATTCTAATCCTTATCTGTTTTCCTTGCAGTTATATCTAGATTCATAGATAATTGTATTTTCACATATTTGTATTGGTATTTTGAATTTGAATTTAGTGCACAAACAATTTGAAGCATCCGAAAGAAGATTTAGGGCTATTCATAAAAATGTCCTGTTTTGAAATTTTTTTTTTTTTTCCAAATTACCATGCAGTTTTTTTCTTTCGGTTTCACAAGTAGAAATGCACTTTTTAAAGTAATTTGTTCACAAATAATTTGGTTCTTGTAGTGCTTAACATTTCATCCCATGTCAGTGAGAATATATTGGCAAAATGCGAGAAACAAACGAGAACAAAAAGGATGAAAACGACACTTCGTCTGTCCAATTGTAATCATGACTGGTTTTACCGATACATGCATATTACGTGTAGATGTACACCATTTAATGTGGACATAAAAATTGGTTTGGCCCACATCACATGTATCGAATCACTTGGTAAGTTTTGTTCACACTGATATCAATGAAAAAATATCCCACAGACGTCCTTCAATTAACATGTTGATGTCATGGAAGTGGCATCGCGGAAAATTTTTAATGCCGCACTATCGTCTGCATCATTATGCTGCATCGAGTAAAGAGCTTCCTGGTTACTATAGCAACGGGTGCTTGTGATGAAACTGCCTTCTGCGTGATCGTCCCCTTGTTACCACACGGCCGCTGCACATTTTGGTAGTCAAACCATAGCTACGTACATGTAGCTAATTGTAAACGAATGTCCTAAAATAATATGGATTGGTTGGTATTATTATAACTGACAATTTAAAAATATCCCGACACGCGGGTGCGTACCAAAACCATCTTCCACCACTAATTGAAACGTTTGTTTTCGCTGCACTATATAGTGGTATACAGAAGACGCCACAGGCCTACATAAATTTGTAATTCAACACCACCAACTATTATACTTCGGATAAAGAAAATTAAACAGTCGATGGAAATTGTCATAGAATCATGCTTTTCTGTGTGTGTTTGTTTGAGAGATGAAAATGATCGAATTGCCTTTGACGAGAGTCGCTATACTCCGAGAAAACCGTCCACCGATACGATGTGTATGTTTAAAGCTTGACCCTAAAAGTATATCTGATAAAAGAGGCACATACACCTATCGTTGGTGCAGAGTAGGAGGGACTTATACAACTCTTCAGGTCGCAACTTATACATATATTTTCAAATGAACCACTCTATAAAATCACCAGAGAACAAACAATAATCACAGTGGAAGTGCCTAATTTAATTCTGACATTTTGAAAGCAGTTTCAATCTTCAAATTTAGTTTTCTCGAAATAAAAAAAAATGGCTCGGGGCTTATGAGTGCTTTCTCTTCTGAGCAGACGATAGTAATGTGCATATAATTCATTTTAATTAAGCATGTAAATAATGGAGGAGAGGCGTGGCTGCATTAATTGAGTCATGGTTGCAGCTGAATACGAGGTTCACTATTGATGGCAACTATATACATTTTTGTCTTTTGGATTTCCTGTCATTTCTGTAGAAATTTTACTTTAATCAAATTAGGGGAATAATTTTTATTTTAATGTAAACACGAAAAAAAGGAAGTTGAACTTGCAGCTCACGCCCGATGATAAATTAATTTTGTTCCAAAAATGATTCGAGTTTTAACGCTGAAACTCGGGGCTGAAATTTTTACATTTTTAAACAGGTGAATGTTGCTCCTTAAAAAAAAGGGTTTATCAAATTAGAAAGCGACGCCGTTAAAATTATGCAGGACGGCATTGTTTTCTCTTTTTCTAATTGCACATACTTATACGTGGCACATAATTCTGATGACAATGTATTACGAAGGCATAGTGTCAGTGACAACGACATTGAACTTTAATATCCCACTATATATTCATCAATTATACAACAAAATTAGGAAGAATACGAACATTTTCCTTAAATACACAGGCGATTAACACTGAACCAAAAATCTAATAAAAACACAAATATTGACGAAAAGGGGAATACCCGGTGTTTAAAAACTCGGAACTAAACAAAATGGGCTTGTCCCATCCGCCTCTACAAGAACAAGCTCGTGTAAAAAAATCACTTTGTGGGGTTCCATCATATATCAGAGCATAAGCTTGCATGCATAGTCGAGGTTGGGGTGCGGAATGGTGTTTATATAGCGATCGCACTCCTAGGTTTAAGGTGTTCTCTGACGGCGGCGACATGGCATTATTTCTGTACAAAATTGACTCCAACAACCATAACAAGCCAAGCCGTACCTGCAAACTCGTCCTCATGGAGATCGAGCCCGTACGCTACCACTTGCCGCTCATCAAATTGCGCAGAAAGTGAAATTCTGGTCAGTTTATCCTTGCTTAATTCCCGAACCCGCTGCCGGAAACTCCTGATTACGAGTCAAACGCTAATGTTAGTATTTCGGACTGGAGATGTGCATTTTTTTGTTTAAGTGTACGCAGTGAACCCTTTTAAAACGTGGAAGAAAAAATAGAAAAGAATTTTCTGACAAAAAAGGTAAATTGGGTACGGTATATGTGATGTGAAAGGAGAGGCCTGCCCTTTTAACAAATGATTTTGTGCTCATTTTGAGTATTTTCTTTTGATAGCCTAACCGTTAGTATGTTTTATTTAAACGAAAAAATACATGTATTTCTCTTGCAAGACTTGACTTCGAATTGTGCCACACTGTAACCCCCACCCGATCATGTGATGCACGATATGGGGCAGATGGACCCCCCCCCCCCCCCCCCCCCTCTTTTGGGTTGGTCATTGTGTTCCCGGAATCTCATGAATTCTTTTCAGATGTGTAGGGGGGGATGTGTTAGGTAACAATATTCTGGAGAGTGTATAGGGTACCTAGGGACAAAAGGGGGTAGGCCTACCCCTCTGCCCCATTATCGTGCTGGGTATACACCCGATTGTGTCCCAAGTTCCCGTCAGCAGCTTTTAGAGCATTTTCAAGATAGGCCTACCTACTAAAAAACATTCACATGATTTGCGAAGCTAGTTTGAGTATCTGATATTTTAAATGGGTTTTTTGGTAACACGACTCATGATAGTCGGAAAAAAGTCGAAAACGCCATGGGGGGGGGGGGGGGGGGGGGGGGGCCGGCTTACGACTGTATGACACACTCGGCTCAGATCAGCCAGGCGCAAAGCGCAGCGACAAGTAGTCTTGGTTCCAAGACGTCCTTAGCGGTGCGACGTATAGCGCGCACGACCGGCCGTTGCGCGCTATACGTCGCACCGCTAAGGACGTCGTGGAACCAAGACTAAGCGACAAGAGCAGCAACGACATGACAGTCGATAAATGAGGGCGCTCTTTAAGCTTGCGCACATTATTAAAAAGTTGGAGATCGTAAGCCGGCCGGTGGTACGGAGATAAGTTTAGAGTTATTTTTACTCCGGTTTTCGTATTTGCTTTCAGAGTATGTAATGAATTGATACGTGTGTTGGTGATGTTGAGTTTCGTTTTGGATTTTCATCAAAGATTTGTTTCCACATCGTTTGAAGAGTGTGATAAACTTCGCTTTACCCCATAATTTCCCTCAAAAAGTTAAACTAAAACCTTTGGTTTGTAATGTCGCTAACTAACGTTAACGTAAACACGTTTAGTTTAGTTAGTTTGGCAATTTATACACAAACCTATGGCACTATGAACCAGTCGAAATATTAATTGATTTTATGCTAAATATCTGTCATGAGTTGAGTGATACATGTACCATTTTCACATAGGCCTATCTTTGCACATAAGTTTGGAACATAAGGAAATTAATAACCAGAAAAATCAATTTTAAATGGCAATAAAAATAAAGGAAATATTTAAAATTTAGGGAATCCCTCTCAGTCAGGGTACCAGTTACTGATGAATGCAAATTTCTGGAATTAGAACAGCTAATAATGTCACATTATTAGCCAATCAGAAGAGGATTTTTGCAAGCATGACAACGAACATGTGACCAATGCGACCAATCACGTCCATTCTAATATGCTTTGTTATGTACACAAGTAAATGCTGCCAGTGTTAGGAAATTCCCCTCATGGAATATACGCCCTCTGGTATGTACAACCGGCGAGGCCACGCGCCACTTATTTGCATACACGTGCGACCTCGGCTGACCCTAATTTGTTTATGAATGGGTCAGAGTTGTTTACGCCAAGCCTATGTGCCAGAAGGTTCTGTGTGTATCTCGAATACAGAGTTAGGCTTGCTCTTCTATATGCCAGTTAGGGCTGATGCAGTTCCCATGATGCTTTGAGAATGTCGAAAAGGTTTATTCCAATAACCTAAAAGTTGATTTTTGTTCCCTTAGGGAACAGCTACAGGGCCCATCGCAATGCGATTGGTTGTCATGGTTGTAAAATTACATTAATATATAGCTGCTCCAGAACAGTTGCATTCATCAGTAACTGGTACCCTGAGAGGGATTCCCCAATTACTTTTATTGCCATTAAAAATTGATATTTCTGGTTATCATATTCCTTTATATGTCCGAGGCAAAGATATGTGAAAAGAGTATCTCTCAACTCAAGTTTAGAATCAAATCAATGAATGTTTGGACTGGTTCATAGTGCCATAGGTAATACATGGTTTGCTTGTCACCCGTACCCATTGGGAATGTCAAAAAGATTCATTATACTTTGAAGTAGCTTCATGTCATGAGCCTTGTGAGCTGGAATTTTCAAGCTAACTTTGAAGCATATACTTTATGTACTGACTTGGCGACCGTGGATGTCACGGTTAGTAGAGTTAACAAAGCCCTTTGTTCTCGCAGTCGACTCGCATGTTTCTGCAGGTATTGGAACTTGGAGTCTATACCTGCTCCGTCAACAGCAGTTAAAAAATAAAGCTGGTTTTGGGGTCCAAGTTACCGTTACTTGGACCAATCCCAATTAATCCCTGCCTCACCCTTCTCAATACTGTGTTCCTCGTTACTGTCTATTTTATACATTGTTTTTCTTAACTGCAGGTGTCTGTAATCCCAACCCGTGCCAAAACAATGCCAACTGTGTTCTGCAAAATAACTCCCAGCCTTTCTGTGAATGTCTGCAAGATTACCATGGTGAAAACTGTCAGTTCTCAGTACCGCGGGGAAGTAAGTTGTCAGTTTTGTTGTAAGTAGGGCTGTCTCGAATATACCGAATATTTGAATATTCGATGATGATCATCAATCGAATATTCGAATAGCTTTTAGCCGGTTTGAATATTCGAAAAAAATAGAACTCTGCACTTACACAGAGGACTGTCTTTTTTTAATCGTAAAGTTGCCACTTTTTTGTCCATGATAACTTTTTACTTTCTCTGGTCCCTTTCTTTTACCTGGGTAAATCCCCCTTGACAGTTATACAGTTCTTACTATACAAAACACTCCAGCAGCCTATAATAATCAATCGCCGCATGCAAATTTTAACCGGTGCACTTTGTATGGAACTGTTTAGCCAGCGAGGATGACAGCTGCGACTGGCATATATAAAACTTGATCGGCGAGTTTCGAATATTTGATTATTCGGCCAATTGCAGTTTCAAATATTGGAATACTAAATTATTTGATAATGGACAGTCCTAGTTTAAGGGGAGTCAGGTTGGCCTTGTGGTACTTTCCTCGTCTTCCACCGCTCTGACCCAGGTTCGAATCCCACCAGGGCCGACATGTGGATTGGGTTTTCAGTCCCTGCCTGATTCTGCAGGTCTTCCTCCAGAATTTTCCTCCCACCTCTAAAACTGAACTTTTCTTCGTCGTCTTCCGACAGGTTTCTTCAGGCTTCCGAGCTACAGTGAGATAGATTTTGAGGAATTCTTGTTTTTATTACTAGAAAGAATTAAAATAAAAATAAATTTAACTTTGAATATAAAAATTACAAAACGTCTTTTCTGCAATTTGAAGTTTTATTATTGACTTCATAATGATGCCCACTAGAAATATTGAAACACACTCCCACCACACCTAAATTCCCTACCGCAACCCCTAACCCAACCCCTCACTCCCCCACCCAAACTTTTGAATTTTGGCTGGAGAAAGAAACCTCAATTTACCCTTGGCCAACAGATTCAGCATAAAGTTGGTTGTAGGATTTCACATTTTCAGATATATTATATCTAAGAGGGTAATGGCTGTACAGCGCCCACTAAGGATGTCTTGGAACCAAGACTAGTCTTCAACATGCTTCATTTACAATGAAGCCCCCGTGGACGAGCCAGTTTTGTACATGCCATCTGAAATGGGCCATATCTTGAGATCCAATTAAGCTAGACCTAGCATTTTTTTCAGTATTATTTCTAAACACCTTACTCATCAACACCAGGTAAACACAAATTCTCTGGAATTGTAGGAGGTCAGTGAACAATCACCTTAAACTTGGGTTAACTTTTTTTTTAACCGCCCTGTATTTTGCACAGGGGGATCAAGTTGTGACACCAATGGACGTTACTTTTATGGCCAGACACGCGGCTACCTGACGTCCCCCAATTACCCAAACAATTACCCCGACAATCAATACTGCTGGTACTACCTGGGCGTTGCCGATGCCAACAAGTTCCGTCTGACCTTTCACCTTCTGGAACTGGAGGTGAATAAAGACGGCGTGGACATAGGGAGTGGACCTGTCGTCAATGAGAACAACTATGCCGAGTACCTAGGTGGGGTATACAGACCGCCCCCTGGGCCGATCGAAATCCCAGGGGACAGGGTGTGGCTCCGGTTCACATCAGACATGAATATTATGTTCTCGGGTTTCAACATCAGCTGGATTGTAGGTGAGTTATTGTGTATTGGTCTGTTTATCGTAGAATTAGAAATCTCGGGTTGGCACCTAGCCAGGGAGTATCACTAGTGGATCCAGATAATTCCTTTTTTTGGGTGGTGGGGGAACCAAAAACACTCATCACCACAGCAGAATCTGGAATTGTCGAGTGCTGATTTAATTGAACATTTAAAATGTAAATTTTGTTGTTGTTGTTGTTGTTGTTTGGGAGATATCTCTCCCCCCCCACCCCCCCCCCCCACCCCCCCCCCCCCACCCCCCACCCCCCACCCCCCCCCCCCCCCACCCCCCCGGTTCGCCCTTGTTTCCTTGTGTTGTTGACCAAGAAACTCTGCTGCAAGACGCTTATAAGTACACATTTTCGTCGTGTGCCCGGCAGAGGGGGCGTAAGGATGAAAAATGGGTCAAAAGGTCAAATTGGGGTTTTGGGGGTAACCGAAAGAGTATTGAAATATCTTTATTTTGATACACATTTCATCTCAAGGGGTTACGTTATTCTGACGTAATTAACAATGAAAAGGGCGTAAGGGGTTTTGCATTTTTTGTTCCCGTCAAAAGGGCGTTAGCGTGTAATACCAATGTAACAAAACATGATAAAAGTTTGTTTACCTCTCCACTTCAACGGGACGTAAGCGCGCTTGGAGCAAAGTTTGTTCCCGGCAAAAGGGCGTAAGCATTTCACATGCTGACGCGCACGTTTAAGGCAGAAGGACTTCCCGGCAAAAGGGTATTAGCATAAACATACAAATAACTGTAAAATTAAGTAATATTTTTGTTTAAAAATGCACAGCATTATTGGAAATATTAATAAATTTGCATCTAACAAAAATGAACCTTATGCGATTCTTATTTTAGAAATGGCAACACAAAAACTGTAAAGTCGATTTTCTCGGAAAGTGTAATTACGCGTCAAAGCGCGCTTACGCCCTTCTGCCGGGCACACAACATTTTGTTAACAGGGGTAAGATTTCTCCGATTTTTTGTCAGACGTTTTCCAAATTTGCAGAATTGTTTTTTTTCTTAAATGGTTTTTATCATTCCAAAATGACCTCTGCAACCTGAAATAGTCTTTAACTCTAATGATCCTTTTTTATATTTTTATTTTGAACCATATCTTCTGGTAGAAAATGCAGTTTTATTACCGGTATGCATATTTCTGGAATGCCATACAGATAAAATGCCTCCGAATGTTTCATGGATTTTTCATTTTCCTTAAATCTCACCCCTGCGTTAAAAGGAATCATGCAATAATTTGTCGCAAATGTCCTTTGTCAAATTTAGATTTTTGCGTTAATGCAACTTTTCATATGCATGAGCTAAAACATGATGTCATCAGAGGAGCATAATGTCCCCATAGCCTTGTGTACAATAAAAATTACACTTTTGAATCATTTTCTTGGAAATTAAATCAAAGAAAAAGTTTACTTTAATACCCCCACCAACATCGGTCTGGAACAGCAAAATCTTGCAAAATAACCAACCCTCCCTGATAATAACATGTGGCACAGCCTAAACATGTGGCACAATTCAACCTGTTGTTTCAAGACTGATGTCAGCAAAATCTGTGAAAATAAGTAATGCAGAATTCAACAGGAAAAGTTTCTTCCCTTATACTGCACACAAATTTCTGGACTAAAGGTTGTGCCACATGTTTATACAATTCTGAACACCAAGAAAAGTGTCACCAGTGGACAGTTATTTGCTGTTCTTAACTCATTTTGGTCGGGGTATTAAAGTAAAACCTTTCCCAAATAGAATCAAATCAACATTAGAATCAAATCAACACTTCTTCAAAAACATTCTGGGTGGGTTTGAGGACTGAATTTTGTAGTATTAATTTGCTCTTTTGTCCAGAAGTTCCATGCATTTACCAAACAAAATATAGCATCATCCTCTGTGTTTAAATTGGAAAGATTTTATAAGAAATAAAAAGACCACCTTCTTTTTACTTCAAATAAAATTTAGCATTTGGATCATGTTTGTATTGTTGTAAAACATGGTTACTGATTTACATGTAAGCAGAACTTGATGTAAAAAGTATATTGCACGGTCCCTTAAACCCTAACCCCCAAGGCATTTTTAGGAAGCTTCCTCAACCTGTCAAAATTCAGCACCACATTCTTTGGACTTTGGGGCATAATAGCTCCACGTAAAGTAATGTATGCCAAGGCCCTGCATTACTGAACCCATCAAAACTTGACAAAACCTGCTGTTGGAGTTTGCAAGGCCTTGGGTATAGTTAGGGTTTTAAAAAGCATGTTATATGGGTTTCAAAATAACACAAAGCACTGCATTGAAAAATGTGTGGTGGTGATGGGATTTGTCTGCGTACACTGGTGCTACGTACATGTACATGTACCCTTGTTCAGGGTTTCCGTGGCCGGGAAAACCCTGGAAAAGTCATGGAATTTTATTTTCAATTTCCAGGCCTGGAAAAGTCATAGGATTTTGTAAAAATGACAAAAGTCATAGAAAAGTCATGGAATTTTGTGAAGACCACCAGATACCTTACATGCGTCTTAAAATTTGTCTTGTAGGCCTATAGCTACTCTTTCTGTTGGGGACTTTTCACAGAACAAGTTTCACAGTTTTGATGAGTATTTTGGTGAAATAGGTCATAGATTTTCATAATTTAGTCATGGACCAGTCATGGAATTTTATTGTCTTAAAGAAGCAGTAACCCTGCCTGTCACTAGTACATGGACAATCGTCTCAAAATTCTCTGCCCAAGTTGAAATTCCAAACCTATGATTAACACACCGACTTGAAAAGCCGGCATTCCTCCCGGTTTGTGATTGTGCCTTGACCCCGCAAAGTTGCACTTTAATTCTACGCAGACTTAATATCCGGGTTGATTTTGGCAAGACCCATTGTACAGTGCCACTCCCTCTTGCCTGTACACATAATTTACAAAAAAAGTGTAACACTTCAGTTATTTTGCTTTTTTTTGTACCTGCTGTATAATTTGCCACCTGAATATACGGGGGATTTTGTTGTTGTTAGCCACTGTAGGCAAAGGATAACAATCCAGAGGTGGTAGGATTGAGGACATTTTGAATAACAAACCATGTACATGTACCACTCTCACCCTTAACAGTTTTCCTGGGCCGAGATCTAAATAGACGATAAAGTCACGTCGGAGTTCCAACTGCACATGTGCTCATCATGATTCACGATTTAGTTTTGGGAGATAAACAAAGCAGATAATTGCACGCAAGTCCATGAGGGACGAACCGAATCCGCATTCTGCAATTTTTCATCTAATCAAAAAGAAGATGGAAACTTTTATTCGCACAAAAGTTGGTGCATACAGAACATCTGAAACCACGATGCCGCGATAGAAAATCAACATTTTGCATTTACTTCAAAACAAGAACTTTTCTGTGATTTTCTTGGTAACCCGCTGTAATTTTTATCTGTCGAAACAAAATTGTGAATCATGATGTGCGCGTGTGCAGTTGGAACTCCGAAGTGGCTTATTCTTCAACAGATTCCGGAGAAATAATCTCAATTTTCAGACCTATAGACCCAGGCGGGGTAACTTTTACCGTCGGTGAGACCAATTCAACTCCTCCTATAAATGACAAAGTTCATGTACACACGAACCTGAATATGTCTGAATTAAAAAAATTCATGTGCAATAAATTGAGTGAGGAAAATATAAGCAAGTTTACTTCCTTGAAATCCATGTACATGTTTGAATATGATACCAGGGGGGCTTACATTTAATACAAATATCCACTAAACCATATTGAGCCAGAAGCAATTGAAATTCACAATGCCGGAATAACTAAACAAGAGGTCCTGTATTGAAAGTTGTGAAACAAACTACCTCTGGTTGCAGGAAGGAGGAAGGTTTTCATGTAGAAACTTGAAAGCAGCCGTAATGCACACGCTAAAACTGCACATTGTAATCATTATTCTAGCTCCTCATAATCACGTTTAGTGATTCGTTAGCAGCAAGCAATTATTTAACCCTCCCTCTCCAGGTGCCAAATTAGAGCCAACTACCCTATCTATCAAAACCTATCGAGTGACAGGTTGAGACACACAAGCTGTGGGAGAGGAGAGGATTTGGTTTTTCAATAGGTTGTGATAGTTATAATAGTAGGAGGATTAATGAGGATTTCAGAATATGCACAAAATTAAGAAGTATCTTTGGTTCTTGGCAAGAAATGCTTGTTTCCTTTTTATTTAAATTGCATTCTATTTTCGGAATTTGTTGTTGTTGAATATTTGGAACAATCCTTAGCCTACATGTACAATGTACCTAGAAATAAATAATTTTCACATCTTTCGTACAACCCTAGGTTACAATACATGTATTTGTTAGAAGTACTACAGAAGTACTATTTCCAAATTATAAAATAGTATTCAAATATTCAGCACAATCACACCTTGCACTGAGGTAACACGTGCATTTGTTAATACTACAGAAGTACTTGTTTTCAAATATTCAAATTGAAAAATAATATTTGAATATTTGGCACAACCCTACCTTGCTTTGAGATATATTTGTCAACGTGTTATATTTGAGATATATTTGTCAACGTGTTATATTGGAGATATATTTGTTAACAATGTTTGCACATGTATTTGTCCATGTTGCTCACTGCTGTGTGTCTAAGAATTTGATTTTTGTTGGTAAAGAAGTTTTCATCCTAAGGCATGCGATTTTTCTTTTTCCTTTGCAGATGGCGACGAGTGTCTTGTTGATCCGTGTGCACCTGGAGATATGTGTTTTGATGAGGAATATAGCTACAGATGTGAAAGTAAGGTTATGACGGTTGCCATGACAGTTGTCCATAGTTTGAGGAGACATATAAGATGTGAAGATGCTCGTATTCAAAAATACCTCCAAATGATTTGACGTTTTAGTTTAATTGCCGACTACACAATGTCTCCATGTTTGTGTATGACTTTATTCATTCAAATAGTTAAAGGTTCTGAAGCCGTACGAGGCCTAAGAGGATGTTATGGATGAGGGCTGTGCATCCGAACCAAGTACCCGTCCAAACCCTTTCCTTACCAATGTTGAGTTTACTCGACAAGGAAACCACACACCAGAGCATCCAAACAACAAATATATTCACCATGTTTCAACAAACTGTAGTGCTTGTGTTTTTCGCTGTCCATACATGATACATGTGGGTCATTCCAGGTTGGGACACAGTGTGTGACATTTATCCATATCTTTAAAAGTACTATTACATTTGATTCAGTTATTTTTTATGTAACATCAGTCTTTGGGTGGGAAATATTTTTGAAAGTTTTAAATCATGTAAATTATATTTTACCAAAAATATGATTAAAAATATGCTTCAGTTTGACATAACCAGTTTGACGTAACAGGACACGTCCATATTTCTATTTTTGTGTTTTTTCAACACTTTAAATATAAATATGGGAAATTTACCATATGTACTAATTAAAAGATATACTATGCAACACAAGAACACTTTCTTTATGGTAGTCAGTGTCCAAATATAGCAGAGACAGCAAAAACAGACGTGAGAGTGGACGTAACATGGACACTGTGTCCACTGTTACGTCCACACATGCATGTTTTTTTTGTTCTTGCTGTTTTGGACACTGGCAACCATAACAAAAAGTGTTTTCTGGTAGCATTGAGTGTCTTTTAGTTTAATAGTACATATAGTAAGTTGCATAATTATTTATTTAATGACGAAAAATTAAGGCAGTCTGGACGTATCATTTAGTACTAATAACATCGTGTGACATGAAAATGACATTTCCATTTTGTAACATTTTCAACATTTATATAAATAATTTTACAAACTCACTCTGTATACTAATTACAAAACACAAACTGCAACACAAAAAACAATTGTTATGATATTCAATATCCAAATGCAGCACAACAGCATAAATATATGTATGGTCATGGTCTATCATAGTGTCCATGTTACGTCTGCACCGATTCTTTAAATTCTTGCTATTTGTGCTATGTTTAGACACTGACTGCCGTAAAAAGGTGTTTTATTGTTGCATAGTGTGTCTTTTAATTATTGTACATAATAAATTTTCCATATTTATTTATTAAAGTGTTAAAAAACCACAACAATTTAAATGTTGGACACGATGTCCATGTTACGTCTATTTTACATTTTACAAAATTTTTATCATTTTTGTAAAAATATAACTTACATGATTGAAACTTTCTCAAATAATCTCACACCCAAAGACGGATGTCACATGGTTTTAATGATATGGTCATATACACACTGTGTCCCAACCTGGTGGAATGACCCATATACCAAGGGAAAGAGCTAGTTCGGATCTTTCCAATGGTGGTATCAAATTCATGTGTCACCATTAAAATATTTTGAGAAAACTCTATCTGAAGTTTCCCTTTAGAGTTATGTGTATGGCGTGCCATTTTTTTTCACTTCACACTTATGCCATTGAAAATTGAAAAACACTGTAGAAAGTTTTGTAAAGATTGGAATTTCCTCGTTTTTTGTTAATTCCAAGTTGCATGCCTGATTCTTGAGGGTGAAATCTTTGGTTGAAAATACAACCATTCAACAAGCAGTCAGCTGCTTTTTCTGTCTAAGCGGTTCCATGCTTGACTGAACAAAGAATGTGGTACTGGGGAAAGATAAGCCAATAAACAATGTGGTAAGGAAAGGCTTAACATATTACTTCATAATTTCTCAGACACTGAAAAATAGCGTTTTTGAATTCCCCACAAGTGTGGGGAATTTCCAAAATGAAAACCAAGGTCCATGGAAAAACAAAACAGATTTACGTTTATGACGCTTGTGAAAATGCAATTTACACCGTAAAGCTATAGAGCTCAACTGTACACACTTGCATCTTGCTGCATTGATGCACCGATGTGGTAGTATTAACGTGCGGACCTTATGAACAGCAATTTTCAAGATTTGATTTTGGGAATGGCTTTGGTACCCATGTTTTTTGTTTGCTTTAGCGGTACCACAAGTTTTTTGAGGTACTGCAGTACCCTACCAGATGAATGTGATAATTGACCTCGTTCTTGCTCTTGTTTTGTCATTACCATTGAAGAGTTAGAGCTATTTTTGAACTCGTTTATTGTACTAAAAGAATAATGCTGGTACCTCAGGGAAAACGGCGGTACCTCTAACGAAATTGCTTGTTTAATAAGAATGTCGCCCTGAGTGATGGTGGTCAGTTCCTTAGGCATACTTTTGCTTGATTTGCAGTCATCAACGAATGCCTGAGTGGCCCTTGTCAGAACGGCGGGACCTGCACGGATGGAGTTTTGATGTACACATGCGTGTGTCCTTTGGAGTATGAAGGGGTCCGCTGTGACATGTGTAAGGCCTTTGACCTTTCAACTTAAAAAAAATGCAGCTATAGTGGATTATGTAGTTAAGGCATGGCCTCGTTAGGATCCGCACAAAGGAATCATTTTTTTCCAAAGTTGTTTTGAAAAAGATATTGATTGGTGTTTCCATCACCCTTAGTATTGGCACTTTATAGGGTCTTTGAGATGTCCCTCTTTTAATTTATTTTAAACTAAACTTTATCTTGGACTGAATGGACTTACAGCAATACAAAATGTACATGTATTTGAGTAAAATGAAATTTAAAACTTGAAACGGAAATCCTCAGTGCAGTGTGGCTTAGTCACATCAGTACATTTAGGATAATGTTATTTCCATGTTACAGTAAATTTACGGGTCTTTGTAAAATTTTAATGGATTCAAATTTATTATTTTTTTGAAGCAAATTTTCATGTTTGAGCGCCAAAGCATATACAGTTATGCCCAAAATTATTCATACCCTATGAAAAATCTGGTAGTTTGCTTTTCTCTATACATAAAAGCTGGATTGGCTGAACTTAGGCTTTACTTAATGACTTTTAGTTGGCATACATATACAAATCTACAAAATGTTTGGTTTAACATCATTAGCATAAAACTAGAAATAATAAATAAAATGATTCCCAATACCCCAAATTTGGCATGGGTATGAATAATTTGGGGCAACCTGGGCACAATAGTGGTGTCTTCACAATGTTGTACTGCACACAAAATGTGACTTTTTAAAAACATTTTAGAGAAGGTTCCAATTTTGTTAGTTAATTTCAATATGTCTTTGTTTAAGAATCTATTTGAAACATGTTTTTTTAAAACATTGTTGATGGCGTATTTTGGGAGTATGAATTTTTACTGTGATTACATTTTTTTGACAAGTTTCTTTTAACAAAGGGAAATGAATTACTAAATTTGAAAGATTTCAGGATAAATCATGCATGCTTGCTGTACTACATGGTTGTACTACATGGTAGTACAACCATGTAGTACCGCAAAAATTGGGCTTAACATAAATTAATTATTATTTTCACAGAACTGTGAAAATAATAATTCATTTATTTATTAAGCCCAATTTTTATGTACAAATTATATATTCATATGCGCTATATAATAATTAAATCCGGATACATGAACATTTAAGTTAAAATACATCAGAAAACTACTAAAATCAACAAGATTGAACCAAGAAAGACATCACTGAAATTTGAAAATACATCAAAAGCAAAACGTTGAATAAGAGTCTGAACTTCATTGAGCTGTTGACCACAAAATGTTGGTAATCACAGTTTCGCTTAGACAATTAAAGTAGGTTAATTACCAGCCAAATTTCCCTGCAACGTATATGGCTTCTGACTGGTTCTTGGCCGAGTTTAACACAGCACTGCCTAACCCATGGTCGGGCCAGGCCGTTAAAAATCCTGGCCAAGCCCCGGGAACGCCAGGGCCTTCGGGCTTCTATAATCACCTGGTTGTATACAATAAACTCCCAACTAATGCTGGAGTCCAGTCAGCTCCCATTTTTCACCCAGACTTGATCTCTTTCCCATAAATGGAATGACAACAAAAGCAATCACTACAGATTAGTGTGGGAGGGGCCACAGCTCGGCCTAGCCTGGCAGAGGCTGGGCTTTATCGATTAGTAGATGCTCTATTGTTAATTGTGGCTCACAATACCGGGACTAAAAGCCAGAAGGCCCAGGCATGGGCAGGCTCTTAAATGGCCTGGCCCGACCATGGGTTAGGCAGTGCTCCCTTATGTGGGAAAATTTGCTTAGCCGGAATATTTTGTGCTGACTAGCTCTATGAACTAGGCTCAGGGTCTTTATAACATGGTTCCTTTTTTTAAGATCAGCACAGAACAATTCTAATGCTTATCCACATGTAATTCCATACTTGCAGTGAAAGATCCCTGTATGAGTGACCCATGTATGAATGGAGGGGTATGCTCTAACCAGGGGGGGACCTTCTACCTGTGTCAATGTGTCAATGGCTACACTGGGCAACACTGTAGTATGGGTGAGTTGCGCACCGCAGACTACCGTTGACTCCGGCAACCTCGTCCCTAGGGCAATCGGGCAGTACGCTACCACGAGTCACTCCCTTAATTGCCCTGGTACTAGATCATTTGTGTATATCCATGAATCTGTGACATAGAAATATTCAAGGTTTATTGCAGATGATGTGTTTCTGGTGCTATAAGATGTTAAATTGCCAGTTATAAGGACACTTGAAAAAAATAATTGCTCAATATTGGGAAGAAATAATACCTTTTCAAGGTAGGGGGGGTGGGGGGGTTGCAACCCCACAACCCCCCCGCCTCTAGATCCGCCCCTGCTTTTTCATGTGTTTGTTGCTAGGGCGATGTGCGTGCATACTACACCCGTGCGACAGTCCCACACCCGTGCAACAGTCCCACACCCACCCGTGCGACAGTCCCACGATTACTTCGTAAAGCGCATGCGTAGTATAGACTGTCGCACGGGTAACCCATGCATTAGTCTACTACGCTCGCATATTTACCCTGTGCGTGAATACTCGTGTGCGCGCTTTGTAAACAGCAAAAATAGCTGCTGGCACGTGATGGCAAATGAACCAGTGAGAATTCGGCTCTCGTTCATGAATATGTATGAGGTATAGTAAATGTGGTTTTGCCCTTCAAAAATGTAAACATTGCATACATGATTATTTTTCAGATATTAACGAGTGTTCCAGCAACCCTTGCTTGAACAATGCTAACTGTATGGATGGTCGGGATATGTACACCTGTATGTGTCCTCCGGGCTTCGCTGGCGTCAACTGTGGTACAGGTACGTACATGAATGGACACAGCAGTCAAACGCTGTATGCAATGAGCAGGAATGGACCTATGAAGCAATGTCTTGATTCGCGCAGCCACGTGGGAACAGAACCGCGCACATGCATTTCAGTCTATACAAGTTGGGATCCCATCAGCTTTTACCTGTTTTTTTGTGTGACAAATGCAAGACTACATTTTTAAAACTCATAAGAAAACAATAATGGTTTCCTTCAGATCCCTCATACGAAGTTAAAATCATCCTCAAAATAAGCATCGATGTACAAAATAGACTTTCCCGAGAAAAAAAATTGGGTTTTTTATGACCAAATCTTATGGTATTGTTTTCTACATTTTAGAATTCTCTTTACAATACACTGGTTGTGTGAGATTCCGTGACTTTTCAGTGGCTTTTTTCTTGAAGTATAAATTGTCCACGACTCTTTGTAAAAAGCAAAATTTCCATGACTTTCTATGATACTTTAAATTCCAGGATTTTCCATGACTGTCGGAACCGTGATGTTAGTGGCAGGCTTTTCACAACCCCTTTCCCGTAACCTCATTTCATTGAATGCATAACTTTTTAACCTCTTCAATACGACCGGCAGCCATAGCCGTGATTTAAAAAAAGACCACCTGGCCGGTTGTTGTCTATACACGCATTCCTGCACATACTCAATCCCTTCATGTTTCAACTATATTGTTCTTAAATGGGAGTGTAATGAATACATGTAGATGGAGCTTTTTCAAACAAAGCTTTCATTCACACGAAAGGGAGGGCTCCAAGTGCGATGAATAGGACCACTCTATTCAGTGTGGTGCCTGCTGTTTGCGTTCACGTTTGGCTGCACAGCCTGTTCTTTGCAAACCAGCACCCCATCAATAACAGCCAGACAATGGCAACATACACATTTTGATAGAGAAATCCTTTTGAACCATGCGCCCACAGATATCAATGAGTGTTTCTCCAATCCATGCTTCAATGGCGGTAGTTGCACGGACCGGATCAACGGCTACGACTGTTTCTGTCAACTGGGCTTTAGAGGAGACCAGTGTGAAGAAGGTATGTAAGTTGATGAAATCGACCTGGGGTAAGCCCCAGGGCCGCCTTGGGTAGAATCTCAATTCTTCAACCCCACGTTCAACCATGCTTCATTCGCACTGCTGTTTTCAACCCCGAGCAAGAGTGTTAACCAGGGGAAGAAATCTTAACCCTGGTCTAGAGAAGGGTTGAGTTCAACCTGGGTTAATTGAAACCAGTCTCAGGGTTGATGCAAATTTTTCAAGTGTGAACATCATTTCTTCTTTTTTCAGCCGCATCAACCCCGAGATTTGCCTAGTGTGAATGGTCTAATTATCTTGCCCGTTGACCCTTTTCAAACAAGTGACCAGATGGCACTAGATGTAAATATTGTCAACACGTGTTGACCGCCTTGCACTCGACTCGCCTGGCTGTCTCATCACATCCTTTCACTGTTGTTCCGAAGGCGGCTACTGTGAGAGACTCTTCAAGTTTGTTTCCCTCGTACTGTCTCTCTTTAGAACTCCTTACCTGTAACCTGCTTCCCTTCCACCTGTAATCTTTTTCACAATTCAAACGAAATGTGAATAGATACCTTCTATCCCTGTGATTTTTCTGTCTGTTCTTGTCTTTTAAATTTGTAGCTCACACTTGGAGTGGCCTTAACATTGTCATGGGCGATACCCATAAAAAATATTTAAAAAGGGATTGGAGTAAATGTATAGCATAGGGTAGTTTATACCATGTGGCTCACTTTACTGTTTTTTGTTGGCGAAGCACTTCATTAGCATCACTATACTAGGCAGTCCAAGATGGACTGGTTACTTCACGTGAAAAGAGTCTATAGGCAAATCGAGTACATTTGAACCTGGGCAAAAATCTTAGACATTGCAGCCTCTAGCTGTCTCCACAAGTAATTGGACACAATCTTTCCACCTTTTGCCCACTAAGTATTCCATTGCAAAATGCTTGGACTGTTGAAATTGGCATTGAGAAGATCGCAAGTTGTCCAAGAACTGGAAGATTTGCTTCAAGTGTCAATTTGTTTTCTTCACAGGATTTGTAGCTTGAAATATTCCAGTGTTTAAAGAATCAGGTGTGTCGACTCATGTTGACCTTGAGCATAGTAAACAAAGAAATTTGCTGTGAATGGGAGACTTTAGAGATGTACGGTGGCAAAAGACATACGGGTGCTTTGCTTAGAACTATGCGTGCATGCTCAAAACTACATGCGCATGCTCAGAACTAGCAAAAAGAACTGGTTGAGCAATGTAAAATTAACTTCCTGTCAAAAACGACTCTAGTGGAACTTTGAGCCATCAATCCAAATGAAGCTTGAATCATGAAGGGTTTCAGTAAATAATTGAGGCCTGAATATGCAGTCTTGCAAAACAAATTCCCAATTATTCACATAGCTGTGAACTAAATCCAAATACATGCACGAGGAAGGACTTTTGATAGAAAAATTGCAAGCAGCACAGCTCCGATTTCACAAAACCTTGCACAATTGTGTATGTTGCATAACATCTATGACATTTTAAAAATTGCTTTCACGAATGTTATGCAGTGTGTAAGTCACTGATTTGCACCACAAAATATGGCGTAACGTACGCACTCGTTTTAGGTGCCCTGGCTCAGTAAGTTGTATGCACAAACACTGAAATGATGGCTGAACATGAGCATTGTGGAGCCGTTATTGCTCAAGTTATTTATTTAATTCACTAGATTATTTCAGAAGGTAGTGGAATGATTATCCGCTGCAGGCTTACCTGTGAGGTATTTTTTCTGAAAGTTGCCACCAATTTTTCGGAGTGAAGAATGTAAAAATGAGCCACTGCAGTTATTTCACGACTGTTCCGTGAATTTTGTATTGTTATACCCAAACAGTTGTCGTAAAAGCTGCATTCAGCCTCGTATAAAAATAAAATATTGCGCAGCTACGTGATGTTTCGTAAAGTGGATTGTAAGGATGTTGCATAACTGTGCAATATTTATGTGGTGTAAGTCCTATGCCCTGGCATAAGTTACGCACTGTTTCGTGAAATTGGCTGCTGGAACAATTAGAAAACAACTTTATGCTGAACATGTTTAAAAAGAAATATTTATCTTGACATGTGCATTTTAAACTTTCCATCTGATATTTACGGTAACACATTCTGAATTATATAACACCTGAATAAATCCCCGCCATCTGATTGGTTGATTGTTGATCACGCGCATTGAATTATTTGTACCAATGCACGGCACCGCAAAAATAGAAGTTCTATTCAACGGTATGTGTTGAATAGACCTTCCATAATTCATGTGGTGCTACACCACCGCTGTGGCGGACGATGTTCGCAAATCACAGTTTGTTCTCCTAACAGACGATGAAATATAGGAACTTGTAGGTGATGCTGACGCTGCTAACACAAAGAAACAAATTAAATACGCAGTCAAACGATTAGATGAATTTGCATGACACGCAGGGACAACAATTGAGCTTTAACTGATTCGGAACCGGACAACTTTTTTCGCGGTTTTATGCGGGACTGAAAAGGGAAAATGGCACGTTGTATACAAAGAATCCATACATGCAATCCGACGAGGATTTATTCAGGCGTTGTAAAAAACAAATAATGAATGTGTCACATTGGTGCAGTGGTAATAATAATTTCATTCGGTGACAGATGGAATGTCCCATTCCAGTCGGCTACGCCTTGTGGAATAGAACATTCAATCTGTCACCTCATGAAATTATTCTTACCATTGCACTCATAAACATTCATTATTTGTATAACGTCCCATTGTTTTTTGTGTATGTTCTGGACTCCGGTAGTGTAATTTTGTTTTGTTTGTTTGTAATGTTGACATGTGTTTTATGTTTTCTACATTGATCTAACTTGATGACTTTCAGATATCAATGAGTGTAGCAGTGTTCCGTGCCATAACCAGGGAGCCTGCACAGACCTTGTCAATGCGTATCAGTGCACGTGTATACAGGGCTATACTGGTCCGCAGTGTCGGATAGGTAATCAGTGTGGCTCGGCTCACCAAAAACCACTTTATTATAGAGCATACGAGGTACTATCAAAAAGTTCCGAGACTGCGCCTATAACAAGCAAAAACCGTACGTGATTTAAATCTGGCCACCATCCACTTCAAAGTAGTCCCCTTGAACAGCGATACACCGCTCCCAGTGCTTCTGCCACGCTTAATTGGAACGCTCCCTTGAATTCCCGTTCCGTAAGGCGACCCTTCAGCTTGAACTTCATTTTGGGAACAGAAGGAAGTCGCAGGGAGCCAAATCCGGTGAGTAGGGGGGGGGGGGGAGGGGAGCGACGATTGTGTTGTTGCGGGCGATAAACTCTCGCGTTTTCAACGCGCTGTGAGCGGGCACGTTGTCATGTTGGAGCCACAGTTCAGGCCGTTTGCGCCGAATGTTCTCCCTCAGACGCCTCAGAATGGTGCAGTAGAACTCAGCGTTGACAGTCTGACCCTGGGGGAGGAATTCATGGTGCACAACCCCACAAATGTCAAAGAAAACGATGAGCATGCTCTTGGTTGCACTCCTGACCTTGCGCACCTTCTTCGGTCTTGGAGACTGCGGGCTTTTCCACTGCGAAGACTGATGATCCTTGACATGAAGTTTGGGTGACCCGGGCCTGTTGACGGAGATCCTCGCAGACTTTGACACGGTGCTGCTTCTGCTCAAGTTTCAAGTCCATGGTGAAATCGCAAATGAGCACGTACCAGTGGTCACAAAAATGCGTGTAACACAGGTGCTGATGTTGATCAAGTAATGTAACTTGGAATACTTACTTACGAAAGTTATTGCTTACACCCACTATATGCACATTACTGTGCTGCACTCCGTTCGTTCGTAACAGGAACAGTCTCGGAACTTTGTGATCGCACCTCGTATGCCATAGGATTTTTATGATATATGCCGTTTTTCGGATACCACCATCTGTGCTCGATACCGCTATCTTTAGGGGCAAGCGCAAACTTCAGTGCATGATTTCTAAGGAGATTATTGGCTTCTGCATGCACAAAGTGCACACAATTGCTACTTATCTCCATGGAGATCATGCATTGAATGTTTGTGTTTGCCCCTAAAGATGGCGGTGTCGAGCAAAGATGGCGGTATCCACGAAACGGCTTATGTAGGACAGCTTTATTTCAATTTTGCTATAAATTTCCAATTTGTAGAAATTCTAGGGAGAAGGTTCCATAAAGCTGATTTCCATATTAAATAGCTCACTTAAAACCATTCGTAATAAATATTTCTTCAAATGTTTGGTTGTGTTGTTTTGAAGAAAAGATTTTAATACTGTTATAGGGCGGGTTAGATGTAAACAAAGGGATCATAGTCTATTCCATTAACCCCTTGAGTTATGGTATTTTACGGGAGATGTCGGGGTGCCGCGGCAGCTCTGGCAACCAAGCGAACTGCTACAATGTGTTTGTGCAGTCAAGCGTAACACAATAATCCAACAATGGATTGAAACTGCACAAACAGCGGCCAATGGCGTCATCCGGCCTGGTGGCACTGTTTAATCCAACAATAAATTGAAACTGCACAAACAGCGGCCAATGGCGTCATCCGGCCGGGGTTTTTGGCGCCAAATTCCGTTATCCGTACGCAAGGGGTTAAAAGATCCACAAGAACAAAGGCGGCTTATATCTCTCGGATCCTAGGAGTAAAGCGTGTATACACGTAGCCACTGCAAACAATTCATTACTTTGTATATGCATTATTATTCATGAGATGTAAATAATGGATGTTGGATATGCATGTATTGGCCATTATCTCCAGACATTGATGAGTGTACAGCAGACCCTTGCCTGAACGGTGCCACCTGCATAGACCTCACCAATATGTTCCAGTGTCAGTGTGCCCTGGGATATACAGATGCCGTCTGCGGAACTGGTACCCTGCAGTCTACATATTTCCTCACCTTATTTGTTTAAATTCATTTCTTATCTACTAACATTTACTTCATAGCCTGCGGCATTTGCAAAAGCCAAAAGTTGTATGCCTTTATGAACCATATGTATCAATTATATATTCTGTACGGTGGCATTTTCAATCAAACTAATGGATTTTGGGTGTTTGTGACGTTAACCCTAACCCCGGCTGCTAAATCCAACAAAATCCATCAATGGTAAATAGCTGTTGCAATTTGTTGGATTTAGCAGTCAACACAAACTACACGGTGTATTGGATTTTGTCATATTTAGAGGAAGGGAAGATATACCTGTTATATTTTGTCATATTAAGGAGGTTGGAAGCAGACTTCTGGTAAAATTTCAGTTGGATTTTGTTGGATTTGCCAGGGCTCATACAAACAAATACCTGTTGTATTTTGTTGGATTCAGCAGGGTAGCTGAAAAATGCCAAGGCTGGTGTGTAGGTGGTACACTGCAGAATCCAACCAAATTTGCTGTTGGATTTTTATGCCAAGACTAGAAATGTGTGGTGAAGGTTGCACTGCATTGTGGGATAGTGGATGCATCATATACTTTCATTGCCCTCTGGCAGCCATCCGTAAAAGGGGTCTGTGGCACACAAATTGATGACAATCTTCTCTGGAGACCTGTAATTGAAGAACACTCAATAACTAGCTGTATTCCTGGTAACATAAATGTCCGGAAACCTACTTTCCCCCTTATTTATGGCTAACATATTCACTATTCACGCTAAGGCCAAAAATAAAAGTGTTTCCCTTAAATGGAAAAAATCGGTATGAAGGGTCGGTCGATTCTTTTTTAACCATCCATGAAAACAACATGTACATGTCGTGTAACTCGGAAGTCGGGAGGCAAAAAGTAAGCTTATTTAAAAGTGAGATGGCGAAATGCACGATTGTGCCATCTTAGCTGTATTAAAAGACATTGATTTTAATCAAACTTTTTGTGTGGGAAAATATAAGATTAAAGAAAAAATGCCACCCAACTTTTGTGACTTTTAGGGTCGGTGGCGGAGGGAAACACAACTATTTATTTTTTGGCCTGGTTATCTTCAGGTGTGCTAACACGCCAAACTCATTTAAATACATTCAGACAGATGCGACTAAAGTCTGAGTCTTGGGAATGATCTTTTATTGAGGCACAAGTACATTACTGAAAACGTCTCTTCATTTTTCTGTCATTACTTTTCCACCAGCATGTTCATCGTTGGGTGGAGTACGCAGTTCACTTGTATTTGATTATGAGACATGCTTGCATACTTTTCATAATACTAATCATTCATTGGTCCTGTTCCTAGACTTCAAAACATGCTTTTTGATACTAATTTTCTTCTTTCACCAACTACAGCGTCCCTATTTCAAATTAGTCTTCAATCAGTGTGATGTGCGGTGTGAACATGCAGCACTGCATGCACATCGATCCCTTGAGAGCACTTGCAGAGAACGCCTGTCCCAATATCAATTATTGGTGCATGGACAAACAATAAAGCCTGATTTCCACATAATTGCAATAAACGCCGGCATCACCCACAAGACAGCAAGTCGGAGACTCATGATGTCATTTGGCTAAAAAATGAAAACAAAATGGCATCTGAATATGAAGACTTCAGGTGCAAAAGCCTCTAAACGCCACTTCCCAGAAAAATGAGATAATGATGAGTGAACAAAGCAAACTGGCAGGAGTGGGATTTGAACCTGTGACCTATGGAAGACGAAAAAATGCTCATATATTATGCTCATATTTCGTGGTCAAAAGGATAAAATGGGACAAATTTGTTCCACTCAAGTGAGAACATTGTTGGACATTTATTTCAATGGGCCTGCTCTCACAACTAGATGCAGATAGCTTAGTCAGCAAAATTGAACTTGGTCCAATTTTACCGACTATCACCATCCGTGTTTCAGGTGTGAGATCTGTCAGGATTGTTCCTGATTTCAGGATTTTTTGTCGGGATTTCATAATTTTTAAAGAATCTCTTTTGCATTCTGGAATTCCTGAGGTGTTGTCCTACAGGTGTTTTTACCTGTAAAAGTGGATATAGACCAATAAAACGGATATTTGAACTGGGTGCCTTTAGGCAAATACAAACTATATGTTGGTCTGGGGTCCTTGTGGATTTTTCGTTAATTTTTCGTTAATTTTTCGTGGATTTTTTCATTTTTGGCTAATCTCACCCCCTGGTGTTTACCAACACTGTTGCTGTTGTGGACTCCTTACAGATGTCGGTGATTGTAACAACTATGTGGAAACCAGGCTTATTAATTGGTAGAATTATGCCGCTTATATATGTAGCATTATACTCCAGCAAAGTTTGAATCCTCGGAGCCAATTGGTCAATGCATAAACAACAGCTTAGCACAAAATACTGTGACCTGTCGCTGTTTGTGAGTTAACTCGCTCTTAGACAGCCCTTGCAGTAATTTGTTTGGTCTCGGTTTTGCATGGTTCATGGTGAATTATAACTAATGTGACAATGTTTCATGCATTCACGAGATTGTACCACAATAGGTCAATTGACCCGAGACGTAACAGCGTTAAACTGTGTTGACCCTGTTGCATACGTAATGCTGGGTGGTCAGGGGACGGAACAGCATGCTGTGGTATCATGGCATGCATTGCAGTAAAATACAAGTTGGGATGGTGTCAAATTGCTTTATGTTTTTGTGACAAAAATCAAGACTAAGTTTTTCAAACTCATGCAGAAACAACATTCATTTCTTTTTGGCCTCTAATGCAAAGTACAAATAATCCGCAAAATAAACTATAAGTACAATGTACATTTCACCAGCAGAGTCAAAGCGTACTCTCCATATAACAGACATATATTCCTTCCCCATGTCCGCACTTGAAAAATGCAGTAAACACATGTCGTGTGACGTTGTCATGTCGCAGGACGATTGCATTCTAATCATTTGAACTTTTAGTTATAACCACACAAAAAGCACACAGAATTAACACGTACAAATCATTCACATGAATATGCCACCATTTGAATATAAACACATTCTGTGCTTTTGTATATTTGTATTTTTTTTTAGATATCAATGAGTGTGCAAGTGACCCATGTCTGAATGGCCAGTGCACCAACTTAGTGAATGCCTACACTTGTACATGTCAACCTGGATATGCAGGACTCAACTGTGACATAGGTAAGCTCAAAATCCTCCCAAAAATTTGCAGAGATTTATGTGGGAAGTTTGTTTTGTTTGTTGGGGGAGATGCAGAATTAAAGAAGCAGTAACTTGAGGTTACCTTTGAAGTTTGTTTTGTTTGTTAGGGGGAGATGCAGAATTAAAGAAGCGGTAACTTGAGGTTACCTTTGAAGTTTGTTTTGTTTGTTAGGGGGAGATGCAGAATTAAAGAAGCAGTAACTTGAGGTTACCTTTGAAGTTTGTTTTGTTTGTTAGGGGGAGATGCAGAATTAAAGAAGCGGTAACTTGAGGTTACCTTTGAAGTTTGTTTTGTTTGTTAGGGGGAGATGCAGAATTAAAGAAGCAGTAACTTGAGGTTACCTTTGAAGTTTGTTTTGTTTGTTAAGGGGAGATGCAGAATTAAAGAAGCGGTAACTTGAGGTTACCTTTGAAGTTTGTTTTGTTTGTTAGGGGGAGATGCAGAATTAAAGAAGCGGTAACTTGAGGTTACCTTTGAAGTTTGTTTTGTTTGTTAGGGGGAGATGCAGAAATATAGAAGCGGTAACTTGAGGTTACCTTTGAAGTTTGTTTTGTTTGTTAGGGGGAGATGCAGAATTATAGAAGCAGTAACTTGAGGTTGGCCTTGAAGTTTATTTTGTTTGTTAGGGGGAGATGCAGAATTACAGAAGCAGTAACTTGAGGTTACCTTTGAAGTTTGTTTTGTTTGTTAGGGGGAGATGGTAAATTAAAGAAGTGGTAACTTGAGGTTATAAGGTTTTACGGCTTATAAGGTACCATGGGTTGAACCTTGAGTCACGTGTACTCCCATTGAAACGTGCATGGTTGTATTTAAGAATTGAGCTTCCCACAGGTTGATGTATATATGCCTCTTACTTTAAGTCTGCGTCATTATGTAGATTGCGTATTGTAAAATAGAACAGGCAATTATTTCTGCCATGAAATAACAAAAAAGTGACTTTTGAGAGTTATTTTTATTAAGTCCCTTCTAGCGCAGCATAGCCT
This sequence comes from Hippasteria phrygiana, assembly GCA_037893225.1. Classification (NCBI taxonomy): domain Eukaryota; kingdom Metazoa; phylum Echinodermata; class Asteroidea; order Valvatida; family Goniasteridae; genus Hippasteria; species Hippasteria phrygiana. Next base: position 2,370,767 of record JAZGUH010000056.1, read on the forward strand.
GCTGGTGCAAAAGTCATCGCTGCGGGCAGCAAACAAATCTGACGCCATAACACCTGGCACCTTTTGTGTCTAGCACCAGGCACAAAAGGTGCAAGGTGTTATGATGTCAGATTTGTTTGCTGCCCACAGTGATGACTTTTATAGACAAATGGCACCGGCGGGCTATGCTGTGCTAGAGGGGACTTGATAAAAATAACTCTCAAAAGTCACTTTTTTGTTATTTCATGACTGACATTTAACAATTGTTGACTGCTGTGATGTGGGATATGACGTTTTTAACACCCGAGGGATGCATATATAGCACCCGAGGCGAAGCCGAAGTTGCTATGCATCCCCGAGTGTGTTAAAAACGTCATGTCCCACATCACAGCAGTCAACAATTGTTTTGTTATATCGCCAAACCCAGTTTTCCAGTTCAACTTGCCTTGCTCGGTGGAAATTAACTCAAACAAATCACGCGATCAAAACAGCTGATCGTCTGCTGGTTTGCTACTTCCATTATAGTTTACTATCGTAAACAGTGTAGGTGAAAATTGCGTTGGTACGTACCAATGATACAGCTGAATCCGCTGGCTGGCTGGGCCGGTGTATATCAAGCTTGGAGTGTGACAGTCGTTTTTATACACCGGACACGTGATCGTTCTAGGCCAATCAAAATACAGTATCCAAGACAGCGATATAACAAAATTGCATGTCTTATTTTACAATACAACAATCTACATAAAACTGCAAAATGACGCAGACTTCTCTCAGCAATCAACATCCTCAATAATGGTAGTTTGGTTCCAAATATCAAGCTTCCCACAATGGACGACCAGGGAGTCATGGTGTATATATACAGGGGAGGGGGCTCGGGTATGAGGCTTCACCGCCCTATTTTAAATTGCAAATGCACACACACAATTATTGTATTTTCTGTCTGAAGTGTCCCCCTAGTAAAATTGGTGCCTCCTCGGGTGCCCCTGGCAACCAGACACCAGTAATGCCACTGTTACCCTCTGTGTTTTTTCTGTGTATCTCAAAAATGTGTAGTACATCCTGTGATGATTACCATGACAGTACTTTACATTTCTCAGAGCTTGATGAGTGCGCCAGCTCGCCGTGCCTACAGGGCAGCTCCTGTGATGACCTGATCAATGCCTTCAGCTGTAGATGTGTCCCCGGCTATGCAGGCACCCTCTGTGATATAAGTAAATGCCCCATCTCGTAGCTAATTTGATTATTTTGTCCACAGCTGCCATTGGTTTTAAGTTGGAGCCTCAAATTGTCGCACTGCAGCCGATTTCACGAAACTCTGCGTATATAACTTACGAGAGGGCGTAGGACTTACGCCACATAAATGTTGTGCAGCTAAGCAACATATTTAAGATGCATTTCACTGCGTAGCTGTGCAATATTTTATTTGACTTGCACATCGCAGCCAAAGCTAAATGCGGCTCTTACGATGACTGAGTATAACAATAAAAGTCATGAAACAGTTGCGGCGGTAACATTTTGAAATTTTTCACGTCCTTCGCTCTGAAAAATTGGTGGCAACTTTTGGAAATAGGCTACCTCACAGGTAAATCTGCAGCATGTGATCATTTCATTAATCTCTGAAATAATCTAGTGAATTTAATAAATAGCTTGAGCAACTGACGGCTAGCTCTTAGATGCTCACGCTCAGCTAGTTAAGTCATCATTTTGACAACTTACGCCACTTAAAATGAATGTGCATAGGTTATAATTTGTGGCACAAGTCACCGACTTTAATATGCACTGCGTAACTTTCATGAAATCAATTTTTAAAATGTCGCAGATGTTGCGTAACTTACAAATTATAATGTGGTGTAACTGGAGTTACACAATTGTGCAAGGTTTCGTGAAATCAGCCACTGGTAATTTTTTTTACATATTATTTAGTTTTGTCAGTGAAACATTTTCCCTCCAACACTTAAAATATGCATTGTGCTGTAACTTAAAAGCCTGAATTGGTTTTAAGAAGTATTTAAATGAACCCTAACCCCCTAGGCATTTTTACTGGGAAGTGTCCTCAACCTGTCAAAATCAAACACTGTGTAGTATACCTATGGCACATTCTTTGGACTTGGACAAATTGGGGCATTGTAGCTTCATTTTAATGGTGCCAAGGCCCTTACAGTCCTGAACCCATCAAAATTCAACACAACCTGCTGTTGGAGTTTGTAAGGCTTGGGGTAGTAAGGGTTAAGGAAATACACAGAACCATGGAGGGAAAAACCCAATCTCTATGTAGGACTGGGTGGGTTTTGAATCTAGGTCAGTGAGTTGAAAGGCAATAAAAGTACCACTGTGCCAACCTATGCCATTTTGTTGTGGAATTGAGGGCTAGCGTTAATAAATAAGCTCATGTAAAATAAACCAAAAAAAAGTTTGTGGAATTAGATGTGCTAATTTAAATGAGTGATCTATCAACTGCTGTAGGTATAGGTTGTCTATCAATGCAGCAGAATTGCTGCTACGGAACTTCGTTTTGCACACTATTCGACTGCAATTCAGGCTTTAGATCCACGCATATATTGTTCAAGAGAGTGCCCAGATTTTCCAATCAGCATTAAAAACCTTTCTTTACATAGCCACGTAAAAGCAGAGATGTATTCGAGTCCATCACAAGTCCCTGCAAGTCCATCACAAGTCCCTGCAAGTCCATCACAAGTCCCTGCAAGTCCATCACAAGTCCCTGCAAGTCCATCACAAGCCCTCCACTCCTAATTCCAATCGCAAGCTATTCAGATGAGCTTTGACAAAGTCATTCCTTTGTCATTGTTCAATGTTCATCCAGTTACTTGTGACCGGCTCTATGAAAGGACTTGTGAAAAGACTTGCAGGGACTCGAGTACAACTCTGCATAAAAGCAAATACATATTGTAATTATGTTTAGGGAGGACATCTTTATTAAACAAGTGGTATTGTCAGCAGTACTGCTGTGTCTCTAAGGTACTGCAAGCAGTGCTTTGCATCAGGCTTTGGATGTAAATCCCAATTTTTTTAACAATAGAATAACACGATTCAAAAAGTAAGCAGAGAACTCATAACTCTTCAATAATTAATTATTCGATGACAAAACGGACTTGTGTGTACATGTAGTTACAAATCATCAAGAATGAGTTCATACAACCAGTACCTAAAAACAAAATAGCGGTACCGCTAGTAATACCGTCTGTAAAATAAGGACTCCTCCCTTAAACTCAATGTATCAGTGAATCATTTAGTAACTTATTACAACCCTCAGATATCGATGAGTGCATCAGCATTCCTTGTCAAAATGGCGGCATTTGTGTCGACCAGCTTAACGGTTTCATTTGCCAGTGCTCCGGCGGGTACCAAGGAACCTTTTGTGAATCCGGTAAAAAATAAAAAAAAAGATATATCTCATAAACCTGCTGCAGATAACATCCTAACGCACATTGTACTAAACATAATTTCATCTCGCTTTAACCTCTACAGGTCATTTGCCATTGCTTGCTGTTATACTGGATAGACTACTAACCTGTTTATTCTCTTTCATGATATGTGTTAATTTTTCTGATCATTTAGAGAGCTGGAGAAGGGCCAAGAATTCCTACCATAGATATTTTTTGGGGGGGGGGGGGGGTACGGACAAAAAAACATACAGTGTACAGGGTATCCCATCAAGGATTTCCCCACACTGTTTTGGTTCAAAAATTCACAAACATTTTGCAAAAGATGAAAGAAACTCAGTTTGCCATCACCATGTCATTTAATTTTTCCCCAGGCCATTCTAGCATATGTGTACGAGTACCTCATACCAGGCTTGTAGTCTGGCCTGTTTTCAGTAGGTCACGTTGAGTCTAAGTTTAAATGAGCCATAAAGGTTGAGTGTGAGTCCCAGTGGAGTTGTATCTTTTTATATGACTCACTGGAATTTGAATTTTCACTTGGTGTTAAAGACTTGACAGAATTTAAAGCTCATGAATTTGTGGAAGCCCTTTACTCTGCATGTGCATTTGGTCTTCCCAGAATATATCTTTGTATTGTGTGCTACACATGAAGATTGCCCAATATATTAATGCTGTAATTACTACCTCGGTTACTTAACAGGGCCAGTTTTTTGGTGAAAAGACTCATTAGAAAGCTTGTAACTATTCTGATGCTAACAAATTAGCAATTCAATTTGAGAATTTGCCAGAGTTGTAATCAAGTCAATCACAAGTTGCTTCACAAGTTGCTTCACAAGTTGCTTCACAAGTCGCTTCACAAGTCGCTTCACAAGTCGCTTCACAAGTCGCTTCACAAGTCGCTTCACAAGTCGCTTCACAAGTCGCTTCACAAGTCGCTTCACAAGTCGCTTCACAAGTCGCTTCACAAGTCGCTTCACAAGTCGCTTCACAAGTCGCTTCACAAGCCATGTATAAACAAAAGCATTCCTTTGTCATTGTTTATTCCATGTACCTTGTGAGCCGACTTGTGATTAACTTGTGATTAACTTGTGATCTGCCTTTTGATCTGACTTGTGATTGACTTATTTTTTGTTATTTTTTTTAAAAATTTAATTCTTTCTGGTAATGAAACCAAGGATTCCTCAAAAGTGCCCTAGGCACTGTAGCTCGAAAGCTTGAAGAAACCTGCAGAGAGAAGACAATGAGAAGAAGTTACAGGTTTAGAGGCGGGAGGAAAACCCCAGAAGAATACTCTGGGGAAAACCCACGGAATCAGGTAGGGACTGAAAACCCAATCCATGTGGACCAGGGCAGGAATCGAACCCCGGCCACAGTGGTGAAAGGCGGGGACAGTAACCACTGCGCCAACCTGACTCCCCAACTTACGATTGACTTGATTACAACTCTGGAAATTTGCGGGGTGCTATGCCCAAAAAGCAAGGAAACAGCATCTTTAAGTATAGCAAGATTTGTTTTTAGTGTTTTAGAATATTGGACATTTTGCTGTCGAGTTTGAGTCGAGACTTGAGCCATTTCTTAAATCTTACCTCAGGCTTTGGCTTTGGCTTCGGCTTCATCTCCAGCTATATCTCCAGCTATTTACCCCAGCTCCATCTGAAGCCTTGAATACTTGAACAAAATGAACAGGCTCTGGCTATGGCTTCAAATAAGACTTGGATGTACCTCTAGAAAAATAATGCATCTCAGATCTAGCAACGTGTTATGAACTTAGGGAACCCTTAGCCAAAGCCTAGGTTTGAGAAATGGCTGAAGCCATGATTCATATAACTCATGTACTAACCTGACACCTTAACTTTCACTTCTCACTGTTTGTCAGTCTAATTGTCTCTTTGTATGCTTGTCCATTTTTGAATGCTACCATTTGTTTTAGGTAGTTTATTGGTGAGTCAGTTAATTGTTTGTTGGATTGCTTGTCAGTTGTTTGGTTGTCTAGTATAGTTGGTTGGTGTGATGATTTTTTTGTTTATGTTTTTGACTACCTATTCACTTGTTTGTTATTTGTTTTGTTGGTGTTTGAGTATTGGAGGATTTGGTTTTGTCTGTATTCTGTGTGGTAAATTCAAGTCTGGACATGGCGCTTACTAACAATAAGATAAATTGAATAAATATGAATGTGCTCAAAGTTACAATTAAAACGATGGCTTTTCACTATTTTCTTATGACTTGGATGACAGATTGAGCTCCAAATTGTACAGGTTTATTATGAACACTGCCTACAGCCCGCTTTGGCCAGTGCTATACAGGGCAGCCCCAAAAAATATACAGAAAGGCATACTTCCACTACCTTTAGAGTCAAACCACCTGTACCGATGGATGGAGAATTTTTCTAGAAGAAAAATGATACTAAGACCTCCCAATTCGGTCCAGTAGTTTTTGCTCCAGAGCCTATTTTGTGAAGCAAAGTCGGGTCACTTGGCCATTTGTTCCATGCAGAAAAGAGCATAATGATAGCACACAAGTATAACAAAAATATCCAACTTCATTATTAAACTTAACAGAAACCCTCGCACACATCTTTCATATGGGTATTATTACTTAACAATTAATCCCTCTGTCCAATTAAGTCAAATTCGTGGGCGTGGTATACCTCAGGAGCAAATGACGCCCAACTTTGTTTCACAAAATAGGTTCTAGAACAAAAACTACTATCTTGGTATCATTTTTTCTTTTTAATAACAAAACTACCCATCCATCGGTATAGGTTGTTTTGAGTCTCAGGGTAGTGGAAGTAGGCCGTTCTGTTTTTTTTTTTGGGGGGGGGGGGGGGCCCACCCTGTATAGGGATGTGCATCCAAACCGTGTACCCAAGTACACGATTGCTAATGTCAGGAACCGGTTAAAAAATTTAGTACCCGTAACCGAATTAACGTATTACTGAGGAATTTCTCAGACAATGAAAGAGAACGTTTTTGAATATCATTTATGGGCAATTTACACCATAAAGCTATAGAGCTCACACACTTGCACACTTGGAATGCAGTACCGGCAGAATTATTAAAATCGGGGCATTTAAATAAAAGTTATGATAATTGTAGTTTTCTTAGATGATCCAGCACTATTGTAGAAATCAAGCGATAAAGTTTGTCCTTCATTTCCGCACCGCTTTATTTCCGCAACGGCTCACGATTAGGGGGTAGCATTGGTATCTCCTAAAAGTGTGTTTCATTGGTTTAATTTGTAGAATATATCAGTCAGATCGGCCAATCAATGAAGAGTTTAGATCACAAGCTTTAAATTGAAGTTTGTTAAGTTCAGGAATCGAATAGTTAATGAATCTTATGAAGAAAACTAAACACAAATTCTGGTGATTATCAGTTACCTTACTAGAATCTTTTTAAAACATTTTATTGTACTAAAAAAACAAACAAAACCACCAAAAACATAGTATGATTTTATTTTACATAAATTAGCATTTTAAGCAATAAAATAAAAATCAAAACGGAGGAATGCTCAAAACGGAGGAATGCGACTTCCGACTGGTCCCTTGTAAGAATGGCACAAATGCTCCCTAACTCGGGTCTTGATATTTTTCCTCTCGTTTACAGATATTGATGAATGTGCAAGCGGGCCATGCGTTACTGGTCAGTGTACTGATGGCATCAATAGGTTCACCTGCTCCTGTCCTATCGGCTATGCTGGGACCCGATGCGAATTCAGTAAGTAACTCCTGATGTGTTGCTTCAGTACTTTGCAATTGAAAGTTAACACTGTAAATGGAAATGGACATTTTTGTGAAAAGAATTCACATTCACATTCACATTTCATATAACTTTTCCCCCTGTGAATTCAAATGGGAAATTATTTTCCCACTTTTGTGAAAAGGTGTGAAAATGTTTTCCCACTTTTGTGGAAAGGCGTGAAAATGTTTTCCCACTTCTGTGAAAAGGCGCGAAAATGTTTTCCCACTTTGGGAATTTTTTTTCACATTTTGTGAAATGAAAATGAATTCCCTGGGAAGAGAAAAGGTGTGAAGAGAAATTCCCATTTTTAGGTTAACTTTCAATTGCAATGTACTGTATATTTTTTTTTTAAATCCTGGTCTTTTGCATACCAAGATTTCATTTATTTTGCACTGAATACGGCCCAGATTTAAGAAAATCTGGATCTCTGTTGCTTCTGCACCAATTCCAACGAGCAAAAGAAGGGGAATGTAGTCTTGTCACAGGATAATAAAACAAATGTTGCACTAGATATTGCATTTGTTTCAAATCCATGTGTGTTTAGGCCATTAAGGAATCATTTAATCTACCTAACCAGTCGTTCGGTTGAATGTTGGTCACTTTTGGCACCTAGCCAATTCTGCACCCACCAACTTGGTACCTAGCCAGTACCTAGCCAGTACCTAGCCAGTACCTAGCCAGCACCTAGCCAGTACCTAGCCAGTACCTAGCCAGTACCTAGCCAGTACCTAGCCAGTACCTAGCCAGTACCTAGCCAGTACCTAACAAACTGATATTGAGTTGGTCGGGTGCCGAGTTGGCAAGATGCCAAGTTGGTGGGTGCCGAGTTGGCAAGATGCCAAGTTGGTGGGTGCCGAGTTGGCAAGATGCCAAGTTGGTGGGTGCCGAGTAGGCAAGGTGCCGAGTAGGCAAGGTGCCGAGTAGGCAAGGTGCTGAAGTGACCAGATTTCATTCAGTTTAGTGATATTAATTGTTCCCTGTTGCTGGTTTAGGGTTCATCCATTAATCCTGCAGAAAATTCAACCTTTAGATATGAGAAAGCTGAAACCCGAATATAAAGTTGGGTTTTCAAAGAAAACTGGCAGGAGCAGGATTTAAACCTGCAAGTTGCAACCTCTGGAATACCGGTGCTCTACCAACTTGAGCTATCTTGCCCTTCGTTAGCGGTTTCCCAAATTGTCGGTGTCTTTTTTGATCACGCTCCAACTTGGGAAACGATAAACCTGGGAAACGACATTGTGGGGATCACTCAATGAGGATAAGGGGTGAGATTTGTCAGGATTTTTCCTGATTTCAGGATTTTTTTCAGGTTTTTTGGTCACATTTTTTACTGATTTCGAATTTTTTAAAAGAATCTCTTTTGATCTCTGGAATTCGAGAGGTATAACCCTAAAGGTGTTTTTACCTGTGAAAGTGGATATAGACCAATAGAAACAGGTATTTTAAGGGGTGCCTTTAGGCAAATACAAACCATAGACCCTAAGTTGCTCTGGGGTCCTCGGTGACCCCCCCCAAAAAAAAAAAAACACTGCAGATTTTGTGAATTTTTTGTTTTCAGCCAATCTCACCCCTGGAGGATACGACTTTTTAACTTAATATCAGCAAACAAACCACAAAATAATTATGTAGCAAGTTTCCCTTGTGGTTTGTTTCACGATATATATAAAGTTGGATTGTTATTTCAAAGAGAAATCTGAACATGTGCAATTTCCTCGTAATCACAATGCAGTCAGTAATCTTCTGAACAATGTTTGGAGTATGACACCTCATGCTAAAACCAGTCACTTCCTGCCAAAAATCTCAATTTGTTTTGGTCTTTTTTCCCCAGACCATTAAGAAGAGTTCAAGAGCTTTAAAATGAACCCTCACCTACAATCCTGGACAAAACTCGTTGGGAACACCCCCCCCCCCCCCCCCCCCCCCACCCCCAATCATTGTTTGTTCGGTGTGGTTAAAAGTCGACAATTGAGGAAATTCGTGCGCAGAAAAAATTGTTATTGGCGCCAAATTCCCTAACAACGGACATCAACACTGGCCGGGGGAAGGGGGGTGGTGGTCTACTGTTGAGGTGTCCCAAGAGTTTTGTCCAAGATTGTAGGTCTATATGTGACGTATTTCTGACATTATGAAATTTTGACAGGGAATCGGAAGAAAACACATTTTCGCTTTTTATCAATTTAAAAATGTTGATGCCATTCCTTAACCCTAACCCCCCTAGACCCTTTTTGCTAGGAATCATCCTCAATCCTCCAAAATATTCCTGTGCTTTAAACACCGTTCATCCTCAATCCTCCAAAATCCTCCGCTTGAAACACCATTCATCCTCAATAATCCAAAGTCCTCTTTTTCTTGAAATGCCATTCATCCTCAATCCTCCAAAATCATCCTCGCTTGAAAAAAAATTCATCCTCAATCCTCCAAAATCCTCCAAAACTGCAAGGAGGATTTTGGAGGATTGAGGTGGGTTATGGTTAAATGTGGGAACAGCCTTGGTTTGGCATGGGCCAGCACATGTGTTTACAACTACAGATGAAGCATGAGCTGCTGAGGCAGGTGTTGCATTACCCTATCCATAATTTTGGTACCCCTCTTTTTTTTCTCAGATGTACAGGAGTGTGTGAGTGACCCGTGCCAGAATGGAGGTACCTGTGTTGATGGAGTCAACTCCTATTCCTGTTCCTGTTTCTTGGGCTGGATGGGAACAAACTGCGAACTCTGTAAGTCAAATGTTCATAAAGAATGAGGAATGGAGAACATCAGAATATTGGGGTAATAATATCAGTTATCCCACGAGCGCCGAGTGGAACACGGAATAATGTAGTCCGTCCGTGTCCCATGTTCCACGAGCGCTCGTGGGATAACGAATTTATTTATTTTCAAGCAAACTTGACGCGCTGTAAAGATAGAACACGCACGGCGCTGTGCGCGAAACCAGAACGTACCACGTACACGCACGCATCAATAACAGTCAGAAGATTTGGCGATTTTATTTGCTGATGAGTAATTACAATTACTTATATTTTCCTAACTCAAGTTAATAACAAGACAATGCAATGAGGATTAAATAATATTAATGAAATAAGTTAATATACTGAAATTCAACATAACCACATTTTCAACTGGAACTTTGTTGATAGACCCATTGGTCTCCATTATTATTATTATTGTCAATAATAATGGAGATCAATGGACAGACCTCTTTACGTACGCCATTCTGAAAACAGGAAAAACAGGAGCTATCCGGAAAACGTAACAAGTGTGCGCCGAAACAGACGTGACGAGCCACATGGGACGCAAATGCGCAGCTTTTGAATTACTAATGGTTTGTGCAGCACTGCGTTTTGCGTATCGCGCAATTCGTGGAATTAGAACAGCGCAATTCGGAGTGTGTATATGGGCCGTGTGATAGCCTATAGGTTATTATCACACTCTCAGCTGCCACGGATCGACCAATCAGGATCGAGGATTCAAGTTTGCTTAAAGATAATATTATAAAGAGATAAATGTGTAATGGCCCAGTGTTTACCATGTCATGAATGGCCAAGGAGGGGAATTGCTGCTTAAACCCATTCATAAAGATGACGGCTATAGCTGCGGTTTGAAACAAAATACCTGGCTGGTTGACATCTATACCAGCATTCTTCTGCGTATTCATTCCATTGTTCGCCTATTGTGTGTGTTACGCTTGGCTGCACAAAACCGTCTGGCATACCGGCGCCCCATTATATAAGCTGTATTCAAGGGGTTAATGGACCAAGGTAGCTGGGTCTATAGGTCTGAAAATTGGGATAATTTCTCAGGAATCTTTTGAAGAAGTATCCTCTATTTAGATCTGGTCCCAGGAAAAATGTAAGGGTACGTGGTAGGGTTGGCAATTCAAAATGTCGCCAACCCTACCACTTGATCATAACCCTCTACCAAGAGTAGTATTCAGCCTTGTATTGGGTGATTTTAGTAAAGAAAAAAGGTTCCATTGAAGCAGATTCAACTAGGTAGGAGGTAATATTGTCAAACCACAAGGGAAAATGACAAGGTAATTTAATTGAAATTTCAAAGTGAACAAAGAAAACTGGCAGTAGCGGGATTTGAACCTGCAACCTCCGGAGCACCGGTACAGTGTTCCGGAGGTTTCGGTGCGAAATTCAAGCCCTGCTTATTCATTTATTCTCTTTTGCTGCCCTTTCCCGACGTAATATTTGTAGCACTGTATGCTCAGTGCTTTCCGAGAGCCTGTGAACAAATTCACAGGCTTACTCGGGTGGGATTCGAACCCACGACTTCCTGCCCGAGTAAGCCTGTGAGCATACAGTGCTTCATATATTACATCGGGAAAGGGCAACAAAGAACAAATCTCTGTTCTAATTTACATCATCATCCCCGACGCAAATTGCATCTTCACATTCATTTATTCTCTTTGGTTCCGATAGCTGTGGATGACTGCCTGTCTGCTCCCTGCCAGAACGGTGGTTCGTGCAGGGACAATCACCAATCATACACTTGCAACTGCATTGCAGGCTTCAGTGGTGTCAACTGTGAAATTAGTAAGTCTTGTCGTTTAACTAAACACCTCACTTTAAAAAGTATCGCAACACTTGAATCAGACCCCATCATTTGAAAATTATAGCTGCGTAATAAAAATGATTGTCCCAAGCATTTTGACACCACATGTTGTGATCTGACATCAATTACCGGAGTAATGATCATTTGAATGATCAAAGGTCGAAGTTCAAAGTGACAGTTAAGCCTATTCAGCCGAGTACTGCCTTGATTCTTGGCGGAGAGCCAATACTGTACCTCCTTTCAAAAGCGCTGCATTAAGTGTCATTTTTGAAATTCGACGTTTGATCATTCAAATGATCATTACTCCGGTAATTGATGTCGGATCATAACATGTGAGGTGTCAAAATGCTCGGGACAAAACTGGGAATTCAAAGGGACCATTCATTTTTATTACACAGTTATGTTTTTCAAATGATGGGGTCTGATTCAAGTGTTTCGATACTTTTTGTGAGGTGTTTATATTCATGGCATCAGTATTGTAGTTAAGTTCATTTGGCACGACAGGCTTTCAAGTATTTCTACTTTTCCTACTTTTTCCTACTTTTTTTTTACTGTGCTCCTTCTTTTCCTACTTTTTTCTTGAAATTCCTATTTTCTCCTACTTGTTCGTCCCACAATTCCAAAAAAATGAAATCTCATTGAATATTTTTCCTAAACAGTGTTACACACTGTCGTACTATCATATGAAAATCACACAATGAAGGGCTTGGGTGCAGGAGTACTGCAACTTTACTTCCAAGAGCTTAGTTGAGGATGGAGCACAAGTGTTGCGAGCACAGAACATGCCAAATGAGGCTTGTGATGCTGTGGACATGGGTGAGTTTTAATGAAAACTGCTCCTGAAAGCCCACAAAAGTCCTACTTTATTCCTGATGTTTTTTCCTCCAAAGTCGTCCTACCTTTGTCCTGTTTCTTTGAAAATTTTGATCCTACTATTCTCCTACTTTTTCACCTGGGTCTGCTTGAAAGCCAGGTACAAGTATGAGTGCTTTTGCCTTGAATTTGAGTGTGAGTAAAACTGGCTTTGTGATTCCAAATGTCTTTTTTTCTTCAGAAGTACTAGTCCAAGTACGAGTAAAATTTACAACCTTACACATGCGTTGTAGTATGGTAAAGCTTCATTTTTGTCTTGAGTTTTTTGAGTCGTGTACATTTGCTGCTTTGAACTAAACCTAAATTCACTTTGTGTCCTCAGATAACAATGAGTGCATCAGCCTTCCATGTTTAAACAGTGGTACTTGCCTAGATGGCATCAACTTATTTAGGTGCGAGTGCCTAAGTGGCTGGACTGGACTACGCTGTGAATTAGGTAGGTGCCTCCCCCCCAAGCCCCCTCCCCACCCTCCCTCCCCACTAGTCTTCCTCAGACCTTCACAAATGTTCACAATCTGCGTCTTGATACTAGCTTTACAAGATGACATCGGAAGATGGAATTTTACAAGGATGATGTAAATTTGATTGAGATTTTTTTCTCTACTTGTGTTTAATAGCACCAGTTGTATACCGAGTGTTTTCCAAAAACTGGGGGGGGGGGGGGAATTCACAGGGTTATTCTAGAGATCCACACCGGCAAGGTTGTTGATCAAGTGGTTAGGATGGCTGCATTAACAAGCAAGAGGTCATGGGTTCGAGTCCTGCCTAAGTATTAAGGCTGTGGATTTTTAGTGCTATATACCATGCTGAGAAGGGCAAAACAAAATCTTGTTTAACTTTACAAGATGAGTTGAAAATTTAGTATTGTTTTTGGATGGAAATGTTTAGTCTGTGGAGTTTTTGATCAGTTTTTGATTTATCCGGATTGTTCCTGATTTCAGGATTTTTGGTGAGAAGTGTTCTAGATTTCCGGAAGATATGTTGGTCCTGAAATTGTTTTTATCATTCCAAAATGACCTCTGCAACCTAAAACCGTCTCCTTTTCATTCTGAAGACCCTTTTTTTTGCAATTTTGAACCGTATCTTTGGTAGAAAATTTTCCATACAAATTAAAAATGCCTCTGAATTCTTGGTGGAGATTTCATTTTCCTCAAATCTCACCCCTATTTTGATATTCCCTGTTTTATTCTTTCCTGTTTATAGTGTTATTCTGGTGGGAGTGCCAATCACCTCAGAAAAACCAAGATTTTCTCTGTTTCTTTGTTTGGTCAATTAACTATTTGCCTTATGATGTTAAGGCTGTGTGCATTATTCTTATGATAATTTCCAGTTTCTTTTCTGTCCGATCTTAGACGTGAACGAATGCATGAGCAGCCCGTGCCTCAATAATGGTTCCTGTATCAACGAAATCAACAGCTATCGCTGCAACTGTCTGTCTGGCTGGGAGGGGCCTCGCTGTAATGTTGGTGAGTTTATCACACAGTCGGGGATTGTCCAACTAGTCGTTAAAGTCATTATAACTAATAGGGGTGATTTACAACACAGAGAACCATCGAGTGGTTGCACTAGAGAAGCCATTTTCAAACTACACGGTGAACAAGTTACCCGTACCACTCCGTTGATCCGTTTGTAAATCTCCAGATATTTCAGAGTAGTAATATTGAAAAGCATTTGGAAGCCTAAGCAAAACAACCGATTAAAATTGTCAAAATTCTTAAGGCCAGTTTATAGTCTGTCGCGCAATGGTCGCACGACTGAAAAATTTACGTGCGATCATCACACACGCGTTTATAGTTATCGCTGACGTGCCAGTCACCAATAGAATTGTATTGTCGGTAAAAAAAAAAAAAAATGATGAATATGCAAATTCCATAGCAGCAAACGAAATGGAGGACCGCATTTTCTCCTTGCTGATGACGGCCAAGCGGACTACAGAGACATTGCTGACAAGAAGAAAAATGCTAGACTACAATTTGAAATAAATACGGTTTCGAAGGCCTATAATGTTATTACAGTGGAACGCCGCTATACTGAACACCGCTATACCGAACATTCGGCTATACCGAACAGCATCCTTAGCTCCCAAATTTTGTGTACAAAACTTACCGAACATTGTTGTTGGAAAAAAAATTGATTATAAAGAAAAATCTACCGGGTATTTGGGCTGTTTGTAATTTCCAAATGGCTGCAGCTTTGTGTTGAAGAATGACAGGTGGTTATTATTTCCCCAAGGAATAGAAGAGAAAAGCCAACTGTTGCCTTAGAATTCGGTAAGCTTAGAAAGTATGAACGTGTTACATGATTCAATGGCCGGCACATGTTCAAATACAAGAGGGCGCTATTGCAAGAGGGCACTATTTAAAAGAACGGACACCATGTTGGCGGACGGGCGGCTAAAAATCGCTATACTGAACAAAATCTGTGGATCCCGCGATGTTCGTTATAGTGGCGTTCCACTGTATTTAAAAATGTCCACTAAAAAAATAGAAAAACCTATCTGCTTCTAGAAACTAAGGAAACACAGTCTTGGTTCGGTTCTTGAAGCTGAGGAAGCTGACGAAACCGTCTAAAATTCCCTCAAATTTATTGATCTTTCTATAAAACTTGATATTTAACTTGCTACTATTTCTTTCCTTTTTCCAATGCGTGATCCTCACATCTAGGAATTGAAATTGGTGCACATTACGCGTATTTTGCGTGCTTTATCGCGAATGCGCGCGAGGATTATAAACTGCCCAAAACCGGCTTCAGTGTCCGGCGACAATCAGCGTCCGGCGTTCACCATCGTGCGACCAACTATAAACCAGCCTTTAAAAGTTCATGCATATCATAGTAGTTCGCTTCTTGCAAGTAACGCAGACTGCTGAAACGGCTGTTGATTTTTTTAATTCACAGTGCAAAAAGTGGCCTTTCAATTTGACAAACTGTGTTGATATAAAGAAATGAAATTTATATCTGCTAAAATGACAAAGTTATGGGTTATCCCTTCCAGAGTTGTAGTCGAATCCCTGCAAGTCCTTTCACAAGTCCTTTCGCAAATCCAGTCAGAAAGTCCTTTCGCAAGTCCAGTCAGAAGTCCTTTCATAAAGCCGGTCACAAGTAACTGGATGAACAATGACAAAGGAATGCCTTTGTCAAAGCTCATTTGAATAGCTTGTGATTGGAGTGCTTCTGATGGACTTGCAGGGACTTGTGATGGACTCGACTACATCCCTGATACCTTCTAACCCATTTAAACACGCTCCAACTTTTGTGAGTTTTAACTGTCTCTTCCTGAACCATTTTATAATTTAACAAAATGCAACTTTGTAATTGTATGTGTGTAAAGCATTTCATCTCAGCCTTTGATTATTATTGCCCTAGAAAGATCATATTGCCCTGCCAAGTTGTCACAGCTTTGTGACTTCTCAGTGACTTCTTTAACTTTTCAGAAACTAACGAATGCATGCCAGTGACAGGAAATCCGTGCTATTCTGGTGGTACCTGCGTTGACATGTTCAACGCGTATGTCTGCAACTGTGCACCTGGCTACACAGGGATCAACTGTGAACAAGGTAAGGGAAATGATCCAGGATTGAACCATGGAGTTACACCGGAAAGGGAAGGAAAATGATCCAGGATTGAACCATGGAGTTATACTGGAAAGGGAAGGGAAATGATCCAGGATTGAACCATGGAGTTATACTGGAAAGGGAAGGGAAATGATCCAGGATTGAACCATGGAGTTATACTGGAAAGGGAAGGAAAATGATCCAGGATTGAACCATGGAGTTATACTGGAAAGGGAAGGGAAGGGGTCCAGGATTGATCACCTGAATTTATTTGCTGATTAAACTGGAAATGTTTCAGAGGTTTTCCTATAAACCTGTGAATGCTGTATTTAATCTGTTGTGTGACTTTTTGAGTTCACTCCGTAATTAAAACTGCTATGTCAGTGCTCTGTCGGAAAACTTCAATTCATTCTATTTCTCCTACTTAACAAATAATAGAAGAAAAATATATTTGAACGAGAGTAGCACCTACTACCCTGCTATCTATTTAGAAAAAAACATTAAACCAATTTTTAAACTTTCACTCACAATAGTGCATAATTTTGTTAAGTCATTCTTGGGAAAAATCTGAAATACATAAGAAATGCAGAATAGTGTCTAAACCAGAAACTGTAAATGTGTTAATATTGCTGGTTTCAGATATCGATGAATGTTCCACCGTACCGTGTCTAAATAACGGTGCCTGCACCAACCTGGTCAATAGCTACAGCTGTACGTGCCCACCCGGTTACATTGGAGAAAACTGTGGCGTGGGTAAGTTTATACATGACATGAAATGTGACCTGATCGAGAGAAATGAGTCACAGGTCATCTAAACTTTTTATCAGTTTATAGAGGTGGCACAACGATTCATTTTTACCAAAAACCCTGTGTTTGTACGACTTTCCGCTGCCAAGTTATGACATAACTGATGATGTGGACAAGAACTTAATTCTGTGAAAAATGCTTGTTCAAGTTTGCAATTTCTCGTGCACATCGAAATAAATTGAAATTTTTTCCTTGTTTTCCCATAAACAATATGTTTGAGCTATCCATTGTTTTTCTCTCAAAGTGTTGTCATATGTATACCAAGGCTGGACATGTTTACTGGACAGTAACTGAAACACCAATGCGTTGGCATTTAAAATGCCACCAAAATGCATCTTAAAGCAGAAATTTGGGACGAAACCTTGGAATAAGAGAAATTTAGGTTTTACAAATTGAACTTGAGCATGGTTCTAGGAGTCAAGCCTTTCATTCATGACATTGGAAGTGCCCTCATCACGCTGCAATATGATTAAAAGAAGGGGCCAACTTCAGCTTAGAAAATGGCTCTCTGCGTTGCCATAGAAATGTTCTACATGAATTTTCATTTGTATCTATACAGGGTGGTAAAAAAAACCACCGGAACGGCATACTTAAAACACAAATGATATCAAGATCTCCCAAATCGGTTCAGTAGTTTTTGTTCTAGAACCCATTTTGTGAAACAAAGTTAGGGGTCATTTCGTCCCGAGGTATATAACATGCTATCATCATGCTCTTTTCTGCATGGAACAAATGGCCAAGTGACCCGACTTTGCTTCACAAAATAGGCTCTGGAGCAAAAACTACTGGACCGAATCGGGAGGTCTTGGTATCATTTTTCTTCTAAAAAGATTCTCCATCCATCAGTACAGGTGGTTTGACTCTAAACATAGTGGAGGTATGCCGTTCCTTTTTTAAAAAGCAAAAGCACCTAGTTGAAAACAGAAAATAATATTTATATAATTAATTTTCTGAAAAACATTTATTATAGAGTTGGGACCTTCTTTCAGTCAGGTTTTATAGACCCTTGTGTCCAGCTGTAATTGATGACATGCTGGTATGCCAAGACAGGCTTGTGCAGCCAAGCATAATGCAAACAATAGGCAAACAATGGATTGAGTACACACAGGAATGTGCATATAGATGACAACCGTCGTCTATAGATGACAACCGTCGTCTATAGATGACAACCGTCGTCTACAGATGACAATCGTCCTGTTACATAGACATGGTTTTTAATTCAAGAAAATGGTACTCTGGAGACTGTTGGCACTAATTTCGTTCTTGAGAGCTACAAAAGATTTCCAGGAATATTTTACAAATTCACAAATGTTTAAGTTCTTCTTTCTTCCCTACCTCACCCCATCAGAGGACAACCCATGCGCAAGCACGCCGTGCATCAATGGGGGTACATGCAACAGTCGCATCAGCTACTTTACATGCAGCTGTCCACCAGGCTTCATAGGTACCTACTGCGAGCGAGGTAGGTGTTATGCCATACGCTTGTGAGTTCTGTGCCAAATTTCTGCCTACTAGAAGCAAAATATTACTTCTTTAAACGGGGGTTCCCGCAGAAATCTTAAATTCCATGACTTTCCTGGGAAAAATAAGTTTTTACTATGACTAATTTGAAAGCTATTTTTACATTTACACTTTTTACAATACACGTGTATTGGTTGTGTGAGATTCCATGGCTTTTTAGTGGCTGTTTTCTTGAAATATCAATTTTCCATGACTCTGTAAAAAAAACAAATTCCATGAATTTCAATGATACTTTAAATTCCAGGATTTTCCATGATTTTTCATGACTGCTGGGAACTGTGTTAAAGTTTAGTTTGTGTGAAGTACAACACTTTTTCTGTATAATGGTTTTATGTTTTAGGTTTTTGTTTTAAAGAGGAAATCGTGACTTGAGCGACTTTGGTCCAGACGAGATCATCCCACAAACTTTGTGTGAAGAATTTTTTTTATTGAAATCACCCAACACCAGGCTGAAAGCCACTCTAGGTAAAAGGTTACAATCAGAGGTGGTAGGGTTGGCCAACCTACTACCCTTACGGTTTTCCTGGGCCCACATCTAAATATTTTTTCAACAGATTCCAGAGAAATTATCCCTGTGTTCAGACCTATTGACCCAGCCGGTGTAACTTCAGACGTCGGTGAGACCGACTCACCTCCCCCGAAATACAGTTTCTTTTATGAACAAATCCCACCACTGCCTGCAAATAGTTCCATAGTTGAAAAGTTTAACGTCTTTTCCAGGTCACATTTTGACCAATTGGAAAATTGAATGTATATCCGAGGTATTTATGATTTTTTTTCTTCATCTTCAGATTTTGATGAGTGTCAGGTCAACCCGTGTCAGAATGGAGGATTCTGCAACAACATACAGGGCAACTATACCTGCACATGTCAGTCTGGTTGGACAGGCAATAACTGTCAACAGAGTAAGTTTCACTTCAGTGTCACTGTACTATACACTATTAGGGTTGCAGAAGGTTGGGAACTTTCTTTGGAAAGTTTCAATATTTTTTTTGGGGGGGGGGACCTAAATGTAGTACCCCTTCCCATCTATCATTTTGTAATATCTGCATTATATTTAGCTCTGTATGAACATTCCATTACCAGGGTTTTAAGATCAACAGATTTCTTACTATCAGTGTAGCCCCAACCTAATTGTAGCCCAGACCCTGTACCTAAATGTAGCCCCAACCTAAATGTAGCCCAGACCCTGTACCTAAATGTAGCCCAGACCCTGTACCTAAATGTAGCCCAGACCCTGTACCTAAATGTATAGCCCCAACCTAAATGTAGCCCAGACCCTGTACCTAAATGTAGCCCAGACCCTGTACCTGAATGTAGCCCCAACCTAAATGTAGCCCAGACCCTGTACCTAAATGTAGCCCCAACCTAAATGTAGCCCAGACTCTGTACCTAAATGTAGCCCCAACCTAGATGTAGCCCAGACCCTGTACCTAAATGTATAGCCCCAACCTAAATGTAGCCCAGACTCTGTACCTAAATGTAGCCCCAACCTAAATGTAGCCCAGACTCTGTACCTAAATGTAGCCCCAACCTAAATGTAGCCCAGACCCTGTACCTAAATGTAGCCCCAACCTAAATGTAGCCCAGACTCTGTACCTAAATGTAGCCCCAACCTAGATGTAGCCCAGACCCTGTACCTAAATGTATAGCCCCAACCTAGATGTAGCCCAGACCCTGTACCTAAATGTAGCCCCAACCTAAATGTAGCCCAGACTCTGTACCTAAATGTAGCCCCAACCTAGATGTAGCCCAGACCCTGTACCTAAATGTATAGCCCCAACCTAGATGTAGCCCAGACCCTGTACCTAAATGTATAGCCCCAACCTAGATGTAGCCCAGACCCTGTACCTAAATGTATAGCCCCAATCCAAAATGCAGCATACGCATACAAAAATTAGTCGCCAGCAGCCGATTTCAGCCGAAACTTTATGCAATTGCGAAACTCAACTTACGCTACAATTTATTGCGTAAGTTGCGCAACATCTGTAACATTTTTAAAATCGATTTCACGAAAGATACGCAGTGCGTAAGTCGCTGACTTGCACCACAAATTATGGCGTAACTTACGCACTCGTTTTAGGTGGCTTACGTTGTCCGTAAAAACTAAAATGATGACTTAGCTAGCTGAGCGTGAGCATTAGTAGTGCCGTTAGTTGCTCAAATAATTTATTAAATTCACTAGATTATTTCAGAGAATAATGAAATGATCATCCGCTACAGGTTTACCTGATATTTCTGAAAGTTGCCATCAATTTTTTTTTTAGAGCAAAAGGTTTCAAAAGTAAAAACCTTTATTTCACGACTACTGTTTGGTGCATTTTTATTGTTGTACTCAATCAGTCGTCGTAAAAGCGGCATTCAGCCTCGTCCGTGATGTTTAAAAGAAAATATAACATTGCGCAGCTGCGCACCGATTTTATAGCGCAAGTCCTACGCCATGGCGTAAGTTACGCACTGTTTCATGAAATTGGCTGCTGGGCTCTTTTCCTACATGTACATGTTTGGTACTGCAAACTGACAAGAGTTACCGGTAGATAGTTCATGCACTGAAGACATGAGATCCATGTTTTATCCTAAAGTATTATTGTTGGAGGTTTTCAGGGTTTTGGAATGTGAACTGTTGATCATGAAAGTATGGACAACAGCACTCGGACATCTGCAAGTATATAATAGACTGTAAAATTAACCACGGTCAAAAGTCCAAGTGCGAACACGGGGAAGATTTACCCATAATATTTGTTACTATTGTCTTGGTGAAATTTCACCAGAAATAAGTCTGGTGCGAACACGGCTTCATTTTTGTTTCTTTTTGCTCCGCAGATGTGGATGAGTGTGCCAGCAGCCCCTGCATGAACGGCGGTACCTGCACAGACCTGGTCAACGCTTTCATCTGCACCTGCCTGCAGCAGTTCACTGGACTGCGCTGCTTAACGGAGCTGAATGCCTGCCAGTTCAACCCTTGCCTTAACCAGGGTACCTGCATCAACTTCAACACCTACTATCGCTGTTCCTGCGTGGCCGGTTGGATCGGAGACAACTGTGACATCGGTGAGTAGTGACACTGTTAATACGTGTTATCCCAAGAACACGAGTGGAACCATGAAGTACATCTATATGCCATGAGGCTGAAGGTCGATGGGCATGTGGGACACACACATTAAGAGTATTCGTGTTCCATGGGCACGAGTGGGATAATGAATTGATATTCATGCAAACTTGACACAGCAGATCTTAACCAAATGCACATACTGTCCACTTTTCAGTGGCCATCCTGACCACTGAAAAGTGACCACAAATCGTCACAAACACCACGAACTGACACTCTCTAGCGCGTGAGTGCCAGAACCGTATTTTACAGAACAGAGTAATTTTCGTTTTCACGAACTGACACCCAAGTATAGGGGAGCGCGCGCTATTAACCACATTTTCATTTTCACAAACTGAAACCATTCTTAATTTCACGAGTTCAGAGGTTTTCGGTTCAATGTTTCTGTAAACCCACAAGTATACAGATGGAGTAGATTCATGTCAAAGCTGTTCAAGCGTTTTCTTGGAATGGTATTTCCGCGACATTCTTGCGTGTCAATTCGTGAAAACGAAGTCTTCTCTAGCGAGTCAGTGTCCGATGTGCGCGCGCACACCTGGGTGTCAGTTCGTGAAACCAAAATTTACTCAGTACGCGGTTTCACGAACTGACACCCAGGTGCGCGTGAGTGTCAGTTCGTGAAAACGGTGACGAAATGTGTGTTGATGAGGTTGTATGATGTGCTTGCAGAGTAAAATGCCTGCCACTTGAAGACTTATAAGCTTTTGAAGATTTGAGACACTAGTTGTTTCCTTTGAGAAGTAAATGGGAATAAAAGAGTAACACTGTCTGTTCTCTACACCTACCTAAATGTAGCCCAGACCCTGTACCTAAATGTATAGCCCCAACCTAAATGTAGCCCAGACCCTGTACCTAAATGTATAGCCCCAACCTAATTGTAGCCCAGACCCTGTACCTAAATGTATAGCCCCAACCTAAATGTAGCCCAGACCCTGTACCTAAATGTATAGCCCCAACCTAGAAGAGTAACACTGTCTGTTCACACCTACCATGCTGCATTTGTAATTCCTGAAGCTGGTAAGTATTGTCTGAATTCACAGTGTACACATTTCAGTATAGTTTCATTGTTGCCTTTAGTGATTATTTTGTGTTGTGTTTAGCGATATTTATCAGAGTTGTAGTCAAGTCATTATAAGTCAATCACAAGTCTTGTCGCAACTCAAATCACAAGTTATATCTTCAGTCGAATCACAAGTTGTATTGCAAGTCTCAAGTCATATCACAAATCACAAGTCAAATCACAAGTCAAGTCACAAGCTTTTCAAATGAACTGGTACAAAGGCGTTCCTTATTTACTTAGGATTGACTTGTGATTGACTTGTCATGCGACTTGTGATTGACTTGACATATGACTTGAGATTGACATGTGATTTGATTTGTGATTATAACTTGTGATTTGGTTTGTGATTGAATTGTGATCTGACTTGTGATCTGACTTGTGATCTGACTCGTGATTGTACTTGTGATTGTACTTGTGATTGTACTTGTGATTGTACTTGTGATTGTACTTGTGATTGTACTTGTGATTGTACTTGTGATTGTACTTGTGATTGTACTTGTGATTGTACTTGTGATTGTACTTGCGATTGTACTTGCGATTGTACTTGTGATTGTACTTGTGATTGTACTTGCGATAGACTTTTATTACAAATTCAGTGTTGCATTTGCATGTACAGATGTATGCCCACTCACCCACAGCATGTAGACTCGTACACAGTGAAACGCACATGTCCTGTGGTGCTAGTCACAAAATCACCCATTCCATAAAATTCTGGAATGCTACATTTTGTTTACAGTAATATTTTACATCTTTATCTTTGCTGTCAGTTCATTGTTTACGTGCATTGAAATTGGATGCAGTGAATAGGATGGTAAAATCATGCCCTGTGAGTGAGTTTTCACAGCCCCTTGCGAGACTAGACATGTACCGCAAAACACAATAGCGTATGAAGGACGCATGCCGTGCTGTAAAACAACTGTTGTATCTTTCACTCAATCTTGGTTTATCTTCTTGTCCTTCCCACAGCAACTAATGAATGTGCCCAGAGCCCATGTGCCAATGGAGGTACCTGCACTGACCTGCAGGCCGACTATGTCTGTATGTGCCTCCCTGGCTACACTGGAAGAAACTGCAATGGAAGTAAGTCAAGTGTTCTCCCTGTACATGTATACGCATAAGGAAGCTGTTGGGAAAATAACCACCTTAATCCTTTTCTTAATCCTTTCCTTAATCTTTTCCTTAATCCTTTCCTTAATCCTTTCCTTAATCCTTTCCTTAATCCTTTCCTTAATCCTTTCCTTAATCCTTTCCTTAATCCTTTCCTTAATCCTTTCCTTACCACATTGTTTGTTGGCTTATCTTCCCCCAATACCACATTCTTTGTTCAGTCAAGCATGAAACCACTCATGCAGAAACCACATGCATTCTCCTGAAGACTTCAGAGCATACTGACCCGAAGGTCCAGTTTATACCTCTGGTTCTTTTCAGAACCATTCTCTCATTTGAGAAATATTTCCACATTCAAGGGGTAAAGGCCGGATGTGAAAACAAAATAAAATGGATGTCATGAAACAGTCACCTTGAAGATTCACACCACTTGGATTTAGTTGCAACTTTTGTAAATTTGCAGTGCGAATACTTGCCATTGACGTTCACATGGAAAGCGAACAGGGTGTAAGACTTTGTCTGTTAAAAGACAAAATGTTTTTTCACTTTTTTATGACTTGAGATGATGGATCGAGCTCAAACTTCCACGGTATGAACGCCGAGTGCAATTTCTCTTCCAAAGCTATATCATGCCTTTAATAAAGGTGCTTTAAGTTTGTATGTACCGTCTGGAAAAGTTGCCAAAAAAATTGCCGTTATACAAATTTGTGAAAGAAATCAGATTTTGTAATACACTTGCTCTACTTAATGCAACTCATTTGTTGACTTTTTGGCCAGAATACTGTTACTGCATGCATAGTCTGTTGATTGTTGTTTATTTTTTATGGTCGCCCAATACCAGGCTAAAAGCCACTCTAGGTAAAGGGCAACAACAGAGGCGGTGATGGGGTTGGCCATTTTAGGTTGCCAGCCCCACCACCCTTATGGTTGCCTGGTTCCAGATCTAAATAGAGGATAAATCTTCAATAGAATAGAAATTATTCAAATTTTCAGACCTGTAGACCCAGGCGAGGTAGCTTCCACCGTTGGTGAGACCAGCTTAACCCCCCGCCCCCCCTGCCCCCCCTGCCCCCCCCCCCTTATGTCGGAGGTTGACTGTTTAACCCCTTGCATCCGAATGACATCTATAGACGTCTATAGAAAATTTCTACCAGGCCGGATGACGTCCATACACATTCTCTGCATTTTCAATCCATTGTTGGATTATTGTGTATGATAGGCTTGGCTGCACAAGCCTCTTGTTTCCATTTCACTTGGCTGCACAAGCCGACATGGCACCCCATTGACCCCATTATAACACCCGTACTCAAGGGGTTCACTCTAATCCTTTTTTCAGATATAAATGATTGCTTGATTCCACGCTGTCAGAATGGTGGAGCATGCATAGATGGCATCAACAGTGTGACCTGTAACTGCCGACCTGGGTTTACCGGAGACTTTTGTGAATCAAGTAAGAAACCGAGCCAATATTGAACATGCTGTGTCCGTGCTATTTGAACGTGGCACCCCAAAAATATAGTTTCAAATTGTATTTCTAATTTGTTAGCATTAGATGAAGTTTTCAATGAGACATTCCACACAAAAAGTGGCTCAGGACTGATAAGTTTCACAATTAGAATTCAACGTAGTGTACATGATTGGTCATTGTTGCAATTTTCAGAAATGGGTGGATTTGGGCCGGGTTAGTATTTTATAGAAAATATCGTTCCACTGACCTGTTTAAAGTTTTGCGTTCTTGGATGGCGAAAAAAACGAGAGAAAAACGGCGTTCGTTTTCAACCGTCGGGCAGTAAGCTCACGTGATTTGTTATAACGCCCTCTTGTAAAATACGCCCATATCTGTAAATATGATCATTTTCAATTAGTCACATAACAGGTACATAGGCCAAGCGGTACGTACGTGTCGTGCGGCGAACGTCTGCATGCACTGGTTACAACACATCGCTTCGGTACACCATGCGTGCGACACGTACACACACACACGTACTATAATAGCAACGTTGCACCCGTTTTCTGATTGTTAACCCATTTTAGACACAACATGGACTAACTACATTCGGTCAATAGAGGGCAGTATCCTTATTTTTTCAAACGATTGTTCGGCCGAACAATCGTTGGAAAACGATATAAATTTCCACTTTTCTTGAAAACGACAGCACACCTGGTGCCATCATTTCACAGGATAATTGAGACTGCTATTAACTTACAGTCTAGTCAGGTATTTTGTAATAATTCAGTAAAAAAAAAAATTGGGAGGATTACCAATCGTGTACACTACCTTTAAGAGCGGGACGCATTCTTACAGGTGTCGTTCAGATGGAGGGCTAACTCTCGAGATAGCCACCAAGCTGGCTAGCTCCACCTAAAAGAGTTGTCGTCAGAACGCAATTGAGCTCCCTTTTTAAGCCAGCTCCGGGGCTAGCCAGCTCCAGTGCTAGCCAGCTCCGGGGCTAGCCCTGAAAATTTGTGGGGGTCTGGCCTGCTTTCAGCTGAGCGGGGGCTTCTTGTTACGACCTAGCTCCACCGTAATTTGTCGTTTGGACGCAACTGACCCAGCCCACAATGAGGGATGTAAATGTACCATCACCCGATGAACACATATTACGTAACATATTTGGAGACCTTTGAGCTCCACTGTAACTCTAGCTCCGGAGCTAACCATCACTGTATGAACGTGAGCACATTTTAGATTTGATCACTAGCTCTACAGAACCCCCGTTGAGTTCATTAATTGGAAAAGGGCTAGCTCAAAAGCTGCCCTCCATCTGAACATACCCACAGTGCGAACGTAGAGGGTAATCTTCATTTGCTGTATCATACCTTTCAAATTGGTCTCCTTCGCTCGAAGTAAAATCTAATTTATTCAGGTGAAACCCAAAAAAATTAACAATTCAAACGTATTGTTTTGTACACAATTCTACAGATATAAATGAATGCATCAGTTTCCCATGCCTGAATGGTGGCTCATGCAGAGACCTAATCAATGGTTACAGCTGTAACTGTCTCGTCAAGTGGACCGGCCTGAACTGTGAAACAAGTAAGTATGCCATGGACACATTCATTCGAGCCAACTTCCCTGAAGTTAATCTGTGAAATGGGTCTTTCCATAAATTTGGGATCCAAAAGAGGGAAATATTTTGGGTGACCTGTGTAATTTCCCATCAAGTATCATCAAAATTGACTTCACACTTTGTTTTTACTTGTTTGGCAGGTACTTTGCTTTACACAATCACCCTTGGAGATAGAAGGCATTAAAGAATGTGTCCGGAATTGCAGAATCCTATACATGTCACTCACTATGTAACAGGGACACCAAAAATATCACACTTTTGGACCCCACATTTATGGAATGACCCAAATACATTTTAATTAACTAGCTGTTTATCAGGTTTTTGTGTGCATATTTTTCTCTTGCAAGTCTTGCGGTTTTGACCCATATCAAAACGTGTGGTATTATCCATAGTAAGTTTTGCTATAGTTTGATTACTTTGGCTGCAATTTTGGCCTAAAATGACACATTTCTCGATGGTTTTCACCGATGTGAAAATATATTTCTCCACCTATGCCTTTCACTGTGTTCTTTATTTTTCAGTAATACCACATGTATTACAATTGCAGTGCCTAACCTTTTAGTTAGAATTACATCTCTGATGTCTATCAAACATCTTTCGCTAGAACATAATTGTTTTTAGTAAAAAACAAATGTGTTTGTTATATCTCCGTCTTGGATACTGTATTTTGATTGGCCTAGAACGATCACGTGTCTGGTCTATAAAAACTATAATTGTTTTTATCATTCCAAAATGACCCCTGCAACCTGAAACAGTCTTCTTTTCATTCTATTGACCCCTTTTTTTTGCAATTTTGAACCGTATCTTTTGGTAGAAAATGCAGTTTTCTGATGCATTTTTCAACAACGGCATACAAATTAAAAAAGGGGGTGAGATTTGTCGGGATTTTTCTTGATTTCAGGAGTTTTTGTCGGGATTTCAGAATTGTTAGGAATCTCTTTTGCAATCTGGAATTCCTGAGGTGTTGTCCTAAAAGTGTTTTTACCTGTAAAAGTGTATGTAGACCAATAAAAACGGATATTTTAAGGGGGCGCCTATAGGCAAATACAAACTATATGTTGATCTGGGGTCCTTGTGGATTATTTTTGGCCAATCTCACCCCTGGTACAACCACAGTGAATCACCAATAAGCCAGTTCGGTATTTCAACTGCGCATGTGCACAGTGACTTTTATCCTGAATGACCCGCGTGAGCTAGCCCGCGCGTGTGAATGCAAAAGGTGGTCACACAACGCGCACGTGTTAAATTCAATCAGAATGGGCGTTCGCGTTACATTGCGTGACATTACGTCAGCAATTTTATCCCGAATAACCTTTGACCTTTGTGATACCGAACTGGCTGATTCTGCATTGAGTGATGAACACAGAAGCAGTATAGACCTTTATCATGGGACAGCCATTTTGTTTTTCTCCTATTAAAATCAATGTAACCAAACCGAGGCTGGAAGGACAAATGGTCTGGCACCTTCATTCATTAATTGGAATCACTATGCATAATTGCTAATGCATACAGGGAACAAGACAAAGATGGTGACGGCATGATAAAGGTCTATTGAGGCTCCGTTTCATGACTGCAATAATACCACACTACCTATAAAGTCACTACTGCATTCGATTCATGGTTTGATTTCCCCCTCAGCTCTGAATGAATGCGGAAGCGACCCCTGCTTCAATGGTGGAACCTGCACGGACCTCACTGATTCGTTCAGCTGCTCTTGCACACCTGGTTGGACCGGTACACTCTGTAATGAGGGTAGGTTTACTAATAGTGTACATAAGTGTAATGTTGTTTCAGTGTAAACCACGTCCACTTTTACATAGATAGGATCTGAACATGATCTGCAGCTCTATGGGAATGCATTGCCTAATTATATCTCTTATGATTTATTCGTCAAACAATCTACTACAAGGGAAACTGACAATTTGGGAGACCGGCAACATAGGGCAAGATAGCTCAGTTGGTAGAGTGCCGGTATGGTATTCCGGAGTTCGCAGGTTTGAATCCCGCTCCTGCTGGTTTTTTTTGTTCACTTTGAAAATCTTATAATTAATGCAAGAAATTACACTGCACCAGACTTGTTTTCAACATCGTGCACTGCAAAGGTTACATTTGTGCCGTTTCATTGGAAAAAAAAAATCACTTTTGATGAGGGTGAAAAGAAAAACAATATATCCACTGTACGCGTAATTCAGGGTTCCCACAGTCTTGGAAAATTATGAACAATCCTGGAATTTCAAGCTGTCAAGGAAAGTCATGGAGAAGTCATGGAATTTTGATATTTTACAAGAAGTCATGGAACACTGATATTCCTTGAAAATTGCATAGAAAAGTCACAGAATCTTGCACAACCCACACACGATGATGCCTACAATTTCGCAATGCGAGTCTTCCAGTTTGCATTCCAGTTCTCATGATGCATGTTTATTTGTTGCATGTTCGATGCAACATTGCGACAGACGCTGCTGTGGTGCTCAGTGGTCTTGTGTCAAACTAGAAGTCTGAATAGACCTTTGTTTTCCTTGTGATGACTGTCCAGTGTATTGTGAATAGATGTAAAAGAATTGGTCATGGAAAACCTGAATTATTCCTGGAAAGTCATGGAAAAGTCATGGAATTTCATTTGAAGATATCTGTGGGAACCCTTGTAATTACAGAGTTAATTATGTTAACCTAATATAAAACTCATCAGCACGAAGACCCGGTTTGAGATATTTGAATGAAAGGAGGTTCTTGACAAATAATCTGCCCAAGGGAGCTGTAAGGTGTAAGGTGTAATTGTCTTGTTGCATAACTTTACAAAGGAATGTTTTATTAAAAAGAAATGACAATGCTTTGTTTCAAGTGTTTTGGGGAATCTTTTAATCAAGGTCAGTCAAGTGGGTAAATATGTGTTCTCAAATAAATAGATTTTGTGTATGCTATCTTTAAACTGTTAAATACGGACGACGGCGATAGCCCCGGTTTGAAAAAGACCACCTGGCCGTTGTCGTCTATATGCGTATTCCTGCATGTATTCAATCCATTGCTTGCATTATGCCTGGCTGCACAAGCCCATATGACATGCCGGCATCCAATTAATAACATCCAGACAGCAAGGTTACGGTTCAGAGGCATAATGTGCAAAAGGGAATGATATTTATCACCACTTGCACCATTCCATACTTAAGTTGTGTATAAGCAAATGTTCTAAACTTTTGAGATATTTGAATCAGGGGTGAGATTTCTCAGGATTTTTCCTGATTTCAGAATATTTTTTTGTCAGAATTTTTAAGGAATCTCTTTTGAAATCTGGAATTCCTGAGGTAAGATGTTTTTACCTGTAAAAGACTAATAGAAACGGGTATTTTAGGGGTGCCTTTAGGCAATTACAAACCATAGACAGTATGTTGACCTGGGGTCCTTGGCGACCCCCTTACACTGCAGATTTCGTGTATTTTTCCTTTACGGCTAATCTCACCCCTGTTAATAAATTCCGGCCAAAATTTTGTTTCCATTTTGAACCACTCAGTAGTCTCAGTGTTCAGGCACGCAAATTTTCTTCGGATCACCCGATTTCCTCGTTTTTCACTTCACACTTATGCCATTGAAAATTGAAAAACACTGAACAAAGTCTTGTCAAGATTGGAATTTCCTCGTTTTTTTGGTTAATTCCAAGTTGCATGCCTGAGTGTTTATTTGGAGAACCCTGAGTTCATACTTTGTGTTTCCCCTTTCCCTCCTGACAGATTTCAATGAATGTGACAGCTCTCCCTGTCTGTACGGCGGTACCTGTATTAACCAACTCAACTCATTCACTTGTCAGTGTGCCCCTGGCTGGACAGGACTCATCTGTGATCGAAGTAAGCATAAACGGATAAATCTTCATATGGAAATGATTGTTTATGTCCCACACAGCAGACCGACGTTAGCCCAGCGACATTGGCAAAGGTCGGCACAATTTTTGTTGGTGCGACGTCACTTTATGATCAACATGTGACGTCAGCCCGGCGGCGAAATTCTGACGTTGGTCAGACGTCAGTTTATGGTCAACACGTGATGTCAGGAACTCACCAATCAGAACTATTAAAGGAAATTAGTGTTCACACAAGTCGTGTTAAATTGCAGTTTTTGATCCAAAAACACAATTTCTTAATATGTAATTTGTGTTCAAATAACGATATTGTTTATGGGAAACAATGACAGGATAAAGTGAATATAAAACTTGAGCACAACAGTAGTTTTTAGTGTATGGTAGGTTATCGTAGCATTTGTAATACATAGTAATATATAATAGGTTACTTCCATTTAGTCTGTTTCCCGACAGCAGACCGACGTTTAATTATAACTGTGGATCTAATACATTCCCAGTATTGATGTTCTTCAGTACAGTATTGTTTTTTTTTGCTCCCTACTCTGTGACAGACATTAATGAGTGCGTGAGTAGTCCGTGCAGAAATGGAGGTACTTGCCAGGATGGAATCGACACATACACATGCAACTGTGACCCCGCGTGGACGGGTACCCTTTGTGAAATCAGTAAGTGACCGTTCCCTCTTGACACGTCATCAGGGGTCATCAGGATAGTCCGTCTCAGTGGGGTAGACAGGTTTTTCCGCAGAGGGGGTAAAGAAGAGACAAGTCCATTTCCATTACTTATGACAGACATGATCAACATAGGATTTTTGATGGGGGTGGGAGCGTGTCCCACAAGGGGAGGGAGAAGTCCCCCTTTTCCCCTGTAGCTATGCTACTGATCGATCTATTTTTGTATGGGTATTTATGAGTTTCTAAGACCAAAAGGCCACTCAGGATGTAGGCTACAACAAAAGACAGAAATCACAGGGATAGAAGGTATCTGTTCACATTTCGTTTGAATTGTGAAAGATTTTGAAGAAAAGCAGGTTACACCTGACGAGAGGCGGTACAAGAGAAAAACAAGCACGAATTTGTGCAGGAGCCGCGTCGTCCACCTATGAATCAGTAAAGCATAGTAAATGCTGTAGCGCCCTCTTAATTAAGCCATGTCACGAAAACGAATTTGGCACAAGAAGAAGAAGAAGAAGAAGAATAATAACAACGCTAAGGGACCACTGCCTAACCCATGGTCAAGTCCGGGCCTTCTGGCCTTTAGTCTTGCTAATTGATAAAGCCCTGCCTCTGCCAGGCTAGGCTGGGCTGTGGCCCCTCCCACACTAATGTGTAGTGATTGCTTTTGTTGTCATTCCATTCACGGGCCGGAGATGAAGTCTGGGTGAACAATGGGAGCTGGGTTGGCTCCAGCATTAGTAGCAGTTTATTGTGTACAACCAGGGGATTATAGAAGCCCGAAGGCCTAGGCATTCCCAGGGATTGGCCAGGCTTTTTAACGGCCTGGCCCGACCATGGGTTAGGCAGTGCTCCCTAAGCACTTACAGAAGAACTAGTCTGGTTACCTGACCTCGCTGTTTTTCTGACAATTCGTGGTAAAGCATAGGCGAGGTATAGCCACCACGGTTAAAAATAGATTATGACACGATGTCAGTGCGAATAGCGTCATCATTGGTAACATTTTAAAAATAATACTCTTTCCCACTCCTATGCAAGGGTGTGGCATTTATTTGTGCCTAGGGAAGCTTTGATTCAATTGAAAATTAAACATCATGCACAACAGGTGTTTTGGTTTCTGTAAAATACAAGCCATTTACACTTGGTACTTTAACACACAACCATACTAAAAACATCAACAGTAGCACCCAAATATTGAGAAAAAAAAGAGTTAGGATATTTTTGGACATTGTTCAGATTCATAGGCCTCGTTTTTCATGTAACCTGGTAGTACTGGAAATCAGATAATCCATGTTGCAATCGAACGAAAGAAGGGGTGAAATCAGGCCTCAAAATCCCCCTCTTTGGCTCTTTAATTGTAAGCCAGAGGCGACCGTTTCTTGGCACGTATGGATAGCAAAATGAAAAAAATGGAATATGACAATGAGAGTTTTTATGTTAAAAAACACAACTTGCACAACTTAATATACAATTCCATATTTTCCCTGAACAGGGTACAAATGTACATTTTTAAAAGACAACGGAGAATAATTCTCCTATTATTTATATGTCAACCCACTGATTTATTTTTGGAAGATGTGGCATTCCATACAAAGTTTCGTAGACGCTCTATCATGCAGACAATTATAGTGCCCCCTGATGATCTGCAAGCGAGTCCAACTTTCTTGTAAATATCTTGTTTCTGAATATGCGGTAGATTTGACTTCATCATGATTTGTTCCCGTCCCTCAGATTTTGATGAATGCCAGAGCAACCCTTGCCTGAATGGCGCCTCGTGTCAGGACAGAATCGGTGGTTTCTCTTGTTTCTGTGCGCAAGGATTCACAGGTGTTATCTGCCAAATCAGTGAGTACCACTCAATGGACCTATTGCACATTGGTGCTCAGCCACGCCCTTTTAAAGGTAGTATACAAACATCAAAAACAAAACTACTGAATTATTCCGAAATACCGCACTGGACTGAAAGTAAATAGCAGTCTCAAGCATCCTGTGAAATCATGGCACCTGGTGTGCTGTCGTTTTCAAGAAAAGTGGAAATTTATATCGTTTTCCAAAGATTGTCGGCCGACAATCATTGAAAATAGTCTAGTTCCCCGACCTGATAACCCTATAAATTGCTACGTTTTGTCTAAAGTATGGTTAGGGAACCAGACTACTAGGACAGGATTTTTTTCCAAGCATATGCACACAAAACTTGAACCAGCTCAGTGCGCGCTTTAAAATACTAACCCCCAAATCCATTTATTTCTGCAAAAGCAAATGTTGTATACTTCATTTAACCTCTTCAATGCGGACGACGGCCATAGCCGTGGTTTAAAAAAGACCTCCTGGCTGGTTGTCATCTATACACGCATTCCTACACATACTCGATCCACCATGTTTCAACTATATTGTTTTTGAATGGGAGTGTAATGAATAGATGGAGCTTTTTCAAACAAAGCTTTCATTCACACAAAAGGGGGCTCCAAGTGCAATGAATAGGACCACTCTATTCAGTGTGGTGCCTATTGTTTGTATTTACACTTGGCTGCAAAGCCCATTCTTGGCATACCAGCCCTCGTCAATAACAGCTGGACGGAAGGAGTTAACCCTATGGATTTGTATGCAGAAATTCTTGTTTCTTTGAGATTTTGCACATTCTGCATATTTGAAGTTGACAAACTAGTTCCCTCAGCTTTGCCTTGGGGGCTAGTTTGTCAAGTTCCAATACCTCGGGTGCTAATATCAACTATCCACCCTCAAACCATGTTATATTTGTATAATGTCACATGCTGTGTTCATGCAGTTCTACTTCGATGAGTCATTTATATAAGGGAGTATTTCATATTGTCCAGATGCGGTATTGATTGTAGTACCACTGTTCCTCTTTGTGGTGCTGCATTTCATACCTCAAACCTTGCTGATGAATGGGAAGCCATGCAGCTTGAATAACTGAATAATCCATCTTTTCTCTATCTTGGACTTGAGACTCTTTATATGAACTACCATAGATTTAAAACGTGTAATTGTTCAAAAAAAGTTGAAATGGCGGTTAGAGAAAGTGTAATTCTGTCTGTTTATCCTGCAGTAGTGACAGTTGCAGTAGCGTTTCAAGCAAAAGCATGGTTGATAGTTGCTTTGTGCTGGAACCAACACTTTAATATCAAAGACAACAATTACAGAAATTATTTGTTTACTTTCAAAATGCAACTTTGTTGTGCCTTTGTCACTTGTCTGTAGATATCGATGAGTGTGCGAGTAATCCATGTTTCAATGGTGACTGCACGGATCTGGATAACGGCTTCAACTGTACTTGTAGACCGGGCTGGACTGGTACCCTGTGCACTCAAGGTAAGTCCTCAGGAAAACGTTTGCCTGTCAATGCTCTCTAATCCACACAGGACGTAGCCCTCAGGATGTTTCTTTGTACAAGTTCTGTATCAACGATCTTACGGCAAGCCCACATTATGTCTGCGGTACCAGAACCGAAGGCCACATTTGACAACCCCCACTTGATTTAAAAACATTTCAATAAAATCTTTGACAAGTCTTTTAAGGATTGAAATGGAGAAGATTTGTAACTGCAGAAATGTTGATAATGTTGGTGTGAATTCTATGCAGTCCATCGGCAATCATGTCAAAATTCGCTTTTCAGTGGACGGTCTGCGACCCTTTTTCTGTAGTGGCAAAGCTGATGAATGGGTGCTGTCAACATTTAACACTTAGACCGGATACTTGTATAGAATCACACAATCGTATATCTTTTGTTTACTCTTTAGACATCAACGAGTGTGCACCAGACAACCCATGTCAAAACGGTGTGTGCATCAATCAGGAAGCTACGTTTGTGTGTCGCTGTCAGCTTGGTTGGACTGGAAAACTCTGTGACATAAGTAAGTCATAATTTTATGTGACATCGCCTGTTATAATGAGTGCAGTGTTGTTCCGTGGCATACTTAGTTTACAAGCGGAAAAAGAAATTCGATTTTGGGATGTCAACATTTTTACATCCGAAACACCCTATCATATCCAACAGTTTCTAGGGTGATATTCTGTGATGTCCTGTACGGTGTAGTTCACACAGTTTGCTGACTTTGAGCTTCTTTTTGTCAAAACAAGGTGTGTGACTCGAACAATTTTTTTTTTTTTTTAAATGGCGTGATCCCTGCCTATATGGCATTCTGGGTTTATGACTTCTGACAAGCGCCCCCTGAACAAAGACACTGTCTATGACAATTTTGGAGACTGCCAACAGAGGGCAGGATAGCTCAGTTGGTAGAGCACCCGTATGGTATTCTGGAGGTCTCAGGTTCAAATCCCGCTCCTGCCAGTTTTCTTTGTTTATTTTGAATACTTCAAGTGATTATAGCATAGGCCAGGAATGAGCCACAACCAATACACAGGAAATCAATATATTTCCTCATCAGTTTTCAAATGTTGCTACATTCGAACTGTTTAGGGATACCAGGTCACATATTTTATATTTCGATTTGTTATGTGGCCTTGTTTGGTTTCATGTCAAGAAGAAAGACAATTTGACAACCTCTGCATTTGTTTGGCTTTAACCCCCTATCAGACGTGAATGAATGTGAGAACACTCCCTGCTTGAACGAAGGAACGTGTGAGGATCTACAGAACTCTTTCCGTTGTGTCTGTCCACTAGGGTTCACTGGCTTCACCTGTCAAATGAGTGAGTTGCGCAATGCCTCCCTCCGACTCAGTTTCCTCACCAGCCCCAGCCCCAGCCCCAGCACCAGCCCCAGCCCCAGCCCCAGCCCCAGCCCCAGCCCCAGCCCCAGCCCCAGCCCCAGCCCCAGCCCCAGCCCCAGCCCCAGCCCCAGCCCCAGCCCCAGCCCCAGCCCCAGCCCCAGCCCCAGCCCCAGCCCCAGCCCCAGCCCCAGCCCCAGCCCCAGCCCCAGCCCCAGCCCCAGCCCCAGCCCCAGCCCCAGCCCCAGCCCCAGCCCCAGCCCCAGCCCCAGCCCCAGCCCCAGCCCCAGCCCCAGCCCCAGCCCCAGCCCCAGCCCCAGCCCCAGCCCCAGCCCCAGCCCTCACCCCGACTCCAGCAGAATTTAGACCTACTGGAACCTCTAACATACTCACGATTCATCAAGTTTGTAATTGGAAGCACATCCTTTTTTAACCCTTTCCTTACCAATGTCGTGTTTACTTAATAAGGAAACCACACACCAGATAGAGTATCCAAACAACAAATATATTCACCATGTTTCAACGAACTGTAGTGCTTGTGTTTTTTGCTGCCCATACATGATCTATATACCAACGGAAAGAGCTTGTTCGGTTCTTTCTAATGGTGCTATCAAATTCATGTGTCACCATTCCAATACTTAGAACTTAAAGAGGCTGGAAGATGTTCATTCTTTTAGGGCTTGGCACCCCAACAAATACATTTTCAAATTAATTGCTAATTTGTTTTGCGATAGTTAAGTTATGAGGTTTCCAATAAAAAAATTCCACACAAAAAAATCAGTCCCTGATGCAATGAGTTGCAAATTTAAAATTAGGAGCAGGAACTATATTCTGGAAAGACTATAAAATAGAGTGCGGAATGAAGCTTGTTATTTTTTTTCTTTTAAAAATACAATTTTCTTCCACAGTTCATTAGTAAGCAGAAATCCATTGTAATAAAGTTTTTTTTGTCGGAGCATGAACATACATGTAGCAACTGAAAGCGTTACTTAGGAAATAATGATTATGTGTACAGAAGGTTTCAAGTATTCCAACTTTTCCTACCTACTTTTTCTTTTTATCTTGCTCTTACTTTTTTTACTTTTTTCTTGAAATTCCTATTTTTTCCTACTTCTTCCAACATTTTTGTCTCACAACTCCGAAAACTGAAATTTCAGTGTTACACACTGTGATATTTGAAAACCACACAATGAAGGGCTTGGGTGCAGGATTACTGCAACTTTGAAGAGCTTAGTTGAGGATGGAGCACAAGTGTTGTGAGTACAGAACGAGGCTTGTGATGCTGTGGACATGGGTGAGTATCGACGAAAACTACTCCTAAAAGCCCGCAAAAGTCCTACTTTTATCCTGATTTTGTCCTTCAAAGTCCTCCTTTTGTCCTGTGTGTTTTTAGAATTTTGATCCTACTATTCTCCTTACTTTTCACCTGGGTCTGCTTGAAAGCCTGGTACAAGTATGAGTTCAGAATAAGGACTTGACAAGAGTACGGCAACACTGAGGTTTTCTTTATGCCCTTGCAGATATTAATGACTGTGCCTCTATACCCTGTCTGAATCGTGGCCGGTGCGTGGATGGCGTTGAGAATTTCACATGCCAGTGTCTGGATGGCTATAATGGGGACCGCTGCCAAAACAGTAAGTCGCTCTGTTACGTCTGGGGCCAATTTCACAGGGTTTCCAAGCACAACAAATTGCTTAGGTCTTCGTTGGAAAAAGAACAGGATTGGGTGGTATATATTGCTCGAGACTGGTATTCAGCTGTTTGCTTGGCATGAAAACCACATGGAGTTTTAGCTGGTAACCTGTTTCAATTAGCTAGATCGTAGGGGCTGCACCCGAAAAAGTTTAGAAAATCGTTGTTGCACAAACTAGACAGTTGGACTTGGACAAATACCTGACTTTGCTTGACAATGTAACCTTTCTTTGTGTACATGCAGTGAGTACACCAGATATAAAGGCTAGAAGTCAAGAAATCTGTGGGTTTTGTTCTGAAAAACTCATCACTCCCTGTAAGTAGGGAGGGAACACTTTGTCATCCAATTTGAAATAATTGAATATTGTCCAATAAAACAAGACCACCCATTGTAGTGAAATGCAGTCGCACCATATAGCATTCTGAGTTACCATACCAGCAGAAGTCAAACAATTTTGGATTTCAACATTTTTTTCATAAAAAAAAATCCCTTTTCTGTCATATTACAAATGTTATAACTAAATTTAATCCAGAAATGTTGTTTTGGGGTGATGCTGTTTGTGCATATAGAGTATAGTTGTTATTATTGACTAACTTTGAGCTTCATTTCTCATAACAAGTGCTCATGACTACTTCAGAAGGTTAGCAGGCTAGGAATGAGCTATACCAACACACTGTACATCAAATTAAAGGCTGGGCAATTCTGCGGTAACGGAATTACATTTCAGAAGAATTAGGGCTGTATTTTTACATGCTGTGGATAAGTCTTATATGGCCTACCTGATTACAAACATTTCTATTTGGTCTCGTTAAACCCCTGCTATCGTATCAAAATAAACAAATTGAAACTTCCTACGTGTGGAAAGATCCAAGGCCAAAAATGTGACGGAATTACGTCAGAAAATTATGGATTTTTGCTTACCTTAATTACCACATAAAATTCTATGAAATCTATATAACCAATAAAGATATTCCAAAACGGTTATTGGGTCCTTGCTACATGTAAGCATGCATTTAGCCATTCTGGACATCTAATTTAAAGGTGATTTTATCAACTTTAAAATTAGTCATTTTATTTGTTTCCCATACGGAATTGCCCAGCTCGATACTGTGAAGATGAAAGCAGGAGGTCGTTGGTACGATTCCTGCTCAAGCAAGCCACAGGCTCTCGGAAAGCACTAAGCATACAGTGCTTCATACACTAAGTCATGAAAAGAGCCAAAAAACTCTCCCTCTATAAAATAAAAGCTGATTACCTGTACTTTTAGGAAGTACCGTAATCTCAGTTTTCAACTTACTATTTTCCACCTGGTTCCTGATATCAGGTGACATACATGTATGTGTTTATTAGTTCAAAATATGTCTCTATTTATATTCATGATTATTCATGTAGATATTAACGAATGCCTGAGTAGTCCTTGCCAGAATAATGCAGATTGTATTGACGGCATCAACTTCTACCAGTGTCGATGCGTGCAAGGTTTCATCGGGATCCACTGCGAGAACAGTGAGTTTGATTGGTTTATGGCTTGAGCGTGTAAGGCGCCCACACACGGGGAACTCCAGAAGACTCTTCTGTGACGGGCAGCACCCATGCACATGGGCACAAACTGCTATATCTATAGAGAAGCAAAGTGTAGCGTCAGTTGCCATGACAACTGATTCTAAACAAACTTCTGTCATGGATTCTGAGTGCCAAGCATTGTGACAATGGGTTTTGTTTAGTAAACACAAAGTGATTTTGAAACAGTTTCTTTTTTAAAGAGGACGTTAATTG
The DNA here is from genome assembly GCA_037893225.1 of Hippasteria phrygiana. Classification (NCBI taxonomy): domain Eukaryota; kingdom Metazoa; phylum Echinodermata; class Asteroidea; order Valvatida; family Goniasteridae; genus Hippasteria; species Hippasteria phrygiana. Next base: position 2,410,225 of record JAZGUH010000056.1, read on the forward strand.
CTGAGAGAAATCTGCGTCATTTTGAAGTTTTATGTAGATTAAGGTATATTTACAATAAAACAGTCAAAAAGCCAGTTCGGTATCTCTGTGAAGTACATAGTCCAGGTCAAAGATTATTCGGGATAAAATTGCTGACTTAATGTTACACGATGTTACGTGAACGACTGATTGATTTAATGCGTGCAAGTTGTGCGACCACCTTGCGCGTTCGTTATCCTGAATGACTCGTGACCCATGTCATTGTCCACATGCGCAGATGAAATACCCAACTGGCTTATTATTTCTGCTGTGAAATAATAACAAAGTTACTTTTGAGGGCTGTTTTTATCAAGTCCTGTCTAGCCTGCTGGTGCCATTTATCTAAAAAAATTCTCTGCGGGCAGCAAATCTGACGTCATAAGACAAAGTCCCCTTTTGTGCCTATAGACTAATCCGGCGACCAAAATTAGGAGCATTTACTGCGGTGGCACCACGCATATTTTACGCACGCGCTCGATGCAGCTTTGACCAACAGGGTGTTTCTAACAACTTGCCAAAATGCGCACGCAACTGAAATTAAAGAACGCGGGCAACCTGCACGCGAGCGTGGCACTAGAGCAAAACTGGCTTCTAATTTTGTTCGGTGAATTCCCGTATTGCTAAACACGGAGTGGAGACGTTTTATGACGTCAGATTTTTTTGCAAATTTTCAGCAAATTTTAATGACGAATCTGTACACATTGATGATGGTTGTTACTATGCTTGACATTGTGTTTTGTTAATGTCAGATATTGATGATTGTCTGAACCGCAACCCTTGTTTGAACGGTGGGACCTGTATGGATGGTATCAACAGCTATACCTGCAAGTGTGAGCCTGGATGGAGTGGGGATAACTGCCAGTTCCGTACGTCAACTTGTCTTTCACTTCTTGCCCTGTACAGACATTCTTCTTTTTCTAACTGGTTAATCCCTCTGATTCCTTGGACTCAAATACAAACATGCCCCTCATACATCTGTTGTACGTGGGTATAATCTCTTATTCTGGAATAATGGTGGGAGAAATCAGAGATTTCAAAATCAGGGTATCCAATTTTTTTTTTTACCGGAGAATGGTTATCTGACTTCACTGGAAGTCCCCATTTAGCTCACAGTCATGCCAAAAAAAAAATGAGGAGTGATTTCTTGCCGCATGCAATGCCCTCCACAAAGATTGGGCACAGTTTGCGAGATTCAGTGTCCAGTTGACCTCTCCAAAAACAATTCAGAGTTGCAACGGTGAAAAACAGTCGAATGAGCAGGCTACTCCAGAACCAAAGGGACAATCAGCAAGTGATTTTGGTCACAATCAGAGACCATAGAGCAAATTGTGGGATGTTCCAGATATGTTCTTCAGCTTTTGTCACAAACAACTTGGAAGTTTTTAGGTTGGTTTTGAATATCTAGTTTTTTAATATCGTCAACCGAATATTCGAATACTTTTTTGCCGGCTCGAATATTTGAAAAAATATATATGCACATACAGATACGACTCAGATGCAATTTTAGTAGAAAAGTTACGGAGCTTAGCAGTGTCAAATGCATTTTTGTCGAAGGTAACTTTTTTGTGGCCAGTGGCTTTTGTTCCCGTCCGTAAAACCCTTGGCACTTGTAAAAAAAATATTCCTGCAAAAACGCAGACTGAAGTTTGGTTTCTTATCAGAACGTTACGTACCCGTAATGATTTTGATACAACAAGCGCATGCAAACAAAATGTCGATCGAGCAGTCCATAATATCAATCGCCGCACGTAAAACACCGGCGTAATGGTGCGGCATGCAGTTGCAGCTGACGCGTGAAAAACTTGATCGGCGAGTATCGAATATTCTGTCAAATCCAGTTTCGAATAATCAAATACTGAATTATTCGAAAATGAACAGCCCTATATATGTAACCCGCCCTGGAAAAAGGTATATTATGTCGCAAAATATAAAAAATGAGTTCCATGCATGTTTGGAAAGCCCGCAATGTAAGCTTTCATTTGGTACATGACAGAGCTCCAAAGCCCTTTCCATTCTGGAGATATCGCGTTTTTGCATATTAATTAGTTCTATGGAGTTCAAATGACACAACAGAGAAAACAGGCTTTGAAATAGCTAGTTCTAATACAATGCAATGGAACAATGCACTCTAAAAAGGTTATTTTTTCACTTTATTCACTGAAATCAACATTGTTGTGCACCAAACCTGAAACTTTAGATATTTAAGATGTCATTAAAGACAAAAACTAAAAATAAATTTTGACGAAAATGTTTACCCTCTCAATGTTGAAAGGGCCATTACACGTAAATGCATAGCGCGACTTATATCACCTTTTTCTGGAGCGGGTCACATATACCCAATACCCTAATCCCTCACACGTTTGTAGGCTGATGGCGTTTCCTGGTCAAAATAGCCCAGACGCTGTCAATAATGGCCCTAGAGTAGGCCAGGGGAATGGATAACTGACAGTACATGACGGGCCTCTTAAGACATTGGCACTGAGCCTGACATGTATGTAATGTGACAGATTTATTTGTCTGGTATTTCTCGGTCAGTAGATAAACTCTTACTAAAAAGCAGGACTGTAGTCGAGTCCACAAGTCCATCACAAGTCCCTGCAAGTCCCTGCAAGTCCCTGCAAGTCCCTGCAAGTCCCTGCAAGTCCCTGCAAGTCCCTGCAAGTCCCTGCAAGTCCCTGCAAGTCCCTGCAAGTCCCTGCAAGTCCATCACAAGCACTCCAACCAGTCCTAATTCCAATCACAAGCTATTCAAATGAGCTTTGACAAAGGCATTGCTTTGTCATTGTTCATCCAGTTACTTGTGACCGGCTTTATGAAAGGACTTCTGACTGGACTTGCGAAAGGACCTGTGAAAGGACTTGAAGGGACTCGACTACAGCTCTGCTAAAAAGGGAATTGCTTAATGCTATGTGGCTGTCTCTGACATGCGAACTTTTGAAAGATGAAAAGCTGTGAGCCATGGCCCCCTCAAAAATGAAACCTTTAATAATTTTTTTTTATGCAAACTTACCCCAAACAAGCCTAAAGGCCACTCGAGGTACGGAGCTACAAAAAAGAAAAAGAATCAAAGATCCAAGAGGTAGGAATTAATATTCCTCTTGAAGCAGAAAAGATTGTAAGATGAAGAAAAACATGCACCAGGCATAGAATTCCATAGAGATACAGAACGAGGAAAAAAGCTATCGGCACAGCTTTTTGTTAACCTTCCATTAAGCCTTATTATTATTTCAGGAACTCGGCCAGCATCAGTGAAATGGTACTGCAACTTAATATCTTTCATATTGTTATATCCCAGGTGGCCAGTGTATCGCCAACTACACAATTCCCGCAGGCAGTAGCATCAACATCGCCTCCCCTGAGTATCCCTCCAACTACCTGAGCAACGACGAGTGCCGCTGGTTCATCTCTGCCGAACCCGGCAAGCACGTCTTAGTGGAATTCACCAACTTCGACACGGAGAGGCAGTACGACTTTGTCAGTGTGGGCAACGGTGAGGATCCCTCGAACCTGGGGTCAAGGGTCATCTACTACGCCGGGATGGAACTGCCACCAGCCTTCCTGACCACTGGCAATGTGGTCTGGGCTACGTTCCTGACAGACAACACCAAGACGGAGAGTGGGTTTGCTATCACCTTCTCGGAGCAGGATAACCCGGGTTGGTAGTTTTTCACATACAAATGTGGTCATAAGAAGAGTGTTGGAAAACGGGGGCTGATCACATGGAGCTGTTAAGCAAACTTTGCTTGGCAAATAATGATCATTACAAATGAGACATCATTGTATTAAAAGGGAAATGAACAGGCTTTCCAATGATATAACATACAATGCTAATAATACAGTAACAACTGGGGCTGTTCATTTTCAAATAATTCAGTATTTGAAATTGGATTTGACCGAATATTCGAATATTTGATACTCGCCGATCAAGTTTTTCAAGAAACCAAACTCCAGCCTGCATTTTTGAAGGAATACTTTTTTACAAGTGTCAAGGGTTTTACGTATGGGAACAAAAACCTCTGGCCACAAAAAAGTTACCTTTTGACAAAAATGCAGCATTTGACACTGCTAAGCTCCGTAACTTTTCTACTAAAATAGCATCAGAGTCGTTTCTGTACGTGCATATATATTTTTTTGAATATTCGAACCGGCAAAAAGGTATTTGAATATTCGGTTGACGATCGAATATTTGAATATTCGGTATATTCGGGACAGCCATAGTAACAATAGAGATATGATCGACCAATTTTCCAAACTTTTTTTGAGGGGTTTATAAGGGGCATGGATGACTCGCAAATGGTGATAGGCGAGTTCTCCACCATGGGTTAAGTGTATGACAAAAAGGTTGTAGAATTGAAATTGTAGTCAGGGTGTATCCTTTTCTCAATCTGTGAAATATTCAGATCTGGTCAACGAATGCCTAAGCAACCCGTGCATGAACGGAGCAACGTGCGTCGACAGCGTCGGCAAATATGTCTGCCTGTGCCATCGCTACTACTATGGGATCAACTGTGAAATGGAACTTGGTATGTGTACAAATGGTGTTTTTTTTTGTTGGGATTTCAGAATTTTTAAAGAATCTATTTTGCAATCTGGAATTCCTGAGGTGTTGCCCTAAAGGTGTTTTTACCTGTAAAAGTGGATATAGACCAATAAAGACGGATATTTTAAGGGGGAAGCCTTTAGGCAAATACAAACTATATGTTGATCTGGGGTTCTCGTGGATTTCGTGGATTTTTCATTTTTGGACAATCTCAGCCCTGTATAAAACATTTTTTCTGTGTGATCAATTTCTCATCAAATTCACCTGTTTATGATAAAAACAATCCAACAATACTAACCCCATTTTGTTTGTGGATCATGTTGAGCCGAGTAGAGAATTTCTGTTCTAGGTCCTAGATTCTGTTGGATTCAGCAGGTTTCACACCTCAATAGTTCTAGGATATTGTTGGATCCATCCTACTGTATCGAACAATTATTGAAGTGTGAAGCAAGTTGAATCCAACAGAAATTGCCTGTAGTTGAATTTGTCTAGATTCAGCATGGCTGGGGATTTGTAGCAGTAATTCATTACATCTCAAACCAATAGTGCATTGTTTTGACAAAGTAGGCTGAGTCTCTTCTAATAATTCTTCTAATAAATGATCGGCACAAGGTTTGACAGTCATTTTATTGTTCAATACCATCTCAACCATCAACAGACGTATCTGAATGCTAACTAAAATGAGTTTAAATTAATTTTTCAAAGTGAACAAAGTGAACACTGGCAGGAGCGGGATTCGAACCTGCGACCTCCGGAACACCATACCAGTTCGAATCCCGCTCCTGCTGGTTTTCTTTGTTCACTTTGAAAATTTATTCAGATTTACCTAGTCAGTTTCCCTTGTGGTTTGTTTGATCAAATGAGGTTGGAATATTCCCTTCACTTTGGAGAAAATGGAGGGATTCCTTGCGTTTTGGTCACGGTGCCATTTGTGGCGAGCAGATCTACAAATCCTCAAGGAACGTCAGACTCCTCAGGTCTAGTAACCACTAACCAGACTCTATCTTATCTTAACAGAGGAGAATGTATGCTCGTCTTCCCCCTGCCCAATAGGCTCCGCCTGCGTGCTTACTGAGGATGGTTACCTCTGTAACTGCCCAGCAGGAGTGGACGATGTCCAATGTTCCTATACAGGTAGGCTTATTAAAGGCTTCAGTAAAAAGGTTTGCATTCAATCCTCATTTAACGCCTACTGTCTAGCTTTTATAGATGGGGGGGGGGGGGGGGGGGCTTGTATGCAAAGAACGGGCTGTGCAGCCAAGCATAAATAGGCACCACACTGAATAGAGTGGTCCTTATTCATCGCTATTGGATCCCCCTCCCCCCTGTGTGAATGAAAATTTTGTTTGAAAAAGCACCATCAATTCATTACACTCGTCCATTTAAGAACAATATAGTTGAGACATGAATTGATTGATTACGTGCAGGAATGCACATATAGATGACAACCGACCAGGTGGTCTTTTTCAAACTGCGGCTGTGGCCATCGTCCATGGCCGTCGTCTGTGGCTGTCGTCCGTGGCCGTCGTCCGTGGCCGTCATCCGTATTCAAGAGGACTGCCTCTGAAAATGTTCCTATATAGTGACAGTGTCGCCTGTAATGAGCACTGGGAGCACTGGGGAAGCTTGTATTCTCACATTTGTTCCTGGTATGAAAGACCTTCAACCTATTGTCTAAACCAGTTCTTTTCATGTTATAAACACAAGAGGGCCGTCTACCCCAGACTGCAGTGAAGCCTATTCATATTAGACAAATATTGTGGTTGATGATTATGACTTCCAATAATTTCCAAACCTCTCCCCAACCGTACACAAACTCTTAGATTGGTTTTCGCCCTCAGGTTGAACTCAACACTGCCTTGGACCAGCGTAAACATTTCTCACTCCAGGTTGAAACTCTTGTCTGAATTGAAAAACAGAAGTGTGAAATGAGCAGGGGCGAGTTCTCCCCGGGTTGAACTTAAAACAAGTGTGAAACAACGGTTGAATGCGGGGTTCGCCTGTTTAATTTCAATGTCCTAATTTGTATGTTGAGGCCTCTTTAATATGATAATTCTCTTAATTCCTTCCATCTACAGAGATGATGCCACGGACCCCATGCAGTAGCTCACCATGTGCCAACGGTGCTAGCTGTGTTGATGTGGGTAGTACATTTGACTGCCAGTGCACATTTGGATGGACGGGAGCCAACTGTAATATAGGTACAAACAAACTTTTCAAGATGATGTTGATTGCTGAGAGAAGTCTGCATCATTTTGTAGTTTTATGTAGATTGCATTTGTAAAATAAAAAAAACATGTTCTGCCATGAAATAACAAAAAAGTCACTTTTGAGAGCTATTTTTATCAAGTCTCCTCTAGCGCAGCATTGCCCGCTGATGCAATTTGTCTAAAAGTCGTCATTGCGGGCAGCAAACAATTCTGACGTCATAGTACGAACTCTTTTTTTGTTCCTAGTGCTAGACACAAAAGGGAGTTCGTCCTACGACTTTTAGACAAATGGCACCAGTGGGCCAGAGGGGACTTGATAAAACTGCTCGCAAAAGTCCCTTTTTTTGTTATTTCATGGCAGAAATAATTGGCTGTTATATTTTACAATACGCAATCGATATAAAACAAAAACATGACGCAGACTTCTCTCAGCAATCAACATCATCTTTTTAAAAAGTAGTTTGTATTCGATGGGTGATTGTTACTTATATTCACCGGGCTACCAAATGCTTGTCAATGTTACTATCTTGAAATATCCTGAGAAATTCCCTTGGATCAATAACTTCCATACAAAATAAATAATAATGAACACTTGCAATCACCAGTGAATTTTCGTTATTTTTTTCGAGCAATACAAAAGTTATACACTTGTGAATGAAACATCAAAGGAAAATAAATCCGCCCATGTTTAGTTATGGAATAATTACTTTACAATTAATTCAGTAATTCCGGGGTGTTTTTGTGGGCATTAGGTGCACAAAAACAACCAAGAATAGAAGCCTTTTGGGAGAGTTGCAGAGGCCCAAAGTAAAAGGTGGTTTGTCATTAACATAAACTGTGTTTACGAAAATATTTAGAGAATTTTTTTTTTTGGGAAACGCATTCACAGTTTATCTTTGAAATGAACATTTATCTAATTACGCATGGTTTTCTTGACCATAGATTTTGACGAGTGTGCAAGCAGCCCCTGCCGTAATGGCGGAACGTGTATCAACGAGGGAGCACGCTTCACCTGCAGCTGCAGGCCCGACTTCACTGGCCCAGTCTGTCTGACAGGCACGTTTGAACACAGTCTTTTTCCTCTTAAATTCCAGTCTAGAAATTTAAACCTACTCTCACTTATGCACTTGTGACATTCAATTATGTGACACGCAGCCGATTTCACAAAATGTTGCACAATCACGTAACTCCACTTTCGCCATATTCTATTGCATTAGTTGCGCAATATTGTTGACTTGAAATTTGTGCATTTTTTTTTATTAAGAACACATTTTTGTACCAAAAAAATGATAGTTGCTATAAGTTATATTGCACTTAAGTTTTAATCAGTGAATTTTTCATTCCTTGGTCATTTGATGCCAAACTTCTTTTGTGTCCACTTTAGCATGGAATTTTCCCTGTATATAAGATCCGTAATCTTTTCCTACTAATGTCCAGATATGTCCAGGGACTTGTGCAACCCCAACCCGTGCAGGAGCGGAGGTACGTGCGTCTTCAACAATGACCAGTACAAGTGCCTGTGTGTGTCGGGATATGTCGGAGCTAACTGCGAACAAGGTAGGTAGCCTGACCTGTCAATCTGCAAATACCACAAGCTTTGGAAGAAACTTGAAGAGTCTCTTTTCTTGTTTTGCTTTATGCTAGCTACTTACCAGAGTTATATTTGAGTCCTTTTGCAAGTCCAGTCAGAAGTCCTTTCATAAACTTAAAAGCCAGTCACAAGTAACTAGATTAACAATGACAAAGGAATGCCTTTGTCAAAGCTCATTTGAATAGCTTGTGATTGGGATTAGGACTGGAGGGCTTGAGATGGACTTGCAGGGACTTGCAGTGACTTGTGATGGACTCGAATACTTCTCTGCTATTTACTAGTTATAGTACCGTTGGTTTTCTTTGCGGTGCCGCATTCCATACCTCAAACTTTGCTGATGAATGGCAAGCCAGGTGACTTGAATAATCATGAGGTCAAAACTGAAACTTGGAGCTCATTAAAGCCCAGTCAGCTTGTCAAAGATTTCCAGTTTGCAACGGACAAATAATATTAGTTGGAGGTCTTACTGCAATGAATGTTTATTAACTCCTTGAGTACGGTTATCATAGTGAGGCGCCGGGGTGCTGTGTCGGCTTTGCAGCCAAGCGAAATTGACATAATAATCCAACAATGGAGAAATTGCATCTATAGACGTCATCCGGCCTGGTGGCAATTTTGTTTGCGGCATTTGGCGTCATCCGTACACAAGGGGTTAAAAGCTCTGGCTTGGAACACTTAATAATTCCCTATTGTCAACTGAGATGCTTTTTTAAAACATCTCACACCCTTCATGAATATTGCGATGACAGATCTGCATGTGTGTGCTGACCTGTATAGAATGAGCTCATTATATTAGGGCTATTCATTTTCGAATAATTTAGTATTCAATTATTTAAAACTGGGTTTGACCAAATATTCGAATATACTCGGCGATCAAGTTTTTCATGCGTCAGCTGCAACTGCATGCCACGGCAAGTCATGAATTCTGTCCGTGTGACCGTGTGCCCGTATGACTGTATGTTAAAGTTTAAGGTCAAGTTTTTGCTCTCATTTGGTGTCATTTGAAAAGTTGAAGTCCAATTGGAACCAAATGTGGGTTATACATGTAACACGGGAACCTTCATATGTTAATGAGGTCAACGGTCACATACCAATGACCAAGGTCACGTACTAAGGTCAAAGGTTGTCTGAGGTCAAGTTGTAAAATGGGCTAAACATGTAAAATTGGCCCCATTTGAAAAGTTGCAAATACGATGCAGTGACCCAAAAAATTGCGACACATGTGATCCGTGGATCACCTTGTTGCATGCGCCTGTTGTATCAAGATCATAACGAGAATGTGTAACGTTCTGATAACAAGAAATCAAACTCAAGCCTGCGTTTTTGTAGTACTTATTTTTGTAGTGTCAAGGGAACAATAAACCTCTGTCCACTAAAAGGTACCGTCGACAAAAATGTGACGTTTGACAACGTTTCTATTAAAATAGCATCAGTCGTTTGTGCATGTGCATATGTATTTTATTTCTAATATTCAGCACATTCGGGACAGCCCTACATTATATCAACCAGCTTGGTGGTAATGCTGGAACTGCAAAAAAACAAAAAAACGGCGGTACCGCAATTGATCCCGCTTTCACACAATATGAAATGATCCCTAAGGCAGAAATCAAAGTTGAATACAGTGTGATAAGCTTTGTTGATACCATTCTGCATTGTTACTTATGTCCATGCCTTGCAGAGTTTGACGAGTGTGCCAGTTGCCCTTGCCTCAACGGCTACACATGTGAGAACCTCCTAAACTCCTTCGAATGTAACTGCCCGGTGGAGATGGGACCACTGTGCCGCGGAGGTAAAAAATGGTCTCTCAGTGACAGTTACTTACTCCCAAAAGGAAGCGAGGTCTTCATTATTACATTGATTTTGCAGGGTTCTATGCAGGGTTGACCTCTTGAATACGGACGACGGCCATAGCCACGGTTTGAAAAAGACCACCTAGCTAGTTGACGTCTTTTTTAACTATATTGTTCTTGAATGGAAGTGTAATGAATACAAAGCTTTCATTTACATGAAAGGGGGCTCGAAGTGTGATGAATAGGGCCACTCTATTCAGTGTGGTGCCTATTGTTTGCGTTTACGCTTGGCTGCACAGCCCCGATCCTGGCATACCAGTACCCCATCAATAACAGCCGGACACAAGGGGTATAAGTAGACCCGAGACATAATGACGTCACACTGGGTATACACTCATATTTGTACCGCCAGGCGGGGAAGGAACAGTGTGCTGTGGTATCACAGCCTACATTTCTTACTTCCAAGTTGGGATCATGCCAATTCGGTCGATTTACAACTCGCAAGCCGGGAAAGGCCATTTTCCCACTTTCGGCCGGGGTCGACATCGCGTCTATCGTGTTGTAAAGATGGTGGACAGTACAGCAGTATGGATTTCGCGTTAATGCGAGTGGATGAGTTAAAGCAATTTTTGACTAATGGGAGAATACCTTGTGTGGGGAAAGAAGAGAGAGGAGTTGATAGAAGTATGATTTGATAGAACCGATGTCGACTTTTTCCCATGATGCACTGCATAATTTGGCCTCTCCCCGGCTTGCCGCTGGCGGCGCACTGAGTTGTGAATCGACCGAATTGCTGCCTGTCTTTGCGACAGACACCGAGACTTCACCTCTTAAACTCATGAGTCATCAACAACGGTTTCCTTGAGGCTCCAATATGAATAATAATCCCCAACATAGTAATAATATGTGTACAATCTACATTTCGTTGGTAAAACGCAAGCACACTGTATGGTGGCCCTAACAATCACACGGTGCGACGTTATCCTTTTTGTACATAATGTGATTTGAACTAGGAAGTGCAGTACAAATGAATAGCAGGAATGGAGCTTTCCATAGAGCCTCATATATTTTGGGAATTAGAAGTAAAAGTGCACATTGCCCTGAAAGCTCCCAAATTTAATCTCTTTGGTTTGTAATACCTCCCTATTTCCAAGGTCTGCGTGTAAAATTCTGCCATAATGTGTAATATTTATGGAGAAATGAGGGAAAAACCAAAACATTGACATCCGACATCCGGACATTCAGACTGGTGCCACACATAGTGCAGTCTGTACACAACCAAAGCGCCAAGGGCACCACTCTGAATTCCATTGGTCCGACTTTTCCAAACCAAACTCAAGTCCTCAAAATTTTGTTTTCGTCAATGATTTTGAGGCAGATGGTGCATACTGAAAATTGCGAGAGGGGCCGCCCTAGATGCTAAAACCCCTTGGAGAACCCTGTGTGGGTATACCGACATTGACTGCACTTTTCTGGTCTTCCAATCTTGACCCTGACTTCTGTGTGTTGCCAGATATCATAGGTAGTCTCTTTTCATGCATTTGTTGTCTTTATGTATAGCCTTGGCATGCACTGCCCAGCCCTGCAAAAACCAAGGGACTTGTATTGAGACTACCGATGATGATTATCGTTGTAACTGCCCAGCAGGCTGGACAGGCAAGGAATGCTCACAAGGTAGGTTCCCACCCCCCCCCCCCCCCCCAACCCTTCCTTTGCAATTGACCTATCACTGTAAGTTAACCATGCCCCGTAAACAACCATGTGGATTATTTTGCAGTAATTTTTGTTTGTCGTCAAAGTATAAGTTAAAAAGTCGTATCCTTATTGAGTTTATGGGTTTATGACTTCTGACTAGCGGCCCCTGAACAAAGACACTGACAATTTGGGAGATCGCCAACATAGGGCAAGATAGCTCAGTTGGTAGAGCACCGGTACGGTATTCCGGAGGTCGCAGGTTCGAATCCCGCTCCTGCCAATTATGACTGATGTGATTGGACAATTGCACCAGCTGCATTCACATCATTTTAGCATGATAGTACAACTCTGGCATTTCCTTCTCTATCCTATATCCTATAAAAATGTTCTTTATTAATACTTCATCTGTTGTACATTACAGTCCAGTTAACAAACTTCAATCCTTGTTTGTTCGGTAAGGATTCTTTGTAGAACCAAAGCTGAAAAGTGTATCAAGATAAACCGCTGTCAAAAAAAGAACAAATTCATCTTCTATTTCTAAGGATTTTTTTATTTTGTAAACAAATACATGTAGTAATGTTTCATGCATAAGTGTCAATATTGTAGATTTAAGATTTGTCAGAAGGCGTTTCTGTGCTTACGAAATCATGTCGAAGAAAAAAAGTCCAAAAAAATCACTAGATAATCGTTGGAATTGTAAAATACTGAATCACTTGAAACTTGATCATATTTTCACTGATTTTTTATTCTTCTCTTAATGGTATCTTGCTGTTCAGTGAAAGTAGCCTGAAATGCAAATATTTTCTTTTCTTTCTTCTCTCAGTACTTAATGAAACCCTGGAGTGCCAGACCAACGTCTGTGGCAATAATGGGATCTGCATCAAACACAACGGCATGACAATGTGTTCTTGTCCCAAGAGATATACAGGAGACCGCTGTCAAATTGGTTAGTCAAATTTGTTTTCTTTTTAAGGATCAGAGTAGTGTAGACCTTTGCCTGTGTCATCACACTGGACTGCATTGGATTGCAAAGTGTTATACAGGGTGGTAAAAAACAACATCTTGGTATCATTTTTCTTTTAACAAAACTACCCATGCATTGGTATAGGTAGTTTGAGTCTCAGGGTAGTGGAAGTACGCCGTTCCGTGTTTTTTTTTTACCACCCTGTATAATAGCCGGAGGTCTATTTGAAAGGTGAAGCTCGTAAAATTCCTGAATATTTATCTTGGAGAGTTTGTTGGTTGCAGCAATTCATAGAGAAAACTGGCCACCGTCTTGTTCTGCATTTACATTAATATCTAAATGTGTAATCTCATAAACGAGTACCTCCCTCACCCATCCTGCAGGTTAGGCATGGAGCCTTTTATAAGCTTTCATAGTTGAAGGTGAATTTAGAGTATGTTGTGTACACGGGTGCTGTAGTCTGATACATATTCATGATCAACGGATTAAATACAGATCTGGGCCCATATTCATAAAAGCCTGCTAAGCCTAGTTGGCAACTAAATTGGCCCCTAACTGCCAATTAAGCCTAGTTGGATAATAAGTGTTATTCATAAAGTGCCGCTAAGCTTAGTGGACTTCTAAGTTGTCTGATAACTTTAGAGGTGATCTTGGGTACCTCTAAGTCACTAGTTGACAACTTAACCCTTCATTTGTATGTTTGACTCTGACGTGAAAACATGGCTAGACGGATTCTGCAACTGTTACAGTTGCATCGTGCAATGAGGAGGGAAAGAGTATTCAGAGACAGGCGTAATCCAATGGAGATTTTTAATGATGATGAATTGAACAAGAAATATCGATTTTCACGGGAAGGCATAATGTTTATAACGGATTTAATAGCACCCCAGATTGATCATCAACTAGACGTAATCAAGCACTACTTCCGTATCAGCAGGTGCTGATTGCATTACAGTATTATGCTACAGGAACATTTCAAATGGTTGTTGGCGACCCATATTGTGTTTTGTGGTTTGGAACAATGCCAACTGCTAAGTGAACAACCAACTAAATCCTAGTTGACAACTACCTGGCACTGTCCCTAGCAGGGTTTTATGAATATGAAAATAGCAAGAAACTATGGAGCAGGCAACTAGGCATTAAGCAGCCTGCTAAGGCCTAGTTGGCTGCTAAGTTAGCAGGCTTTTATGAATATGGGCCCTGATGTCTTCAGTGCATTCAGTTTCGACAAATACATGTACCTGCAACTCTCGTAATTTTGCAGATGCTCAACGAGTCGGGAATTAGCCCAGGAGACTCATTTTTGTTTGAATTGTTTGATCACTCATGGCGGTGCGCACATGATGGCATTGTTCACATTTAAGGCTATCTGGTCATATTAAATCAAGTACCCGTTACTGAATTAACATATTACTTAGTAATTTCTCAGAGACTGAAAGAGAAAGTTTTTGAATGTCATTTGTGGGGGGATTTTTAAAATGAAAACCAGGGTACATGGGAAAAACAAAACAGACTAATGTTTATGACGCTTGAGAAAATGCTGTTTATACTGTGAAAGCTATAGAGCTCACTGTACACACTTGCATCTCGCTGCATTGATGCACCGATGTGGTAGTATTAACGTGCGGACCTTTACAAACAATATGAACAACAATTTCAGAGAATAAATTTTTGGGACTGGCTTTCTTTTATAATGGATACCCGGGAACACATTTTTATTGGGGTATCCAATTCCCGTACTACCCGTAAATGCACACCTCTGGTGAAAAGGCCTATAAGTGAATCCACACAAGTAATTCACGAAATTGTTGCATCTATAGTTCAAAATAACCGCCACATTCTTACAACAAAAACACACAGTGTATGAATGCCGTGACCTTTGCCCGGCGATTGCACTGAGCTACACATTCTCTGAGGGCCTGTTTGTTTCACACGAATCGGGATCGCGATCAGTGATCTGTACGTTGGTTCATACACCAGATTCCGCCTAATGGATGGAGCGAACCAGCGGCTGGATCACTGATCGCGATCCCGAATTTTGTGAAACAAACAGGCCCTGAGTCTTTTCCCTTTTTTTTTCACGGTTCACTCTACACTATTACATGAACATAAAAATGTCCCGATATTGCCAAAAAAACACGTAGTTTTGATAGAGCGAAATAGGTTGGTGAAGTTGGCGTTGCGTGAACGCGATGCAGTTTTCTTAAGGTTTACGTCATCTATAGATCACAGAGTCCCTTATATCTATTGTGTGAAAAAAAATTCATGTTATGCCCGAAATACTTATTGCATTGTGTGATGTTAACACTTGATTCCTTATCATGTACAGCTCTGGACGATCCTTGTGTGAATCATAAGTGTGACCAAGGGACGTGTGAATTCGTGACGTCAAACAACTACACCTGTTCTTGTGTCGAAGGATACACCGGACAGTTCTGCCACCTTGGTGAGGCTACAGCTCTCAGATTGTATAATACATTATGAGGGCTCTATTATACACATATTGACTGGCAATGAGGGATTTTTGTCTACAAGAGGGCCCTATTTATTAACATATTGACTAGCAATGATGTGCTAAGCACATGTAACTTGCTAGAGGTGTGTAAAAATGTTAGTTTATAGCTTGTAAGAAGCACAGTGCAATAAGTGGTCTTTAAAAGTAGTGTACATGATTGGTAATCCACCAATTTTTTTTTACTGAATTATTACGAAATACCCTACTAGACTGTAAGCTAATAGTTGTCTCAATCATCCTGTGAAATGATGGCACCAGGTGTGCTGTCGTTTTCAAGAAAAGTTGAAATTTATATCGTTTTCCAACGATTGTTCGGCCGAACAATCCTCTGTTGTCCTCTATTGACCGAATGTAGTTAATCCGTGTTGTGTCTAAAATGGGTTAACAATCCGAAAACCGAAGCGACGCGTTGTAACCAGTGCATGCAGTAGATCTTGGACGTTCGGCTCGGCCCTCGGCCTCTGTACATGTTATGTGACCAATTGAAAAACGATTCCATTTACAAAAGTTGTGCTTATTTTACAAGAGGGCGCTATAACAAATGCCGCCCGACGGTTGAAAACGAAGGCATTTTTTTTTCTTTTTTCGCCATCCATGATTGCAAAACTTTGAACAGGTCAGTGGAACGATATTTCCTATAAAATAGTAACCCCCAAATCCACCCATTTTTGAAAATTGCAACAATGACCAATCATGTACACTTCCTTTTAATGGCCTCAAAATAAATCATGGTTTCAAAATCAATCTGGTTAATGGGTATGTTTATCTAGGTAGGTGTACTTACTGAGGTTGATAAATTAATGCCGATTGAAGTAGGCATGTGTGAAATACAGAATTGAATTTTTGTTCCTTTGCTTTGCAACACAAATGGCAGCTGTCAATAACTGCTCTCATATTGTCCGTTCATGTAGACGTTGACGAGTGTAGCAGCAACCCATGTCGTAATGGTGGTTACTGCAAGAATCTACTCAA
The DNA here is from genome assembly GCA_037893225.1 of Hippasteria phrygiana. Classification (NCBI taxonomy): domain Eukaryota; kingdom Metazoa; phylum Echinodermata; class Asteroidea; order Valvatida; family Goniasteridae; genus Hippasteria; species Hippasteria phrygiana. Next base: position 2,426,520 of record JAZGUH010000056.1, read on the forward strand.
GGGTTACAGCTGTACCTGCCCAAAAGATTATGCCGGATCAATGTGCCAGACATGTAAGTAACTTGGCCCTAAAATTGCTGTCACAGAGTCTCCAAGCAGCGATGTTATTCCGGGTGTGAAAGTGACAATGGAATGCTGACCTTGTACATCCTTGTACATGCATGGCAGGCTCATGCATGGCAGGCTCATGCATGGCAGGCTCATGCATGGCAGGCTCATGCATGGCAGGCTCATGCATGGCAGGCTCATGCATGGCAGGCTCATGCATGGCAGGCTCATGCATGGCAGGCTCATGCATGGCAGGCTCATGCATGGCAGGCTCATGCATGGCAGGCTCATGCATGGCAGGCTCATGCATGGCAGGCTCATGCATGGCAGGCTCATGCATGGCAGGCTCCAGTCAGGTAGTTCATAGGCCAGGGTTGATGATGATTTTACTTTATAATAAATTAAGAGGGCCCTATTATGCACATATTGACTGGCAATGAGGTCACTAGTGCACGTCTATGCGCCCCCAAGGGAGCGTGAGTGGGCGGGCATAGATAGACGTGCACTAGTGACCGAATTATGCCAGTCCATATGTTTTATAACACACCTCTGTTCAAAATATAAAATAAGAAAATAAACTTTTCAGGGTTATATAATTGAACTGTTTTAATTCAACAATTAACTCATCAGCAATTCAACAAAAAAGAAATGCTTTTAGTTTCCCTGGATTCAGTGTTTGAGTTGCTGTTCACTGTTCACATCATGTTAGTGTACGCTTAGTGATTATGAATAGTACCACACATCTATGAAAGTTGTAGTTGAGGGCGCTGTAACCAGTCAAAAATTGTAAGTATTGTGCCCGATCAGGCACTATACTCCGGAAATTACGCGTGCACGATGTCTTGACATGCATTTAGTTCACGCTGATGCAAATTTCATGCACTAGCCTATATAAGTGAATCCCACGTGACCGTGTTTCAGCCAACCAGGATCAAGACCCATCTTGAGGTGTTATAATATTATCATATTGACTGGCAAGTGAGGGCACTAGCACACATTTTCCATGCTATTAGCAGTGCTGTAAAATTGTGGGTGTTTCTATAGGTCCAAATAGCCAAGACCCTTTCAATTGTAGCCTTTGGAGCATGCCCAGGGTACGGATGATGGCTAATGTAGGTGATAGGCCAGGGATTATTAGATTCACAATACAGCTCACCACCAAGAGTTTCTAACAGAGAAGCCTTTTGTTTGCACCATACAAAAACAGACAGTCTGAACAGTATGAGTCACTTTGCATGAGATGAGCAACCTTAGGGGTGAGATTGGCCGAAAATGAAAAATCCACAAAATCTGCAGTGTTTAGGGGTCGCCGAGGACCGCAGAGTAACGTAGGGTCTATAGATTGTATTCACCTAAAGGCGACCCTTAAAATACCTGTTTCTATTGGTCTATATCCACTGTTACAGGTAGGAAACACCTTTAGGGTAACGCTTTAGAAGTTCCAGATTTCAAGAGAAATTCTTTACAAATTCTAAAATCAGTAAAAAAGAAATTGACAAAAAATCCTGACAAATCTTACCCATGCAATTCTTAAATATGTGTTAGTTTGACATTTACGACAGGTGGTTATTGCTTACATCAATCAAGATTCCAAATGCTTGTCAATATTACTAGCCTGAAATATCCTGAGAATACCCTTGGATCAACAAGCCGAGTCGACTGCAGATTTTGAAAATGGCCTCTCTGCTGCAACCGCTTGGTAGGGCCCTGTATTGTGATTCACCCCTATTTGAGTGAAATTTGTATGAAATTTGAACTGCAAGAATGATAGTTATTTCTCTCTGTGCTACATTAACGTGATGGTATCGTCTGTCTCTTGGTTCTCAGTCACTGTGATCCCGACACAAGCTCCTTTGACCAACTTGGAGTGGGAATGGATCGTCATCCTGACTCTACTCGCAGTGTTGGTTGTGGTTCTAGCCATTATCCTGTGTGCATGCGGCTGCATAAGGCGAAACCAGAAGTAATCATTGGTAAGAACTTATCCAAACCTTACCCCAACTCTCCCCGCCATCCTACCCCCCAACTCTCCCCGCCATCCTACCCCCCAACTCTCCCCGCCATCCTACCCCCCAACTCTCCCCGCCATCCTACCCCCCTAATCTCCCCGCCATCCTACCCCCCTAATCTCCCCGCCATCCTACCCCCCTAATCTCCCCGCCATCCTACCCCCCTAATCTCCCCGCCATCCTACCCCCCTAATCTCCCCGCCATCCTACCCCTCTTAGCTCCCCTCCATCCTACCCCCCTAATCTCCCCGCCATCCTACCCCCCTAATCTCCCCGCCATCCTACCCCCCTAATCTCCCGTCCTTACTGTCTGGCCTTGTTTCCTGCCTGAGGAGGACTTGCAAAAAGCCTCAAAATGTATTTAAGAGGCGGAAAGGTGTTTGGTGTATGTTGAATTTGTTGAATACAAAGCAGTGTTTTTAGATTGATAAAATAATGACAAGAGTACGATTTGAACCTGCAACCTTCACGACACTGTACCAGTGCGTGATAAACTGACACATTGGCGGTCTCTTAAGGGGGTTATAGTCTGTGCAGCACCTGCATGTAAATGTAGCATGGTCCTTATTGTAGCCCAAGCCCTAAAAGTAGTCCTGACCCTGTAAATGTAGCTCCAACCATTTACCGACATGTAGCCCCCAACAGGGGTGTTCATTTTCGATTTAGTATTCGATTGTTCAAATATTCAAGACTCGCCGATCAAGTTTACATGCGTCAGCTGCAACTGCATGCTGCCCCGGTAAAAAGTTGCATGCAAAGCACGGCAGTATTTTATGCGCGGTGATCAATATTATAGACTGCCCAAGCAACATTTGTTTGCATGTGCAAGATCATTACGGGCATGTATAATGTTCTGATAACAAGAAACCAAACTCCAGCCTGTGTTTATGCAGTAATTATTTTATAGCCTAAGTTTCAAGGGTTTTACGGATTGGAACAATAAACCTCTGTCCACAAAAGTTGCCGTCAACAAAAATGTGGCATTTAACACTGCTATGTGCCGTAACCTTTCTAAATAGCATCAAAGTCGTATCTGTACGTGCATATACATTTTCTTTGAATATTTAAACCGGCAAAAAAGTATTTAAATATTCGGTATATTCGGGACAGCCCTACCCCCAACCCTGTAGCTAAATGTAGCCCAAGAGTTCCTGCTACGTCTCGGGATACATTTATGTGCCCCATACTAGTCAGAAGTCATTAACCCGTAATGCTGTATATAATGCAGGGATCCCTCGTTAAGGATACAACTTTTCATCAAATATAACCACCAAATGAAGGGGCGGATCTAGCCTTTCATTAATAGGGAGGGGTTGTACCCGCCTATACCGGTACAGTGTATGGACCAGCGGTATACCCATCGGTAACAAGGATGTGGTTTACCATTGCTTATCACAACTTTGCTCAGCAGCCCAAGGGGTGGGTTGCAACCCCCACAACCCCCCCCCCCCCCCCTTCTAGATCCGCCCTTGAAATGAATGTGCCAACAGAAACTTCTTTTGAGAATAAAACGAGGAAACAGACAAGAGCAGGATTTGAATGTGTTATTTCAACCCCCTGTTGTTTCAAAATAAATATGTATTTCAGTGATTCACCATGCTGGTTGATTTAACATGTTTAATATATTTCAACTTCCTTTTCAGACACTCAAATGTTCAGTTCAAGGACCCCTGCTACCAGGAATATAAGTCCCTGCAAGTCCATTGACAAAGGCATTCCTAATTGTCATTGTTCATCAAGTTACTTGTGACCAGCTTTATGAAAGCACTTCTGACTGGACTTGCGAAAGGACTTGTGAAAGGACTTGCAGGGACTTAAGTACAACTCTGCCTGCTACACAGAACTGTCAATCAGTCTTCCATTTCTGAAAATGCCCGCCTGAGAGTATGCTTTGTGCTAGCCCAAGCCGTAATGTATTAAATTTTGCACCTATTTTATTATTCATACCCCACATTACCAAGGAATATGGGATGTGAAATAATAACCAGTCAAACTATCTAATACCACCGCCATACATGTACCTCATTACTGTCTAATTGTAGATTGTTTGCGCTTCACATCTCCCATAATCCTTTGCGGTTCCCCTTTCTGTGAGGTCTCGTAAACAACATGCAAAAAGGTTTCCACATGGCCTGTGTATGTATCCAAAATTTATCTATCCAAAATGTATCTAGTGCACAGTCAAGGCGTATCTATATTTACCAGGCAACTTGACATCAAAGATGGTTGGGTTGGGAGAAGAGGTTTATGGGAAATATATAACATCGGTGCAAACGAATCTTTAGCTATACACATCTCGCAATGTTTAATTGCTTATCTTCTACTAAGAGAATTGTTTGGCAATACATGTATTGGCTGTCCGCAGCCTGTCCGTGAATAATTAAGATCGTTTTTAGTTTAAATTATGAAGATGAAGCACAATCCAAAACAAGAACAGAGTTACCCAAAAGATAATGTATGGAAAAAATACGACATTGCAATTTTTAGAAGCATGATTTTAGTACCATAAGTAACATTTTCTGTTAACAGTGAAAGGTGGGAGTAGTTATGGTAAATAGTCGGATATTAAATTGGAAAAGCAAAAAAATCTGCACTTTGGACATGGACATTCTGGAGGCCTACATTCTCAAACATCTCTCAACTTTGGTTAATGTCATGTTTATTGATGATGTGGACAGGAAACGGGCCACAGGTGCGTATACATACAGAAAAACACTAATGATGAACACAGGCCCTTTTTAACTTTAATTTGTAATACATTTTTATACATTACACTGCTGGGTTATACTTGGCTGTACCAATAATACTGAAAATTATTTTTGAGATAAATTTTGAGGTAGTCATTCTGAAGGAAAGTGCGAGCAAACACGATATCCAGGCAGTCATGTAAATCACGAGAAAACTGCTTTTTATTATGTCCAGCATTTGGCTGTGATGAACTACCTTTTGTCTTTCAAATTGTGTTTATTAGGGTAGAGTTTCTCATCTCAATTTTTGTACACAGTGCCAAATACATTTCCAACATAGCTGAAAACTTTTTTAATCACGGCAGACACAATTGCCTTCACATACACAGACCTTTTATGTGTATTTAAATTGTTAACTCGCAGATATTTTAAACCCTTAACCCACCAACTGCAGGACATATTTGAGCCTAAACTAAAAAAAAAAAGGAATAAAAATATGAACGATACACATCCACCTTGTACTTCCTCTAGATAACAGAAAAGTATCTGACTTACCTCTACAATAATTGGCCTATGACGTAATGACATCAGATCATGTTTTGTTGAATTCATGCAGTCAAGTGGGGACGGAACAGCGCGCCGTGGTGTCACGGCATGCATTTCAGTACATACAACTTAGGATCATGTCAATTTGTACCTGTTTTGCGACAAACACAAAGACTACATTTTTCAAACTCATAAGAAAATGATTTCCTTTAGTTCCTAATATGAAAATAAAATAATCCTCAAAATATGTACGTAAAAGTACATTTTGTCGGAGAAACCGTATACAACAACGTGGTAAAATCTGCATGCCCCTACTTGGCAAACAGAGTATTAAAACATCCTGCGACGTCGCTACTCCATAGGTCTATTGTTTATGGCTTCTATAATAGTTCTGGTGGTGTTAATATATTTGTGCATGTAACTAAACTAAATTTGTGAAGATTGCGTAGATTTTAGGAGCAGTCATGCATTATGAATTGTCCATTTGGGGTCTGCGCAACTTGTTTCAGCTAATATTTTTATATGTGAAAAGTTTAAATCTTGAGTGTACGTATGTAATGAGCAGAATTTCTTATCTTTTGTAATCTACGGTAAACCGTAAAGAATTGTATGCATATTTGGACTTTATTTCAGTCAGGACTTAATCAGCAGTTCAACACACAGTTGTCTTTCATTAATGAATTTGTATTGTCAATTGCTTAATTGCATTTTAGACAAGTGCCTTTTTCTGAAGCAAGAGTTGTACACTGTTTTTTATTTGTAAAACTATAAGGCTGAATTATAAAGTTAAAAGGAATTTGTACAAAATAGTATTACATGTATTTGCTTGTGGTGTAGGGCAGTGGTAAGATTGCTGAAGCTGGCTCAGTAATCGAGTGCGTATGTTTTTATGATGTTTGTATAATTATACAATGTGGTTTAGTTTGGGTGGACAGCTGATGTTAGCTCCTCAAGGTGTTGTAAATTAACAAACTGCCCCTCCGGAAGTTTGTAAGCTTCCAATACCGTTCGTCCATCTGAAGTAAACCACAGTATACTTGTTTTACTATACACCTCCTACATATTCAGTTTCATTATTTGTAATATCCATAACCTGGATAAAGAAGGAAGTGTAACAACTGGAACATTAATTGTCCCTCGCACACCTGTGAGATTTGACCCCATGTGTGACATCACCATGAACATGTGACCGGCTCTACAAAAATGAGCATTATGTCGCAAAATTTGAAAAATGAGTTATTAATTTGTCACATCATAAGCTTTAAATTTAGTGTAGGTTTGACCCCCCGTGGCATTTTGTGTTCGAGATATCTTGACATTTGTATACTCATATTTTCCAATTTAACGGAAGTGCTTTGAGATATTGCCCTTTAAACACAAAGTGCAAAGAAATTAAATAGTAACTTCTATCAACATACATATTTTTTGTAGATATAACAGAAGCCAACAAACCTCCCCCCCCCCCAAAAAAAAAAATCACTTTTGTGAAGATTTTTAGCCCTGTGTGTGTTTTCACATAGTGTGACATAATACCCTTTTTGTAGAGTGGGTCATAAATATCAACTGGCATGTGATGGTGAATTAACAATTGAATTTAGCTTTTGCCACTGAATATGCATGAGGTAGTAATTTTGTGTTTATTAAAAAATAGTATGTTGTGTGTTGCTTGCCTAGTATTTTTGTACCAAATGGATACTCAAGCTGGTGGAATATAACGACTTTCTTTGACAATATGACCGGCTCTGCAAAAAGGGCTATTATGTCGCAAAATTTGAAAAATGAGTTATATACATAATTGAATTTGTCAAATCCTAAGCTTTAATTTGGTGTAGGTTTGACCCCTGTAGCATTTTGTGTTCTCGAGATATCTTGACATTTGTATACTCCTATTTTCCCAATTTAAGTGTGTTTAGAGATATAGGCCTTCAAACACAAAAGTGCAAAGAAATAAGATGGAAGTAATTTTTATCAACATATCTTTTCATCTTTATTCATCAATATTAATGTTTGACAATAAATTCTGAAAATATAGATATGACAGAAGCCAACAAATTGTTTTTGTTCGCCCGCTTCACACAGAACTGCCCTGTGTGCTTTCACAGTGCGACATAATACCCCTTTTTGCAGAGCCAGTCACAAATGTGGAGACATAAAAAATCACGCATTGCTGAATGGATGCTGTACAGCGAACGATTGAAATATATCGAGCTTTTAATAAAAATATTTTAAAAAGACGTGCATTTTTGATAATTATGATAATTCAGCATGTATTTTATTTCTGTGTGAATTAGTTTGTATTCAGAATGCTGTTTATTTACTTGTCCAGATACAAGTTTTGAACATTTTGAAAATGTCAGTTTTGGGCCGAAAATCAACAAAAATGAGAAGGGATCCCCTTGCCATGTTCGGTTGCAGGAGGGAAACAGAATGGACTTAAACAGTGCAGTTTGTTGTTTGGGATCAACACTTGATATTCTTTGCATTAATTTTTTTTTATTTTTCACATATCCCCACAATTATTGAAAAAACTGCTATATTTTATATATCAGATATGATTTTATTACTCTCCGATTGAGTTTCTTTCACTCTTGTCTTTCTGGAAAATTTACAATACAGATCAGTATAAAAGCAATGTAATCAGAAGACTTGATGTCAAAATTTAAGCATCCAAATCTGGAGAAAACCAAGCTTTTTTTTCTAAGGGTGACAACTTTTACTTCACATAACCATACATTACTGTAACTTTAAAACACCCCCAGCCACAATGAACAACTTTATACCGACATTATTTTCCATGTCATAAAATATTCCAAATGAACATGGGAATACAGATTTTCAAATTAACCTAATATCCAACAAGTCTGATTAAAACAAAAGGCCACAATATGGCATTTGTGCATCATTAAGTCATATATTTACGCCTAAGCATACATTCAAAATTACCAGACATGATAGCTTGAATAGATTTAATTACGACCAGACGTATTAAATACACTGAAGACACACTTTTCTGAGAACGTACCTCTATGATCAGAGTGTTGGAGCTATAAAGTTGGAGCTGGAGTCGTTTGTGCACGAGCGTTAGCCGACAACGACCGAACATCAGCCAACTCTTGTCCCTTGACTGAATTTACCCATAATAGACCCTTTTTAGTATCACCTTATTAATTGCACTATGACCACAAAACAATGTCTTTGGCGGCAACTATTTTAACGCACACATTTTGCCACAGTAACTACCACAGACTTGCAGATTTAAAGCAATACCTCAATGGAATTTCCATGCTACTTTATCAACAGCAGATACTTCAATAAGCCATTTGCGAGTTAAATTTTAATAACATCTGGTACACTGACGTGCTCAAAATGCTTTGCACATTTTAACTTTGAATTCTCCAGACCAAAGAGACTGTTACTATATCACGTGATTCAGGGCAAGCCTTATGCTAGCAACCCCCAGCTCAGGAATGTTCTGGTGTCTGTGCCATTCTCACCCATTGTGAACAATGTATTGGTGCTAAGCATCTCTTACGTAACTATGCAAGAGCTTGCCCCGAATCATGTGATATAGCAACAGTAAAAATGTGCCAAGCATTTGAAGCAAGTCAGTGTACCAGATGTTATTCAAATTAAACTCGCAAATGGCTTATTGCAAATCCACACAGCTTTTGATGGCAATACCTTTATATACACATTGCTTCCTACCTTCCATTGCATGATATGAACCAGTCTTAAAGGTAATATACATTTGCTTTGGCTGTAATTTTCAGAAATGGATGAATTTGGGGGTTAGTATTTTATAGCAAATATGATTGCAATGAGGTGTTTAAAGTTTTATGTTCTTAGATGCTGGAAAAACCAAGAACAAAACCAACACTGGTTGGCCGACCATCATTGGATATTCATACAAAATCCCACTTTTCTTGGAAATGACAGCACACCAGGTGCCATGATTTCACAGGATGCTTGAGACTATTATAAGATCTTTCATAATAATTTGGTAGATTTGTTTTTTGATGTTTGCAAATTGTGTGTATTACCTTCAAAACTAGATCTAGGAGAATGACATGGTGCTATTCTAGAGCTACCATACTACAGACATGTCGAATATGAGAGCCATGTTGTGAGACACATGTACACACAGTCGTACTTTCCCAATACGTGCGAGGAAAATGCTTTGTGTTTTCTATTGTTCCTTTAATATAACCCAACCCCATAGACTAAGCACGTACTTCTATGTGCGAGGACCGATTTCAACAAAAGACTTGACGTGCGAGGACTGAAAGGTTTCTTTGTATTTCCTTTCTCCTCTTGTCCTCAGATATATACAGAACCTGTCCAATAATACATCCCGTATCATATACCTGTCCCAGCTATGGCGACGTAGGCATTCAATACGGTCTGTTCAGGCAAGGTTATAGGAAACAACTTGGACCTCTCTAAGTTTTTAATACACAGATGGCATACACAATTTCCACAAAACACATTTGCTGATATGAAAAGACCATGTTTAAAGTGAGAGATAATGCAATATTTGACCAAATTCTCCCTGCTTTCTTTAGTACATGTAGCACACAGCCTGAGTTAAGATTAATATTACACAAGTAATATTCCACTAGAGACAATAATAACATGCATAATTTGCATTTATAGTGTACATAATACCATTTTCAATTAAAGAAACTTCACGTATCACCATAATCACAACCAGGCTTGGCTAATCTAATCTTTAAGGGAGCACTGCCCAACAATACCTAACCTTAAGGTCCATTTACACACATGCGGCTTTGTCAAGCGACACTTTCTTGTACGTCTTTGTTGCGTAATGGAAACACATTCAATAATCTATGCGTATTTAGAATTTTACGTGCGACAAAGTCACGTAGGTGTAAATTGGCAGTGAGTCTGTTTTCTGTGAATTAACCAAAAACGACCAAATTCGACCAAAGTCTAATCATTAGGCCGATGATGGTTGTAGAGATCATCTCAGCTCTCTTGTAGCATGGAGCATCAGCAGCCAATTTTACAGGCTCGTCAAACAGTGTCATCTCTACCTTCACGAGTACTTATATTCTGTTGAACTACAATCAAGACAAAGGCATCTAAAGCCGTGTCCGCATTGGACTTTGTTTGGTAAAACGTACAAAGACTGTTGTCAACTTGTCCAAATTAAGTCCAGTGCGGACAGCCGGTAAACTATCTAAAATTGTCAAGTGTTGATCATCAGTTGTCCATTTATCCCTCCACAGAGGGAACTTTTACAGGGCCAACCGTGTAGTGGAAGAGTTACGTGGCAGTTTTACATCGCTAAAAAGTCCAGTGCTGACAGCCACTGGACTTTCCGTGCGGCGTGTAATCCAAGTGCGGACGCACAAAAGAATAACCACAGTGGAATGTTAACAATATCGCACGGTAACTTTTTACAATAGTTAGTCCAATGCGAATGCGGCTTAAGTATCTTGCTCAAGGACACAAGCACTACTATCCCCCGCTTGGAACAATAGCCTGAAGATTATAAAATATAAAAACTGGAGATTGGGGTGCTCGACCTGGACTTAGTACTCCATGATCCAGTTAGTACTCCATGATCCAGTTGGTCTATCCGCTCCATTGGCTAATTGTTGAGGGTGCTGGCTGACCCGGAAACACGAAGCCTTGGTAAGCAGTGAAGTGTGTGTGTGAGAATGAAGCTTGTTTATCAAAGCCAAGCCTCGCATGCATTTGACACACAAAGAATGTGACCATATGCAGGCAAAATTACGTTTTCCTTCTGCGCTGGTCGAACAACACAGAATGTATGCACAACAGAAAATGGCACGAGTGAGTGCCCATCCAGTCATGTTCACATTATCACAGTAAGATACAGATGTGCACAGCACTTCAAAGCAGAGTTCACACTGCTTAACCTCTGTAATATGAACAATGGCCACGATTTGAAAAAGACCACCTGGCTGGTTGTTATCTATAAGCGCATTCCTGTGCATACTCAATCCATTCATGTTTCAACTATATTGTTCTTGAGTGTATAGAATAGATGGAGCTTTTTCAAACCAAGGCTTTCATTCACATGAAATGGGGGGCTTCCAAGTGCGATGAATAGGACCACTCCATTCAGTGTGGTGCCTATTGTTTGCATTTACGCTTGGCTGCATAACTTGTTCTTGGCATACCAGCACCCCATCAAGAACAGCCGGACACAAGGGGTTAAAACAGGTAGGCTTTGCACGTCTTCACATCACCGAGGGTGTAGGGCATCAACGGGGCCAACGCTTCAGCTACTCATTGCATCCTCCATCTCATCCTCATCTTCCTCCTTGACCTCGTCCATGCTTCCGCCTCCCACAAACATCTTCAGAGTCCTGAGGATGGGGTTGATGCGTAACTCCAGCCATTCCTCCTTGGTGGTGCTGTGGTAGACGCTGCCCAGGGCAGCACGGGCCCTCTGCCGTATGACATCCAGCTGGCTGGACAGACTAAAAGGTTTCAAGAACAAATTACAAATTTGATAACCCTGCATTCGTGCATACCTCGGTTAAGCACAACAATCTGATTGGCACAAAATGTTCTTCCTTATAGTGAAAACAGGTTACCAGGGGTATGCATTTACGGGTAGCATGGGAATCGGGTAACCCGTTAAAGAAGTACGGGTACCCGTTAAAGAAAGTCAGTCCCAAAAATAAATTAAATCTCGAAAATCTTGCCAGTCGATTTTTAGATTTTGGTAATCTGCAAAAACCTGAAAATTGTCTTTGTCAAGATTTTCACCATTATGTTGAGATTAAATTCAGTTTTCATACTTTGGGATGTTGTAGAATAGGGCTTTTCCAATCTAAAAATGTAAAACTCCTAAAATTCAGAAAGCCAGTGTGACTTTCGGCATATTTTGTGCCGTCGGGTCCATGTTTGGTTAAACACCACATGATGCAACTCGGTCGATTCACAACTCAGTGCGCCGCCAGCGGCAAGCCGGCAAAGGCCAATTTCCCACTTTCGGGGTCGGCATCACGTCTATCGGGTTGTATTAGATGGTTGACAGTACAACAGTATGTATTTCGTGCGAATGTGAGTGGATGGGTTGAAGCAATTTTTGACTAATCGAGGAATACCTTGTGCGGGAAAGAAGAGTTATGAGTTGATAGATTTAGCAGAGAAGTTATGCAAGAACTGCGTAATTTGGCCTCTCCCCGGCTTGCCGCTGGCGGCGCTGCGAGTTGTGAATCGACTGAATTGCTCAGTCATGTATTTCAGAGTCCAGCCGACTGGAGGGTATTAAAAACAACATTCATAAATAAGTTTCATCCTTTATTTGTTTTGGAGTAGTGTAGTTGGGTTTGTTTGGTTGGTTTTTTTGGCTCACCATATAGAGTAATCAATCTCAAGCAAAATGAAATTGATGACAAGTGAACGTTGGCTTATGCAGGGGGATTGCACTTACATTTTCGCTTCTGCAGCACTCTCGTCCACAGAATAATGGACCATGGGTAGATCAGTGGCAATGCTCACATTCGGGTTCCTATCGGTAGATTTAGAGAACACTTAAATTTTCACACCCAATCTCAAATAAAAAACCCAACTTTTTGAGAACCTGCATTGTGCAGATATCATTAGATATGGTGTGGAATGTACATGGGTCATTCCATAAATTTGGGGGTCCAAAAGTGTGACTTTTTTTGGTGTCCCTGTTACACCTCACCTGTGTAATTTCCCATCAAGTATCATTAAAATTTACTTGTTTGGCAGGTACTTTGCTTTACACAATCACTCTTGGAGATAGAAGGCATTGAAGAATGTGTCCTGAATTGCAAAATCTTATATATGGCGTGGAATGTACATGGGTCATTCCATAAATTTGGGGTCCAAAAGTGTGACTTTTTTTGGTGTCCCTGTTACACCTCACCTGTGTAATTTCCCATCAAGTATCATTAAAATTTACTTGTTTGGCAGGTACTTTGCTTTACACAATCACTCTTGGAGATAGAAGGCATTGAAGAATGTGTCCTGAATTGCAAAATCTTATATATGGCGTGGAATGTACATGGGTCATTCCATAAATTTGGGGTCCAAAAGTGTGACTTTTTTTGGTGTCCCTGTTACACCTCACCTGTGTAATTTCCCATCAAGTATCATTAAAATTTACTTGTTTGGCAGGTACTTTGCTTTACACAATCACTCTTGGAGATAGAAGGCATTGAAGAATGTGTCCTGAATTGCAAAATCTTATATATGTCACTATGTAACAAGGACACCAAAAATCTCACACTTTTGGACCCCAAGTTTATGGAATGACCCACTTGTATCAGCTGCTCACTCTTTACAGCATTAGTAGACTACGATCTTTAAACAGGATGTTGATTGTTGAGAAAAATCTGTGTCATTTTGTAGTTTTATGTAGATTATTATATGACTACAAAACAGGCAATTATTTCTGCCATGAAGTAATAAAAAAAGTTGTTTTTAGCAAGTTCAGTTTAGCCCTCTGGTGCAGTTTGCCTAAAAATCACAGTAACAAATCCGACATCAAGGCCCCTTTTGTGCCGAGTGCTAGACAATGTTTATGGAGATATGGAAAAAAAAAAAAAAGCATCGACAACCAGACATTTAGACCAGTGCCGCACATAGTACAGTCTGTACGCCAAGGGTAAGGACACCACTCTGAATTCCAATGGTCCGATTTTTCTGAGCCAAACTGGCGTCCCCCAAATTATTTTTGTCAACAATTTTCAGAGAAACGGTGTATTTCAAGGGGTGGTATGGCCGTGTACATTTTGAATGATCTTTCCAAGCAATTTTCGAACCAATGTTTTTTTTATATCCCAAATGGGTAGCCTCCAAGGCAGTGTGCGTCCCTTTAATCTGGGTCGCCCTCTGAAATGTCCACAAGGTTATATAAAACCACTCACATGTTTGCATGTAGCTGGCTCTGCGCCATGAAATCCTTGAGTCGTGAGGATGACTCAAATATGACAAGATCCTGAACAACAGAATAGATTTCACTGCTCAGAAAGGTCTCCCCGGAGGCAAAAGAGCTGAAAAGGACAAAAAAACTAATTCAGTGTCTGTGTAAATGTACAGGGGTGTGATTTAAAGAAAATAAAAAATCCATGCAACATTTGGAGGCATTTAATTTGTATGGCGTTGCTGAAAAATGCTTAAGAAAACTGCTATTTTCTACTAAAAGATACGTTTCAAAATTGCAAAAAATAGGGTCATCAGAATTAAAAGAAGACTGTCAGGTTGCAGAGGTCATTTTGGAATGATAAAAACAATTTAAGGACCAAAATATCTTCCAGAAATCTGGAAGACACTCATCTCACAAAAAAATCAGGAAAAAACCTGGAGAAACCTGGTGAATGTATGACTTGGCACCACACAGCAGGTAGGAAGTATAAACATTTAAAAACTGAGGTTATGGTGTTTACTGAAAGTATAAGATTTGCCACCGAGTTAAGGACATGCAACATATATATTTATTCTGTAAAAATACGGAATAATTTGGTGAAATAATAAACCTTTGGGTGGGCCTACTTTGCAGAATTCAGAGAAAAATGATGGTTTACTCAACACGATTACATTTGACTTGAACCCTCCTACTATTATAACTACAGTGAAATCTTGATAAGTCAAAACCGGTTAACACGAAAACCCGGTTAACTCGAAGTAAGAATTTATTCCCATGAAAAGAATATCAAATCATGTATAAACATGCCCACACTAACTTGTAATTTTTGACCAGTTACTCCAGATAAGTCGAACTCAAAATCGCCAGGTGCAGAAATAAACTTGCATAATTAGGCCACAGAAGAAACGGGAATCCTTTTGTTAGGTTAAGGAATCTCCCATGACCTCAATTAATATACCTCAACTTGGGTATGGATAAGCAACAAAGAGGCTATTCGCTGCGGTACAACTTACAACGATCAAAGCGAACTGCTGGTGACCCGCCCAGGAAGGCCGAAGACGGAAATCGGCCTTAATGGTCACTGCAATCCTTTGAAGAAGCGCCCAGTACTGCACGCAACCACGATGCAGTTGGCAATGATTCAAATGAACTGCTGACCAATCACACATGACCAATCACAGCATGACCAATCACAGCATGTGCTTGCTGCATAGTGATGGGTGGCTGGATCGTTTCAAGGAACGCCACGGTATCGTTTTCTTGAGAGAGGGCGCATGCCGTCTCGACAGAGGGCGCATGCCATCTCGAGAGAGGTTGCTGTCGTGACTACGGAGATGACAGACGAATGGCTACGCAATGGACTACCCAAGGTTTTAGCGGAATATGAAGTGAGAGACATCTAACGCCGATGAAACGGGCCTGTTTTATTGTCTCTTGCCATACCATTCCCTCACACTAAAGGGAAGAACTGCAATGGCTGAAAGCGAAGCAAAGGTCGCCTAAAAATGCAGTGATTTTGTGCTCTATTTCGTGGCCGTTACATTGGATATTCGCTGGGTATTCACGTACATAATCTTTGGGGAAAAAAGGGGACCTTGGGTAACTCGAAACTCCGCTTAACTCGAAATTGGAGTCCATTACCCTGAGGTTCGACTTATCAAGATTTCACTGTATCACAACCTATCGAAAAACCAAATCCTCTCCTCTCCCACAGCTTGTGTGTCTCAACCTGTCACTCGATAGGTTTTGATAGATAGGGTAGTTGGCTCCATTAAATTTTTGGCACCGAGAGAGAGAGAGGATTAATAAGTGGTTAATCTTTGGCTGGAAATGGTCACACTATGCATTCTAAGCTTGTTAAATTTGGGAAATTGAAAAGTTGTGGTGAGTAAAGGTACAAGGGGTACCGCGCTAACTCACTCAGCCTGCAGAGGGAGTTCAATATGGAAGGGCTTGATGAAACCCAGCTGCTTTGACACCCTCTCCAAGACATCACTGGAGTAGCCACCTGCCGTCAAGATTTCAGAGACAGAGGCAAGTAACATTTTTATTTTGAAATTTTATATCAACAAGGCAGTGTATATATTTATAAACAATTATACAGAAATACATGTAGGTCTGGAAATAAAGGTAAGACATTTGTGACTGTGTAATATGGACAAGATGCCAGTCCATCACAGGTTCCTTACCCATTTCTACTCCCAGGTGGAGAGAAGCAAATTGATCAAGTGTCTTGCTCAAGGACACAACTACCACGACCAGCCAGGCTAGGGCTCGAAATACCCACTGGACCGAGTCCAGTGATTTGAGTGTCAGTCTAGTGAACACTTGACCGAACTACTCCGGTGGTCTAGTGATTTTGTTAATACGCTGGATGAAATGTTATCACTAAAGCCGCATTTTTCTAAATCTGGTGAACTAAAATAAATCCCCATACATACATTTATTTACATTTTAATACATTTATATCCTCTTAACGGCAAAAAAAATAACAAATTCTGGAATGGCTGTTTTTAGCTACAAGACCCCCAAAAAAGGTCAGCAATGGAAAAAATTGAAACAGCACATTATGAAAAATATTGTGTATTCTTATGTTTACCATTGTGTTGTTAAATACCTTCCGGTCTAGTAAAATGTTGAGCTACTAGCCCGGCTGTCTAGTAGATATTTATCAAAATGTTGAGCTACTAGCCCGGCTGTCTAGTAGATATTTAGTAAAATGTTGAGCTACTAGCCCGGCTGTCTAGTAGATATTTAGTAAAATGTTGAGCTACTAGCCCGGCTGTCTAGTAGATATTTATCAAAATGTTGAGCTACTAGCCCGGCTGTCTAGTAGATATTTAGTAAAATGTTGAGCTACTAGCCCAGCTGTCTAGTAGATATTTATCTAAAATTAGAACCCACCTTCTGATGACTTACCAGCCATCAGAACTTTGGTCCAGTATGCTAAACCGCTCGGCTACGAGACTCTACGGTTTGGATTGAGGATTGGATGTTTTGCCAAAGAATTCATCTTACAAAAACGGGCAACTGTAATTACAGTTGACAGTCTTTGTCAAGTTAATTATACCTCATATACGTTGTTAACAACTGCATAGCACTTACCCTGTAAGAGAACTTGAAGGCACAGTGCTAGACAGGGTAATGCTGTGGGTAGTAACTCGCATAACACTGACAAGTGGTCATACCTGCAAAACCAAATGTCCCATTCACATTATTGATTACTACAAATAAACACTTTTTTATGCAACTTCGCCCTGAACAAGGCTGAACGCCACTCGAGATACGAAGCTACAAAATGAAAAAGAATTATAGATACAAGATGTAGGATTGAATATTCCTTTTGAAGCAGGAATGATCATAGATGAAGGGAAACATGCACCAGGCAAAGAATTCCATAGAGATACAGTACGAGGGAAAAAGCTATTGACATAACTTTTTGTTCTACATCTAGGTACAGCTAGAGTATATTGGTTGAAACAGGGGGAAAGCCGAGTTTCACGCTTAAATACCCCGCACTATTCTGGAAAGGGAAGGAAAAAGGCAAAAGTAGGAAAAAAATAGGAATTTTAAGAAAACAGTAAGAAAAGTAGAAGCAAGGTAAAACAAATAAGGAAAAAGTAGGAAAAGTAGGAATACTTGAAAACCTGAGAATTTGTTCCACCGCAGCAGCTCAGATGAATTATTAGGTCTCCAACAGACAGGGAGTCAGGTTGGCGCAGTGGTTACTGTCCCCGCCTTTCACCGCTGTGGCCCGGGTTCGATTCCTGCCCTGGTCCACATGTGGATTGGGTTTTCAGTCCCTACCTGATTCCGTGGGTTTTCCCCAGAATATTCTTCTGGGGTTTTCCTCCCACCTCTAAAACTGTAACTTCTTCTCATTGTCTTCTCTCTACAGGTTTCTTCAGGCTTTCAAACTACAGTGCCTAGGGCACTTTTGAGGAATCCTTGGTTTCATTACCAGAAAGAATTAAAAAAACAAAAATAGACCTAGGAAGAAATGACGTCACGCTTTGTTTTATACACGCATGCTTTAGATAGCATAGTTGGGATGTTATCAAAGCAAGATATAATTTTATCATAGATCTATATCCCTTCCCTTCCCAACCATCAATTCTTACCGCTGCCAGCCTGTCAGTGCATAGCCCCTTAGTGTGAGGGTCTTGGGAATCTCCTTGTCCAGTTCTTGCAGCCACAGCAGGTGGTTCTGAACATGTAGCTTGGTGGGCGGCCAGTATAGGGTGTGGCCATAAGCTCCTAATGACAGTAAAAAAAATTCAATCAATCAATCAATCAATCAATCAATCAATCAATCAATCAATCAATCAATCAATCAATATTGAGGAACAGTGTGGCTCTACACAGACATCCTCAACTCCATGGGTTTCTTCACAAATGCCAATTTGCCATTATTATACTTTAACTAACTCCTTAGCATAATTTACTAGGAACCATACCCATCCTTGCAAATTCCAACACCATATGGTAAACTGTACACACAAATTGTTAGACTCTGATTCTGGTGGTATGCCAAACTCAGTGTGAAAGGACTATCAGTTTGGGGGGTCCAGTACCCATCCTAACAGATTCCAACCAAACATGCTGTTGGGTTTTGACGGGTTGAGTATTCGACTGCTGGGAAGTTCTGTACGTGTTTGCATGGGCGCTAACCCTTTACATTGTCTAGAACCGAGGCATGAGTTCCGTGTGCAAAATGACAAAAATAACACTTTCTGATTGGCTAAGATCTAATTAAAATATCAAACACAGATGGATATTTAAAATATAAAATACCAGGGGTTAAGATCACGCGAGACATTGTTGGAAACAACATGGAGTGACAAGATGATGCACATCCATAGCAACAAATGAAACTTCCCAAATTGTCTAGCAACACCTTAACTATCTCCTGTGTAATTTTTTTACCGTTTCCTTTGTAATTTGACCGCAATTCAGCTTTTAGCTGCTATGGTTGAACGGTAATAAACCATTTCAAATCAAATCAAAGCAAATTACTCTTGGTAAACTTTCTCAATTATTTACAATCAAATACAAAATGAATTTGGAGCTTGGTAACGCCATGAAATCAGCAGGCAGCAAGCACAGTAAAAGTAATTATTAAAGCTACAGTACGAGGGTGTTCTTGCAATTAGTTCAACTGTATTAGACTGGTTGGCATTGTGGCCTTGTGGTACTTTCCTCACCTTCCACTGCTGTGACCAGGGTTCAAATCCCACCAAGGCCGACATGTGGATTGGGTTTTCAGTCCCTGCCTGACTCCGTGGGTTTTCCCCTGAATATCATTCTGGGGTTTTCCTCCCACCTCTAAAACTGAAATTTCTTTGTCATCTCCCGACAGGTTTCTTCAGGCTTTCGAGCTACAGTGCGATATGCACTTTTGAGGAATCCTTGGTTTATTACCAGAAAGAATTAAATAAAACAAATAAATAAATACTGAGTGAATGTCTGAGGGTTTAAGTATGTGTAAAAAGAAAAAAACAAATTACAAACGTTTTAATACTTAAAGAGTGGATGATAAACTCATTTTCTTTGATCCAAACCTTTATATGCAGTTGCTATCCAGAAGTGCTTGAAGACTTGGCCGTAGTTCTGCCACATACTTTGATTAAACCGGAGTCTGAATGATGTTGAATCGGCAGAGTAGTTCCAAATCATCGGCTCAACAAGTTCACCGAGCTTGACATCTTCAATGCAGAAAGAGACATCAGGTCACTTATTTTGTTACCATTCGATTCAATTTTTTGTTGCCAATATCTTTCGGGGACGTTCGGGTGCCAATATCTTTTGGGGACGTTGTGGTATAATGGTTACCATGTTGGACTCACATGTGATGGTATGTGGGTTCAAACCCCGCCAGGGGATTATGGTGCTTGTGTGCTTGGGCAAGACACTTTACTACAATTGCCTCTCTCCACCCGGGAGTATAAATGGGTATATGTGTGAGGGTACAGATTCCGCTGATCTCAAACTGCTGCATAGAACTGATCTCATGGCCTGATGACCAGGGGTAATAATTGTTAAGTGCTTTGCGACATTTGTATAAAGCAATATATAAGCACCACATTATTATTAGTGTTATCAATACCCAAATGGAAGGCATAGACAAGATCCATCACTTCACATGATGGATCTTCATGTATGCTTCATCCACACTGACCGTGTAGCAATTTCATTCCTTGCAATGTGGGGGGTATGAGTGTTTTGCTCCCCAACAGCACAAAAATTATGATGTAACAATGGCCTTTGGCATTCAAAATACGAGCCAAATTTGAATTCCTAGGTTATGGTGAAGAAATATCACTGACCAAATCATATATTCAAATCTTTAAGAAATTTTCAATAAACTGATAGAATTGGATCAGTTACAATTGGAACATGTTACAAGGGAGTATACAATTAATCATATTTTCGGTGTGAGAACAGATCTTAATATGCGTAGCGGACATCTTCGAGGCTTATGTCTTTGTAACCCATGTTATCCTTTTTGTTCTTACATTGTTAAATTTGAATGACAAAAATATACCTTGAAGATAACCGATACGCGTAAGGTTTGTGCTCTTCTCGAATTGAAATTATTCAACTCCAAAAAGTTTTTCTGATTTTAAAGAGATGAGATAGACAACAAGATTGAATTCAGTTTTCAAACTTTGGGAAAGGCTTTTCAAATGTAAAAATATAAAAATCCTAAAATCAACTTTTCTGTGGGAAAATTGCTATTTTTGACTAAGTCAGAAACCCATATTGTGGCCATCCCCTCGTTTCGTGCTGCAAGGTCACATGATCAGTGTTACAACCTAAATAACCTGACACAGCCAGCCTAGCTTATACTCTCAGTCTGATGCAATCTTAGTCGAAAATCCCTAGAAATTCAGAATGTTATCCTCAAGAGCTCTACTTTACCATTCATCATCTTGGCATCGATTGTCCGGAGCATGTCATCCCACATAATGCACGTGATACCTGGGTGTTTCTTGCGCATGTACTGAAGCACCTTGGTGACATGGTCCAAGTAGAGCAAACACCCAAACCCACCGTAGTCTGTCTCTATGCGATGCCGACACTTGTGACAGTATCCCAAGTGGCCAACCTGTTCAAATACATCAATGGAAAGGTGCAATAGCATTTTTATAACTTGAATACACATAGGACAGTTTTCTACATGTTAGTATTAATTTCTTTTGTAGAAATTCTATCGAGTAGTTTCAACATTTTAGTTTTACGCAAAATAGAATTTCCATATTTCCAATATTTCATATTTTTTACACTTAGACCTTTAAAAAATAGGTTAGGTAACTAAACAAAGAGATTAAAGTTGGGGGGATCTCGGTGCAACGTGGTGTGGCTTTAAAGAAAAAATTTCAATGCAGTATTTATTTAATTTGTATTGTGAACTGCCCAAAGTATCACGGATCAATTAAACAAATGAATTTGTGCGAGTGTGTGATGCAAATTATTGCTTTTCCTTCCCGACACTGCATATTAGCTCTGTATGTTCAGCGCTTTTTGCTAATATGATTTAATCATTCCCAAACATATTGTTGACCTGTCTTCTCTTAACTCAACACTGCTGAATCCATACGAATTTCCACACACCCTAGGGGGGGGGGGGGTTAGGGATAATGTACACACCACTGATTATTTTCATTTTCCATAATATAAACTGCAGCTACACTCTATAAACCTGCAGGTAATGATTGTATTCACATCTTATTGTTGGATTCTGAGGCTTCATCAACCTCATTTTGACGAGGTGCTAGCTTACATAGACAGAATGATTAATGCAATCAGCGTGAATAGAAAGCAGATGTATACATAGGCCATTTCAAATGTCAGAAGTTGAAGGCAATTATGCAACTTTCCAAGCTGGGTAGGTT
The DNA here is from genome assembly GCA_037893225.1 of Hippasteria phrygiana. NCBI lineage: Eukaryota > Metazoa > Echinodermata > Asteroidea > Valvatida > Goniasteridae > Hippasteria > Hippasteria phrygiana. The sequence continues at coordinate 2,448,604 of JAZGUH010000056.1, forward strand.
ACGGTCCCAAAGGGAAGTCTGGTGATAATCTCCATCACCAATGAGCAGACTTCCACCATAAGACGGACAGGAACGTCTTCACATGCCACAGCGATAAGGTTAAAGGAAGGCAAATTCCCCACACATAACATCTTCCTATAGAAGGTCATTATAGGGCAGAAATATGCCTAGGGCAGCACAACTAGGGTGCATCTTGAAGGTTTTCAGAACCATTACGGAATACAGTTATGCCCCAAATTATTCATACCCATGCCAAATTCAGGGTATTGTGAATCATTTTTATTATTTCTACTTTTATGCTAATGATGTGAAACCAAAATATATGTAGATTTGTACAAGTCAACTAAAAGTCATTAAGTAAAGCCTAAGTTCCACCAATTCAGCTTTTATGTATGAGAGAAAAGCAAACAACCAGATTTTTCATAGGTATGAATCATTTTGGGCGTAACTATGGACTCATTAAATCCAGGCTTTTAAGCAGACCCAGTGAAAAAGTCGAATAGTAGGAACACAATTTTCAAAAAAAAAACATGACAAAAGTTGGACTATGGATGACAAAAATCAGGATAAAAGTAGAACTTTTGCAGGCTTTTAGAAGTACTTGTAGTTCTCATTAATACCCACAGCATCACAAGCCTCATATGGCATGTTCTGTACTCACAACACTCCATCCTCAACTAAGCTCTTGGAAGTAAAGTTGCAGTACTCCTGAACCCAAGCCCTTCGTTATGTGATAATTCATATGACAGTGTGCACCACTATTAGGAAATAAACTCAATGAGATATCTTTTAAAAAAAAGAAAAAAAAAAGGAAAAGTAGGCCAAAGGCAAAAAAAACAATTTGGAAAAGTAGGAATACTTGAAAATCTACAAAACCTTTAAGAGAAAAATCTGTGCACTAGTGTGCAACAGAACAAGTGGCTGCTCAACAGAAATACCTGCAGCTAGAGCGCAGAACACTTGTTTTTTAACAAAATAATATTACCATCTAAAATATCAAGAAAACAATGTCTGGCTCCAAGCTCAATTGTGCTGAGCAAATTAATTAGCTTGCTTCTTTTTCAGTTGGTTCTGCCAAGTATCCAAAATAAATATCAGTTCTCATTAATTACCAGAGTTGTAATCAAGTCGGATCACAAGTCGGACCACAAGTCGGACCACAAGTCGGACCACAAGTTGGACCACAAGTCGGACCACAAGTCGGACCACAAGTCGGACCACAAGTCGGACCACAAGTCGGACCACAATTAGCTTTTATGATATTTCTTTTCAACAATATTTTTGGCAATGAATATCTGTGAATATGGGCACGGATGAGAACAGTATGGACTGGCTTGCTGTGGCTTGAATCACATACCACAACGAGCAGATTGCAATAGTCAGTCATAGGTCATTAGCTGGCTGACAAGCATGACAAGCATGTGCTTCCACATCATGAAATCCACATGTATTTTGGAAAACAGACGGGGGAATAATTTAGAAAGATATGATTTCAACAATCGGAGTCCGTTCCTAGCCAAGAATCACAATAGGATCAAAGTCAGATTCTCTCTCTCAAAAATATTTGTTTCTGGTTGGACACCTTTTTTGTTTTCTTTTTTCTTTTTTTAATGTGTGTGTTTTCAGCACCCCTCCCCCCAAAAAAATTGCTTTGAATCTGGTGGCATTTATTATATTTACTTATATTTGTGACCTGCTCCTACAAAATGGGCGTGAAGTGGCAACATTTGAAAATCATGATTATGGTGTTTCCTGAAAGTACAGGTTAAAAGCTTTAATTTGATATATTGTGTGTTGTGGTAATTCATTCCTAGCCTCCGAGAGGCCTAAACCTTTTAAAGCCATTAGTGTCCTGACCCCTTGTTTTGAGAAAATGAATCTGTGCCCAATTTAGCCCGAGTTCAAAACAGGAAATCCCCCCCAAAAAAGTTTCGAGAAGAGATTCAGTTTAAAACTTTGGGATGTGATAGAATAGGGTTTTCCAAAAACAAGATGCTCAAATCCCAAAATGGACTTTTCAGTGCAAAATTGTTGTTTCTGCTTGTAACTCAGAAAACCAAAGTACGACTTTTAGCTCATTTTGTGTTGGCAGGTCACATTTACCTAAAGGGTTCTTTTAACTGCAGATTTGGAAGATGAATTTTTACTCAATTGTTTCATCGAGATGAAATAGATAAATTAAAGTTTGACAAAAGAACTGTAGAATATCAGAAGCAATAATTCATACAAATATAATAATTCATACAATAATAATAATTCATACAATAATTCATACGTCACTCTATTCAGAAAAGTGTCGATTCTTTTTCAAGAATGTACAGTTAAGTTAATTGACTTAATTCATCTCATACCTCAAAGCATTAGTAACAATGGACACGTTTTGTTCCCTTGAAATCTTGACAATAGGTGAAAGGGACGTAGTTTAAGTCGGAGAAACGACTCAAAAGGTGGACAAGAGTGTCCACTTTATCGTCGTTTCTCCTTAACAGAATTGCTTACCTCGTCAGCACCAATGCTAAGGTATTTGAGGTCCTTGTGCGCTTTTATGACTTGGTCTAGTAGATCCTCAATTAACAGCAAGGCTTCTACAATGAATTCAATATAGTCACAATAATCAATAACAAAATAGCATACTGGTTAAGGCTGCGTTACTCCGAAACTTTTAGCTGTGCAACATCTAGGATACAGTTGCAATCCGAGTGCAATGGTTTGGAAGTGTTTGATTTTTCCCTGTGAGTATGAATATTTGTTTATAAATGCTTTCACAGCCAAGTCCAAGATTTCAAATTTGAGCCCAATTACTCTGCACACCAAGGTAGGGCTGTGCATCTGAACCCGGGTACCCGGGTACCGCTATGTCAGGAACCGGTCCTAGGTTATAGAATCGAGTACCCGTAACCGAATTAACATATTACTTAGTAATTTCTTAGTAAGTTTTTGAATGTCATTTGTGGGGAATTTTCAAAATGAAAACCAGGGTACATGGAAAAACAAAACAGATAATGTTTATGATGCTTGCAAAAACGCAATTTATACCGTAAAGCTATAGAGCTCACTGTACACCAATCTTGCTGCACTGATGCACCAATGTGGTAGTATTAACACTGTGAATCCCTTGGATGTGATTTCCTATTCAAAAATGGACATGAGGATTAAGAGGATGTGATTTTAACAATGAGGGTCCAAAATCACATCCTACTCTATCTAAAATCACATCTGAAGCCTGTGAACTATTATCCCACCCTGACAAAGAGTACATTGTGACTTCTGGGTTTAACAGCTTAAACCGCATTGTGATTCTGGACTCTGGATGTGATTTTGGACCCTCATTGTTAAAATCACATCCTCTTTAATCCTCCTGTCCATTCTGGATAGGAAATCACATCCAAGGGGTTCATAGTGTAACATGCGGACCTTTACAAACAATATGAACAGCAATTTCCGAGATATATTTTTTGGATTAGCTTTCTTTGACTGGTACCCGGGTACCCGATTCCCGTACTACTCGTAAATGCACACCCCTGCATCAAGGTACTGTGTAGTTGATTCCTTGTACTCCTGGAATGAAAAAGGCATTTCTTTTTTCACTTAATCACGATAAATAGATATTACTTTATTTACTTGGGGGAGGTGAGTTAACCTGCCTCGATCTGGAAATTGGGATAATTTTTCTGCAATGTGTTGAAGAATTATCCTCTGTTTAGATCTGGGCCCAGGAAAACCGTAAGGGTGGTAGGGTTGACAAGTCTGAACAAATTCTTTAACCCGTTGAGTACGGTTATTACAGTGAGGCGCCGGGGTGTCTGGCTGGCTTTTGCAGCCAAGCGAAACGGATATAATATGCTTGTGCAGCCAAGTGTAACAAACAATTATCCAACAAGGGATTGAAACTGCAGAAAAAGATGTGTAAAGCCGTCTTCCGGCCTGGTGGCAATGTTTTTGCGGCTATTGCCGTCATCCGGCTTCAAAGGGGTGACCAAAGCTGTAAAGTGCAATGAATCACCAGATACTGGAAATAGTGTCTGTCAAACAGTTCCAAGACCGAGTTTTATCTCACCTTCTTTTGAGGGGCAAATACTGGTTGGAAACTCCACCACCTCCCTCAGATGGACGAACTTGTTGTGTTTTAGCACAAACTGTCAAAAAAAAACATAACCATCAGTATGCACGTACATAAAACTCTAATGTTTCAAATGAATGATAATTGCATACAGTACTATGGTTATATATTTATCTGGACTGTCATGGTATGATTGTACAAAAGTTTGAATTTATCATCTAATTCTAATCTGACTGATGGAAGCTAAGAGGGCCCGATATTTCGAGCCTAGCAGAACCTTTCTAATTGAAAACAATTTTTTTCAAAGTGAACAAAGCAAGCTGACAATTGTCAGTCTTGTTTGTTCGGGGAGGTGCTAGTCAGAAGTCATAAACCTAGAATGCCGTATAGCCAGGGATCACACCCAATTTTACGATACAACCTGTTGATACAACCTATTAACTTCTCACTAGCGCCCCCCGAACAAACAAGACTGACAATTTGGGAGACCGCTAACATAGGGCAAGATAGCTCAGTTGGTTGAGCGACGATACGGTATTCCGGAAGTCACAGGTTCGAATCTCGCTCCTGCCAGTTTTCCTTGTTCACTTTGAAAATGTATTCAAATTTACCTAGTCCGTTTCCCTTGTGGTGTGTTTGAAGAATTGAAATTAGATTAGATCTAATGATGGCTTTACAGCATTTTGAGTGTATTACTTCTGACTTGCACCCCACCTCCCTTCCCCTCGCCAACGAACAAATGATGCATGCATTTTAATTCATACAATAGAAGGAATGTTTTCATACGGTGAATGATTGACTGTTGCATTCAACTTGGCTACGCCTCGTTCAATGGA